>OX344762.1:72206980-73406980 GCA_947034895.1 Rhytidiadelphus loreus
ATAGAAAGTGACAAGCACGGTACAAAGATGTTGGCTCTTAACAAATAGTATTTTCCTATTTGTAAATTATGAATAAAATATATTGTAATTAAGCCCTAAAGCCCTATGGATGTTTTTAGAAAAATGGATTTGTTCGGACCACTTCTACGGTATATACCATAGAAAAACATCAACATCAATTTCTGGGGGGAATTTAAATAAAGTATTTTGTACATAACTTATTTGAGAGCATGGCGCCAAAATTTCAAAAATTTTGACTGCATGGATTGAAAGATATGGCATGATAAGCACTGCATTTGAAATTGAGAACGCCTTTAATCTCAGACAAAATTTGAGTAAAGAACTTTTTACAAATTAAAATCTGCAATTTCGGTTTAATTTACAAGACCACAACCCAATTATGCTTTGGAATTTTAATTTCATTTAGGGTTCTAGAATAATGAACGGAAAATTGATTCAAGGAGTTTGGCACTTAAGCTTCTCCTAAACAAAATCAACTTCGCAAAACAACATATTGTATAATTGTATTATTTCAATACAAATGGTGTTGTTACTTTGTTGCCCCCCAATGAAAATTTGGGGGATTCTCTTGCATGTGCCATACACATTTACACGATAGATCATACAATTTAGCACACCACCTTGCCAACCTAGGTGGCTAGGTACCCAACAATCCAACATCAATGATACATCAAGAAGAAGAACTCCAAGTCTACATTTCTCATCCACCCAAAAAAGATGTTTTGTATTTAAATAGTTTGTGTTCCGAAAAATACAAAATGTTCAAAACGGAAAGCCAATTTCACATATATTGGCATACATTGATGGTGTATATATAGTCTATAGTTAGCACACATAGTAACGTACATCCTCACTGATACATTTATCGATTACTTCTATAATCTATAGTACTATGTAGCACACTCATATATTAATATGAGTGACGGAAGTGGTCATCTGGAATAGGCCAATTGTAAGAATTAGTAAATCGTTGGATGATTTCGGAAAAACTTCCGCGCTCCGCAATCACTGAATTGTAAAGGCGATCCAAGTAGAGGTGAAATACCCTTGCCAAATCGTGGTGGCTAAACCTCGTATGTCCTTCATTTTCACGATGAAGCAATGTGTAGGCCTCTGACATGCATAGTTTGTTGATCCGTTGAGCTATTCGACCAATGGCATATTCCTCCGATTTACGTGACAAAGTTGGAATCATTTCCACATCCGCATCTTTGCGATGCACGTATGCAATTGAAGGGTCCACCCACCACCTTCGGTTCAAAGCTGCATCCCGATCTGCCGCGGATGTGAACGTATACAATGACTTCATTGGTTCAGTACGAACCGTAGACATGCCCCAATCGCAAACTCCAATGTAAACATGTGATTCATCCTCAGGAAAGTGAAACATGATATTGTCGGGAGAAATATCATTGTGTAGATGACCCGCATTGTGGACCGCATTCATGATATGCACCAATGCCCATGCCAACTCGGTGCGCTTCTTTCTCCATCGACCAAGATGGAAAGCTTGAATCAATTCTTCGGGCATTGGTCGTGAATAAGACAATCGAATGGCAATGTTATCTGGATAATCATTATCGAGAATCAACATTTGCCGCAATGTACCACCATTCCACCAATATGCATACCCTTCATTGTTTGTTGCATGGACAGCGGCAAACCGAATAACTCCGTCATGTGGAATCCTCACTGCCATTGATTCGTTTTGGTGCTCCAACTTCGCAAGTTGAGGACAAATCCGTTGTTGATGAGATATCTTTGCAGCAAATTCCCAAAATGTGGGAATCTCATGACATCCTTCAATTCGAACCCTGCGAATTGTTGCGTATCCGCCCTTCAAGATTTTGTCATCTTGTAGAATCACCCTTGCTGTATCTGGTAGTGCTATGAGATGTCGTCGTCCACGTTGCAATTCTACATCTCCTTCATCCGAAGTCCACCAACCCAATGACCCTCGCCGATTGCGTCTCTTTGCAAACGGAGCGCAACGACGAACAAACAAGTCAGCTTTGAGAATGACTTGTTCAAAGCTTTCATCACTTGCACGGTGTTCCCTCCCGTATTTTTCTAGGATCACCTTCGCATTCCACAATGCGTCTTGCACCCTGTTCTTTAGAAATTGTTGGAAGCCTTTCTTCTCCATTTCATGAATCCATTCTGGAACGTTTAGAGCATCCGTGAACTTCTGTGTCATATCCATCTTGAATTTGTCTACACATTCTTCTTGGTATCTCACATATTTAGTGTCAAGAGACACTATAGTTTCCGCCTCATAAAACTTCACAATGTATTCAATCAAGAATGCTTTGCAAGCATTGGAAGGAAGTTCACGTGCTGAGTCAATATCGGGCACCACATTCTTCCCCTTCGCTGTTCTCTTTGGTCTCGGCATCGTAGAAAGTATTAATTTTTAGTCCCAATTTAATTCATAAAAAATTACAGTGCACCAAGTACACATAAACTGGAAAAAACGGGCAAAATATAGGCCCCCAAAACCCACCTCCTACCTTCCCAACGAAAGGAGCCAATGGAGGATAAACCACCAAGCTCTCCGCTCTCTCTTGCAAAGCACAAGGGGGAAGGCAAAAGTGAGAGCGGACGGGCCTTCTGCACCGCCTTATATGAGGCGGACGGCCTTGAGGTCTTCACGAGCGGACGGACCCCAAAGTGGACGGCCAACGGTCTGCCTCGCTTCGGCCGTCCGATGAAACGCACGGATCGGCAGTCCGCTTCATCGGACAGCCAGAACAGACCGCCCAGCCGGACGCCGACTCTGCGACGCGGACAGCAACGCCGAAATCGCGGACGGCGATCAGCAGCCGGACAACGGCCTGCAGCACGCGGACGGCGGCTCCGACGCGCGGACGGCGACTCCGACACGCGGACGGTAGCGTGGGAACGGAGGACGGCGGGGTCCGCCTAGGCGGACGGGGGTGGGATTTTGAAGTGCATCCCGCCCAAATTCATTATTATGGCCTTAGGGGTCTTTGAATCCTTGATGTCACCAGCTGGCTGGCCCTCCGGTTCAATTTCATTTTTAATGTGGTTCCTTTGTGCCAATGGCGCTGGGATTTCATTTGATCTAAAAATTAAAAAATAAATAGAAAAAAGGATGTGTGAATTTAGGAATTATCTAAAAGATTCACATATTTTTGTATGTTGTTTTTACGTGCATGCATTGAGTTTATAATTTTCTCTTATTTTCTAGGGATGCAATTGAATTTCCTATGATATAAATTTTTGAATGAAATGAAGAATTGAACACATGGTAATTTAATTCTACTTATTTGAACTTCGAGAAAAAACTTAAAGCTTCTCATTGTCCAAATGAAGCTACGAGGTTTGTTTCTTGTATGTCAACACCTCATAAAATGGTCATTTCAAAACCAAAGACAAAAATTCTTTTAAATGGTATTTTACATGAAGGGGATATTAGGGGCTTGCAACGGTTTTGATACTCTAGCATGAAAACGTGTGGAAGTAGATTTCTAGAAGTCTCCCCCCCCCCCCTCCCTTTGAGTTGAATGAATTTATTGATTTCCAATGTATTGATTTCCATTCTTTAAAGAATCATAAGGTGCCAAAATATTAGCGCCAATTATATCAAGTTAAATTAATTCTAGTATGAAATTATAACTTGCTCAATCACTAGGGTGGGACAACGTGCTATGAAAATAGTGCATACACTTGTCTTCTTATAACCTCACAAGTTCATGTGCACCCTACTAGGCATTCAAGCAAATTTTTTAAAGTCTAAACATCTACATGGTTAGGAAATGCAAGGACAAATGTTTCTTTCGTTGTGGATACTAAAAGGCCATTTTTTTTTCCATAAGTACAACACACTTTGAATGGCTTGGGCACTCAAACCTCTAAAAGATTTGATCCATTGGAAAATTAATCAACTTTGAATATTACATGAATTGGACCTTGGGAATTGTTTGCAATTCAATAACTCCTTTCCATTTTGTTATTAGTTCTATTTGGAATTTTGGGGGGCATATTTGTTTATCCAAAATCAAAGACAAAGGATTGTGATTGTCACCCCCATTTGGACAACGAAAGGCCTAAACCCTATACCCTAAACCCTAACAAGGGTTTGGAGGCATTGCATTAGTCAAAATATTACCTTTGAGTCCGTGGATTGCCTTGACATTTATGAAAACCAAGTCAATGCTTTGAACATTGAAACATTCCTTCATCAATGAGCACCCGGTACTAGTACAACGTCTCTACATTCCCAAATGAAAGAATCCTATGCTTTTGGAAATCAGGAGAGGACTAGAGGACTCAAGAGGGTGAAAACAAGGCCCAAACTCCCCAAAGTGTGCTTGGGCGGACCACGGGGAGGGAAGGGCAGACGGCAACGTCGGAAATGCGGACGGATCCGTCGGAGCAGGCGGACGGCGGCCTACAGCACGCGGACGGCGGCTCCGACAGGCGGACGGCCCGTCGGATATGCGGACGGAAGCGTCGGAATCGCGGACGGCGGCGGCAGGAAGGCGGACGGCAGCGTCGGATTTGGAGACGGATGGGCCGTCCGATTGAGCGGACGTTCGGGTCCGCTTCGCATTGGTCGGGGGAGGTTCGGCGACGGACGATCTTAGATTTGGTTTCGGACGGCTATAAGGGCGGACGGCCTTCTTGTTTTTTCTCACTTCCCTCTCCTTCCTAGGACTCACAACCGTGTTGGATGTGCTACTGTTGCTTCATTGTGCCAGTTGCTCCTACATGGTGGAGAGGTGGGGTCATTCATCTATCATTATTGGTTCACATACAAACATTCATTGAAACTTGGGTGGATTGAAGACACATACTTTTGGTGACTATTTAAATTCAATTGGGGACAAGTTCAAGTTGACAACCATGAGTGGTCAAGGCGTTGAAGGTAGTGGTGGGTTGACCGGCGGAGGTGACAATAGTAGGAGGCCTAAACCAAAGGGAACCGCCCATGAGCTCCACTATGAGATTTTAGATGATCCCAACATCAAAGCAGAGGGTGGTTGGGAAGCGGAGGAAGCGGAATATTGGTCCTCCAAAACGTGCAAGAAGTATGTGTGTGGGAGTACGCATTATCTACATTGACAGAAATAATAGACAATAGTAATTATATAGAGTAGAAATTTTCAAAACTTCCGTAATGGGTAGGGAATAGGAAGCCTAAAACCGGAAATAGAAATTAGAGGCTTTACGGAAAACCTTAAACTCTAATTAGGGTTACAGTCGGTTCCGGAAACCCTATCCGGAAACCCTAACCCTAATCCGGAAACCGGAAAGTTCCGGCCGAGTAGGCCCTAGGGCCTAGTCCGGCTAGGGAACTTGCGGGAACGCCAGGCCGAAAAGCTACTTAACCCCCGCTGTTTGCTTCATTCTCCCTCTTTCTCCGCGTGATTATCGCGATGGCGCTTAGTGAGTGAAAGTGTGGTGAGATAGGAACGCGTTAAGGAGAGAAGGGAGGCCGGTGCCGATTGCACCGGAAAGTAGAACGGAAACTTAGCGGATCAGGCCACGGAAACTTAACGGAAGATTAGCGGAAACTTAGCGGAAGTGAGTCGGAAGTGAGGATAGAGTATGGCAGTAGTTATGGCAGGACCCAGTGTACGGAAGTCAGGGATCGCGGCCCGGATGAGCAATCCGGAAATCTCTGAGAATCCGGAACACCACCACCAACTGGAGGATGACCTGACGGATATGGGGTGCCTGGGGTTTCTGAAGAGACCCTGGAGTATCCGGAGCGAGGAGATGATAGACGAGTTAGTCTATGGCGCTCCGAATCAATACCACCTAACCGTTAGAGGTTGTCCAAAGTCCTGGACAGCAGAGATATGGGCCGGAGTCTATTTCGCATCCTCTAGAGGATCCGGATGGGCCGGGCGGACAGAGAAATTCGCCGCGGATAGATTTCGGAACCCGGCGGATCCGAAGGAGGGATACACCGCATCCGACTGCCGGAATCCTAGGGACCAGAGACTCTTAGAGTTTCTGAGCCCCATCCTGTATCCGGAAAAGCCCAGCCGGATTACAGTAACACTGGCAAACACAGTATTTGGAGCCTTAGGGGAAAGGGGGAAACCAGCCCCAAGACCAGTTAGCTGGGGGCTCATCATCCAGTCCATAGTAGGTAAACTTTCCGGAAACCTAGTGGGAAAGAAATCCAGTCCCATCAGTCCGTACCTCCTCCACTTGTATCACAAGCAAGAGGTACTCAGTAGTCCGGAAGATATCATCTACCGGCAGGGAGATAGCCTTCTCCGATACGGACTGCCTCCGGATTCGGATCCGACGGATGAGGAGCCAGAAGAGGACGTGAAACCGGAACTGGAGCATGACTCACCGGAGAAGCACGAATCACGCCGGAAGAGCACGGACCCGGATTCAAGAGGGAAGAACCAACTTCCGGATGCTGTTCCATCCCGGAACATTGATCCGGAACTGGATATCTTCGAGTCGACGATCTCCTGGCTGTGGAGTCAGAGGACTGCCAACGAACGGATGGCCACCCTGATCCGGAGAGTCTGCACGGTGTTGAAGGTAGCAGACGAGACGGAGATCGTGGAGGCGATCAAGAGCAGACCGGATCCGGAGATGATCCGCCTGTTGGAGGGACGGATCCGGGCAGTAGAGGCGGAGCGCGACCATCTTCAAAACCGCGCAACGTGGGCGGAGAGGGAGATGCACACTGCCAACAAACGAGCGATGGATGCGACGGAGCTGGTCCGGAAGTTGAGAGACCTGATCGACCCGCCAGCGGATATCATCACCAGATCCGCGCTCTGGAACAACCAGATGACCCGGGAAGGCCACATTTCCGGAACCAAGGTTGTGAAGATATTGGTAGAGTTCGAGGCGCGGATTGAGGTCGCATTGAAGGAAATGCGGCACTTGGTGGGCCACTTCGATCCACTCAGCGGATTGGAGGAGTTTCCGGAGATACCTGGAGGTGAGTTTCCGGAGACAACTCAGCTGAATTTGGAAGAACGATCGTCGGCCCAGCAACCCGGAAAATCCTCGGGGCAGAAGGATATTACGGATGGGAGGAGGATTCTGGATCCGGTTCTAACGCCTCGGACTACCTCAGTGAACCTCTTCCCGCCTCTCCAGAACCCCGCTGCAGACGTGACGGCGATGACGGAGGATCCGGTTGGGATTCAGAATCCGGCCCGGACCCATCCGGAGGAGTTCACCCACATGCAGCAGGAGACTCCTCCGCGGCCGCCACCATCGACTCCCATCGAGTTCATTGATCTGGAGAAGAAGAAGGCTACCCGGCGGAAGAACAGCAGCGATCCGGTGGAGGTTCTCGAGTCGGAGGAAGAGGAGGCGGTGACGAACTCCTCTTCCGAGTCAGAGTATGCGGAGACGGATCCAGGTCCGCCAAGGACCCGATCCGCAACCAAGTCCACCCCGACGAAGCAGATCCGGCCGAAGGCGCCGACCCGGATTACGAAGGGCGGAACGTCAGCGAAGAAGGCGCGGAAGGGTAAATGACTAGGTTGCGTAGTTGGATTGTTAGTTTTAGTATTTTGTCTTCATCGCGGGTTTTCCGGATGTGGGACCCGCTGATCCGGAACGCTAAGTAGTTCCGGATTTCTAGGAATTTAACGGCTTCCCATTTTTCCCGGAACGGTCACTTGGCCGTTGTTCGGATTTTCAGCTGGCCGTTGGCCGCTTTTTCTTTGGACCGTTTTGGTCGTGTTGTTTTGGTTTTTAAGGGCGGGCCGGCTTGTGGCCTGTCATTCCATTTTGTGTCATTCAATCTGAGCACCCTAGAATAAACACCTTGGGAATCATTATCTTGCGTATCGCGTCTTGATTACTTGTGTGTGGGTGTATCCGGGAGAGTGTGCAAGGTAGGAATCCGGATTGGTTGGTATCCGGATCCGGCTGAAGGTAACTTGCAGAATAGTTTAGATTGAACTTGAGGAGCTGCGCGCAGTGCCTTTAAATTGCTGGAACGGTGATCCGGTGGGATCCGGTAGTGGTCAGGGAGCTAATCCGGAACTCACGAGTAGTTTCGTGCGGAAGTCAGCAGCCGCCAAGTGGAACATTCCCAAACCATCAGAAGGTCTGCCAACCTCAAGAGCGGTCGACAGCTAGAAAGTAAGTCCTTTAGTTCCGGATTCCAACTATACGCGGTTGTTTTGCAGTTGAGTCTAGTTTACGAGTGAAGAGCTGTGCGTGGTGCCTTTAAATTGCTGGAACGGTGATCCGGTGGGATCCGGTAGTGGTCAGGGAGCTAGTCCGGGAACTCGAGAGGAGTCCCGTGCGGAAGTCGGCAACCGCCTAGTGGAATACTCCCAAACCACCGGAAGGTCTGCCAACCTCAGGAGTAGGTGAAAGCTTGATCCGGAAAATAGCTGAGTGTCGTTGTAGTAAGGACGGGTGGGGGTGTAACTCTGCGTGACCTACCTTCCGGGTGGCCACCCGGAACGTTGTGAGAGGGACCATCTTTCCTCCTTACCGGACTGAGAACTTTGAGGACGGATAGTTGTTTGTTGTTTAGGAGTTGATATGTGTGTTACTTGAGTGGTGATGTTCCCCACCCCTCGGAAAGAGCAAGTGAGGACCCTCTGAGGGTAAAACAGAGGTACCAAAAACCGGTGTGACGGATAGTGAGAGTAGAGATCTGGATCAGGGAGGATCCGGATTTGATTCCGGAAGACAGTATTTCCGGAACTTGGGTTTATGTTGTGCCGGATCCTACTGCGGATTGTCATTTCCAGGTAGATCCGTAGTTCCGGAAGCTTATCTACCGCGACAACATCTGGAATTCCCTGGGACGATAACTCGTGTCATTTTAACGCTTTTGTGGTGTTAAAGATACCTACGCCTAGACTGCGCGTATGACAATGTGAAGATGTACCACATCGACAAGTTGTGGCCTAGGGAGGCCCACATCATCCATACTCGTGGTTTTTGTTGCAAACCAGGGAATTGCAACAATGCGCACTTCATTCACCGAGTGCATGAAGTTTGGCGGGCCCTCTTCGGGGATAAAGCAATGTCCAAGGGGTATATAAACTACAGCTTGGCTTCTATGGTGTATGCAGAATTGATATTGGCACGCAAGGTGGATTGGAGCACGTTTCCAATAACAGCGAACGCTCCACGTGTGCTTGAATGTAATCGGAAAGATATTCCCGATTTGTACAATCCACAAGCAGGGCCAAGTGAGGCATTTAAATCCAAAAGAGAGGTCAAACCAATGACAATGACTATGACCAAGGACGTGGAGGTCACAAGTTCGGCAATGCAATTGGCTTCAACACAAAACCGTACGGCAATACAAGATTTCAAAGGCGAGCATGTGGAGGGAGACATATTTTTAACTCCTCCAACGGATTTGATATGCACACCAAATGGAACAACAATGGTGGAGCATGTGGCCCCATCCGCACCACATGAACGTCATGATGATGTCATTGAGGGAGAAGTTGCTAATGCGGGAATTGCCATTCAGAATCTTATAGACAGCAATGCTTTAAATCATTTGGCAAGTACTTCGAAGCAAAGTTTGCCGAAGACACCGAGCCCGACATTGAATCTAGGAGTTGAGGTGCATCCTTCACCTCATCATGGAGAACAATCGGATGGCGTGCTGCCAAATGAGACCATTCTTGGCGGATTTATCGATTCCAAGTATCCACATTTGTCATCATTGAGGACATCAAAATGGCAAATTGTTCGTCGGATGCCCTCTGTTGCATTATTAGAATCTTTGTGTAAAGGTTCACATTTGTGGCGGTCACACGAAGAACGTTTAAAGAACATGGAGCACACCAACGAGGATGGCACGAGTAACGGAGGCGCGGAAACCCAAGATGAGCCTTCCGAGAGTCAATGGGCTGATTTTGTTTTGACCGCATCAAAATTGGCAGTTACGGCTCAATTTGTAGCAGAAGTCGCTCCAAGGCTGCAAGAAGTTGCAACGGATTTTTCCAAATTAGCGCCTGAATTGTTGAGTGGTGCCTTGGACTTCGTGAAGTTCAACCAATCTATGACACCATTTCTCGACGAGCGTGTTACAGATTTGAAGGTTTTGAGTGAATACCAAGAGGAGATCAAGAAGTATAAGGGTATAGATGTTGAGAATCTCAAGTTGGCGGCGGATGCTTCGAAATTGAAAGAGAAGCTAGAGACATTGGAGGCTCAATCAGATCGTCGCCATAATACATTGCTTTTCCAAAGGAAGTTTATTGAAGACTTGGAGTACAAAATTGTAGCGTTGAAGAAGAAAATCCGAGAAGGTGAGGTGGTTGTTGAGAAGGAAAAGGAGAAAGTGAAGGACAGACTAGATGGCATTGAGGAAAACAACAATCCGGATTTGTTGTATTTGACCCCCATCGGTAATACTAATTCGACATTCCACGATGCTTCCATGCAAACGGAAAGCAATGAAGTCAAAGAATTGAAGCAAAAATTGAACGAGGTCACCGAAGAAAACACGCGTTTGGAGGCCGAGTTGAAACGATTGCAACGGATAGTGCAATTGGATGAATGTATGCCGAAGGGCACTTTGGACTCTCGATGGTTGGCATGGGTGCAAAAACTCGAAGACAAACCGTCTGTAATATCACAAGCAATGAAAGGGCTACTCAAATTGGCAATGAAGTCGGATGAAGAATGCGATAGCGTGGAGTCCTCTCTTTGGCGTTTGAAGAAGATGTTTGCCTTTGTGCCAACGGGGTCTACCGAAATCACATATTGGGGAGACATGGATGCAATGTTCGAGCGTTTGAACCACACAAAGAAGGAAGAGGTGGCCTCCATTAATTGGGCCTTGGAACTAGAAGAAGGTTGGGTCCCTTATCCCACACTTTCGGCACACATCAAGAAGAATGACAAGACAATGGTGCATGCTTGTGATCCTTCGGCCTTAATATTGGAGGGTCATTGTAGCCTTTGTCGAGTTCATTTTGGGCCCGAGGGAGCCCTCACCATGGGCCAATGTCCCCACACTTTCCACGTCACATGCATCGTGAGAGCATCCCTTATTCGTTCGGTGTGCCCCGAGTGTCGTTCTCCCTTGCCTCCTAGGTTCTACGAAATGCTCGGGATCTCGGAAGCTATGCCCCCCGGCCATGAATACAATCGATGGACCCTTCCGTTAGACCAAGCGCCATTCAAATTTCAAAATTATGCGCATTGGGGAAAAAGTCTAACGTGGGATTCAGTAAATTCTACACATGGGCTATACGAATCATCGGAGGTGCCGATAGATTCCTTGGTGTGGATGACCCACGATCGAGAGGTGGAGTTGCGAGCTAGAGGTATTGCCAACGAGGAGGATCGAGAAGTGTTTTGTCGTAGTATGGGGGACCATTGGAGCATGCAACACCACAAATTCTTTCGATTTCCCGAAAAGAAAGTGAAGAAAGGACTAGATGGCAATTGGATAGAGGTGGAGCCTACACAAGATTTTAATGAGCAATACGAGGATTACAATCACACTTTGCTAGGGAGGGCCCTGTTTTTATCAAAGTTGGAGGAAGCTGCACAAGTTCGTGCCTTTGTGGAACTAGATGGGCAATCAAGCACAGAAAATTCAATGGTGGAGGTGGCGGAGGCATTTGATAAGAGGATGGGCGAAATCATAATGCATTGGAGGGCATTTTTAGTGGGGGGAGAAGAACCAAAGTGGTTTTCCATGAAAAATGATGATGACGTGGTCAACTTTTTGGTAGATAAAGTGGATGCTGCTTTGAGAGCGTTGAAGGCAGAAGACGTGGATTTGACTCCAAAACGGAAGAATAAACGGAAGATTGAAGACGAGGATGACTACTCTCCGGATACAAAACGACACTTTTCCGCAGTAGACATGGAAGCTGCGTCCAGGGGGCCTATGAGTGAGGGCAGTCTTGGTCCTCAAACACGCCGTGCAAGTGCAAGGCTGAAGGATAAAGAGGGTTCGTCGCGTCTTTCTGAGGGAGGTAGCACGGATAATATATAGGGTAGTTACACCTTGTTTGTATTTCGATATGACATTATGGAGTGTTGTTAATTTTGAATCTCGAGAGGATTCAATACTATTAATTCACAACACTCATAGTATGCTATGAGTTGCTTTTCATTAATATAAAAATATGTGGGTTACTCAAATGTTTTTGAATTTACTCTCCTAAGTTTTTGATATTTTATGCGATACTTTTTTGTCAAGTATGATTTTGGACATGCCTATCTCTCAACATAATTTTATCTCATTAATTTCTGTATTCCTAAAATTACGTGCATCTCTAAACTAAGTCCCTAAAATTAAAACTTATAGAATTAATGAATTACTCAAAATCCACCAGCCGTCCGCTAGTCCGCCACCCGCCTACAATTTCGACGCTGCCGTCCGCCTATCGGAGCTCGCCGTCCGCGATTCGGTCGCTGCCGTCCGCCGTCCGCGCTTCTGTCACTGCCGTCCGCCTGTCGTAGGTCGCCGTCCGCGCTGCCGTCGCTGCCGTCCGCATTTTTGTTCTCGGAACCGTTGGGGCTTTAGAAATGTTTTAGTTTTTGCTGCTCAACGGTCATGAGGAATGGGCCTGATCTGAAATCTATAAGTTCTTAGAATTTCAGACTAACAAGCACTCTTGAGAAACTGAACGCTAAGATTTCCAAGGGCTAGGAGCTGCAATTTATTTTGTGTCCCTTGCTTGGTAATGCATAGTTCAGTGGACAGGGGGGCTTTGGTTTCCAAGGCTTCATTCACACATTGTTTCTAATATTTTTTACAAATCTTATCCAACGGTTACATTTTTAATTTGAATCCAATTTACGGAATTGGAGGTGATCACTATGAGCAAGGATTGGTCTTCTTGGTATGGCTTCCCGGAGGTTGGTAAAGTGCAATGCCGGTTTTGCAACTTGGTGTTTGCCAAGAAAGTAAGCCGGTTGTTTAGCCACTTAGGATACCAAGGCACATCGGGGGCTCGTGACAAAGGAATTAGCCTTTGCGCAAAAATGACATCTCAAGTTCGAGCTTTATTTTTGGGTTGCCAAGGGGCGATCCCACGAAGATCGTCTCTGAACAATGTGGATGGCAGTGGCACACCTATGGCTATGCGGGAATGCGATAATTCAAATGGAAGAAACATGGCACGGTCTACACATTCTGACTCATGCACTGCACCGGAGGATTTGGATCCATTGTCTTCTGAAGTGAACCTCAGTACACAAAGATCAAGTGAGCGTGGTACTCCACAGGGATCAAGCAGTAGGCCTCTGATTAGTCAGAAGCAAAGTAGTCTGGTGAATGGATTTGAAGAAGCAAATAAACGCAAGTTGAATGCGGTGTGGGCCAATTTCTTTTATGCTGCAAACATACCATTTGCTGTTGCGAGGAACCCAGCATTCAAAGAAGCGGTGAAGCGAACCACCGAGTTTCAACGGCCTTATATCCCACCGTCTTATCACGACTTACGCCATAAATTGCTTGACCAAGCAAAGGCAGACATTGAGGTCAATCTCCGAAAGCGGACCGAACACAGCATTAGGAAGTTTGGAGCAACATTGTCTATTGATGGATGGACGTCGGTTACGAATCGGCCGTTGATAAATGCCATGCTCGTGTCTTCTACGGGTTAGCAATTCTTGGGAGCGGTGGATACGACAGGGCACGAAAAAAATGCAACATACTTGGCTGGCATACTTGAGAGCTTCATAGAACAAGTAGGCCCCAACAATGTGGTGCAGGTGAGTACAGATAATGTGTCAGTGAACCCTGCAGCATGGAATTTGATATCTAGTAAATATCCCCACATTTTTTTTCAAGGTTGTGTGGTGCACGCCCTCAATTTGTTGCTGAAAGATTGGGGGAATGAACAATGGATTGAAGAGGTCGTGGAAAATGCCCGTATCGTGGTGAAATTCTTTAAGAAGCGGCACATGCCACTTGCAATATTTCGGAAGTACTCACCGGAATATAATTTGTTGATGGCGGTGGAAACAAGGTTTGCCTCTAATTACAACATGATTGGGCGCATGTTGAAGGTCAATGGGAAGTTGCAACAAACAGTGACGGACCCGCAATGGGATGAATACGCAAGGAAGTTTGGGCGGAACTCCAAATCCCGCAATGAATGTCGGATGGTGAAGAAGATAATTTTGAGCGAGCATTTTTGGTGCCGTTGTCAAAATTTCAAGGACTTGTCGGCTCCCGTTGTAAATGGTCTACGTGACTTGGATGCAAAGAGGCCATGCATGGGCAAGGTGCTGCACATAATGAGGAAATTAGATAAACATGTCCTCTCTTTAGATAAACCGCCTTTTCGTTTATCTTCAGACCTTGCCATTCCACTAGTGCAACCGTATTATGCCCGACGGGAATTGGTGGAGACCGATCTACATTATGCAGGAGCTTTGTTGAACCCCTACCTTCTTGAAGATCAAGAGCTAGCCGACGACCAAGATGCAATGGATGCATGCAAGCGTGTTCTAATGAAAATTTGCAAACAAGGGGAGTACGCCTTGGTCGTGAAAGAATTTGTAGCCTTCCGCCACAGGGAACCTCCATTTCACAACATGTTGAACCCGGACGAGCAACAATTGTCGGCGCACGCTTGGTGGGATTTTGAAGGTGCGTGTGGGAAGCTCATTGCTCCAATTGCTAAGAGGATTTTGGCCCAACCGGTATCTTCGTCTTCATGTGAACGAAATTGGAGTAGCTATTCATTTGTTCACAACAAATTTCGAAACAAGTTGAAGCCACAGAGAGCCCAAGATTTGGTGTATGTGTACACCAATTCCAAAGTCCTTTCTGCATCAAAGGAAAACGATGAGAAGAAGTGGTACACCGAGAATGTGGAGTCGGAAGATTCTATGTCGGAGGACGAGCGTGATGAAGATGGTGAAGATGGTGATCCTCTATTCGATGACGAAGATGCTATGAATGATGACATCACCAATTTGGATGATGAATCGCTCCGGAGCCCAAATCGAAACAATGAAGAAGGGGATAGAAATGCGGAAGACATTTACAACTTTCCATTGGATGAGGACAATTGTGAATATGATGAAGGTGGCCCTTCTATAGCTAAATTTGTAGATGGAACCGGGTTGTTGACTAGCGAAAAGATTCTAGCCAATACGGAGGACACTCATGCGCAAATAGTGGAGGAAAATGAGGCAATGTTTGTCAATGATTGCATCCCCCAAACAGATGAAGTGATTCCAATTCTCGAGAGTCTACCCATGGCAATGGCACTTGTAGAAGAAAATCCCGAAGTCAATGACATGGGAGAGTGTGGGGTGAAGTCTGACATGAATGTGGATAATACAAGTGTTGAATGTGTGGAAGTACCATCGAATGTAGATGCACGTGTGACGGAGTTTGATCGCCCAATGCTAGTTCACAACGTCGAAGACCAGAAGCAAATTGTGCAAGATCTCCAATTACGACCACGTAGCGATCGTCCATCAACACTATATACAAGAGGTAGTACAACTTTGAATGGTCCCGGAGGCTCAAGATTTGGGAAACAAGTTGAACAACATTTGACCAATCCGACCGGAATGCACCTTCGTGTCAATCCAGATCCATTCAATTCATCATGGAGCGATGATGAGAAGGACGAGACATTGGCATCAATGTTTGGTCAACGTTCTGGCCAAACAAAACGTGATTCATTCAAATCGTCTGATGGAACATTGCAGCAAATGATTGGAGCAAAGATACCCAATCAAGGAGGATCGCAAGTAAGACCACCAACGGTGAAAGAGTCCCACAAAGCTCGAAATAAAAGATTAATGGAGGCTTTTGCAATTTCCCCATCAAAGAGACAAAGTCTTGGTAAAACCCCTCTTGATGTATGTCAACCAATTTCAGCGAGGAAATTAAAACCAATTCATGGCCTTAGAGAAGGCATAGGAAAGTCTATACTAAGAGCCAAACAAGAGCAGAGGAAGGGCCGACCAACGAGGTCAGTTGCATCCAAGCAAGTACAAGGAGGGGCAATTGTACAATCTTTATCAGAGGATATGGAAAAGTCAGACAACGATGAAGATGAAGATTCAGGATGGGATATTAGAGGTCATAGTAGCGGGGCAGAGGTGAAAGGAGATAGTGATTATCAGCCTTCGGGATGAAAGGGATGTATAATTCATTATTCAAGTGTTCATAATGAATTGTTACATGGAAGCATGTAACGGCAATTTATTTTTTGAACCTATCATTGTAATGCACCTGAACTTAATGATGTTCAAAATATCATCAAGGTTTTTTGGTTTCTAAATAGTCAAGCACTATTGACTGAAATTACATTGTGTGTATCATTTTCTGGATCAAGTATTACCTACAAAAATGTAATAGTATAATGCATCAAATTTGGCTTCATGTACTATAGTTTTATGGATGTCCGCCTGTCCGCGCCTTCCGCCGTTCGCGCCTTTCGTCCGCCGTCTGCGCGGACGTGTCCGCCCGTCGATCCGTCCGCCGACCGAGCCGACCGCGCCGACCGCCCGTCCGCGTCATCCGAACGGCCGACGGGTGCCGTCCGATGGATGCCATCCACATCGTCCGCGCGTCCCGAAAATGTGGACGTCCGAAAAGTGGACGTGATTTTGCCCCGGACGTTGAAATTCGTCAACCCTGGCGGAAACGTGCAGCGACTAAGTCCGTTGACGGAACGCAGGCTGGAGGCTCCAAATCTAAGCGACCGAGGGCAACTGGAGCTGCCACAGTAACTGCTGCTGGAAGCTCCGGATCAGCTCTGACGAATGTTGCACAGCTAGAGGAACCCATGAGTCCCAAGGATGACGCTGATAAGTTCGGCCGCATACAGCGAGACTTCTGGGCTATGCACAGAGGTTGCTAAGTTCTGGGTCAAGATCTGAAAGTCGTCGATATAAAGCAGTGCATCCCAACGAGAGACGACTATGTCATCCGGGGTATGGAAGACCGGATTTTAGAATCCGTGAAGCGCAACCTCATTGCGTTGGGCCACATTCGGGAGCGTCAACGATTGTGTCTGACTCCGGTGGACAAACGCAACAATCTCCTGAAGGAGCCACCTAAGAAATGGGAGGAGATAAAGGATGGGAAGTTCATGATCATCAATGGTTAGCATAGTGTGCAAGCTTCTAAGGATTTGCAAAAAGAAAAGTGTTGTGAGCAACGTCGAGTTGAATTCAAGACTTGGGAAGCGTACATTGTGTGGACCCTTGATTCATCTAAATTGGTGAATATATCGGAGTTCTACAATTCGACGAATCACCTAGACCACGCCCAACCAACATGGGGTAGCCAAATCATAAGCTCCCGCAACGTCTGGATCAATTGCCTCCGACCAACTCTCCTTGCCGATGAGCCAGTGAAGCGAAGAAATGCGTCCGTTCTCAGCGAAGGGCAATGGAAGGTATGTTCTCCTGCTCATTTACCCTCGACTCGAAGGTAAATTTCTCAGTTCTACAATCACTTCTATTGATTCATTCGTTTATTAGTTCGGCTTTCTATGGAAGTGCGAATGAGTTGCATTACCTTCGAGTCGAAGATAATTGCAGAAGAACTCTAAGCTCACAGACTACCTTTTTTGCTGCAGAGTTTCACTAATGCAGTGGTTAAACAATTCCAAAATATTAATCCCGAGAAGGAAGGCAAGAATATAAAACATGCTGGAGATCTCAAGAGCGAGATCAAGATTATCACCCTTCGTGATGATATTTGGAGGCTCTGGAAGGAGTTCCTCACCAAGTACCCCGAGGGCTATCTTGTTGAGCCTGTCACCCGGCAGCTCTTTCGGGACTTGGATGACTTCAGTCGGAAGTCATTCTTCTTGAAGAGAGAGTTCTTCAAGCATTTGGGTCACTTCACGGACTGCGATCTCGAGACTTTTGCAAAGCACCTCTTCAATCTAACCGAAGATCGTAGGCTGAAGCACCCGAAGGTATCCGTCGGCAAGACAAAATATCTTGTCCCGGATAACCAAATAGCGCAGGACTGGGTAGAGCGAAGAAAAAAGAAGAAAATCATCCATGAGGAGTTCATGACAATAAAACCCAATCTAAAACTACGTGATGAAAACAACGACACAGACCTCACTGTCTGGAGGTCGTGGAAGAAGAGGCACAGCTTCTCGTCGTCGACGTGGGACTTCCTCCTATCCTACCCAAAGTCGTCATATTTCAGTAAACGGCTTACAAACGACGCTAAGTTGAAGCGGGCCAAGGATCTTGGCGAAAAGTTTGTAGACGAGGCAACGATGTTTGAGAGGTTCATGAAGTCCAAATATTGTCTGGAAAAATAAACTGGCGGATTTGAGTTCAGAGGCTTGGACGCAAAGTCCAAAGCGCTGGTCACCACTGGAATGTACAATTACATCAATAGGCGGCTTCGCCTCGCCGTACTGGACGTCAGATACATGAGCAGGCCCGCCGTCCCTGATAACACGTCGAATTTGGATCCGTTCCTAGAGTACGTTGTTGGGAGTCTGGAGCCCCACGCGATAGAGGCAAGTGTTTGGCTATGGATTCTCGGCGGAGAAGAGGACTTCAACGCCGCATACAAGTTTGCGACGGTCGATATGCCGGACTTCGACATCGTCAAGTCCGTTTATATTGCGTCCCGCGCGGAGTGGTTGGACAGTGTGTCCAATTGGTTTAAAACCTGTCGCAACGTGAATTTTTGGTTTTGTAAAGTTATCTTGAAATTTGGAGCGGAAGTTCTCTGCAGGAACACCAATCCGGTTTAGGGATAAGTTAGAATCGGAAATTAGTTGAGGAATGCAGTTAAGGGACTAACCGGATTCTAGTCTGTTACGGAATCTGTTTGGACCGGATTAGTTTGGATCGGATTGGGCAGTCCGAACTGGATTGGTTCTGTCCGGATCAGATCTGGAGGACCGGATTAGGTCAGGAGCGGATTAGGGTTAACCGGATTAGGTCATTTGACCTAATTTCTGGCGGCGCTGAGAGCCTGGGACTATATAAGGAGAGGCCTTGCCAGTTAGTACCCCTTTTCTACCTTGAGCGCTGAGGCTTGTTTTCACGCTTGGGGCTGTTTTGTGTTTCCTCTTTGTGATTTCTCTTCAGATCTGTGAGGTAGGGCGTCATTAGTGAGTAGTTCTTTTGGGCGCTGTGGGGTTGGACATCCATAGTTGCAATTTGTTGATTTCCGGTCAGGACCAGAAGGGAAAGTAAGGAACGGGGCGTGCGGCTAGGAGTTGAAAGTGAGATTGTCTCAGGGAGATTCTTGAGCGCCTCAGAAATGCGCCCATGCCACAGTTATGTACAAGAAGCTATCCGGTTCCTGGATGGTCCGGATCTTGACAGACTTCGCCGAGAAGGTTGAGGCAGTTATGAGGGAAGCTCGGGAAGCTGCGGACCGGATGGAGATGAGCAGCGTGAAGCTGACCGGAACTGTACTCTCAAGGAGTATCCGTCTTTCGGATATTTCCTTTCTTGAGTCGTTTCCGGGAGGAACAGAGTTAAACCAGAGGAAGGATGTTACTCCCCAGTCGAAGAAGGAGCGGAAGCCGAGAGGGACCGGATCTGCTGAACACATCGAGTTGGATTCATCGCTAGAGCGACCGGATCCTCCTACTGGTGAGAGGGCCAGGAACTTGCAGGAGGTCTTCGACGAGCTTCCGCCTGAGACCGTCAGCGTTACATTGAAGATGGGTATGGGGTCTTAGTGTAAAGTAGTTTTGTAAATATCGGGTGTTATGACCAGATTGTAGTTAGGAACCGGACCGGATTGGATCCCGGTCTGTTTGTTAGGGACCGGATCAGTATTCCGGTCTGTTAGGGTTTGAACCGGGTTAGCATTCCGGTTTTGCCAGCGAGGCTTATCCCGGAAATCCAGCGTGGGTTGCCTGCGAGGATTTTCTGGGGCGCTTTTCGCTTTTTGGCGCTTTACAGTGTATATAAATTCATTCTCTGCGGAAGAGAATGGGAGTCTTCTTTTGTTCAAACTTCTTTTGTATTCTATTGGCGCCTTGTTTGTGTGTTCTCCCGCAGTTGGCAGGGCAGATTGGTGAGGAGTTAGGAGCGCATTTAGAGTTTGGATTGGGATTTCTCCCCTTTGTGTTCTTGTTTTGGTTTTAAGTACATGAAGGCAGGTAGTAAGAGTTGGGAGTACTTTCTAGTGCCTCAGCACTGATAGGATTCAGTATTCTGGTTGAGGAAGCCACTACTAGGCTAGGCGTATAGGGAAGGAGTCCTTAGGCGCGCTAGAACTCCTGGATAGGAAATCCGGTCGAGTGTCCAAACTGTTGTGAGGCCTCATTGTTGTAGTGGCGAACGGAAGAGTCTTAGTTGATGTTGGTATGGACGGTTGTACTTGCAGACACCTACCTTAGTACGGCCGGAACTTGGTATCAAGGTCATTGTAGTATGTGTGGATCGTACGGGGGGTCTTTGTGTGACCTGTGATCTGGATTGTTTTCTAGATTACTATGAAAGATCAAACCGGATCCGGATTAGAGTAGGGGAGTAGAGTAGAAGAAGTGGGTCTTCAGCCACTATAAGTCACGGAAGGAGCGGCGGGCCTGCCACTCTCAAATTCAAGCGGCGATCCCTCTGATGGTAAAACAGAGGCAAAATTAAACCGGATTGGTTACTGGATCGAGTGGGAATAGACCGGAAGTGAGAGGTCTAAGAGTTGTACCCAGGACCGGAAGTGTAAAGGTCTTGGTTTTGTTGCAGAGTGACGGACCGGATTACTTCCTGGTCCGAATTACGTCCGGAACCGGAAGATTGTAGGAAGTCTGGTAGTTACTTCTGTGGGTTTTGTTGTTTCCGGTTGCAGGAGTAGGACCGGAAAGGTGTAGTTGGAGACTGACTTAGCTTAGAATCGTAAATAGGGTGAATACTTCACAGAATCTCGTGGGTTCGATCTTTAAAGTCACTTTTGTTATACTTTAGAGTGGTTTTTGGTAGTATAACATGGGAATTGCGTATCCTGTGCTGCGACAAAACCGCTCCTGACGTGCGCATGCTCTTCCTCTTTAAGAGAGGTGATAGGCATGCCAACCGTGTGCGCGACAAAGTGAAGGCGGAATATCGTCCTGCCAAAATCCTATATTATCAGGAAAGTAGGTACAACGAGGCAAAGTGGAGGATATATGCCTACGAACTCCGAATGGAGTTCTACATCGAGATGCTCCAGTGCTTTGCAATTCCTGAGGAAAACGTCCTGGGTATTTTTGCCGGAGCAAAGATTGCGTTGGCGGCGAAGGTGTGTTTATCTTCGACTTGAAGATAATGAGTGACCTCATGCTAATCTCATTTAATTATTGTCATCTATAGGCAATCTTTTATCTTCGTCTCGAGCGTAATAGCTCCCATGAATCCTGCACCCTAAACTTCGTGTGTTGCTGTCTACTAGCCATGACTCTCCTGAGTTTCCCGATAACTCATATTAAAATGCTAATTACGGTATTGCAGATCTCTTGCGATTTTGTAGGTCCGTAGTTTATCTTCGGGACGAAGATAAATTCTGCAATCTAACATTTGCGTGTTTATATGGTTTTCAGATGTTCGGGTCATACTATTATGGCCTGGTCGATACGGACATGGGTACGGTACATCGTGCTATGACCAAATCAGCTGAGTACTTGGATTTGAATGATTTCCTGCATTCAAATTCACCGTACTCTGTCAAGTACTTGAGGCCTCTGTACATCGAAGCGCCTGTACTTACATCGGTATCTCCGCCCTCGGTAGAGGATCTTCAGTCTCCCATTACCAGTAGTGATGAGACTGATAGTCCAGCTGAGGAGGGGCGGAATGGAAGTGGTGACGAGGGGGATAAGTCAGGGAGTGGGGATGGCGGCGACTCACCTAGTTCAGAACCAACTGACTTATCAAGAGATTCGTCACCTCCGGTAGAAGCTACGGACGCGGGAAGGGACGACGTCTCTCCCCCTCAAGAACATAGGGTCTCTGACGTTGGCATCGGCAGCCTAGACGAGTATGGCACCAACGCCGATGCCATGGTGCGATGGGAAGCTCAGCCTCGATTGGATGGTGAGTTGCCCAACCGTGTGGTTGAAGATGTCGAGACTGACACGGAGTTCCAGGAGCAGCAACGTCTGGAGAAGAAGAAGTCTCGAGTTGGAGAAGAAGTCTGCTTCGAAGACCTCTGGAGGTGCCGAGGGCCATAGTCATCAGGGTCGCGAGGGTGCAAGAAAGCTGAAGTCGAAGGTGGAGCAAGTCGTCGAAAATCTGAGCGACATTGACTCAGATACGCTTCCGCACTCGTCGGATTTCGATGACAGTGACAGCGACGACGGCAACATTCCCGACGTCCCCCCGATTCCCATCCCCGGAAAGATTTAGATTGGGTGGTGGCAAGCGATGGTCGAGCGGAAAGCCAAGAAGGCGGCGAAGAGGATGGCAATCCAGGTAGAACTGGACAAAAAGGACAAGCAGATCGCAGACGCTCTCCTCGCCAGCAAGGAATCGGAGGCCAAGAGCCAGGCCACAACGGAACGGCTGGAGGTTCTGGAAAAACAAATGTACGATTTTTGCATTTAAGGTATCCCAGACAGCTCCAGTTCCGAGCCTGACACCCTCGGAGTCTGCCCCTATCCCCCCTCCCTCCACATCGGGTCTGTCGCAGCAGGCCCGTGAACTGGTCTCCGGGATTATGGATCCTCGATACGAGGGTACTCCAACCAAGAATCCTCCACCTGCACAGGCAGGTGATGCACTCGATCCTACGAGTCGTCCTGTTCCCTCTCCGAGATCAGCTGGTTAAGTTCCTGGGATTTATCCTCGAGTCGAGGATAAATCTGAAGTGGGACTTTCCTTACCCCTAGATGAGAGGGTTGGTGATGTTGCTGTGGATGCTCCCCAGCGCACACCGTCCAAGCAGGAGATGGATGACACGAATCCTGCTAGTATTGCCGACTAGGAACAAGTCGACTACGGCGATTACGACGACTTCCTGCAGGATAACACAGTCGACGGCGGCGAAGTCATGCCATCTGAGGCACCATCGCAGGAAGGAGGAGATGAGCAGCCTCACGAATCGGTTGAGGTATGCTCTCCTAATTCCTATTGACTTTCTCTCCCTCTGTACATAGTCTGCGTAGAAGTCAACTCTTCGTTGTCGATCTCGTAGTCTCCGCATTCTGTACTAATTATCCTCAACTCGAGGGTAAATTTATAAGATCTGGGTGAGTCGCTCTTCCTGTCACTTATACCTTATGCATTTTGCTTGACAGGACGATCCTCGTTGAAATCATGACGAAGTCGTCATCACAGTGACTCGTGTAGACTAGTGTAGCATAGCAATCACTTGTGATGTTTCCGCCCTCAGATGAGGGTGGCATCGTCGATATGTACTCTGTGTTATTTGTAAATAAATATGTATGTTATTCACTTTCTATACGCATCCATCTAATTGAATTTTCTTGACAATGTTATGTTGCTCAGCCAAACATTCCTAGAAGTTTGCACCGCCCGATGGCAATGAAAGCTTTTCCTAAGGGGAGCAAGCAATCGATTAGTGGATTTCAGTGCTCCTTCCCATTGTCTGGCTCACCTGATTCTGCATTCAAACAGGTAACTCCATTTCTATGTTGTCTTGATTTAATCAGGTAGGATCTGAGGGAACCGGAGAGCTCGTGCCGCGGAATGTCTCACCGATAGTGCCGGACCGGAGGAAGTGGATGAATATAGTGTTCGACCTAAACGGAATCATGTGCCATTGCGAGCCCAGATCGTACTCTAAGAGATTTAAGCCGTATAGTGTCGAACAAAATAATCTCTGCCACTTGAACCCCACCCTCGTAGGACCGAAGGCGGTATTCGCCAAGCAAAATCTGCGAGACTTCCTGCATGAGGTCTCGGAGATCACGGCGAGGGTCGTTGTCTGGTCCTCCATGAAGCACTCCACTACAGAGATGGTGGTGGAGCACCTATTCAAGGGGATCAGGGCCCCCTTCGAAGTTTTGGGACAAGACCATTGCAGGAAGATTGAGACCTTCCGGGGGACTTTCCTCCACTTCGATAAGAAGCCAGTCTTCCTAAAGGTCCTGTCCGAGCAGGTGTTCACGATGGTGGGTGGGGATGAGGCCTTCACCAAAGACAACACCCTTCTCATCGACGACTCTCCCGAAAAGAGTGTCTGCAATGAGAAGGGGAATGCCATATTCCTTCGCTCCTGGCGTCATAGTCATCGGCTGGACAACTTCCTCATGGAGGAACTTCTGCCGTGGCTCGGGCGTCTGGAAATGGAGTGTGAATCCGGTCGTCTGCGGGAGTATGTGCAGGTCAACCGGATAGGGGAAAGGTCGTTGGCCTATGTATCCGAGTATGTCCAAGGCATTGTCTCGGCGATGAGAGATTCCGCTCAGAATCTCGGCTCGCGTTTCGAACTTCCTGGGTTCGATGTAGTTATAGAGCCAGATGGACATAGGCCTTAGACTAGTCTTCTGCCCCGCCATCCGACAGTGCACATTTTGTAATTTGTGATTGTATATTCTGTACATTTGTATCATTTGTAAATAAATATGTATCCGGTTCGGAATTTACATTAACAAGTTGCACGTTTCTATCGTTTTGGATCTACGCTTGTGTCGTCTGGTTTGGGCCTTGGGGGGGAATGTATAGGAAACTTGTAAAATTTCTATCTTCTTGCAGGTGGGAGCTCAGAATGTGGGAGACTCGCCCAAGAGGCTGAGGATGACAAGGAGCCTCTTCTCTGGATCGGAGAAGACGCTCTCGATGTCGTCCGAATCGGAATCCAAATCTCATGGAGGGACGTTCATGCCGTCAGTGTTCTCCGGCCCTTTCATGATGCGCACGGCCGAGGACGCTGCTTCAGCGGCCATTGACTTCTCCAAGGGGGATGTGGAGGACGGTGCCATGGACAGCCCTCCAAGTCGAGGACCGGGGAGGACCCCCGTTTGTTCGCCGTCCCCGTTGAAGCGCGCATCCTCGAATCGAGGATGCTCGTTCTCCCCAACACCGCAAAATGAGGCGGGGATCAGTCGAAAACTCCATCTTCCCGTTCGCGGGGGCAGTCAAGATCCTCCACTGTAGGATACTATTTTCACGGAGCTCGACCGCCCAAATGTCCCCGTCACAGCCACGAAGACGGCGTCATTCCCGGGGAGGTATACAAGGAGTGACGAAGTGAGTCCTCCAAGGCCGGCTCGTTTGCCTCGCCTCGAGGGTAATCGGCCAAGCCCATCACTATCTGGAGGAGCTAGGCGGTCACCCTCAGCCGACTCCCTTTTTCGTCAACGGATTATACGAGACCAAAGGCGATCTCTGGACTCCAAATCAACTGGATCTGGACTCCCGTACATAAGCAATGTGAAGTCAATGCTCCCAAGGCCGCGTCCTCATGGGTCAAAATCTTTGTCCACTTCAGAGGTTCCACAAAGCACCCTCAAGTTGAAGCGGAAGGAGAGTGACTCTCAAAGTGTGGGCTTCTGCGGAGCGGTGGATGGTGGAAGCGGGCCCCATTATCACTCTCGGCGCGATGATATATTTAGAGGGTTGGCGAAGCTGAAAGCGTTAGAGGCAGCTAAGAGCAATTGTACAGGCAAATAGCGATTCCTTGGGATGCGATAATATTTTTAGAAGCTACAAGCTTCAAAGCGTCCCTTACTATAAATAGCATGGTAAATAAAAAATACAGAAAGAAGACGGACGATAGTTGAGTGGTTGCATGAACAGTAAGCATCTAATTTTGTAGGTCATTCAGATTTATATGACATTGTTAGATTTACTTTGTCCATTGGATAAAATTACTTTTTGAGACATTTAACAGTAGTGAATGTATATTCACCCGCATTTCCATTTGCTTCTCAATTCTTGACACTAAACATTTGAAAGTTTTACATCATGTCCATCCTTTTAATTCCACATTGTTTTTATTTGGGAAGGGGACAAGTATGTTAAGGAATTACACTACAACTTTTTGCTCTCACATGAGAGGTTCGTTACATAGTAGATAAGAACCCACTACCACGGCATTACATTTTGGAACCTCACGACCATCACCCACCCTATTGTAAAAGTAGGTTCAATATCTTCTATTTTCCTTTGAGTTTGACAAGTATTACTTCATTAAAGCTTCACAACCTTATTTTCACAGTCTCAAAATTGCCAAATTGTCTCAAATTAACGAATAAGGCCTTAAATGCATTATGCATATGAGTTTCGAAAAAGCATGAAGTGCATTTAAATATTTCATTTCTTAATTATAATTAACCAATCTACGAAAAATACTAACTTCATAAAACAGTATATTCTGTTAAACAAAAACTGCTACACATTTGCAAACTTTAAATAAAGACACAATAATGCAATAAACACGATATTCGTTATTTTGGGAGTTTTCCTATCTTCCAATTTACATCGGTTTGCGCTAATCTGAATCACAGATTGGGAAATTGGAATTTTCGAATGGCCATAACTTACTCAAATTTTGTCCAATTTTGTCCACTTTTCCATTGTCAAGTGCACCACTGCCGCACAAAACTAATTTTTCACTATCCAACAACTAATTTACGTGAACATGTGTTGTATCCAATTTTCAGAACTAACTACTGTTGAGAAACGGTTTCCACTCTACAATCTCCATTCACTACATTGCAGCAACGCCTGTCATTCACCTTGCAATCGTAAACATAAGGAATATTACTGCATAATCTCATGAACAGGTGTTCCATTTTATTCATAAAATTTTACAAAAAAACAATGCCTAATCACATATGATGAAAACAACGTTTTCTCACTCTACTTCTAATTGAACATGATCCTCCAGCAAATTTTCACAACAACCACTACAACATAATTTTACCTTACCCGTTTAATTTTCATAATATGATAAAATAATCCACACTTCTGTCCACTTAGAATTTATAGCAACAACAAGACTCTTCATATTCAAGGATTCATTAGTTCTTAATCACTAAATCTTATTTCATACCGAAGGAAATGAAATGCATTATCCAGAAGGTTCTCTTAACTTCTTACCACATACTGACTACAAAGTAAATCCCACTTTCAATATCAATTTCCGCTTCATTGAAGAACACCTTTACAGTTCCTATGAAAAATACAGATTATTCCTCACCTCTGCATCGTCACGGCTACTAGAATTCGAAGACGACGCTGAACTACTAGAGCTCCTCAAACTATTTTCTTCATATTCCCTGCTGCCCGATTCACTCCTTCGTTCATCCATTGGATTGGGTCGAAGGCGATTATTTCGTCTGCCGATATCTTCGTCAACTTCCCTACCTCTTCTCAGACCTGCACCTGCCTCTCTGAGATTGTGCTCGTACAGAGCCTCAGCTTCATCACGATCATCTTCTTCAGCACTTCTATTTCCCAATATGGGAGAAGGTGGTCTCACAAATCCACCATTTCTGTCCACTCGTACACTTTGAGGATGACCTCATCCACCCCGTCTTACCCTACGATTTAGGCGTGATGCTATACCTCTACCCACACCACGATTTCCACCACTGCCCCTTCCGCCAGTTGCCCTTTGTCTGCCTAGTACGAGAAACTTTTGTAATTCTACGTCTTGACATGTTCGGACAGGTGCCACTGGCTCCTCTCCTACTTTCCTTTCTAGACGTAGTCCTTCGAAATCTTCATCCTCACCCATTTCAAACAACTCCTGCTCAGCTTCTTCTTCATTACCTGGTAGTACTCGTCTACCCCTGACCTCCTTCCTCAAAACGACTCTCCAACCAGGTGATTCCCTCGCCTCAGAATAAAATACTTGCTCACAATGTTTCGGGAATGCAAAGCTGTCTTGACACATAGTTCCTGGTCTTTTTTCATAATTTGCTAAAGTGAAGCCCCATTTGTCTTTTTTGATTGTCGCATTTTCTCCTATATAATTGGCCTTCACAAAATCACAAACCAGGACAACTACACAATGGCGTCTGTAGTTCAATTCTAGAATTTCTTCTATATGTCCTACGTACTCCACATTGGCGTTGACTTGATAAATGTCACGAATACCATTCCTACACACCTGCCGAAATGTAACGGCAATACCACTGTCTGATGTTTTCAAAGCTCACTCGGCACTCAATACTCGGAAATGGTTCCCCAAAGCATACATTGACTTGTAGGACACAGCTAATGGCAAAGGCCCCCTTGCAGTGTCAATTACCTTTGGATCTACGATGATCCCAGATTGTTGTTCTCGTCGTACTTCTTCTAACACCCACACTGAAAAATTAGGAATTACCTGTAGCTCTGGGGGGTATGAAAATCTGTTCCTGCGGCCACCACGACGGTACTGACACCTATATCTTTCTCTTTGCAAATTATGTTCTACAACTGCATCTTCATATCTCCTGCACAATGTCCACAACAAATAAACAACAATTAATAAAAAATAAAAGGAAAAGTAATCAATGAGTACGTCATTTTCCAATAGCAAAAAAGAAAACAACATTCGATGGTATCAAAAACTGTATACCTTCTGACTTTCAACCACTACACTACACTATAGAATTAAATAGAATTATTAAAATGAACCTCAGTTCAATGGAAGACAATCATGTCAAAGTAGTCTAATATCAAATAAGCACTTCTGTCAATTTCCAAACATAAATTACTGAAAGACTCACCTTCTATACACCTCCATAGGTTCTATGTTGTCTAAGACAAACCCATGGATTAGTCTCTGAAACTCTGTTGTCATTACACGGTTACGCTTAGCCCCTTCTAGACACTATAAGAAACCCGCGTTTTTTGTGATGGCAACAAAAAACACAGCATGTTTTTGCGGACAGGACGGCGTCACAAAGTTTGAACCAATGGGTGGCAAATTCCAATGGACATTGCAAAAAACGTGTACATGTCCATGAAAAAACATGGGCATTATACAAAAAACAAGTATGTTTTGCAAGACATCCAAAAAAATGTTGTCATATTTTTTGCGATATGCAAAACAATATGACAATGCCATGTTGGCAAAGTCAATCAATTTTACTACAAGTAAATTTCCAGGAGTTATTGGACATCCATGTAAAATGTTAACCCAATCTGAAAATCATAGGAGAAGGGTAGCTGCTTGGTAGTCTTCCAAAAAACCCTTTTATGAATGGATGATGAAGCTACTATTCACTATTTTTTAGTTAGGATTTCATGAAGCACAAAATCTGTTGGCATCTCTTCTATAAGCATGTGTGTACATAAACATAATTATTGGAAATATGTCTAAATCCTTTAGAATTTCATATGCCAAGTATGATGTACTACACTTCACTTCCGATCTTACGATTCATGTGTATATGTTGTACTGGAAGCTTCAAAGCATGTGCAGACTTTTCAAATTATGTTCATATACATCAACAACTTATAGGAATAAATGAACTCTTATTTTCATTGTATTCAAATTGTTTACAATAATTCCTCTATCCCTAATACAATACTACAATATTGATAGTTTATAAATGTATCATAGAAGTAATTTTTGTAAGAAAATGTGATGCTCATCCAAACTAAAAGTCAAACCCCACCTTCCACAAAAGACATCCATTTACAAAAATGAAAGATTCCACTATATTTTTAATTAGAAAGTGCAAAAAAATAATTCTTAGCATTTGTTTTTATTTCTATTCAATGGAGGGATTTTATTGCACTGCATCTACAAGAAGGGCTTCCATTGTCGTCACTTTTAGAGTTGGTCATTGATTGAATAAAGAACTTTGTTTTGAAAAAGCGACTATGTCATTTTTTCTTTAGAAAAACTATCCACAAATCAAGTCGAATATTAAGTGTGTTTGAGCATAATCAATATCCATTTCATACCACAAGGGGACTATACAATCCATTTCACACCTAGATAAGCAACTCTCATATTATATAGCATTCATTATAATTACTTATAATGCATTTTTCTTCAATCTCAATGAATGTAATTTGCTATAATGTAAAAATTGCTTGTAGCCCTTCCAACAAAAAATCCAAAATCGTATTTATATACATGACAGGTATATTCTTCAAAGACAATAGTAGTATTAAAAAACTTATTACATGAATTTTTTTAATGCATATATCATACCAAAATCTACCCAACTATTTGGTGTTCTCAGTAATTTAAAAAAGAAATAGAACATTACAAATAAATGTTAATTTCAATTGGAGAGAACTCCTTCTATGGATTTTTAAAAACTCCACATACATCTTTTTATTCTTCATATATATATTATTTTTTATTTTTTATTTTTTATTTTTTTTTATTTTTTAATATATAAGTCAATTTTTCTACATTTCATCTTTTTCTAATTGGTCCTCATGTACCTTCTTGATCAATCTAATTTCATATACTTTTCTATAGAAGTTGTCTTGTAATATGTTCTAATGCCATTGACCCTTGCATATCATACAAGAGTTGCATCTCTAGAACTTTACATTCTTCTGTAAGACAAATTAGAAGTTTTTTCATACATTAAATGTCACAATTTCAGTACATTTTAGGTTCAATTATTTTTGTATATTACTTGCACTATCAATTGACATTGATGACTTCCATTTCATTTGCTCTTGCTATCTCTTAAAAGAAATACATTTTCTCTCATTTGCTTTGTACACATAGATGGAGTTTGATACATACTACGAACAAAAGTGTAGACAGACTTTGGGGTCATTGCAAGAAAAAAAAACTTATTTTTGTAGCATTTGCACAATCCTCATAATTTTTTGCTGAAATACTTCTTTATTAGAAAAACAATTTGAAAGAAACATGAGAAATATGTCCAATGTATACACCTTTACAAAAAAGATACCCTAGGAAGGAATAGCATAAAAGAAAATTGTGAGTGGAAAAACTGGAAAAGTGTAGAATCTCATGAAGATAGGTACTTTGACATTTTAATTTGTAAAAAGTAGGAAAAATAATTTTCAAGAATAAAAATAGGACATTTGAAAATAGTTCATGTTTTAGGGATTTCACAATTCAAATTGTATTAGAATATTTTAAAATCTTCCAAAATCTATCAAAATCATTTGGAGTTTTCTATAGAGTATAAATTCAAAGTTTGAATTTTAATCAATTGAAATTTTTAATAGGTATAATTTGATTTTGAATGTGATTTAAATTCCAATGAAATTCAATAACTATGATGAAAACTTAATATTTCATCAAAATTTTAATAAAATTCAACTCTAATTCAAAGTTAGGTTGAAATAACTTAACCCCTAAAGTTCCTTGACTATGTTATCACCAAAAATGCTCAAAAACTGCCATTTTTTATATAAGTACCAAATTTCTGGAAAAAAAACTTTTTTTGACACATGTAACTATACGATCTTGTAGTATGCTAATTTGACAAGATGTGCAAAAAAATTCAAAAATTTCTACCTTGTAGATTGTAAGATATTAGAGTTTGAAGTGACGAAATTCTTTTTTTTGCCCCTGCGAAAATCTGGGCAGATGCACTTCACAAGGTCAGATCATTATGAAAAAATGTCCAAAATGGTTGCAACTCTGTAGAAACTTTCTTCAAGTTAAGTTGGCTACATGCTTTAAAAAATTCAGATTTTTTGGAATTGTAAAACATATAGGAAAAAAATAGTAAGTAGAAAGATGTAGGGAATGATTCAAAATACTAAATTGTTAACAATTTATTTATGGAATTGAAAAATGAAAATCCAATGCTTGTAATGTTGTAATTAAAAATCTACAACATTTGAGAATTTATGAAAAATTTTATATATACTTCTACAACATTTGAGAATTTTTATTCTATTTTTTGAGACATTGACTAAGATGTCTACATGTTTTTTGAGTTGTTTTCTAGGGACATCAAATCAAATGTCTGTAGAGACATTTTTGCAATGTCTATTGAGACATCCAAATGTTTTCATAGACATCAAATGAGGCATTGCCGTGTTCATCTCATGTTCATCTTTGAAATTTTACTTTTAATACAAACTACACGTTCTACATATCCCACATGGTTTGCCATACTTCCTACCACCCCACTTCTATATAAGCTTGTGTTTTCATTTCAATATAATCACAATAAATTCCCAAATATAGTGTATTTTGTATGGTGTATTGTACTTGTTGTATAATGTATGTTGTGTAAATGATGTATGTTGTATTCTGTATTGTGCAAGAAATATGGTGTATTGTGTATGACTGTAGTTGGTTATCTCAATTGATGTCTTAGAAAACATGTGGATGTTGTAGGTGATGTCCCAAAAAACATATGGATGTCTTGGTGGACATCCATTTTGCAAAGGACATGCCATAGCATAAGGGACAATGTAAATGATTTAATTGTAAACATCAAAGGAAACATGTGCATGTCACAGAAGATGTCTTTTTGGACTTCAGATTGGACACAATACAATGAACATGTCAAAATTCTAAACTACTACAAAGTTGACATGTGGTAGTGATGTCATGGCTAACGTCATCCAAAGAATGGATGAAAAAGTAGCTTATGTGGCATTCACTGCCCCGTCATCGTTGAGGTGGTGCACATGTGGCAGCCTTATGGCAACTTCTTAACATTTTAAAAGACCATGTTTTCTAAGACATCCTCCTAAATCTTCTTCAAATCTTATCATGTTTTTTGTAATTTTGCATGTTTTTTGCCTTGTCAATCCTGACGCATTTTTTTTGATATCAAAGTTGACGTAGCTAATGTCCATGCAAACATGACTACCACGTTATAGTCATGTCACAAAAATCGCGGGTTTCTTCTAGTGAGAATTTCGTCATTCATAGTAGGTTCCTCCTTGTCATCCCATGCCCTTTTAGTTGTTGGAGTGTACTCTGATAGATACTCATTTAGAAATCCAATTGATTCTTCTCTTAGATACCTGTAAGCCATGCTCCCTTCAGGTCTAGCTTTTTTTTTACGTAACCTTTCAATACTTTCATATAACGCTCAAACGGATACATCCAACGTGTGTGCACTAGACCACATAAAAATAATTCTTCTACTAAGTGTATCGGTAGGTGCATCATCATGACAAACACCGAAGGGGGAAACTCTTTCTCTAGGTAACATATAGTTTCAGTGGCATCATCTAACATCTGCCGTTTCTGTTGTGAATCCACCACTTTTGAGCATATTCTTCGAAACAATCTACTCACCCTCATTATGGCTCCAATTACTTTTGGGTTTCCAATGTTTCTCAAGCACAAGGGGAGTACCTGTTGCAAGAGTATGTGAAAATCGTGTGTTTTCAATCTAGAAAGCTTACCGTCCTGAATTCTTCGCTTCAAGGCACCTACATAATGACTAGGAAACTTCAATTCCCTCAGTGTCTTCAAAAACTCCTCCCTTTCTGACCTTGTTAATATGTACGGTGCGTCTGGCATAAAAAATGTTTGTCCATCCGCATTCGGTTGCAAGTGCAGATGCCTACGAATGTTACGAGCTCGCATATCTTCCCTTGATTTCACTCCATCATTTTCACCAAAAAGAGTACGTACTATATCTTGACACAGGTTTTTTTCACAGTGCATTGCGTCAAGTAGGTGCCGTGTTGGGAGTTTCTACAGACATCAAAATACAATTCAATCTACATAGGCAATTTCGTTAAAATGGCGGCAGTTTTTTGCCACTTTAATGGAATGTGCGCCATTTTACCGGAATGTAGTGTTATTTTCTAACAAATGCAGTGCCATTTTAATGGAATGTGGTGCCATTATATTGGAATACCGCCATTTTAACGAAATTGCCTATCTACGTTTAAGTACATTACAAATGCCAATACTCCCAATAGTGCATAGTCGTAGAAAAATACGCAAACAACTTCATTTTTTAGAAGAAACTCAATATGTACATTACGATTTCTGATCGATTATAACACTTTTTCTCACTCTATACCAAAGCTAATGTTACACAAAAAATGACCTAAAAAACTCTATCGTATTACAATGCAAACAATGATGACTATAAATTATTCATTTAAAATACAAACAGGAATGCAGGCCTTACCTCCCAATACGGCAATTGGAACAATATACTTATCCTCTTCACGCCATTTATTTTCACGGGATCATGCTCTCCATTTCGATGCCCGCCACATTGCAAATACGACTCTCTCAATGCACCCAGACGGACAACGGTCTGTCCAGACTGCCTAGGAGGAGGAGGATCATGGTTTGGATGACCATTAAACGCAGCCCTTACAGCCCTCCATCGGTGGTGTAGTTGAAGCCACCTATGGTGGCCAAGGTATAAAGTCTTGTCAGCTTCTTTTGAGTGCTCTGCAAAGGTTCCTTCTCCACATATAGGGCAACCCGCATAACCTTTACCAACCTGTCCAGAAATTAATGTGTACGTAGGGTAGTCATTTATAGTCCACATGAGCATTCCCCGCATAGTGAAACATCGAGTAGGTCCTGCTGGTTCCGACATGTCAATTGCGGAAACTCCAATCCACAGCTTCTTCAGCTCATGGACAAGTCGTTGCAAGTACACGTCTATAGTATCTTCCAACGGAGAGTTAGGCCCTGGAATAATCATTGTCAAACATATAAAGAAACGCTTTGTGAGCAAATAAGGAGGTAAGTTGTACATGACCATCAATACCGGCCATACTGAATGTTTAGAAGACTGCAAGCTGTGCGGATTCACGCCATCCAAAGCTAGCCCCATCCTGACGTTCCGGGCATCTTCACTGAACCTTGGAAAATTGTCATCTATGAACCGCCATTGTTCACTATCCACGGCAGATCTCATTTTTCCATCTTCTGATCGATTTGTAGAGTGCCATCTCATATGCTTTGCCAATTCAGGACATCGAAACATTCTGCGCAACCTCTTTATTAAAGAAAAATATCTTAAAATTCGTATTGGAACTGTATCAGATCCATCAACATACCTAGACTTTTGGCACTTTGGGCAACTCTGCTTATTAGCATTTTCCTTCCAATATAATGTCTTTCCACACTCACAACAGTGAATGCTCTCATGTGAAAGACCAAGTTTCATGAGCAGGGTTTTCATCTCGTAAGAATTTTTTGGACAGTTATTGTCTGCTGGTAGGACGTCATGTTTTAGGAAAGTGAAAATTTCGTCCAACCCATGATGACTTACTGAAAATAATGTGCATAATGACATAAGGATTATGCTAAACTGTAACCTGCTAGTTTTGGATCTAGGAAAGAGAGGCTCCACCGATTGTTGAAGTAAGTCCTCCATTACATTCAAATGGTCTTCTTCATCTTCTTCATTTGACATCTCCTCGAAATTGAGTTCTGCATCTTCTTGCCCCGCGAATTGATGGTGAATTTCATCAACCCGTGCAAAAAAATTCTCTGCCATTTCTTCAAAGTTAACTTCGATGTTAGGTGGAGCGTCTTCGAAATGAGCATAGTCTTCTGCATCTAAGTAGTTCTCTTCTTCCTGTATGTCTTCTTCCACTACATCCCTGTCTTCCCCATTTTCTGGACATCTGTTTGGATTCCTTTGGAAGACACCGAAAAATGAGAAAATGACCTACAAATGAACTCATATTGACTTCCACTGTTTGCATAAATTGATGAAGTCACTGAAGTCCTCCATTACCTTTCTAGACAACAAGACTGAAATGGACTTGTACTTCTTGTTATAACTTCTAAGATTTTATGACTTACCTATCCAATTCAAAGTTAATAGAACAACTACATAAGATGCATGATTTTCAATTGTGCTTACAATAAGAGGTTCACTCAAATTTTGGTCCCGTCCATATTTTCGGTGGTGAGTCTCCACCACTTGAACTGTTTGCGTCTTAAAACCATGGCATTTTTCACAGCCACAGGAATATCTGCGAATGCCTTGCCTTGCCACAAGTGCCCTCTCAATATGATATGATTGTCCAAGACGATCTTGCCTCATTTTGAAGTACACCTGCACCAGTGCAGCTCATGTAATGAACACAAAAAAAAATATAAGATTCTAAATTTCCATCTACACCTTGTGGTTACCAAATGTTTTCTCCGAACAAAGAAGTCCAGCAAGAACACGTCAGTTTCCTGTTTACAATGCACACATGGTAAGTATGTTGTTTAAATTGCATACAAACATATGCAAACACAATTTCATTCAATTTTCCCACAATGAATTCACTGTAAAAAACTATGCTTCAAAATTTATTTCCTACTAAAAACCGATTAAGATAGTTTGCCCATGTAGAACACATGACGATTGGCATCGAAATTCATGTTACAGCACATTGTACACATAAGAATTGGTAAGTGGCTTCTGAGAATGTCAGTAAAGGAGTCCGTGACAGGAAGAGAAACACGATCTTTTATTGATGTAAAGGACCTCATGCAGAAGATCGAATCTTCCATGTGAGGACTACAATTCATACAAGTGTCGCAGCAATCGAAGAATTATTTAGTCGTCCTTAACAAGTGATCCTCTAGCAAATTCTGTCGCATCGTTTTCCAAAGTCTCCTTTGTTTCACAGCTCGCCAATTGTAGAAGAGACGAACATAACGTTTGTGCCTTCTGACCCAATGCAATGGTCTCCTGCAACATCTTACGGACTTTTGCGAGCTTAGTTTTCCTCTGAGCTGCCAAACGCTCAATTGATATGGAATGCAGATTGTGCTGCACAACAATGTCTACTGCTGAAGCACTTGTTTTCAGCCTTTTGGGTATGACAAATTCAGATTTCAATAGAACAAACTCTTTAGTGCTGCTGCTAGTTGCATGGAAGTCAGTATTGGACTTCACGTTACTGTCTTCCTCCCTTTCAGTGCGCTTCCTAGAAGGCATTGGTTCCTTGAAAATTCTGCGGTCATTGTGCAACTTCGCCTCTTCTGCCATTACACTTCACAAATGTAGAGCAGAAGCCAATTTGCTAATATTTGGAGAATTTAACCTACAAAAAGTTTTGACATATATGACAAGTTCAAGGATGCAGGCAATGAACATGACTTGACAAACAGTAGAATTTGAAAATAAAATTGTTGAAAAAATAAAACATACGGACATGTATATTGATAGAAATGTGTTCACAAAGTAATCCCTTATATCAAAATCCACTAAAACGTTACTTAGCAAATTCTAACGTATTTAGAGAGAACTTTAGGTGTCCACTTCTAAGTGGCAGTGTAGTAGACAGCATGACAGCGCCATCCTTAGCTAGAGGTATGTACTCATCGAAAAAAGGGTTTAATTAAATATTGTACAGTGAGTGTTCAATAAATCATCTTCATCTGTTGCCCTAATTTTTGACATAAGCGTTGAGGTTATCTTTATTGAACTACAAACATGATTTATAATAGGGAGAGTAGCGTGAACTCCTACGGAATTGATTTCTGTAATACAACATTTGTTGGACTATGTGAATTATTTTCGACAATGTTAAAAGGTGAAATTTTTATTCTGGGTTTTCAGAGTCCTAGAACAATGAATATACAATTTCAAAATGATAGTGTACACTTTCTTCAAAAATAAAAATACATATACAACACTTCTACAATTAAGTGGACAACTGAGTTCTAGTTAATTATGACTTTGCAATGAATGTAGGGTCCCAACTCACAAACCCTCAAATCACCAATCATTTCAACGCAGCCCAGAAATAAATGGTCTAACAACAAACTAATGCAATGGTGTAATGGTGTTGGTTATTCAATTACTTTGATAGAGGCTGGAGTAACCGACTATGTTTGCTTTCCAGAAAGCGATGCAATACAATTGAAAAAGAACAACATAGAAGGGATGTAAGAGTACCTGAGGGATGCGTGAAGTACTGAATCTTTGAACGAAACGAAATCCCGTACTGAGAGAAGAGTAGCTGCACTGCTACAAGAAGGTATTGCATTGAAAGATAGAAGTGTTCGTTTCTAATTGTTCGTAGCTGTGACCAAAGACAGTTCCTCCTGCATTTGCAAGACCTAGTTGTACATTAGAAGCTACCACAGTATGAACTGAAGCAAAACAAAACAAGTGTGTTCAACCAAGCTCAGGTGAAGGAAGACGCGGGCGTAGATATTGTACTGTAAGTTATAAGACTTACCTTTTTCTTTGACCCTGTGTGATTTCGAATTTTCACTGCAGAATAATGTCAGTCTGAAGTTGTCTTGGAATTCCCGCCTTGAGGTCGCAGTTACTTTTGTACTGAGCGTGAGGTAAAACATGATATTCGGCGCCGCTCCTTGCCCGACTAAGTTGCATCTACCTCGATCGTGATTTAGCGTCTATGCTATAATGGGAGCAGAGAGTTGTGGAGGAAGACAAACTGTGTACAAGTTGTCAACACGTTGTTGACAGATATGCGAAATGAGTATTATTTTAGGTTAATATTGGATGAAAAAGTGTTGACGTGCTTGCATGCCGGATTGTAAAGTTCGTAGTAGTTTTCATTCTTCGTCTGCATTGTAGGAAGCCGCCACGCTTGGAGCGGGTTTCAGGGTTCGTGATTTATTTTCATGGTAGAAAAGCTCGGTACGTACGTAGTGAAAAATACAGTGTTTGGTTGAAAATGCGGAATTAACGCTAATGACAGGGGAGATGAAGACTTCGTCTATACCAAGCAATAACGTCAACAAATGCGATGAGTTTGACAGTGGAGATGCATAGAGGATCGGTTCAATGGCAACATTGCTGAACTCCAGCAGCGGCGAGGAGTATAGTGTTGGCAACTCAGATGGAACTAGCGGAGGTGAAAGGAAGTCTCATACAGAAGTGTTTGGTGAAGCAGAGACTTCACAATCATTGGAAACTGAATTGACAGAGTTGGACAGCTCAACAGAAGAGAACGGCATTGATACATCAGTTGAGAAATTGTATGACGAATCAAAGAGTGTGGTGAGTAAATTCTGAGATGACTGCAGAATGAGTAATTTTGGTTTGGAATTGATTTGAGAAGGAAAAAAAACAGGTTTGCTTTTCATGTTTTCTCTGTCTCTAGTGGGATAATGTTATATTTTCTTTGTGAATGCGACCTGATGCCAAGCTACTTATGGACATAGCACTGAAGTTAGTCGTTATGTTGGTTCAAGGAATGTCTACTTTATAAAATTTAAGCACATTGCATTGAATAATAAGGCCTTCGTCTTTTTCATAACTAGATTGTTTACACGAGTAGACGCACATTAGAGTTGAAGGACAGAAGGACTGTTGTTCCATGACCCTTACTTAAACATGTACACCATATTCATTTTTATAGTTGTATGTGGGAGAACTAGGAGGTTCTCCGGGAATGTAGATATGGTGGTGTAAGAATTTTTATGGGGGCGTTGGATTAAGCATTTTATAACAGTTACTTAGACTTGTTATTGATCTTCAATTTGTAATGTCCTGTGGATCTTGAAATATAAGAAACATTTCATACTGGTAAGTTCGTCATACACTTTTCTAAACTTTATAAAAATGTATTGCTAGCATCGTTAAAATGGAGTAGAACACCAAGCATTTACCGTACAGCAATGTGAACATGTAGTGGACTTTTTTAGGTTCTTCAGTAATTGAATGGCATGTTGACGTTCTTTATAGGCAAGGTCAGGATCAGATAGAAGCAGTGGAGACTCAGATTCCATGCAAAGAGGTCTTCAAAGTGAATTACAGTTGCAGGAAGAAAATACGCGTCGGAGATTGAAGGCAGGGTCAATGTTGACACGAAGTCTTACCGATAGAGTAAGTGTATTGAAATTTCCTTTTCTAGCAATTGCATCATTGGTTTGAAATTCATTACTGTTTTTAAACAATATATAGGGAATGATTCAGATTACTTTGCATTTTTTTAGTAGCTTCAATGCTACATGGCAGAACAGGGCTTGCAGTTTTGATGCATTTTTACATGTAACTGATGTAAGTGTGTTGGCGAAAACAAAGAATTGTCAGTCCGGAAATATTGAATTCGTTGTAGGAAAATGTTGCACATTTTTGGATCAAACTGAAACTGTCTAAATAATACTAGTAAGGAATGAATTTAAACCGCATGTCCAATTTATTTTTAATCACAATTTATTTTTGGTTGGAAATGTAATTTTATGTTTATCATGCATAGAATGATCAATAACAAGTATGTAATCATGCTTGACAGGTCAGTAACCCTCTTTGTTGTCATGAATGGAGTATAGAAAACTGAAAGTCTAAAACAAAACCTTGACAATATTAGATTTATGTGGAAACTTTTATTGTTTTAGTAATATACTAATATGCTACAATGTATGCAATGTCGGAGTAAGCAACATGTTATCTGCAATAAGATAACATAAATCATTTTTGTAGCCATGATAGGAAGAAGTCAATATTTCTTTATTCATGACTTGTGGAGGGTTTTTTTTATGTCATGAATACTTCATGACATTGGAAGTGGATGTTGCAGATTCGAAGAGGAACGACAGATCAAGAATCGAGCAAGGTACATATGTTTTCCATTTTAGTTAGTGGTGAGACATGGAAGATAGTGGAAAAAAAATTGAATGCTTACAACTAGGAAAGTATGTTTTCTTTTTTAGATTCATGTAGGATGGTTTTTTTGGCATGTGCTTTTCAATTTGTATGCATGAAATGGACTAACAACAATCAATATGCAGCAGGGTATGGGGAATCGAGGAAAATCAACAGAGGGTTTCGTTCCCTGGAAAGAGCCCACTACTTCAACCAAACAAGGACGAAATGCCGGTGGTATGTCATCTTCGGTAGTTGATAAAAGGAAGAAGCAGCCCGGAATGCCAAGTGGAAGAACTACTGTGGCACTACCATCTCTTCATGTCTCAATCAGTGGATGTGATAAATCCTCGGGGGGACGGAATGACGTTCCTAGTGGGTCAGCAGTTGGAGTTCTGGTGTCTTCTGGACGTCCCTCTGATTTATCGAATGTCGCTACTAATTGTTTTATTCCACCTCGGGCTTCTGAACCAGAGAGCTCCAGAGGTGGCAGTGGTAGACATGTTCTATTCCACATGGCACAATCACAGCAGAATATGACAACAGATGAAGGGAGGAATTCTCGAAGGATTTCTTCTTTGCCAAGTCGAGGACGACAGGAAGGAGCTCACAAAAGGAATGGAGATACTGAAGGAGAGCATTATAAAATAGGATCACAAGGTAATGTTCAAACTGTGTTTTCGACATGTACAATTCTAAAACATTCATGGAATAGAGGACGTGATGCATTTAGTTTATGATAGAGTATATGTTGTTGAAAATTGCAATACGGCGTGATGTGATTGGCAAAATGCATGTTTTTGGAATCCGTGACCCGCATATTTTTTAGACTTGTATTGTTGTTGAACATTATGATTATGTTACTGTCAGGACCATCAACCCATGCATTTTCACGTTCTTTACATGCATCTACAAGCCGACAACAATCTTCATACGAGGAAGGACGAGTCAGTAGGGGAATGGAATCTCCTATGAAAATGATGTCTTGTAGGAGTTCGCCGACAATGCCGCCAGGTAATTGGATTGGAACTAAGAAAGGTCAGTTTCCAATTTCCTAGAATTTCCAGTGAAAGAGTGAAGGGTGGAACGTGGAAGTTGAAAAAGTACCACTCATGAGGGTCTGAATGTTAAAAATGCAGATGTTCTACCATCTATTGGCAAAGGACGACTTCTAAAATCAAGTGAAGGTGGTGTGACACCTCGTACAACTAGAATTGTGGAAGATGAAGAAGAGGTGAGTTCTATTATTCTTTGCAATTTAATTTATGCGTCTGTGTTTTGATAATGACTTATTGAAAATGAGTGCATGGGCTGTTTTGATTTTGTACATTGGTACATTAGAACGATCCTTAATTGAAGTGAAGTGTTGTATTATGTGTCCTCATGCTTTGTTTCAGTAATTCATGAAATCATCCTCTATATCAGGGGTATGAGAATTGTGAAGAAGCAGACATGGAAGATGGTGTTTCAGTTTCTCAACGTGCAATTGAGACACCAGTTTTGGAGTCTCTTCGTTACAACAATGACCCAAACGACAACGGTAGTGATTATAGCGAAGATGGTGGAATAGACCCAGAAGAAGCACATGAGGTAGACGGTGAAGGACGGAATGAATTGACGGTTGTGCATGGAGTGATGTACGAAGATGAATCAAGTAAAAGAAGGGAAAGGAGGCAGGCACAAGCTGCTCGGGAGAGAGAGGGCCAAAGACGTCGTAAAGAAGGTCTTCGTCGGAATTTCTTGTTAGTGGATGAACATACAATGATTCCATATGGTGAGGGTGTGGGTGACTGGAGGAAGGAGGTTATGTTATTGTTACAGAATTTAGACCTAGCCATAGGAAACATCAATCAACAACCAATGAATGCTTTGGTTGAAATTGCAGACTGGATACAACAAACGTGGGAATATAGCTCACCAATGAAGTTTTCATATGTAAAACAAGTTATAGCTCGCGGTGTAACTTTGAGGCGCACTAAGTTGTGGAAGAAAATCCGAAATGATGAAGAAAAACCAGAGAAGGTATCAGACAAGTCTTGGCTAACACTGACGAGACAGCTTGATAGTCCTGCGATAGTCAGGAAGTCCGAAAGCTGTAGAAGAGCAAATGCTAGCCGGGTTAACTTTGGTAGAACCGGTCCTTCAGGGGAAGTGGGTGTACGAGAAAGATTGAGAAGGAGACTACGTAGATCGCCTGACCCGGAGGAAATTAGATTTGAGATGGCTCGTAACAAAGGTTATGGTGGACGTTCCCAAGAGCAAAAAAGAAAGCGCAAGGTTATACATGGAATTGAAGATATTGGAGATTTGAATATGGAGGTTGGCCGAAACATTTACCAGTCTGGAAATGCATCGGTCGACCACGAGGCAGAATATTTTAATAATCAACACACATATGATGAAAGTGAAGTTCATCTTTTAGTGGGAGAACGGAGAAGCCATCAAGAAGAAGTGCAAGGAGGACAGAGAAAGATATTATCAGCAGAAGAAATAGCAAAGCATCCATTGGTAATCAGTCTGATGGAGCGTTTGGAAGCACTTGAGGGTCGACAGAGTCTAATGTCAACGGCCACAGGCGGTACACATGAAAATGAAAATTCAATTGTGCATGTCGAAGTTGAAGAGGCCACAGGAAGAAGTCATGCAGATGAAATGGAGGTACGTGACCATCTTGGACTGTGGTCTTCTTCATTTTACTTTTTCAATTTATAGATTAATTATTGATGGTAGACAGAGTTGATATAATGTTTCAGAAATGGAAGCATTGTTGAAATTGAAGATTTGAAATGACTTGGTACTGGAAGGTGGCAATTTTGCAGGAAGATGCAGATGCTCCAAAAGAGGGAAGTGGAGGTCCTCGTAGATCTAGGCGTGCAAGAAATAGAGGGAAACAAAGTTGAAGTGAACAGAATATGCAATGTTGTCTTGGACTGAAACGCAATATTCTAGAGAACATGGTAGTCAATAGTGTTTGATGTTTCAATTACTTTACTTAGTACTGTATAGAATAAGCTAAAGTAGATTACTGAATGTAAGAAACTAAGTAGTAGTAGCTAGTACTGTTGTTCCACTAGAGAACTGCATTGTGGTTAGATCTTAGAATTTAAAAAAATTTGCTTATAGTGGAAACGAGACACATTGAAGTCAAAAAAATTGACAGAAAAGAGTTTCTGCACATTTTTTTGTGCAATTTCTCACTCGGGAAATTCTCCTGAGGACCTGTTCTACAGTGACCGGTAATAAAAAGGCCAGTACAATTATATTTGTATTAATAATTTAATTCTTTTTAATTGTTATAAATAAAAAAACTATACATGAATTGGGGGTATTGAATAAGTGAAATTAAGACACATGTCACAAAATAGGCAAACCACATGTCATTGTGAAAGTGGAGATAATTTTTAGAAAATGAATGAAATACATGCCGAAATAGTTACAATGAAGGAAAGTTCTGGAAAAAGAAATTTACTTTACCGTATTCAGTAAGGTAAGAGAAGAGAGTGTTGACTAGACGACATGAAATTGAATTTGCCAACGTGGCAGAACACCACGTTGATGACATGGATGACAATCCGAAATGACAAAAAAATTAACAAGATTCTGTCAACTCATCGTCCGAATCAGCCCCTCCTAATCGACACAGCATTTGACAGATATATGTCAAGTTCCTGTCATTTAAACCACAGCAGCTCTTGTAGTGCACCAAGTCAGAGTTCACGACATCAGACAAACTGAGGCACAGCAGCTCGAAGCCCATAGACGTCAACACCTTCAGACACACAACCCTCAACCCCACCGCGAGATCCTCCCTTAGACCATATGACGACAAATTCAGATGCATTCGACCGAAAAGCAAAGGGGAATCATCTTGTCACACCGCCATGATTTTCAACCTTTGCCATGCTTCATCCAGGGTTGACGAATTGCAACGTCCAGGGCAAAATCACGTCCATTTTTCAGACGTCCGCACGTCCGGACGTCCAGATTTTTCGGACGCGCGGACGATGTGGACGGCGACCATCGGACGGCACCTGTTGGACGTTCAGACAGTGCGGACGGGCGGTCGGCATGGGCAAGCGGACGGCCATCGCGGATGGGCGGACAGCGTGGTCGGCGCGGACAGCCATCGCAGACGGGCGGACGGCGTGGTCGGCACGGACGGCCATCGCGGACAGGCGAACGGCGCGGTCGGCGCGAACGGCCATCGCAGACGGGCGGACGGCGCGGTTGGCGCGGACGGCCATCGCGGACAGGCGGACGGCGCGGTCGACGCGGACGGCCATTGCGGACAGGCGGACGGCCCGACTACAGTAAAATGCCATAAAACAAGATTTTCAGACCTCTTTTACGCATAGTAAAATGACTTTCTTCAAAAAACTTTTAACTACAAAAAGGTTGAAAATGAAGCCAAGTTTCACCTCCAACAATCCATTCCAAGTTTCAACCTTCCAGCAAAAAGATGTGAACCATTTTCTAAGGCTGTGCTTGAAAATGGTCAAAAAATTGCCGTCCGCTCCTCCGACTCGCCGTCTGCCTTTTCGGACGGCCCGTCCGACCCACAGCCGACCGTAGTAAAATGCCATGAAATATGATTTTTAGACCTTTTTTACACATAGTAAAATGTCTTTTTTCAAAAAACTTTGAACTACAAAAATGTTGGAAATGAAGCCAAGTTTAACCTCCAGAAATTCATTTCAAGTTTTTTAAGCTTCCAAAAAAAAGTTATAAACAATTTTCTAAGGCTGTTTTTGAAAATGACCAAAAAATTGCCGTCCGCTCCTCCGACCCACCATCCGCCCTTCCGACGGCCCGTCCGACCCTCTGCCGACCGCAGTAAAATGTCTTAAAACATGATTTTTAGACCTCTTTTACGCATAGTAAAATGTCTTCTTTCAAAAAACTTTGAACTACAAAAACGTTGGAAATGAAGCCAAGTTCCACCTCCAAGAATCCATTTTAAGTTTCAACCTTCCAGCAAAAAGTTATAGACCATTTTCTAAGGCTGTTTTTGATAATGGCCAAAAAAACGTTGTCTTCTACTCCTCTCCTCCGACCCCCCATTCACCATCTAACCACTTGTCCGCCTATTGTACCTTCCATCCAGTTGTATTGTATTGATGAATTTAAAAAAATACAGATTCGCTTTTCAAGGCTTCCATTTAATACTAGAAAGTACAAAAGGACCCTTCGAGTCTCCAATCCGCCATTCGCCCTTCCCACCCACCGTCCGCTCCTCCGACCCACCGTCCGCCCTTCCGACGGCCCATCCGACCCTCTGCCGACCGCAGTAAAATGTCTTAAAACATGATTTTTAGACCTCTTTTACGCATAGTAAAATGTCTTCTTTCAAAAAACTTTGAACTACAAAAACGTTGTAAATGAAGCCAAGTTCCACCTCCAAGAATCCGTTTTGAGTTTCAACCTTCCAACAGAAAGTTATAGACCATTTTCTAAGGCTGTTTTTGATAATGGCCAAAAAAACGTTGTCTTCTACTCCTCTCCTCCGACCCCCCGTTCACCATCTAATCACTCGTCCGCCTATTGTACCCTCCATCCAGCTGTATTGTATTGATGAATTTTAAAAAATACAGATTCGCTTTTCAAGACTTCTATTTAATACTACAAAGTACAAACATCGTATATAGCATTTATGTATACAAAGGAAGGATAATCCAAGTTAAACTTTCACACATTGAAATATGCACTATAATTGTTATACCCTAAACCCTAAATCTTAAACCCTAAATCCTAGACCCTGGACCCTAAACCTTGAATTTTACATTAGTGAACAAACACATTGCTTTAATGTGCAAAATATGTTTGACTTCTAATTCCCTTAAAATGTGATTATCATGATGTACTACATATGGATTTTTGCATAGTTCATAAGCTTATTCATATATGTTGTCAACATGTTCTTGGTATTTTCTACATCAATTATGATGTGCCAATTTACAAATGTCAAACATACAATTATAATTTGAAGTTTTTTTTTGTTTAAGTTTTGTTGTAAAACGCATTAATAGTTTGAAACATCAAAGTATACATAGTACAAGCAATTGTATTATTTTATAATTGTATTACAAGATGCTACAAAAAATGCTTTGAGTATTTTAATGTAATTTAATGTTGTTCAAGATTAAATATTGCATTTATACAACAAAAATATTATTGAAGTTGTTTTCCTACACCCTTATACCTATAAATTGTAAATCGTCAACTATATATCTCATATGAAAAATATTGGTGCTTGAATAGTTTAAAACATAACCGACCTTTGTGAAACATGAATACATGATGGCCCCTCATATGATCCCTTCAACACTTTTGGGTTCCTTATTTTTACTTAAGAAGATTGAATTGATCATTATTTAATTAGACAAGAGATTTTATTGGAATTATATTGTGGAAGATCTAGCATGCTTGGTTAATTATATATATTACTAAAAGTCAAACTATATAGTTTTTTTGTCTTTTAATCCAATCGATATTGTATTCTTCAAGGTTTTAAATTACGGAATTTTCTATAAAATCATTTGTAAATGCATTATTTTATAGTGTTTCTTCAATTCTTTGGTTATAAGTTTGTGGTATACATTTATATTTATATTTGTACTTATGTCTTCGGTTTTGTTAATTTATATTGATAGTTGTATTGAATTTTTTGGCAAAAGTTAAAAGACTATTTTTTCAGATGATGTCTAATATTTGTAAAGATACTGAGATATTTTTCTAAATTTTTAATGGAAAATTCTTGGTATGGTGAAATAAAACTAAATAGTTTGTAAACTAGGATTTTGTAGGATTAGGAGTTTATATATTTGTTACTTTATCTGATTGTCAAAATTTGAATGTAAAAAATATTTAAAAAACTTATTTATCAAATGTAGTTTAATAAAAAATGTCGGCAAACATAATGTTTTTCAAATGAAAGAAATAATAGAGATGAAAAGAAACATTTTCCATGACATTTCTAGTCTTTACTTTATATAAACAAATAGCCCTTTGAACTTTTTTTTAGTGTTTATTCTTAGCAATTTAAAAAATAATAGAATCTAGTGTGATAAAGAACAAAACATATATTAAAATGATTCCAAATTTCTTCAAGATGAGATATAAAACTAAATTAATAATATAAATTATTAAATCACAATTGCACATGGCACATTTACAACAAGATGAATTGAAAACATCATTATTGATGTATAAATACATTACAAATATATATTAATGAGGGTCATTATAGTCATATACAAAAAATCATCACATTTGAAGGTTGATTATGTTTTAAACTATTCAAGCACCAATATTTTTCATATGAGATATATAGTTGATGATTTACAATTTATAGGTATAAGGGTGTAGGAAAACAACTTCAATAATATTTTTGTTGTATAAATGCAATATTTAATCTTGAATAACATTAAATTACATTAAAATACTCAAAGCATTTTTTGTAGCATCTTGTAATACAATTATAAAATAATACAATTGCTTGTACTATGTATACTTTGATGTTTCAAACTATTAATGCGTTTTACAACAAAACTTAAACAAAAAAAAACTTCAAATTATAATTGTATGTTTGACATTTGTAAATTGGCACATCATAATTGATGTAGAAAATACCAAGAACATGTTGACAACATATATGAATAAGCTTATGAACTATGCAAAAATCCATATGTAGTACATCATGATAATCACATTTTAAGGGAATTAGAAGTCAAACATATTTTGCACATTAAAGCAATGTGTTTGTTCACTAATGTAAAATTCAAGGTTTAGGGTCCAGGGTCTAGGATTTAGGGTTTAAGATTTAGGGTTTAGGGTATAACAATTATAGTGCATATTTCAATGTGTGAAAGTTTAACTTGGATTATCCTTCCTTTGTATACATAAATGCTATATACGATGTTTGTACTTTGTAGTATTAAATAGAAGTCTTGAAAAGCGAATCTGTATTTTTTAAAATTCATCAATACAATACAGCTGGATGGAGGGTACAATAGGCGGACGAGTGGTTAGATGGTGAACGGGGGGTCGGAGGAGAGGAGTAGAAGACAACGTTTTTTTGGCCATTATCAAAAACAGCCTTAGAAAATGGTCTATAACTTTCTGTTGGAAGGTTGAAACTTAAAACGGATTCTTGGAGGTGGAACTTGGCTTTATTTACAACGTTTTTGTAGTTCAAAGTTTTTTGAAAGAAGACATTTTACTATGCGTAAAAGAGGTCTAAAAATCATGTTTTAAGACATTTTACTGCGGTCGGCAGAGGGTCGGATGGGCCGTCGGAAGGGCGGACGGTGGGTCGGAGGAGCGGACGGTGGGTGGGAAGGGCGAATGGCGGATTGGAGACTCGAAGGGTCCTTTTGTACTTTCTAGTATTAAATGGAAGCCTTGAAAAGCGAATCTGTACTTTTTAAAATTCATCAATACAATACAGCTGGATGGAAGGTACAATAGGCGGACAAGTGGTTAGATGGTGAACGAGGGGCCGGAAGAGAAGAGTAGAAGACAACGTTTTTTTGGCCATTATCAAAAACAACCTTAGAAAATGGTCTATAACTTTCTGTTGGAAGGTTGAAACTTAAAACGGATTCTTGGAGGTGGAACTTGGCTTCATTTACAACGTTTTTGTAGTTCAAAGTTTTTTGAAAGAAGACATTTTACTATGCGTAAAAGAGGTCTAAAAATCATGTTTTAAGACATTTTACTGCGGTCGGCAGAGGGTCGGACGGGCCGTCGGAAGGGCGGACGGTGGGTCGGAGGAGCGGACGGCGGGTGGGAAGGGCGAATGGCGGATTGGAGACTCGAAGGGTCCTTTTGTACTTTCTAGTATTAAATGGAAGCCTTGAAAAGCGAATCTGTATTTTTTAAAATTCATCAATACAATACAGCTGGATGGAAGGTACAATAGGCGGACAAGTGGTTAGATGGTGAACGAGGGGCCGGAAGAGAGGAGTAGAAGACAACGTTTTTTTGGCCATTATCAAAAACAACCTTAGAAAATGGTCTATAACTTTTTGCTGGAAGGTTGAAACTTAAAACGGATTCTTGGAGGTGGAACTTGGCTTCATTTCCAACGTTTTTGTAGTTCAAAGTTTTTTGAAAGAAGACATTTTACTATGCGTAAAAGAGGTCTAAAAATCATGTTTTAAGACATTTTACTGCGGTCGGCAGAGGGTCAGACGGGCCGTCGGATGGGCGGACGGCGGGTCGCAGGAGCGGACAGCGGGTGGGAAGGGCGGATGGATGATTGGAGACTCGAAGGGTCCATTGGGTGTTGAGATGGGTGGATGGGAGTCGGAGGAGAGGGCGGCGTTTTTTTGGCCATTTTCAAAAGCAACCTTAAAAAATGGTCTATAACTTTTTGCTGGAAGGTTGAAACTTAAAACGGATTCTTGGAGGTGGAACTTGGCTTCATTTACAACGTTTTTGTAGTTCAAAGTTTTTTGAAAAAAGACATTTTACTATGTGTAAAAGAGGTCTAAAAATCATGTTTTAAGACATTTTACTGCGGTCGGCAGAGGGTCGGACGGGCTGTCAGAAGGGCGGACGGCGGGTCGGAGGAGCGGACGGCAATTTTTTGGTCATTTTCAAAAACAGCCTTAGAAAATTGTTCATAACTTTTTTTTGGAAGCTTAAAACTTGAAATGAATTTCTGGAGGTTAAACTTGGCTTCATTTCCAACATTTTTGTAGTTCAAAGTTTTGTGAAAAATGACATTTTACTATGCGTAAAAGTGATCTGAAATTCATGTTTTATGTCTTTTTACTGTGACCGGACGGAGGACTAAGAAGACTGCAATCTTTGGAGATGTCCCATAGTTGGAGTTTTTGTCCAAATTGAATGGTTTATATACCATTGGAAAGCTATGAATGATATCTTTCCAATGGTATATTTTGGTGCACATGAATGTGGACAGAACGTCTGATGGTCAGGCGTCCGACTAGATGAGTGAACGGTATCGATTCATATGTTTTGCCGTCCGCTCGTCCGTCCGCACCGATTGCAAGTCTGCAAGGCCGACCTTGTGGCCGTCCGCCTTGTCGATTACATGGCCGTCCGCCTTGTCGACTACATGGCCGTCCACTTGGCCGTCCGCCCTGTCGACTTCATGGCCGTCCGCTTGGCCATCCGCCCTATCGACTTCATGGCCGTCCGCTTGGCCGTCCGTCCTATCGACTTTATGGCCGTCCGCCGCTCCGCCGAACCGACCGCATGAGGGTTAGTCCGTCGGAAATCCCGGTCGGCCCGTCCGCTCTCCGCTATCCATTGGAAGCTTCGGTCGGCCCGTCTGCGATCTACCCGTCCGCTCGATGCCGTCGGAAGTTTTGGCCGTCCGCCCATCCAGCGGTCGGACGGTAGTCACCACCAGGTATGTCAAAAGTCGTCCTAGGGTCAGCGTCCGTGGACTCTGGACGTTCGGACACCCTGTCAACCCTGGCTTCATCAGCTCCGGACCCACCTAATGTACCGCTTCTTTGGAGTCTGGCTGAATCCTCCCTGGGATTAGTCGGATCCGACTTGACAATCGCTGGAGTTGGATGGACCCCCCCAAAACGGGGATTGAATTCTATCCCGACACAATTCCTAGTGAAAGGATGGAGACACGGCAGCACGAATTCGACCACAGGACTTACCTGCGACACCCTCGCCGTTACCTACGACAAGCAGGAAAACCGCACAAGCAGGAAGACCGCACAAGACCAGACACACCCAGCCACCAAGACAACGCCCACAACATCCGCCAAACTGGGACACGGCAGCACGAAGCCTACAACTTTAAACCCACCACGACACACAATCCTCGACCCCATCACGAGATCCTCGCCTTGCCCATACGACCACAGTGTCAGATGCATTTCGAACAAAAAAAAGCAGGGAATCATCTTGTCACACTGCCAAGATTTTCCACCTTCGCCATGCTTGATCATCCCCCGATCCAACCAAATGGACCATTTCCGGGGGGTCCGGCTAAATCCTCCCTGGGATCAGTCGGATCCGACTTCACAATCGCGGGAGTGGGCTGGACCCTACAAAACTGGGATTGAAATCTATCTCGATATAGTTCTTGGCGAAAGAATGGAGAGATCGCTAATCGAATTCGACCCCCGGCCTTACCTGTGACACCCTCGCCGTTACCTGAAACCAGACCGCACAAGCTGGTAGACCACACAAGCAAGCAGACCACACAAGACCAGACACACCCAGTCACCAAAACAACGCCCACAACATCCGCCAAAGTGCGACACGGCAACATGAAGCCCACAGCTTTGAACCCACCACGACACACACTCCTCGACCCCACCGCGAGATCCTCCCCTTGCCTATACGACCACAGTGTCAGATGCATTTCGAACAAAAAAAGCGGGGAATCATCCGGTCACACCGCCACGATTTTCTACCTTTGCCATATTTGATCATCCCCCGACCCACTCAATGTACCGCTTCTTGGGGTCCGGCTAAATCCTCTCTGGGATCTGTCGGAGTTGACTTGACAATGGCGAGAGTGCGCTGGCCCCCCCCCAAACGAGCGGAAATACGACCCCGACACAATTCCTGGCGATAGAATGGAGAAAAGGCATATCGAATTCGACCACGACCCATCCCGGCGACACACCTTCACCGCAAACACGACCACGCCGCACAAGCAGACCCAACCAGACCGCACAAGCAAACAGATGCAGACACAAGCAAGACTCACCTTCAGACACACCCAGTCACCTTGACAATACCGGCAACATCCTACTAACCAAGCAGAACTAGACAGCAGAGAAAATAAGCGTACGTACTTCAGGTTGTCGACGTTGCGGTGTCCCCCTTCCTCGACCAGACCTCCCGATGGATTCATCTCTTCCGTGGCTTCGTGTGCTTCTCGTCATCCTCCCCTGCTACGGTCATCACATTCCAGAGAAAGAGTTGTAAGACAGTGCAGGTGGAGGCTCGGTGAATGCAAGACCATACTTTGTGGATCCTCGTGATCCCGCGCGGATGCATACAGAAAGCAACGCATGCGGAATTTAATGAGAAGGAATGTTCTATAATAGACTGATGGTTCATGCACGTCCGACTATTGTGAAAAGTTGGATAGGCTGCGGTTTCCACTTCCCCGTGAACACCAATCCAGACCCCGTGATCCACGGCAGTTGACCCTTTCTTCTTTCCATGTATCAGGGTGGGCAGATTAGTTCAATTCCGACACCATTGAGTGGTTGAACCCTTATATGAAGACTATGTGGCTAAACCTTAAACCTTTAGGAGGTGGGTCAATACTTGTATATTTGCACATCAAAACCTTAAACCTCTGCGCATGGAAAGGTTCTAATGGAGTCTTTTCAAAAACAATGGATGTACAGAGAATAGTATTGGAAAAGAGCTAGTCCTATTCAATAGAGTTAGTATTTCCTAAAGAGTCTTACCACCGCGGCGTCTGAATCTCTTCCTCCTTGTTGTCCACTAGTAGTATCCTTGGACACCTCCTGAACCGCATCCGTGATCATGGCTCCCGTGTCCTCCGCGCCATCGGTAACAGCAATACCAAATCGTAGCACTTTTCGAGAATCACCAGTTGGAGATTCACCTATCCTCGAAATCAATATCCTTCCTCTCATCACCCTAGCTTGTCTCAACGTCCTTGCAGATGAAAAATACAATGAACTATGCCTCTTCCTTCTCCTTCGGTGCTTCGGGCTACGAATAAGAACTCCGTCGTTCTCTACAAGCATGTGGTAATAGGGAACTTCACGAAATAGACAGTTCTAAACTGCAAGAGGGGTCTAGCTCAAACTATCATCACAAATAATGGCTTCCGTGAGGAACTGTTCTAAGCTCTTATGAGGGATACTTGGAAATTAATTACAAGCGTTTGAAATGAAAACTAGACGATTGGTAGACTATGTCAGAGACATAGATTCATTTTGAAAATTTTCTAATGACGTCGGATCCCTCTAGTCCCCACCGTTGATGCTTTTGACGGTTCTGACAAAGGGGACGGCGCAAATCCCTCAATGAACTTCAGAATCTTGATTTCATTGCAATCTGACTTGCTAGATTGGTAGCTTCGTAAAGAACAAGGATCTCGGACATTGCTGTCTCCGTGCATGTAGTCGTTTATAATCATTAATGAAGTATTCGTTCCGATTCCTTGTACCTTCTGAATAGACAATAGTGTCATTTCCCTATCTAAATCTCGTCACCAAACTCTAGGCCCAATTATCCACATCAGTATTCATTTGATTAGAACATTTATGGGGTCAGTTAAACAAACAAATTGTTTATTTTTTTCTTTCAAAGTGCATCAATATTGTACTCCAATGCCGTCTGTAGAATTTGAGTTTAATTTAATTTGGAAATCATGAAGGAATATAAATATTGCCTTTATATAATTAGAATGAAACTGTCCTATTTTAATGACAAAAAGGCTAAAGGGTAAAATACGTGACTCTATTGATGGACCATACTTTTGAAATAGATGTTCGCGGCTGTGGATTGGTTAAGATTGTTTTGGACTGTAATTTATGGAACGTTTAATTCTTTTCAGGTGGACCATTTCCGGAATTCTAATGATTTTCATTTGGAATCCATAAATACTAATTTCACAATTCACATAGGTTTCATTTCTAGCACATGGACTTACCTCTACAATTTTATAATTTATCCCCAACATATGTAAATTTCAAATCAAGTTACTAAGCTTCTCTACCTTAGAGGGTTCATGAAAGTAGGTATCATGCGACGTAGGAGTTGCTAGTATTTTTATGACTCATTGTACAGCCACACATTTTGATTGTGATAAGATCCTACATTAATGTTTATAAAGGAACATTATTCAATTCATCAGATTCTGGATTTTGGAGAAATGAATTAACCATTGCATTAAATGGTAGAAACTAAAAACAATGTAATGAAGACTGAAGGCTTGACCATTGACAATATAAAAAGCAAAAAAAAGAAAAGCAGATGAACTTAGTACTTCATAAGTTTTTTGGTACCTCATTTTACATGTAGGCTTCATTGTGCTCCTTCCTAGTGCTGCCTCCTAGGATTCAGAAGATGGCTTCCATTCGAGTCATGAGGTCCCTATTGTATTTAGGGACCTCATGAAAAATTAGATCCTATCATAGAATTGTCGAGTGAATTGGAAAGAGAGTCTCTTGACTTCATTCTTCAAAAGAGAGAAGGTTCCAGGCAGAATACCTTCCCCAAAACGACTCTTCTCAAGTCAGTGTACAATACCCCTTCACAAAGTCACTCTACATCCTTACTCTCGCATCCTCCGTTGCACCCGTCTCCCCCTAGTCGAGTGAGTATTATGGAGTGTTTGAAGAGACTGGCAACAATGCATAGATCTCGAAATGAACTATCTATGATGGATTTAAATGTTATGGAACACCATCATGTGCAATTCCTTCCACCTATATTCAATGGTGATGTCATCTTTGAGTTGCCTCCATGCCAGTTATCTTCCTCTTCCTCTATAGCCAAGAACTTAGAAGGGATGGATAAATGATATGATGGGCACCCTTGGTGCAAGGTGTTGACCACAAACATTCACAATTCTGATAACTTAAAGTTCCGGAAGTCATACTACGCTAGTCATCTTGCTTGCGTGAATCCAAAGTGCAATTACTTGACTAGGGCTAGAAAACGCAATGAAACAGAGTGGACTAGTTATACAACCTTTCCTTTTGCAGTAGGGGATACTGCTCCAAAAGATTGCACGTTAGTTTGTAAGCTTTGCAAAATAACACCTACATGTATGAGCACATGCAATACTAGAATCTACTACTGTTGTAGTGAGAATCCTCAAATGAGTAGGGCTGCCATTCATATCGGAGATCACACTCACCCAGTAGCAAAAGGCATGTACAGAGACTTTGCAGATCAAATTTGTGGACTCATTGCGGAGCAGGTGGCCAAAACACCTCTAGCCACGAACTCCGCAATTTCTCTCTCAGTTAGTAAAGATTTCCTATCAACCTATTTGTTTCACAATAGAGAGGGCCAGAGGGGAAGAAGGAGATGTTGAAAGATGAAGAGCTCGAGGAGGTCATGGACCGCTTTGAGTACTTAAGCAGTCCAAACATCCGCAATGTCATATCTTCATTTCGCTCAAGCAATTGTGGAGGCATCATCGACAATATTATGACCATGAAAAAGGAAACAAAGTTTGAATTCATTTACGATAGCGTTTTCCCTGGACAGAGGAAGGAGAAGGTGTACATTTTCAAGATGCTTACAAAAGGACCAGGAAGTGGAGTGAATTTGGTGAAGCGCATGCAACCCGGGGGGAATCTACAGAATGCGTGGATGATGTTTGACTACGTCAAGCATGTGAAGGAGTGGACTACAATGGCTTGCCACGTGTACGATCCCGATTACATGAAGGTAATGACCATTTCCACATGCGATATGCAATTAGAAGATACTGAGATTCAAGTGCTTTTTTGGAAATGCTTGAACGATGTGATGTCACGCCACGGAGTAGAACATCCAAACTTCAAGGGCTTTATGGCTGATAGTGCTATGGCCAACTGGAATGCGGTTCGTATCATCTATAGTAGTGGGTCTGCGAATCAGAAAATGGAAAACCGGGAAAGAACTTGCTTGTTGCATTGGAGTTCTTCTCTTCAGAAACACACACAGAAGTGTATCAAGGAAGCATTCCAACAGCAAAACAATTTTTTATGTAAACAATACAAAGATGCAAAGAATATGGAGGACGCGGAGACAAAATACCTTGGAATTCGGTCGTGGTGGTTATCATTTGGAGCTGCAACTCAAGATGCACTTCATCACTTGGACAGTTGGACCATTGGACCATTGGCTTGCATTTTGGCATTTTCCTTACAGACAATGGGGAGGCTTCATGCAAATGGTAAGCTCTAGTAATTGCCATAATAGTTTGATTATTTTGCATTACAAAATAAATGTTGTAATTTAGTATTCTTCAATGTACCTTGATATGCCATTGTGTGTATTAATTACCCTAATTTATGAAGGACTTGGATTCTAAATTTTAATAGAAGTAACTCAATTTTTTACGTTTTTGTCTTTGCTTGCTTTTCCTCTCATCTACCCTATACATGAAGTCGTTGGTTTTCAATTCTCTTCAAATTTGCATGTAGTCTTTTTCATTGATTGTGATTGTAATTTGTATTGGGCGGTTGTATTTTTAGGGTTTGAATTTGGAGGAGATGGCGGACATGCCTTCATGCAACTTGTCTGAAACAGTGCATAACAAGTGGCTTCAAATGTCGGGAAATCGAAGAAACAATTTGTTTGATGCCACTTGCGACGATAGTATCCATGCATGGATGCAGATGACAAATTATCGGGCTTTCTTGAAGGGACATGCATCTGGCTCAGGTCCATCGAAAGGGGAGTTGAAATTGAGAGCTGCAAGACAGAGCGGAGATCCAAAAAAAATTGTTGAGGCGTTGAATACATTACCTGGATCTGAAGGTGTTGGTAGTCGCATACCCCATTTGGAAGGAGAAGAAATATTTGGAAGCACGAAGAGGAAGTTAGATGTACCCATAGGCAATACCGGAGACTCGCATAGACCAGATAAAGTTAATTTCTCTCAACCTCGGGTTCGAACGAGGTCTACAACCGCTTTTGTCAACTCTACTTCGGACAAGTATGCACAGGCTCAAGTGAACACTTCACTGCATGTGTCGTGTGCGTTTGAAAGTGACTGCAACACATCAAAGTGGCACATTGCGAGGATCAACCACAAATCCAACGCAAAATGTCATGCTCAACAGCAGAGGTCAGATATAAAGTGCACTGCAAAAGTTTCCAGAGGACGGAAGGGAACCCTGGCTCCCACCTATCGTGGGAGAAAAGAAAATTACAGAAGTAAACACGAAGTGCTCGCGGACTTCTGGTTCTGTGTAGATGACATTGAACAATGTGTGAAGGGGACCAAGCGCAAGTGGGTGCTAGATTGGCCGGAGGTGCCAGAGGAATGGCCTGTTCTCACTAGGACCAACTTGAGTCGGGAGGAGACATTACTCCTACAACATGCTGGATTTCGACTCCATGAGCATCCTACGTTGTCTCCTCGTCGTCTATTCAATATGTCCAACGTCTTCAAAAGCGTATTTTATGATCAAGCACCTCCACATGATGCACATATGTATCCAACGGTTCAAAACAATCGAACCATATGTGGAATCTCAAATGTACCAACTACAGAACAACGAAACAAGTGAGAGAGTGCTGGCAACGTCAAAGGACTAATACTTGGAGTAACATTATTGCCTTTTCCAGGACTAGGTGCAATTGTATCTCTAGAGATCGGGGGTGATCATAATCGAAATGTGTATCGAATTACAATGGGTATGTACCCCTCGTGCACATGCCCGGACTTTACGAACATGTGTGTTTCAACTATTGGAGGTCGTCAACAATATGTGAATTGCAAGCACTTATACTACCTTTTCCGGTATTTCTACAAGATGGACATCTAGTCGGACACATTCATTCATGCACCAAGTTATAGCTTCAATGAATTGAAGATTCTCCTTGTAAAAGCAGGGATCATTACAGTCTAGAGTAGACATAGTTCCACTATGTAATGTACTACATCCTGATTTTATAAAAGTCCATTTGGTACAATTCCCCTTGCATGTCTTTTTCTTACCAATATTTTTTTCTTGATTTATGTTTTTTTTTCCTTTCCTTTCCATTTCATTCTTTTTTTGTTTCATTGTTTCTCATTTTTTATATCACTCTATAGTTACATGTTTTGGATTGGTTGGTTTTTATTTCAGTTTCTTTTCTTTCTCTTTATGTAGTAATAATTTCTTTATATTTCTGTTATCGTCATCCTTCTCCATCTTATTTAAAAAAAATACTTTCTATCATTACATTATTTTTTTTATATTATTGGTCAATCATTTAAGATGGATGAAGGTGGATACACTCAAAACCGTCAGTTTTGCCTATTGAGATATCTATATTTATTAGAGTGGCTCCACTTTCACATGTTCTTGTTGGCAAGTGAAAGGAGGTCCAACGCACCAAAGAATGTGACATTTGGATACTGTAGGTCAAAGTTCAGAACTGATTTCAGAAATGTACACATAAGCTCAGATTGCGCTTTAAGGTCAGTGGCACATTTGGGTGTACCTATGTGAGCCCCAAATTCGTCAATTGGGACTCATTGTTTTCTTTTTTTTAGTTTATTACAAATTAAGGCATAAAGTACTACAAAAAGCCCAAAAAAGAGTGTAGAACCAAAATAGGTATGTCACGTACCAGTATAGCATTTGGTCATAAATAGCCTTTTATCCATAGATTACCCATAAAACCTACTTGTATATAGGTTAGAACCCATAAATAGTGGAAAACAATAGGGCTACTGAGAACTTACCCAAAATAGCCCAAACCCATTGCATGTGACCATGATAGGCTAAATTGGTCTTAGGAGAGTTAGGGAGGTCCCCACGTAAATCTCCAAAGATGGGTTCTAGTTTCCCCATTCCATTGACGAAACATTAGGAATCCAAATTGTTAGCTTGCAGGTGTTACTTGTCCCAGACAGGCCGCATGGAGGAATCCACAGCCGCCGGATAGTGTTCTTGGATCTGGAACATGTCGGGGTATCCACGGCAAAATCCATTGGCCAAGATTCCTTCACGTGTGAAAGATTCCCTGACTACCGGTGATTCAACCGAAGTCAGTTTTCACCTCACCACCGACTGTGTGCTAGATTAGCTCAAGACTTGGCACGTGGCTTGGGGGACTTCATGAGAAGTTCCCCCAAAAGTCTCGGTTTTTTCTGATCTCCAAAGGATCTTTTTCCGAGTAGTCAACTACCAAAGGCCAAGGTGGGAAATTCATGGAAAATACCCAAGCCGTAGTAAAATCTCACTAAAAATTAGACTAGCATCTTTTAAGTTAATAACGCACCCCTGAAGCCATTGGCGCAATCCGTTTGTAATTCCGAGCTAAACTCCAAAAGTTAGAAGTTAGGGCCAGCGTAAAACCCAAAATTAGGTGAAAATCTCAAATTTGGATGAAAATCCGGATGGATGAGGTTACTCGTCGAGGGGGGGAGTGGGCCCTTGGAAACCTATAAAAGGGGGCCCTTCTCTCTCCCAAAACACTCCCAATACTTGTTTTGGGTCTGTGGGTCCAACCTCTCTTGGTTTTGGCAACTTTTGGCCAAAACTCCCTACGGTGTTTTTGGAGCACTTTGCTCCTCCTTGTTGTTGCAATTTTAGTGTTGAAGGTCCGTGGGGGCCCTTCTTTCTTGTCTTATAACTCTTGTGTGGTTTCTTTTTTTAAAGTTTTCTTACTGTCCAAAGTCGGGTTGAGTGTCTTTCGTCCGTGTCTTGTACTAACCTTGGAACCACCCTCCACCGTACCTTGGCGATGCCGCTTTGGGGGGCTTCCAGTTCATGTTGTGTTATTTATGTTGCACTAACCTTCCTTTACTAACCACGTCTCTTCCCGTATTTCGTTACTAACCAAGTCTATTACCTTTGAAATTGAGTCGAGTCCTCGTGTCCGTATTTGGAAAAGAGTGGGGTAGTTACCTTCGAGAAACAAAACTCTACCTTTCCTAGTGGTCTCAAGTCCTAGATGGTGTGAGCCCTCAAGTTGGCACTTGGAACTCTGAACTTATTTTTCGCGATTTTTAGTTAATTTTTAAGTGAAAAATAGGAAAAAACATATAAAAATACAATTATTGTGGGTTTTGGTAGAAGTCCCTACCAAAGAGGTGTGTCATGGCCTTAAAAGCGTGAAACACGTAAGACGTTACATTTTCACTAATTTTAGGTCTTATTAGTAGAAATAAGTAGTTAAGTTAGTAATTCCGAGCGATGTGAGAATTTGAGAGTTAACCAGTCCTAGTGTCTTGTTCATGTAATACAACAGCTATAAGTATACATGTAACAAACTAGTTAAAAGTTAGAGTCTAGTCCGAGTCAGTCCAAATCCAACTCGAAAGAGTTAGATTTATTGTTGGCAGGTAATTTTGAGAAATACAGTCATTCACAGACCAAGATGGAGGAAATGATGATTGGAACATACAGAGAGGTGCTTTTCTAGGTCAAAGCATGCCAGGAGGTCAATTAGAAGCCCAATCATCCAAGATTCCCCCGGTATCAAGAATAATTTCCCCCCCGGGTGGAAATTATTAAAGAATTGCTAAAAATAGCATTCTTATTGGAGATTTGATTTTGCCCTTAGTTGATGGACATCTTGTAGAAGATTGCCCAAAAGTTTCAGGATTTTACAAAACTCCACGATGACTCCATGGGAAGTCAACCGCTTAAAACTGCATTCGTAAATTCCTAGAAATTACCAATGTTGCGGTAAAATCTCACTAAAAATTAGGATAGTGTTTTGTGTGCCAATAAAGAGCCCTGTCAAGTTTGAAGACATTCCGACATTCCCAACTACCAGAATTAGAACCGACAGCGAATTTTACAAGAATTTACAACTTGGCGGCGGGTTGACTGGCGAACCAAGAGCTAGCGGTGTCCGAACGGAGCGTTTCAAGGGTCAATTCTTACTCCCACGAATATTCTAAACCACCCAGGACCGACAGTTTCATCAAAAGACGCAAACTCCAAAAGTTAGCTTTTTAACTTTTGTTTTGAGTTACCGTGACTCAAATTTGCGCTTTAAAACGGCTGGAGAGGTAGGGGTAAGGGGTGCTTTAAGCTAATAGGGGTCTTTTAAACGCGATGGCGCAGTTTGTTTTCAGTTTCGAGTTGTCCCTCAAAAGATAGAGAGGGTCAGCCCTTAGTTTGACTTTTAAAAAGTAATTTTTGATTAATCTGGGTTGATTTTGCAAATATCTCTTGTAAAATCGAAGATTGGATTTGCCCAAGATACTTGTCTTGCGTAAAAAGCCATCTTTTGGACTAAAGAAAGCCAATTTAGAACTAACCCTAGATTAAAACACAAAATATCTTGGTTAATTAGGTAGGTTTTCAAAATATCTTTGGGAAAATCAAATATTTGATTTGGGAAAAGATTCTAAGGCCATTTAGGGCCTAGAAGGAACTCGCTTGAGAACCTTCCTTCACATTAAACAAAGATTATTTTGAAAATACGTTTAGGTAGTTTAGCAAAATATCTAGATTGAAAAAAAAAAGATAATTTATGAACAACTTACTGGGGGGGTCGGGAGCGAGTATATAAGGCCCTTCCTTGAGGTTGTTCGTGGCCCTCATTCTTTGTTTCATTCTTGTTGTTGCTCTTGTCGTGCTACCGACACTTGTCGGAGCACTTTTTAAGCCAAATTTTGGCTATTTTCTTCTATTTTCTTCTATTCTCTTGTACTTTGAAGGTCCGGAGGGCCCCTTCAAAGCTTTGTTTTCCTTTCTTGTTTGAATTTGGAGGCTTCAAGCCCCAAAACTTTGCTTTTCAAAGAGTTTAGGTGGAGGAAATCCCCTAACTCTAGTATTGTTTGTGATAACTAACTTATTTCTTGAATTTGGAGGCTTCAAGCCCCAAAACTTTGATATTTTGGGAGTTGTGGGAGTAGTGTCCAAACTCTACTTTGATTTTATTGTTCTGTTGGATACTAACCAACCATTTGTGCGAATTGATACTAGTCTGTGAACTTAAAACTTTAAAGCGGCAAGGCTGGACTTTGCCAAAAGGTTTTGAGAATCACCATGTGCCAAAACTCGTTGTATAACGGGTGTTTGGTTTGAATAGTTGCTAATGTTCGGTTAAACACTGTTATGTGTACCTCCTTTAGTGATTAAACTAGAACTTTGCCTTGAATTTTGGAAATTAGTTTTTAATGTTCGGTTAAACACTGTCATGTGTACCTCCTTTAAGAATTAAGTTTCAAAATACTAGTTTGGATCCTTGGATACTGGTTATTCCTGGGGTTGCTCCCACACGGCGGAGCTTTGACTTTGAAACCTGGAAACGGGTACTTGAAACTTTGATTTGACTGTTAAATCCTGGGGTTGCTCCCACACGGCGGAGCTTTGACTTTGAAACCTGGAAACGGGTACTTGAAACTTTGATTTGACTGTTAATTCCTGGGGTTGCTCCCGCACGGCGGAGCTTTGACTTTGAAACCTGGAAACGGGTACTTGAAACTTTGATTTAACTGTTAAATCCTGGGGTTGCTCCCGCACGGCGGAGCTTTGACTTTTTAAAACCTAGAAACGGGTATTTTTGAAGTTAAGACTTTTATTCTTTGTGTTGCCTAGGGTAGTTCCCATATGGCGGAGCTTTGATTTTTAAGTCACAAAATTCACCTCCGTAAAAAACACTAATTCATGGTTTGTCTTAAAAAGCAAGGTTTAAAAGAAATTTCAACCAAATAAGGTTCTTTGGAAACTTATTTAAGCACCAAAAATGGTTGAGGTTCCTCCTCTTTCCTGTTAAACACCGGTTTGAGCCCGAAGGCGAAGAGAGGCAAGAAAATCTCGCTAGTATTGAGGGCTGGTAAGTGGTAACTGCCAGATTGGGCTAAGGGACGAGGACTGACGATGAGAGCTGGACGACGAAAAGACCGGACGAGACAGCCTGGAGGCGACGGAAGAAACCAAGGAACGGGACAGCCCGACCGACCGACGGAGGTGAGGGACCAGACCAGACCCGACGACCACGAGGACGGAACCAGCCCGGGACTGACGGGCTGGGGGTGACGCAAGCTGACGACGGGGACGACCTGCACGACCCTGCTGGGGACCCTGACTGCGGACGGAGTAGTCTGACGGGGAGCTGACGGGAACAACGGCATGTTAAGGGTCAGAAACGAAAGAACTCCGGGAACACGCAAAGAGAACACCTGAGGTGCTTGCGACAGAGCAGTTGGTTCTCAATCAAGGCCAGTTATCGGTGGAAAATCAGAAGCAGGGTTGGGGGATCGAAAGACAACAGCAATCCAGCATTCAAAGTGCAACCAAAAAATCACGACTTCAAAGACAAGGGTAAGCAGTACTAATTAGGCCCAAATTCTGGTTTTAATTTGTTAATCCTTAGCCTTGAGAATACCATACCTCACACATGCAAGCTCATAGTTTTCAGAATTTCTCATAGTCTTGACAACTTCAAAAATCTCTCCTAATCTCAACATACAACTCAATTGCCAAAACTCCATAGCCGGAACTTAAATTGCAACAAACAATTGAAACAAGAGACTAAGACTGAACATCCCTGTAACAGGGCCTCATCTTTTCAAAACCTAACTTTGTTGCCAAAAAACGAATCAAAGCAATATATATAATAGACCATAAAAAATCTCAAGCAAAAACCAAAACAATGTCAAGGTAGGACACTTTTTAGAATTTTGGTACAATGGTAAAATCCTACACATGTCTCCTCAAGTGTTTGTGCATCAAAAATATCTATGTGACTAAAAAAGATGACAAGATGTTCCATTGCTTGTAAAAGAATATGCTCCAAGTGATCCAAAAAAGGAACTTGTAGACCTGAAGGCTCAGCCTCACCTGTACCCATCCCAATGCACACAACAAACCAATGTAGTGTTAGTGAGGTTGTAACAGGTGTCTGCAGCTGAAGGCCAATTGTTATCTATGTCGCAGGTCAACAAAACCATGAATAAGAGCAAAACATTGTAAATCAAAGAGCAAACTTGGTGAGTAAAGCAAGATCCTAAGCCAAGTATAAAAATCCCAAAGACCTTTGCCATTCCCGTGAGTTACAAAAACTTGAAGCTGAAGAGACGCCCACAACAAAAACACTATGCCACCAAAACTCAACCGCCACAGTGAAAGATGAAACACAAGGGCAAAGAAGCCACTATATGCAAACTCACTAATTTGAATTTGGGAGGGAAGTTTCATAGGAGTGGTCATAAAGTGGTAGCCAGACTTAATTATTAGGCCACATGTAGTGGTATTTAAGTCATTTAGAAAATCACCCTTAGTGGGTGGGTGGGTGGTCAGTTCCACAAAACAGGCTAGCTAATTTTAAAAAAAGAATCCAAATACCATTTTAGGTAAACACATCTAGTAGTAGATGTTTAATGGATTTTAAAAAAACCATGGCATAATTAGATATATGTGACCCATGTATTTGGGTTTCTAAAATATCTTTGAATGCCTGGTGTGGTCATGGAATTAAAATAGTTTCATAGAAGCATTATTTTGGTAACCATAGACCATGTGGGGTTTTAAATTTAGAATTAAAAAATTAAAGAAATGAAAATGAAATGTGAACAAAACGGGAGTTTTATTAAAAAAACTAAAGGCAAAAATTGATGTCTTTAAATTTCCTTGATATTCCACAAAAATGTGGGATTTTACAACATAGGAAAAATAAATAAATCAGGCCAAAAGGGCCTACTTTACATAATTTAGCCATTGGATGGATTTAAAAAATTATGAACTAGAATTGTTCAAAGGCTAAAGAAGAAGAAGAAGAAGAAGAAGAAGAAGAAGAAGAAGAAGAAGAAGGGCCAATTCGACACGTGAAGGAATTAAGGTAAGAATCTAACTATTCATCAATTCGTTGTTTTTTTGTATTGTTTATTCGGTTTATTCTTTCTACTATTCATCAATAGATTTGTTTTTTATTGTTTTTTATTATTTTATTAGAATACTATTCATTCATTTGGTTTTAGTTATTAATTAGGATTCCAAAACCAAATTAGTTGTTTGTTTGTAGTTTGGGGGATTTGTTTTATTAGGCCTAATAAGCCAAAACAATAAAAACAAACAACAACTAATATCTTGGAATATTTAATAAAATAACTATTAAACAATTGGCAATCGAATAAAACTACTATTCATTGAAAACTTAGGAAATATGAATTAAATTTATCATTTAATTTAAATTCCTAAAATCAAAGGATTAGTTTTAAATTGCCAAAACTAACAAATTTGGACTTTTTAGATAGGTTTTAAAAAACAAGAATACTAAGATTTCTTCCAAAATCATGAAAGACAATGGAGAATTTCGAGGAGACGATTATGATGGTGTTTTGCGATGATGGGACGATCGACATCCTCGACACCAAGGTATGATTTCAAATTTTATCTTTTGTCTTTTCTTTTGCTTTCATTCTTTTAAAATTTAGACTAGAAATTAAAACTAACAAGATTAACCATTAAGAATCCAATAGCTAGTAGAATTTAAATTATTAGAAAACCTTCGAAATTCATCTGAAATCATAAAAAGTAATAATTAGATTAACTTTGAATTAATTTGGAAAACGAAATAGTAATCTCATCCAAAAGAATCTCAAAAGGAATCTAATTTAATTTAGGAACTTAGGGAATATTAGAATAATTCGGGAAAGTAAAAACCTAATTTATCTACTTATTCTCTTGAAAATTATTAAAGGAAGGAATTCCATCCAACCAAGGGGAATTTTCATCCATTTAAAAGTTTTCACCTAAAAGCTCTAAATTCTTACTTTTTATCTTAACAAGAAGTTAATTAATCACTTTACTCATAAAAACCATAAAACCCTAAAAATTCACTAAAATTAGAATAATAACTTAGAATTAGGATTAATTAAAGAACAATTAGGAATATTCTCAAGGCACGACTAGGGAATCTTTTGAAAACATAATCTTTTAAAGAATCTCTTGAAGATTCTAAATCCACCTTTTACTTTTTAAATTACTTTAATTTGGAAAGATTAAAAGGTGGATGAAGTTTTGACCTAATTTTGGATGAAAAATCTTAAAATAGGTCAAAATTAGGTTTTCTCTAAAAATTCCGTTAAATAACTTAATTAACCTTTGAACCCTGAAATTTAGATTTATCTTACATTATTTTGCTATTTTTAGTTGACGGATGAAGTTTTTAGGATAGAATTAGGTACGAATTTCATCCACACATAACTTTCATTAGAAATATCAGAATCCAACTTGCTTTACCATTTTGGAAAGGGCAAATTGTATTCTTTGATTTAGTTTAGGTAAAATTTTAGTTTAGCTAGAAGTTTAAATCACAATTAACAACTCTCAATAACCTTTATTTCTTAACAATTAGAATGTTTTGAAGTACTTAATTTAGGTAAAAATCAACATAACAAAGTGTCCATTGCTTGGAAGGCCAAAGAACACTACGTTTACATTTCACCCTTACAATTTGCTAACTTATGCCGCTAGAACCTGTGTGCAACTTTCTGACTTAAGGGTGGAGTTAGAAACACTCATAGATAGTGTGTTAAAAGCGTGTCAGATAGCGAAGCTTTGAACCTCCAAAGTAGTGCTAAGTTCTAGATTTGGTGTTAAACCCAAATCAAAGGCAGAGCTTTGTACTTACCGTCTAGTTAGTGCCAAAGTTTAGTCTCCAAAACGTGTTGGAGACAAACCAAAGTTTAGCGTCCAAAATTACGTCTTATAGGTCCACGATCATTGTCAAGTCCCGCCTTGGCTAGTTCACTAGGATAATTCTAACCCTTTGGGCACCATTCGGGCCCATAATTGAACCCCTTAGCCAAGGGAAGGGGGGGGAAATGCCCCATTAACTAAGTTCCTTTTGGGGGGGTTAAGCCGCCCCAGCCAGGAGCGGCCCCCAAACCAGCAGTCAGGAGCAGCCCCCAGCAGGCGGCCCCCCAACAGCAGCGAGCCCAGCCAGGAGACCCCCTAGCAGGCTGCAGCCCAACCAGGAGACCCCCCAGCAGGCAGCGAGCCCAGCCAGGGCGGCCCCCGCCCAACCTTGGCCCTTGATTAGTCATTTTTTTTGTTTTTTCCTTTGGCTAAAATTATATTAGGAAACTAAAAAGGAGGGGGGAAGGAATAGAATTAGCAAAGTAGGATAGCATAGGAAACTAGGGACCAAACTAGAAAGTAGGATAGCATAAGAGACTAGGGAAAGAAATAGAATTAGTAAAGTAAGATAGCATAGGAAGCTAGGGGAACAAACTAGAAAGTAGGATAGCATAAGAGACTAGGGAACGAAATAGCAAAGTAGAATAGCATGGGAACTAGGGGGGTACTAGCAAGTGGATAGAGTAGAAGCCATAGGAAGGGAGGAGATCCGCCACCCACACTAAAAAGGTATAACCCGAAAGACAAGGAGACATTTCCATCTCACCTCACTAACTCTCCCCTCCCAACCCACACATCACCACCTCCAAGTGCCATGGGAGAAGTGGGGAGGAAGCTTAAATAGGGATAGGATACCACCGATAGGGTAGAAGGGAAATCCATCCCACCATTAGGGTGAGACGGGCGTAAGAGGTAGTTAGGCAATATTTTGACTTTTAGATTCCTTCCGCATTAGGATAAGATGACGCGTAAGTGGTAGTTAGGACGTAGTTTGACCTTCTAAGTAGGTAGGTGTCCAACCCACCCCCTTCCATCAATGGGGCATGCGGGTTGAGGAGAAGGAGAAAGAAGAAGGAGTGGCATGCACGGAAAGAAGTGTTAGTCTTTTGAAATTACAAATACGTCGGGGCCAACCAAATACGTGGCCTACAAACCGCAAATTACCATGGTGGAAGAAGGTGAATTGATCGCCCTCCTCACGGAACACCATGCCAGAGTAAGAATCTAACCTCCCCCCGCATCATTGGCCCACTAGGGGTAAAAGTCTCAACTAGGCCGAGAGCTAGGTACCATTAGAGTCCAAGTCAGGTCAGATATGATTAAGAAATCTTAGAGTAAGCTTTGAGGGGTTTCCAAAAACATAAGACACGTAGGAATCGGAGTTAGGATGCCCAAGATACCGATGGATGAAGTTTAGAGCCCGAAACGGATGAAAATTTGGAAGTATTCGTCCACCCAAGTTGGGGCTTAGGATTTAGATAGAAAATAGGGAGTCAGGTCCGTAGGTCAAATTTCACCCCCAACCAGATTTGGAAACCCATAGAAAACCATGGATGAATTTTGATAGCCTTACGGTCAAAACTTCATCCGTCCATAGCAGGTGATTAGAAGGTCCAAATTGAGCGAGTCTTAGGTTTTTAGAAATGGCGTGAGATAATCTTTTACCTTAGGACATTAGAGTAGGATTTGGAAATAGGAAACACAAAAACATAATATAGCAGGATAGTCAACTTAGGAGTCATTAGAACCACGATTAGAGAGTCACGATTAGGAACTTAGCAAAAAAGATCCATTGCTTGGAAGGCACAATGGATTGACGCTTAGACACCCATTAGAGTAGGACACTATTATAGAACTAGAACCTGGTTGTGTTCGCCGATTTACCAAGGGTGGGTAAATAAGCGCCCACAACCTACCTTATATGTGGGTGAGGTTTTGGATGTTTACTGTGGTAGCCCAGTTATGAATCCACCGGGTCAACTCATTATTCCAGTAAATGTGATTCTTACACTCAATTTTTAGTGCAACTATCAAACAGCATCACTAGTAGAGGCAAGGTTATACCTACATTTATTTCTGTGAGTATAACTTGCTTTAAAGCTTATATTAAAATCTCCAACAACATTTGGAAGTGGGTGCATATATGAACAATGTTGGAGGGAAATAAATGCTGCATTCTGCAGAAAGGTTTAAGGATTTTTTTCCACCGAAATTAGACCATAGCAGAATTCTTAAAATCCACGGTCATAGGGATAGCGGTCATAGGTCCTCTAATTTGATTGATATAACCAAAAATTCTTCAAATTCTAATTGGTTTTTCAAACAATTTGTGTTTTCAGTATAAAAGTGTAAGAAAACTAACTCCAAGGCTCCCTGCTCACAAGCTCCCCGCTCCAAGCTCACACGCTAGCGTCGTTGGTTGTCACCCATACACAAAAACTATAAATGACAAGCATATGAGATTTGAATCAAATAAGTCATTTACTTTAGCCCTTGAGCTTCAATAATTTTTTTCTTCCTTTTATGATGATATTCAAGTCTTGTAGTAAATGCTTTAATTCACAACAATCATGCTTATTATGAAAATTCTAAAGTTTCACATAAAGAATTGCCCAAAAAATAGTTTAGAAATAGTCTTCAAATTAAAACTAGTATATGTCTTTGTAGTTAAAAACCTTGGAATAATTTAAAATTTTAGAAGAAAAAAAAAAAGGATATTGAATTCTTTAAGAGAATTTTTAGAGGAACTAGGATTTTTATTTTACTAGAATTTATTTCATATTCAAAACATCCTTCATCTCATCATTCAATGATGAGTAGGACCAAGATTTTTTTTTCATTTTTTACAAAATGCCACAGTAATGATGTAAAATGTTATAGTGGTGCTCCAAATTTCAACATTCATCCACATATTGGATAGAAAATATCATATTAGCACATATAACTATCCATAATTATGATTTCATCAGCAATTTGACGATTTCATCTAAAAAAAATTTATAATTTGAAATTTTATGGCAAAAAGCCTTCATACAATTTTGTCATTTTTTAGCCAAATTATTTTTTTCTGGTCAAATCTGTCACTCCCCCAAAAGTCTTGCTATTTCTTACTGAAGTTGTTCGGCCTACAACAAGAAAAAATTAATAAAAAGAACCAAAAAGAATAACTTACTTGTTTGGGGGCCTAGCCAATTGCCCTACAGTCTTGGCGCGATGCCCTCCCCCTGCCCACTGGTTGCCACATGGACTGATTGAACTGGCCCTTCATTCACTCCATTGCCTCTACTCACCCCTTCGATGCCATCGCATGTCTCATCTCCTCCATTGACTCCACCTCTCCCATCTCCTCCGCTTGTCCCGTCTCTCCCGCCTGGTTTGTCATTTCCACCTCTCCCACCTCTCCCGCTTCTTCCGCTCCCATCTCGTTCCGACTCACTCTCACTGATCCAACCTACGTAGTCTAGCGTTGCTTGTGTCGCCTATCCTCGTTGATTTTTTTTGGATTTGATTTGATCCGCTTTACTATCTATAGTCCCTCCTTGGAGCCCCTCATCACACTTCAAGCCATTGCCTACCGCACCAACCTTGCATTGTGAACCGTTGCCCACCGCGTTAGCACTTTCATTTCCCACCTCTCCATACTTTGGTGCATATTTGAATTTCTTCTTTGGGTATTCTAGTCTTTTTTCTTGCCGACTATAATCTTTGGATGTTCTGTTTTCAATAGCTGTTGCCTTCCTCCCTCCCTCCCATAGGTATGGTCTTCATTCCAATTTCTAAAGATTTGTCTTGCTTTTCTATTGTTTGCTCTTTGCTTTGTTCCTTTCTTGCTACTATAATCAATTAGGTACTTGGGTCACCACTACGCTTGTGTTTTCTATAGGTGTTCCCTTCGCTATAGCCACTTCATTTTGTTCCCAAACTTTCCATTCTACTTCTTGTTTTTCAAGGTCATTCTCTTCATCTGCAGGACAGCTATTGTCGCTGTTCCTATTGCCCTCTTCATCTTCAGAGTCATTGTGAGCCTGCAAGTTAGCACTTGGAACTCCGGATCTATTTTTTGCAATTTTTACTTAGCTTTTAGGTTATTTTTATGCAAAAACACATCAAAAGAGAGTTATTGAGAGTTTGGTAGAAGTCCCTACTAAAGTAGTAAGATATGGTCTTAGAAACATAGAATACATAAAACTTTATGTTTTCAATAATTCTAAGTCTTATTGGTAAGTTTAAATGAATAGTTAGTAATTTCGAGAGAAAAGAGGATATGAGAGTTAGTCAATCCTAGTGTCTTGTTCATGAAAAACAACATCTATAAATACGCATGTGACAAATTGGCTAAGTAATAGAATCTAGTTTAGCATTACAAGTCATATTGAGTCAAATCCAATTCAAGAAGGAGTTGGGTTTGTTGTTTTAAATATTGCAAGTAAATTTGAAAATACAAGATGTCTTCATATAAATATGGATAAAAAGGTGATTGGAGCATACAGAGAGGTGCTTTTCTAGGTCAAAGCATGCCAAAAGATCAAAAGGAGATTCAGTCATTCAAGACTCCCCCGGTATCAAGAATGATTTCCTCCTCAAAAACTATTATATTTAAAATAGTGCAATGTGAGCATGGAACTTGCACTTGGATTCTAGAAATGTCCTAGATGTTCTCCCTAAAGTTTCATAATATTGGAAAATTCCACATTGACTTCACATGTGGGAAGTCAACGCTTAAAAATACATTAATAAATTTTTTTAAATTACAAATGTTGCGGTAAAATCTCACTAAAAATTAAGATAGTGCTTTGTGTGCTAATAAAGAGCCCTATCAAATTTGAAGACATTTTGACATTTCCAAGTACTAGAATTAAGACCAAAATCGAATTTCACAAGAATTTACAACTTGGCGGCGGGTTGACCGGTGTACCAAGAGCTAATGTTGTCCAAATGGAGCAAATCAAGAATCGATTCTTACCTTCATAAACATTCTAAACCACCTTGGCCAGACAGTTTCATCAAAAAGCGCAAACTCCAAAAGTTAGAATTTTGACTTTTATTTGGAGTTACTATGACTCAAAATTGCGCTTAAAAACAATCGAAGAAGCAAGGGCAAGGGGGCTTTCAGGCTAGTTGAGGTCTTTTGAACGCAATGGCACAATCAATTTTTGATTTTGAGTTGTTCCCTAAAAGATAAAGAGGGTCGGCCCTTAGTTTGACTTTTTTATAGTAATTTGTGATTAATCTATGGTGATTTTACAAATGTCTTTTAGAAAATCAAAGATTGGATTTGCTCAAGATCTCTTTGCTTGCTTAACAAGCCAACTTTGAACTAAAGAAAGGCAATTTGGAAATAACTTAGGTTTAAATTGCAAAATATCTAGGTTAATTAGGTTAATTTCAAAATATCTTTGGAATTAGATCTTGGATTTGATTTTCCAAAGATCTATTAGCTAAATGGAGGAAATTTTAGAGATTTTTGCCATTAAACAAAGATTATTTTTTAATTACATTATAATAGTTTAGGAAAATATCTAGGTATGTAGTAAGAGTTTTTTCAGTGACAATTTACTGTGGAAGGGCCCAGAACGAGTATAAAAGGCCCTTTCTCAAGGTTGTTGGTGGCCCTCATTATCTTATTTCATTTCTTATTGTTGCTCTTGTTATGCTACCGACACGTTGTCCGAGCACTTTTAAAACCAAAAATTGGCTATTTCATCTTAATTCTTTGTACTTTGAAGGTTCGAAGGATCCCTTCAAAGTTGAATTGTTTTCTTGCTTGAATTTGGAGGCTTAAAGCCCCAAAACTTTGATTTCCAAGAATTTTGGAGGAAAAAATCCCCAAACTCTATTTCTTATTAAGTTAACTTATTCTCTTGCTTGAATTTGGAGGCTTAAAGCTCCAAAACTTCGATTTTCAAGAGTTGTGGAGGAAAAAATCTCCAAACTCTATTTGCCTTGAAATTTGCAAAGTACTAATAATTATTTTGTGAACTAATAACAGATTCTGGTATAAATTCTTTAAGGCAGTGAAGCTAGTCTTTGCCAAAATTCATTGTATAATGGATGTTTGGCTTGATTAATCATTGATTTCCGGTTAATCACTTTCATGTGTACTTCATTCAATGATTAGACTTGGATCACTTTGGTTTGGCCACTCAAAACTTCCAATGTCCGGTTAAACACTATCATGTGTACTTCCTTTAGGAATTAGAAAAAACCAATACTTAGATTTTATTAGTTTTGCCTGGGGTTGCCCCCGCACGGCGAAGCTTTGAAAGTAAAACCTTACAATAAAATATTCTTTTAGAAGCTTATTTGAAGCTGAATTTCCGTTAAAATCTCCCTTTTTTTTATTATACGCATGTGCAAGAGCCTTCATTTTGAACTTGCCAGTTGTAGCTTTATTTGCATATTTGCATTACTTCATTCACACAAAAAATTCATAAAAATTAGTTAGTTAGTTTAGTTTCATTAAAAGTTTATAGGACGTTGAGAATTAGTCGTTCTTAGCCTTTTCTCTGTTTTAGTTTCGTCAAGATTTTTATTTTTTAAAAATAAAAAATAAAAAAATAAAACGAAAAAACAAAAGTCAATGGACAATCTAGCCGAACCAGCCAGGCGGAAGGAAGCTAGAACAAACACGAGGAAGTAGGATGAACGGAAGGGGATGAGGACAGACAGAAGGGACGGAGTGCTGACCAACCGCGCTTCGCTATATGTTAGCGTTTGGAGGTCTGTAGTGAATCAGGGGACTACATGGAATCAAGCTGTAGGGAATTGGAATTTGCAAGGCGTCGAGGTTCCATTTGGGAGTTCAAGGAGTCCAATCTTTCAAAAACTCAACTTTGGTAAGCCAAAATAACATACTTAAAAAACTCTCAATCATACAAAATTTCAATTGCCATTTACAAAAGGGTCGGCCATTGCTCGCCACACCCAAACTTTTGAATTTTAAACTAAAAAATTGCATTCTAACATTTTAAAGCAATATTCTCTCATTCTATCTCCCATTCTGTCTCGGTTAAGTCCTAACTCACAACTCTCTCAACTTCCAAAAAATAAATGAGAAGGAATTAAGGAAAGAGAAGACTAAGAGGGAATAAAATAGAAGAGAAATTCCACATGTGAGGAATTTGCATTCAAAAACTAGTTGTTAGGGAATCTCACTACACTAAAAAGGGTATTTAGTGTTGGCAATACTATTTGCGAACCATGACACTAAATATCATTTACCCTACTAAAGTAAGTAACACTAAATGTAATTTCTAACACTAAAAGTACTCTATGATAAATGTGAAATATGAAGAGGTTTACATTTAGTGTTAGAAGGAACAAAGTCCAAAGAAGGAGATGACAAAATTGAAGACAACACAAAGGTGGCACATTGAAGTTTAGCACTACACTAATCGTCCTAAAATTGACATTTAGTATAGGGTCAAGTAGGGTGGTAATTACTCTAAATGTAATCCAACACTAAATACCCTTATTAGTGTATTGAACCAAATGCTTTGATTATTCTATTCTTTGATGGTTAGTTATTAATTAGATTGCGGAGGGAATTTAGGGGATTTAGATTGTAGTGGACATTTGTTTTATTAGGCCTAAAACAACAATAGGAAAAGACAAAGCCGCCAACTAATAATCCAAAACTAATTATAAAATTAAAAATATTAACGATTTGTTTGGATTTGATTAGATTTAGTGAATTATTATTATTTTGTCATTTAAAAAATTCTCAAAATTTAGGGATTATTTGAAATACTTTCAAAATATTAAAAAATTCTCACAAAGTAGGGAGAAAGAAGAAATTGCTACAACAACTATGAACTAATAGGAGAAATTAAATGGATTAGTAAACATGGAGATCAACGAACCATACGAGATCAATAGACCATCCATTTGGTGATTTTGATTTCTTTTAATTGTTGGAATATTTTAACTAAAATTAACCAATTAAATTAGAGTCTTAGACTTAGGATTAAGAATTCAAAAATTCACAATTTAATTTAAGGAAATTAAAAAGGGAATCTAATCATCTAAGTAGAATTTTGGAATAGATTAAAATGTCTAGTTTTAACCAAAGGAATTATTGGATGAATTTAACCATTAGAATTTCACTCAATAAATTCATCCATTGGTAAATTTTCATTCAAATCACTTACCTTGTTGGGAAGGTGATTTATTATTTTCCACATAAACTCTAAAACTTCTAAAATTAATAAGTTAGAGTAAAAAGTGAAAACGTATTAGTCTAGAAATTAAAGTTTAAAAATCTTTAAGAATTTCAAAAGGATTATTTAAATTTGGAATCACGTAGAAGGGTGATTGCAAGAAACACTTGTACTATTTGTTGCGTTGTCACACCCTACTTTTTCATTTGTTTTTTTGCCATAACTTTTGTGTTTTAGCTTCAAATGACTCAAAATTTTTAGGAGAGAATCTCATAACCAAGATGTACCGTTTCTGATTTTTAAGGATTTTTCAAAAATATTTTATTATTTTTAAACAGACCCAATATTTTTTCACAATGGCCAATTTAGGAAGGTTTTGCACTCAGTTATATCTTAATAAACGAATTTTGAGCTAAAATTTGGAGAGTAAAGTCTCCTATTACACTTTTAGCTACTGTCCAAAGGATATTTAAAAATACTTATTTTTAAGTCGTGTAGGAGTCCACAAAAAGAGCATCTGAGCGCATTTATTTTGAAGCGATGAAACACTTTTTTGGTGATTTTTTTGCTTACATATCATCAGCAAAAAGTTATCTCACATGGTCTATTTTATTTGTTTTTAAAAAAAAAATCCTACTTTTTACAAATTAAAATGTCAAAAGTGGTATTTTCTTCACTAGAATTTTGGACATGCTTTTTATCCTAAGACGGGTGAAGAAAATACCACTTCTGACATTTTAATTTGTAAAAAATAGGATTTTTTTTTTTTAAAACAAATAAAATAGACCATGTGAGATAACTTTATGCTGATGATATGTAAGCAAAAAAATCACCAAAAAAGTGTTTCATCGCTTCAAAATAAATGCGCTCAGATGCTCTTTTTGTGGACTCCTACACGACTTAAAAATAAGTACTTTTAAATTTCCTTTGGACAGTAGCTAAAAGTATACTAGGAGACTAACTTCTCTAAGCAAAAATTTTAGCAAAAATTTAGTTTTTTAAAATGAAAAAGATTGCAAAACCCCCCTAAATTGGCCATTGTGAGAAAATATCGGGTCTGTTTAAAAATAGTAAAATATTTTTGAAAAATCCTCAAAAATTATTGAAGTTACATATTAGTTATGAGGTTCTCTCCTAAATTTTTTGAATCATTTGGAGCTAAAATACAAAAGTTATAATCAAAAATAAAATAAAAAACTAGGGTGTGACAATGGGCTTTAAGTGTTTCTTGCATGTACCTAGAAAATCTTTTAAAGATTCTAGAATCTAACTCTATTCTCCAAAATACCTAATATTAAAAGAGAAATTGATGGATGAAGCTTGGTTTTAAATTTGGATGAAATTCTTTAAGTAAGGTCAAAAATTAGTTTTATCTTAGAAACGTGTAGGGGAGACCCCAGAAGCCACATCATCATAACCATAACCCTAAAATTTGGATTCATTTCAATAAGATTTGCTACTTTTAATCCGTGGATGAAGTTTTCAGGATACTTTAGAAGTTAAAGTTCATCCTTGAATAACTTTTGCATAAGAAGTCAAAATTCAAATTGCTTTACCATTTTGGAAAAGGCAAGGTGTACTCTATTGGTTCAATTGGTCAATAATTTAGTTAAAATTAAATCTCTCCAAACACTCTTTTGAACCTTTAAAACTAACATCTTAATTAGGACTTGTAAGTCACAGTGACTTTTATTTAACAAATTAGCATATTTTAAGTGTCCATTGCTTGGAAGGCGCTTATTGTTCACCCTACACGTTACTTTCTTATTTAATCCAACAAAACCTATGTGTTAAAGTTCTAGCTCAAGGGTAGAGTTAGAATCATTGTCACTTGAAATATTACCAATTAGTTCACTAAAGTCGACTAGTTGTATTGCACTCTTTTCACGCCTCAAGATTAACTCTGTAAATCAGCTTGGAACACATTTTGTAACTCCATTGGCAAATAAAATTTCATACCATCTGGCATTTGAATGCTCTTATATGAACTTTTTTGTACCACACCTAGTATCCAATCTATGTCTACTTCTTCCTCTCTTTCCTTAGTTAATTGCTCTATTGTATTCAAAATATAAGTAGGAACTCTCACTGCTATTTCATGCTCTTGCATTTGAATTTCTTTTGGTCTAAGTTCATTCACTTCTTTTGGTCTAAGTTCATTCACTTCTTTTAGTCTAAGTTCATTCACTTCAATGGAAGCTCTTAGGAAGGATATGTCCCCTTGCTCCTATGCATTTGCTTTTGGATCTAGAACTACTCCCATCTTCTGTCTTGGATTGTTTATTGTTGTAGATATCTCTCCCATCACTACAACAACCCTCTTCTTCCATCTTGGATCGTTTACTAGTACAAATGTCTCTTTCGTCACTACAATAGCCCCCTTCTTTGCAGCAAGTTTGATTTGCTCCCCTACTCTCTTCTGTCCCTCTGACCAGCCTTTTATACAAGTTACTTGTCCCCTTGTTGTCTTTGATGTGCACTTCTTGATGGCTAACTTGGGTGTTCTGCTTCTCAAATCCGTTGTCTTTGGCCATTGTAGACTACTCCTTTGCAGTGTGAATGTAGCTTCCTCCCTTCTCTCCAATGCCTTCAAGATTGTCTCCTTCCATGGTATGTTGTTCTTCTCCATAATCTAGCCACACAAGCATCTTCGAGGTGTCTCACAAATTCAAAAAAAACATCTACGTGCCTCTCTTTCTACCTCAAAATGTGAGCTACTTGTTGATAGTATCTAGATCTAAAAGCCCTATTATTTGTAGTGCCAATCTCTCTCCACTTCTTTGGTTTAGGCATCTTGGCAAGATAGTTTGAATCTAGAGTTGCTAGAATAAGTCTCTCTTGTTGCGCACTTGCACCTCGTTGCCTTGTCCAATTTCTAACTATGTTTACTCCTCCTCCAATGTAGCAAAGAGAGATGGGAGGATTTGGAATGTTGTCCATTGTGACAAACTTGTATGTAGTATAGAAACGGTTGTAAGTTATGAATTGGCCGTTATCACTTGCTATAGTGGCTACAATGTATTTTTTTGTCATTTAGGAGGTTGCACAAATGGGATGTTCTCATTGGTTTTAGTTTCTTGTTTTTCTGGCACCAAACTAGGAACCGTTTGCACTAATGTTGGGCCCATTCTACCAAGGGCCAAACCCATTGTCTCCACAAATTTTTCTGTTTTTGACCGCTTTATACATGGCTTTGTCATTTGGCTCTAATGCTGCCGTCTTCCACCAAAGGTACATGTATGCCTTTAAAGACATATCAAAAATTAAATATTGACCTTATTTAATGAAAAATAAAAGATTCCGATAGTTATCTTTCAATACTATCCGTAAAAAATTTTCAACCAATCAAAAGAATTTAACTGTCTCGGCAAAACAAACTGAAAATTTTCAGTCGACTATATATGGTCCATTAGGCAGTTTGGGGTTAAAGTTTTGACAAGTGCAAAAAGGAGTGTAATGATAATTATGCAAGGAGTAGTCAATCTACAATCACATGAATACATTCAATTTCACACAACAATATACTATACAGAATACTCCATACATAATACACAAATACACTATATTTCACAAATGTATCACACGGCTTCCTAAGCCACTTAGTGTGTGGGTATATGGAGATGAAATGACAATCCCTTTATACAAGTGGAGTGGTAGGAGGTGAGACAGACCATGTGGGATATGTCAAACTCAAGAATTGTGTTACAAGTAATATTTCAGACCTCATTTAGGCATAGTAGATTAATTTTTTTCAAAAAACTTTGAACTAGTGAAAATTGGAAAATCAATCTCACTTTCGTCTCCAAAAATCTATTTTAGATTTCAAACTCAAATCAAAAGTTATAGACAAAATTGAGAAAAGGATTGGAAAGGATATTTTTTTGACATTTTCTAACATCCTTTCTAAATCTTGTCCATCCTCATTAGATATGGTGTACATGAAAATGTGCTACAGATGTACAAAAAGTGTAATGAAAGATTTGTAGGATGTTTGAAAATCACGCAATGCATCAAAATGCATAGGGTGTCAAAGCAATAGTAGAATAGGAATGTAGTAGTCTAAGACATTTTCAACTCATTATGTAGTCTCAAGAAGTCATTTTGTAGTGGTTCCAAAAAAGCAACATTGTTGTTTATTTAAGGGAGAAATGGGACTTAACAATTGCCTTTGGCACCATCAAAATACTTTCATGTATGTATGTTGGAACCTCTAGAATGTCAATTTTGAATCATATGAACTATCCAAAAGTAATGTGAAGACAATGACTCAAATGGACAAAAATCATTGCTACCATAGTAGTAGGAGTTTAAATGAAGCTTAAAGTTGACCCTCACTAAGAAAACAATGTACACCAACCAAGCAAAAAGTCCATTGAGAATGCATGATTTCAAAGAAAAAGATAGAAGATTTTTTTTTTAAAAGATTAAAATAAATAAATAAACAATGAAAAGAGAAATTTGAAAGATAAAAAAAAAATATTTAAAGAAATGAAGAAGACAAGAAAAAAGGAAGAAAAAAAATATTAAAAAGAGAGAAATATTTTTTTCTTCTATTAGTAAGAACAAGTTGAAGAAAATTATAGTTAATGAAAAAGATAAATGAAGAAGTAAAATAAACAAAAAGATACAAAAAAAGAGAAGGGAGTAAAAGAAAAAAAAGATTAAAACAAAATTTGAAAATGAAAGAAAAGTAAAAAAACTAATAGAAAATGATAGAGAAAGAAGAAGCCTTTTCTTTCCAATTCTTTCTGAAGCGTTGACAAATGACTTCAAATCACTCAATTGCAGTGATGCGGAAGTCACTATGTAGTTGCCTTGTAGTGAAGCATAGTCACTATATATGACAGTGGTTTACTCTGTTTTGACTTTGGCCTCTACGGTGGAATTAATTGAGTCCACATTGGAAGTTCAACGACATTGTGAACAGAAACCAACGGATGAAGTTTTGACATTGTGGACTTTTCATCCCCAAGTTGCACTAGCAACTGCAAGACAACTTAAATGTTGTGGAACATTCTGCACTAGTGTAATTATGGAGCCTGAGTCATTCTTTAGTCATTCCGGACAAGAAGTCATTTAGCTGCAATCACAAAAGGGCCTATTTTCTTGTAGTGGTGGTGCGCAAGAGTTCAAAAAAACTAAAGCGGACACCTTATCATAAATGCCAATTTTGTCATCACAAGAAGGTGAGATTTTACTATCATGCACCTACAAACATGTCTTCAAAGATCTTGAATCTAAAATAAAATCATCATGTACTACCTTCTATATTTAGGATACAAAATAGTGTTTTGAAATAGTCATTGTGGTTGGACCTCTACATTGACTCTCATGTTGTATGTGGTCTAGGACTCTAGGTTAACCCCTAAACGTCAAAGACTATGCTTTTCACCAAAATTGCTCCAAAACTGTCATTTTTAGAACAAGTAACAAATTTTAGAAAAAAAACATTTTTAGAAACATATAATTGTAGGATCTTTTAGTACACTACTTTGAGAAGATGTGGAAATTTTTTCAGGCTTTTCTACTATGTAGATCGCAAGAATTAATGTTTGAAGTGACAATAATCCTTTTTTGGCCCTGTGAAAATATGAGTAGCTACAATTCACAAGTTCACATTTGTATAAAAAAATGTCCAAAATGTTTGTTACTCTTTGAATTCCTTCTTCAAGGCAAGTTGGCTACATGCTTGAAAATTTTCAAATCATTTGAAATTGTACAACATATAGGAAAAAATAGTAAGTAGAAAGAAGTAGAGAATGTTTAAAAATACTAAATTGTTAACAATTTATTTATGAAATTGAAAAATACCAATCCCAATGGTTGTAATGTTCCTATAAACAATATGTATGTTATTTTGTTCTTTTTTTTCCAAGAATATTTAAAATTGAGTTAAATAAAAGACTTCAATGTTTATTTTAGAATAGAGATTTCACAAACTAACCCAAACTAAAATTCCTCATAGCTTTCATCTCATTAATCAAAATGGAATGATTCAAAGCTTACTACATATATAAAAATTTAGAGAATCAATTTCAAATTTTTATTTTTTTAAAAGTGTTTTTCAAAGAAGTTTTTCTTTTGTTCGGATTGCCCGCCAAACACTTAAAATTACATATCATGCAATAACTTTTGAACCATGTAGTCAAAAGTTATGAAAATTGTTGGGCCTTAAAACTATTCTTTGGGCACACCCTGTGTGAATTTTCAAAGAAAAAAAATTCTGTCTGTAGTAAGCTGCCCAAAATTGCTATGTTGTCAAAAAACACAATTTGAACCTTTAGGGGTTAAAAGGACTGGAATCATGACAACGACATCATTTGCATTGTTTGCACCAATGTAGATGTAATTCAAATAGACATAAGTCTTGTACAGACTTTCAAAACATCAAAGTTGGAGTCATACCTTTTGGAGTGATTCCATACAACTTCACCATAGTATGTTGCACACTCTCTAAGTCGGCAAAGAAAGTATTAAATCCATTCAAATGTAGTCTTTGTCTGTCTTTGTTCTTTTGTTGAACTTTGACTTCTATGTCAATGGTATAGAACTCTCTAATCAACTCTGTCAACTTTGAATTCATTTCAACCCTAAGAATAGAGACCTTGTGGATATTGGGGAGACATCTCAATGTCAAGTTCTTGCTAGTAGATTGTAGCTCCCCTTTGAATTTTTTGTAGATTGCCAAGTACCCTTTTTGAGTAATACCATCTTTGTCGCACGTTTGGAGGATCTCGTGGGGTCTAATAGATTCACCAATTTTGTAGAGTTATGAATTTGCTATTTGCATTCTCATACCAATAAGTGTTGGTAGTTGAATGAGAAATTGGAGCTTTATTTTTATCAGAAGTAAGGCAAATATTTTTCAACTTGCAACCTAGACTTCAATGCTTCTACAAAGGTGTCTATGAGAACATGATGCGGAGTTTTGGTTTTGGATCTTCATGCTTGTTGGTCAGTTGGTGGAGTGAAAACAGTTCGTGCAAACCTACGGGTTGCCTTTTTGTGACTTCCACTCTTAGACAATGACAAAATGTCTTTACAAGGTCTTACTTGACTTCTAAACCCAAATGTTTTTTTTTCATCCTCTCTATTTTTTGTTGTAATTTTTGGACATTGCACATTGCTCTAGCTAAACTATCATTGAGGACAAGCAATTGTTGCTCGTGTTGCATACACAAATGTTGCATTTCTTGTTCATTGACAACATCCAACTACTCCAAATGTGCACACAAAATATACAAGGCCTCTATTTCGTGCTAGAGTCATGGTTGTTGGTGTTGTGATTCCTTATCAATGCACAGATGGATTCTTCTAACTGAGCAACTTGAATTTACAGAAGGTGGTTTTGTAATTGCAGATGTGAAATCTCATGCATTCTTTGATTCTTGAAGTTGGCATGTTCTCTACCAAAGGATTGCATGATGTCATTTGTGAGTTTGGAGTAGAATGGAGCCTTGATGGCCAAAATAAGAAAATACCTAAAATAGACTTTTGAAGGATTTGACCACAAAAGAAGCATGTGATATTCCTAAACTTGGAAAAGAGGAATTGGAATTTCTATAGGTCCCTTAGAGTTTGGGAAGCCCTATTAGAATATGACCCAATTTGCAAAAGTTGGGGAAAATGCCATCATAAGTAACATTGTAGGAAAATCCATGAATTCAGATTGTAGACAATCAAGGAATGAAGAAAGGTGTTCCTACCTAAGAAACATGCTAGGAGCGTAATGGTGAAGCCAAATTGCCAAGATTTCCTATTACAGGAATGATTTTTCCTTAAAGGAATTAAAATCAAGAAATAGAAATTTCCATCTTGCCTTTATTAGTGAAAAGTCAACATGTGAACTTGAAATTAGTTTTAAGGGACCTCTTAGGAGTTTTCCAAAAATTTTAATATTTTTTTGGATTGTAGAAGATGACTCTATGGGAAGTCAACTATGTTTATCAGTATTGGGAAATTCATAGAAATTATTTAGATAGCGGTAAAATTTCACTAAAAATTAGGATAGTGTGTTTTAGCATAAATAAGCGCCTAGACAAATTTCATGGCATTCCGACACCAACAAGTACCCACCCTAACGGCGGCGACAACTTTTAAAAGAATTTACAAATTTGCAGCAAGTTGACTGGTGAACTAGGGACGTATGGTGTCCAAATGAAGTCAACTTGGAATCTTTTCTTATTTTCTTGAACTTCTCAAACCACCCAAGCTAGTCAAAACCTTGAGAAAATGCAAACTTCAACATTTGGATTTTCAACCTTTTTAAATGCTTTGCTAATTGCTAATTTTTACATGCATAATTGTCTAAAAATAGGAGGTGTGGGGGATCTTTGGACTAATTTGGACACTCTAAAGATAATGATGCAATTGATTTGGCATTTGGAGCTTTTCTCCAAAAGTCATAAAAATCACAATAGTTGTGGTAGAATTTGAATTTTGTTAATTTCTATTTATTTAGGAGTAGGTATAGGTCATTAGAGGGGAAATGGGGGCCTTAGACAAGTATAAAGGGCCCCTCCTCCTCTCTCTTTGCAACCCCTTTTTCATTTCGTAAGCTTTGGCCAAAACACGGCTACGTTGTTGGAATTTGGCAATTTTGCCAAAAAACTTGTTGGAATTGCATTTGGAGCATTGCTCCTTGATCTTTGTTGAATTCTCTTGTATTTTTTCTAGCCAATTTCAAAGGACATGGGGTTCCCTTTGAAACACTTGTTAACCTTTGCATTTCAAAGTCATTTCATACTAACATTGGAGTCTTTTTGTCGCATCTTTAGTTTTTGTTACTAACACCAAGGATATTCAAACCAAATTTTGGCGATGCCATTAGTTTGAGTACCATGGAGATTATTGATTGTGTTTCAAACAAGTCCGTCTACTAACAACCATTCCATTGAGCTTTTTGTGTGGGATTTCCTACCTTTGGGTTGTGAAAATCCCCCTAAAGCCTTGACGTAGAATACATGGTCCAAAAGTATTATTTTCTCATATGTTGGAGAGATCTTGGATTGGATTTAAGACTCTTGAACTTCTACATAACCAAAATTTTGCAAAATTTCCATAGAATTTGAGACTAAAACCTTTAATACAACAAAGCTATCATCCTTAGTATAACTTTTTCAAGATCTATTATTTTGTTTGTGTTCCTTTAAAAACCGGCTTACCTCGGGAATAGCAAAGCTTTGCTTCAAGTCCTAATTTTCCGTGTTTTTAATTGCTTAAGGGGTCCCCGTTAGGAGACCCAATGTTGGTATGAGGGTATAAAATACCAAAAATTGGCAAACAACCGCCAAAGTCTAGCCCCCAAAACATACAATCCAGGGCATATCAGACCAGCCAGAGGGCCAAACAGCTGCCCCCCCCCCCAAAAAAAAACAAACACACCAAGCAAGTCAACTTGTAAGGGCCAGTTAGAAGGAGTTAGGTACTGAGATTGAGTACACAGCCTCTTGATTGACCCATATTAACCCCAAAGTGACATTCAATTTATGGGGTTCAAAAACATCATTGCTTTTGAAGCTTTATGGATCTAATGTCTTCAAGTTATACAAATCTCAACTGTACAATCTTGTAGTGTACATGTTGTAGAGGACATGTAGAAAATTTGAAGTCATTTGGTCACATAGATTGCAAGATCATAAGGTTTTAGTGTTGAAAATGGATGCTGAAATTTTTCCAAAAACACATTTGGAGGTGAAATTTGATTTCTAAACCTACTCAAATGTAAAAACTTTACACTACAAAATGATTCAAAACTAGTATACAAACACATTGGTGGAAAAAAATTCATTCAATTGACTCATTGTGTCTACAAAACGGCTTTGAAATGTCAAAAATCAACAAGAAAAATTGCAAAAAAAGCATCTAAAGGTGAACCTCCTTCTACTAGAATGCTTCTTAGTCACTCATTAATTCTTGGATTAACATGAAATTTTATCCACACAAACTAGACTAGTATACGCAACTTTTCCAAAAATAATTATTGAAAATAAACTTTGTATGAAGAAACAAGCCGCCAAAGTTCACTATATTCCAGAAATGGCAGGATTTTGGATTTCGAATTGGTCCCAAACATTCAAAACAACTTGGATTGACATGAAAACTTTACCACAATAACTATACTTCAAGGGGAACAAAATTTAACAAATTTTATTGAAAATGAGCAATGGATGAAAGAGATACAAGGCCTCAAAGTTGCAGCCCTAAAGTGCAGTTTGGTGAACTCAAATTGAAGTTGTGAACTTCGATTGGCTTCTAAAAAATCAATAAATCTTGGATTGATCTGAAAATTTTACCATACAAATTAGAGGAAAAACAACAACATTCCCAACAAGTTTTTATTGAATTTGGACCTCGGGATGCAAAAGTTACAACACTTTGAATTGGACCTTAAACATGTGAGGACACTTTCTGTCCTCTTTGTCACTTTGGGTTAAAGTAAATCAGCCCATTGTGGTCAGAATTTGGAGTCTGCCTTCATGCCATTGCTGAAATTTTTCAAATTTTTTCCCACACAAAAATAAGTGTGAGAAATAAAGAGAGCAATTGAAATTTTATTTTTTAGACAAAATGTGAATTAGTACTGTATTTTTGAAGTGATCTCCCCAACATGATCTGTAGGTTGCTTCATAACCAACAAAGTGTACCCAATATACTCATCTTAACCACCTAAAGTGGTCATAATAGTTTCTAATGTAGAATGCCATGAAAAGTCACTTCTAACAATAATTTAGAGCATCTCCACCACAAGGTGCCAAAGAGAGCCAACATGGGGACTAGGCTTCCTACCGTGGGGCAAACTTGTAGTTGATACATTATCAATTTAAATTGAGTTTTAGAGGAAGAGAAGAATTCATTATATACACATGAGGTAGTAGGATGTAGAACAACCCATGTGGGATAATGTAAATTAGAATTAATAGGAACTCAACCACTCATAGTTAAGTCAAATGTAGGTTTTGTTTTTTAATAGATTTTCAAACCTCATTTAGGCATAGTAGAAAAAAAAATTCAAAATACTTTGAACTAAGAGAAGTTGGTAAATGAAGACAAATTTAATCTCCCCAAATCCATTTGAGATTTAGAATCTCCGATCAAAAGTTATAGACAAACTTGAGAGAGGGGTCAGAAGAGAATTATTTTTCACAATTTCAAACTTCCTCTCTCAAATCTGTCTATATATTTTGATCGGAGGTTCTAAATCTCAAATGGATTTTTGGAAATGAAATTTATCTTCATTTACCAACTTTTCGTAGTTCAAAGTCTTTTGAAAAAAAAATTCTACCATGCCTAAATGAGGTTTGAAATTCTATTGAAAAACAAAACCTTCATTTGACTTTACTATAAGCGGTTGAGTTCCTACTAATTCTAATTTACATTATCACACATGGGTTGTTCTACATCCTACCACTTCATATGTATATAAAGAGTTTCTCTACTCAATTCTAATCTCAAGGTAAGATGAAGATATTTTTCAACAAACGTGAGATGGTTGGTGGATTTAATTCTCTTATTTAATTGAAAACAATTTTTTGTGATTTGGTGCTCCTCTTTGACGAGTTTGCCGTGGGAATGCTCTTACATTGGAAAGGTTGGGTGTTCCTAATGCGGTCACTAATCACTCCATGAGTGTTAGGTTAGATATTGATTGTAGTTTGAGAAAACCATCATGGGGACATGAGGTGTCCACTATGGGTGATCTGACCATTATGGGTTGTTTTACCTTACATCACTAGTTCATTACCATCATTGGGAGGATACTTCTCAAGGGTCTTGGATTTCAATTATTTTGTTATTTTTTTTTTATAAATTTATTGTATTTGAGAAAAAAACAGGCCTTGTGGCCACCAAAAACAAGTTCCATACTCTTTATTTTCACAGAAAAGAAGCCTAACTTTTCTCCATCTCCAAAGACAGTGAGTGAGTGAGAAATCAAAGTCTTTAGCTTTTAGAAATTGATTTCCAAGGGCCACAAAGAGTGCTGAATTCAGATTTTCAGAGAAGAAAAGGAAGCCAGAGCCCTGGGAGGTCTGAAATTTTACATAATTGAGGGATCATCAAATTGATTTCCAAAGTGAAGCCATCTCCAGAACATACAAGAGCTTGCTTATTAGATCAAGGGTCTGAAATTTCACATAATTAAGGGATCATCAAATTGATCCCAGCTTGAAGCCATCTCCAAAGCATACATACAGAGCTTGCTTACCAGTCAAGGGTCCAGAGTCTACTGCAAATTTTGCAGCCCTTGTCCAAACAACAATTTCCACAAGCATACCTCTCTACAAGCTCTCAAGGCTCTTACTCAAAACTTATTAGAATTGCAAAAACAAGACACCAACAAGAGAAATTGATATTAGTACTTGAGAGAGGAGAGGAATTTCAATTTGCACATGTTTATTCTCTAAGAGAATATTATCCCTTATCAAGGTTGGAATTTGCTTTGTAGGATAAAAGAATAAGACAAAAAGAGGAGAATAGTTGACTTCAAGTATTCTTTCAGTTAGTTAGTAGTTAGTTACTAGATGCCAAGTTTTTTTTGTCTCGAAACTTTTTGTTTGATTCTTAAACAAATTGGAGCATTTGGCAATTATAAGCCGATTAGATTTGATAGGATTTTATTCTTAAAAAATATTTAAAGAGAAAAAGAAAAAGAAAACATTCAAAAAGAAGTGGAAGGAAAAGAAAAGAAGACAATTGAAAAGAAGAAGCTTGGGCCTTCTCCAAATACATCTAAAACTTACAAAAATTAATAACAACCTACTAAAAAAATCAAGATGGAGGTAGAGCACGTTGTTGAGAATTTGGTTGCAATGTTCAATGAAGATGGCACCAATATGGAGGTTAGTAACTGAATCTTTTACTAGATCTTTTACCCATTTTCTTGTTTCTTTTCACCAAAAACATTAGATTAGAATTTGACTTTTGAATTACAAGTTAGAATTAGAATTAATTTATAGTCAATTGAAACAATCAATTAGTAAGTCCAAAAGTAGTTAAAAAATTACTATGGTAGTTTAAAAAGATTTTTACCACAACCATCAAAGAAATTACCAAAAAATTATCCTTAGATGAAAAGTAGCATAAAAAGTAGATGAAAAAGTAGAAAGTTACCAAAAAAGATCTTTTAGAAGATCTTTAGGGAATCTTAGAATTTAGATTTAAAATAGGGATTAAAAAATAAAAGTGAAAGTAATTTTGAATTCAAGGTCACAAAGAATTATGTACAAATTTTGATAAATCGGACAACAGTCAAAATTCCTTTGTATATAAAATTTACCAAGAAGGTCAAAAATAAAAAGTTTTACCTCTCAAAAAAGTAGAAGTAAAACTTTAAAAGATAAAACCATTTAACTTTAAAAGTAGAAGTAAAACTCAAATTTAACCCCTAAAGGACCAAACACCATTTTTTGACAACATAGCAATTTTGGGTAGCTCACTAAGAATGGAATTTTTATTTTTTTCTTTGAAATTTCTACACAACATTTGTCTAAGGAGTAACTTTAAGGCCCAACAGTTTTCATAACTTTTGACTACATGGTTCAAAAGTTATTACATGATATGTAATTTTCAGTGTTTGGTGGGCAACTCAACCAGGAAAAAAAACTTCTTTGAAAATCACTTTTAAAAAAAATAAATAAATTGAAATTGATTCTCTAGATTTTTATATATGTGGTAAGCTTTGAATCATTCCATTTTGATTAATGAGATGAAAGTTATGAGGAATTTTAGTTTGGGTTAGTTTGTGGGTAGTTATGGAATCTCTACTCTAAAATAAATTTTGAAGTCCTTTATTTAACTCAATTTTAAATATTTTTGAAAAAAAAATATAAACATTAGGTGTATATTGTTTATTGAAACATTACAACCATTCGGATTGGCATTTTTCAATTCCATAAATAAATTGTTAACAATTTAGTATTTTTAAACATTTTCTACTTCTTTCTACTTACTATTTTTTCCCTATATATTGTACAATTTCAAATGATCTGAAATTTTTTCAAGCATGTAGCTAACTTGCCTTGAAGAAGGAATCCAAAGAGTAACAACCATTTTGGACATTTTTTCATAAAAATATGACCTTATAAAGTGCAGTTGCCCGATTTTTTGACAAGCCCAAAAAAGAAACTTTGTTACTTCAAATGCTAATATCTTGCAATCTACACAGTGGAAACTCTTGAAAATTTTACCACATCTTCTCAAACGAGTGTATTATAAGATCCTACAGTGACATGTTTCTAAATTTTTTTTTTCTACAGTACTTGTCCTAAAAATGACAGTTTTGGAGCAGTTTTGGTGAAAACATAAGTCTTTGACATTTAGGGGTTACCTAACATAGTAATTTTGTTGTTCTCTTGTATTTTCTATGAAGGCTAGGCTAATAGGAGAAAAGACTTCACTAGTGATGGGATTCTAGCAAAGAAGAAGGAAATTTTCTTTTGTGGGAGTGGACTCATTTTCACTCATTGTAGTTTGATTAAGATGATTAAAGAGTTTATTAGTGCATTTGTACTTTGGTATAATGTATGTACATATGGTAGATGTTGTTTGGTTTGTCTATGCTTCTTTGTTATACTGTAAAGTAGTATCATCTTTTCTTTGTTGCATACTTGCACTCATTGTATTCATTAGAATATATTATAGATGATTAGTAGTAAGTTGTTTGATACAACTAAAGTGCATTGTTTATAGTCTACGAATGTATTTGTTTGGCCATAGTACATTTGTACAAACATATTGTACTTCATTTTTCAGTAATCATAAAAAAAATGGTTTGAAAGAGAAGGGACAAAAGAATTTTTTTTAAAGGATTAAAAACAATAATAGGAAAAAAAATCATACAATATCTAGTAGTTCTAATTTTTTAATCTAATATAGGGGCCAAAAATTGGACTCAAAAGTGTATTTAAATAATATAGGGTGCCATAATAAATGAAAATTTAGAATTAATTTTAATAATAGGATATATTAAAGTACAAAATAATAGATAAATAGCTCCCCATAAAATATCCTCCAATCCCACGTATATACTAAACTTCTAAGTTAGTGATCCTCCCAAGCTATTCTCTTGATGTTTGATCAAGTTATCCTTCTGCATAATCATGGTGACTTCAATCATGAGCTTCTCAATTTTAGCTATGGAATTTGACAACCTGTCAAAGACATCTATCAAATTCTTGTAAATTCTAGGCAAGCCCTCTTAGATGGTTTTGTAGTTGTACCTTTGCCGTGACAACCAACTAAATTTGTGGCACATGTGCGTGGAGTGCTTGTAGTGCTCTTATGGTTGATTCCAATAGATGGATTTGGAGTTGAACACAGTGGGGATTGAAATTGAGATGGCTCACCATTTCTATTGTGCTCGTTAGGGAAAATCATTGGTGCGGTCGAGGTCCTAGTTCTTGGCACTGATACACATTGGTCCATCCCACTTGGTACACCGTTGGCCTTAGTTGTGAAGCTAAGGATTTTATCAATGTCATTGTACCAAATAAATTTGGCACCATAGTTTCGTGCACCACCACCCATCTAATCACGCAACTTCTTTGTCTTTGAATACATGCTCTGTAGCTTCTTTTACTTGTCAAACAATGAGTTCACCTTTTGCCCAAATTCTTGAGATAATTGTGCAATGAAGAGCTTGCATTGTGAATTTTCACCCATTGATGTTATTGCATATAATAGTGTTGTGAGCCTCTACATGCTCCTTGCACTGTGACAACTAGAATCTGATAACAAAATTGCTCCAATGCCGCTTCTAAGGGGGTGCTTGCAAAGGTGAACCTGTAGGAATTGAAGCAATGGGTGGAGAAGTTTGAGAAGAAGACCTTAAACCCTAAACTGGAGGATTGTTTATGAGAAACAACTTAAGAAACCTTCTTCTTCCATGCTTACTGTAAGCCCTTCCTTTGCTTCAAAACTAATATGAAGAAAATAAAACTCTTAATCCAAACTTTAAGCACAAGTACGGTAGCCTCAAAACCAAAAAAATGAGAAGCAAGTGTTAGACAACAAACCTAGGTGTTGGGAGACAAAGTGGCACTTGCCAAGAAATCGCAAGCTAAGTTAAAAATGAAAAAAACAAGTAATTCTACCACGAGGGTGAATTTTAGGATAGGATTTTACTAGCACTGGTGTTGGTAGGGCTCGGATCCGCTAGGCCTAATTTTGCCAAGCACTAGGCTTGACCTACCTCAAACCACCATCTAAACATTAGGAAAAATTTGAGGCCTGAAAGAGGTTGCCAGTTTTTTATTTTCGGAAGCCCCGCAATGCAAGTACAGAAAAACAAAATATTGTTTTTATTATTATTTTTTTTAATATTTAAAAATATTTAAAATATTTAAAAAAATCACCAATTTGACGTGGCACTAATAGTGCCATGTTAGATCCGGAAAACAAAACAAAAAATTCCCTAATTACACCTGGGGGGACTTATAGCCCTTTGTCTAAGTCAGTAGGTTCGGTTTGTACCTTCATCTTTGCTCGTAAGGTCTAGCCTTCTCCTCTGCCTATGAAGCTCTACATCAAACCAGCTTTAGCCATCCATGTTGGGACCAACAATGGTGATAAAAAAGGAAACCAAGGTATAAAGTCATTTAATTTGGAGAAAGAAGATAGCAATTAGGATAGGATAGGAGTTAGGAGAATTCCAAAAAAAATTGAATTAACTATACAATTAGAGTTTGGAGTAGAATTGGATTTTTGTTTCAAAAGGGGAGGACAAGAATCTAGTATTATTTAGGATTCTTGTTTTGAATGAAATAATTGTTCCCTTGACCAAGTCAACTAGTTGACATTGGCAATAATTCAAAGGAAATAGTCCTAGAAAGAAAAGATGAACACTAAAAGGAAATGGGGGTAAATGTAACCATAGAAGAATGACTGCTTGTCCGGAACGACTTGAATATGACTCATGTTCCCTAATTGCACCAAGGGTTTGGGATTGTCATCGTTAGAGTCAATTTAGAGTCACATTCGCGACTTCAAGATGACGATTTAGCGGTAGGGAGTCTTCATCCACATTTTTACATCTAGAACATGCTATCTTTATCTAGTCCCGCAATGTGCTGAAAAACTTGTTTTTTCCACTTTAAATGATGTGAATATTATTTTCTAAAATCTAGGAAATGTGAATGTTATTTTCTAATATCTAAAAGATTTGAAGATTATTTTCAAGCCATTTAGTGTGTGAATACAAAGAATTCAAGTAACAAGCCTTTTATACAAGTGACGTGGTAGGAGGCAAGACAAACCATGTGGGATTTGTAAAATGTTGATGCAATAGTAGAGTAGTGATGTGGAAGTCATTATGTAGTTGTGTTAGAGTAGTAGGGATTATACTCTAACACAACTACATAATGACTTCCACATCACTACTTTACTATTTGATGTATGAATCATGTATTTGTATATGGTGTATGAATCATGTATTTGTATATGATGTATGGGGTTCGGTATATGGTATACTCATTTTGCACATTTCATCACAATTCGAAAATAATCTGTAGATCTTTTAGATATTAGAAAATAATATTCACATTTCCTAGATTTTAGAAGAAAAATATTTACATTTCCTAGATTTTAGAATATAATCCTAGATTTTAGAAAATAATATTTACATTTCCTAGATTTTAGAATACAATCCTAGATTTCAGAAGAAAAATATTCACATTTCCTAGATTTTAAAATATAATCCTAGATTTCAAAAGAAAAATATTCACATTTCCTAGATTTTAGAATATAATCCTAGATTTTAGAAGAAAAATATTCACATTTCCTAGATTTTAGAATATAATCCTAGATTTTAGAAGAAAAATATTCACATTTCCTAGATTTCAGAATATAATCCTAGATTTCAAAAAATAATATTCAAATTTCCTAGATTTACCACTTTGGAAGTTTCATCCAAAATCCCATCCAAGCTCACAATGGATGGTGATAATACTATGGCAGTCATTTATAAAAATGACTAGTCCACTATGACTCTAGGGGCCAAAATCACATTGCAGTCATTTTTGTCCACAATGACTCCTATTCAGTCATTCTTTGCAATCATTTATACATTGTTTTTCTTGTAGTGGAAGTAGAAAGGAAAAGAAGGGAAGCTAAAAAGAAAGGAGTAGAGAAAAGTTGGAAGGAAAAATAGGAGGTTAGATTGGGATTCACTCCACAACTTGTAACACAACTTATCAACTTAACCCCTAAACGTCAGAGACTATGTTTTTACCAAAACTGCTCCAAAACCTCCCTTGCATTTACAAGCACCAAATTTTAGATGAAAAACATTTTTGGACAAATGTAACTATGGGATCTTGTAATAAAATAGTTAGAGAAGATGTGGAAAAAAAATTCAGAATTTTCCACTGTGTAGATTGCAAGATATAAACATTTGAAGTGACAAAAATCCTTTTTTTGGCCCTGTGAAAATACGGGCAGCTGCACTTCACAAGGTCACCTTTGTATGAAAAAATGTCCAAAATGGTGGTTACTCTTTGGATTCATTCTTCAAGTCAAGTTGGCTACATGCTTGAAAAGTTTTAGATCATTTGGAATTGTACAACATATAGGAAAAAAATAATACTTAAGTAGAAAGAAGTAGAGAATGATTAAAAATACTAAATTGTTAACAATATATTTATAGAATTGAAAAATATCAATCCCAATGGTTGTAATGTTGTAATAAACAATATACGCCTAATGTTTATATTTTTTCCAAAAATATTTAAAATTGAGTTAAATAAATGACTTCAAAGTTTATTTTAGAGTATAGATTCCATAACTACCCACAAACTAACCCAAACTAAAATTCCTCATAACTTTCATCTCATTAATCAAAATGAAATGATTCAAAGCTTAGCACATATATAAAAATCTAGAGAATCACTTTCAAATTTTAATTTTTTTTTAAAGTGATTTTCAAAAAAGAACTTTTGACCATGTAGTCAAAATTTATGAAAATTGTTGGGCCTTAAAGCTACTCCTCGTCCCCATATTGTGTGAAATTTCAAAAAAGAAGAAAAACTCCGTCTGTAGTGAGCTGCCCAAAATTGTTATGTTGCCAAAAAACGTTGTTTGGACGTTTAGGGGTTAAACAATGAGCAAATTGCAAAAAGAAGACAAGATGGACAATGATGGTGGTGCCAAGGCAATCTTTGAACACCTCTTGGATGAAGGCAACTCCAAGGTAAGTACCTAAATTGCTCATTTTCCTCAAAAAAATTTGGTTAAAATTCCAAATACATACTAGAAGTTACAATCTCAATCTAGATTTCTAAGAATAGTTTTTATTTTGAATTTAGTTTTAGATACTTGTAGAGAATTCTCAAAGCTTTCCGATAAAATATCAAACTTTGAAAAGCGATGAAAAAAATGAAGATACTAATGGATGAAGTTTGATAGTAAAAATGGATGAAAAATAGTGAAGTTCATCCAAAAAGGTAGAAATAGAATTTTAGGATTTAGATTACAACCAAAGTCCAAAATTTCAAGGAAAAATTAATTTCAAGTTGTAGATTGATAGAAATTAGCAGATAAAGTTTTAAAGTACCAATTAGTAATCAAACTTTATTGGCATCCATAACTTTCATTAGGAAAGTCCAAACTCTTAGTGTCTTAGCAATATGGATAGGTAATTTCAGACCCTACAAGGAAAAAATACTAAAATTTTAAAAATAGTAAACTAGTAGAAGAAGTCTAGAGTCTTAAGAATTAAATAGATAGCATATCAAAAAGACAAAGTCTTGACTTAGTTCAGCGAATATGGTCAACAAGTCAAGTTGCTATTTTTTGAAGTTTAAATTGTTTTGTTTATTTCGTCTCAAGGGTGGAGATGAAAGCACTCACATATTACTTGATAGAGGGTTGAAACTCTCTTCATCAATTGCGATCTGCATCTCAATCTCATGCTTGCTTGTGGCAAAATTTTGAGTCATGTCCTCGTGGTTTTTTGCGAAAGTTTGAATAAGCTAATCAACCTCACCACATGTGACAAAAGTCCTTGGATCAATGGGAAAAGTGGAAACAATGAATAGATCAATGAAATCGGTGGGAACATCGGCATGGCTACCTACGAAGTTACAAATTCCTAAATCCAAAAAATAAAGCCATCACCATGGCTCCAAAATGGCTCAACAAAAGCCATAGCAAGAAAACAAGATCTAAGATAGTGGAAACAAACAACATAAGAGAATACAACACAAGATGAAAACAACTCAAAAAAACAAGACACAAGATGGAAATAGTACAAACAAATAGGGTATGAAAGCTTAAATAAATAAATTAAAAAAACAAGACGGAGAACAAGGAGATACAAGACAAAGACACTACAAACAAAGAGCATTAGAAAATTAGAGAACTAGACAAAGATATAAGCTAAAGACACCACAAACAAACAGAATAATAAACCTAGAAAATAAGACAAAAGTGTAAGACAAAGACATTGCAAACAAGCACTACACAAAAATGGATAAAAATGCAACTACAAAAAAATGACGTGTCTAAAATGACTAAAGAATGACTTGGACTCCCTAATTGCACCATCGGTGCTTTCTCCACAACATCCAAGTCATCTCGCAATTGCCTAATGACTTCGGGATGAGGAGTTCACAAGGTTGAAGCTTCATCCGCTATATTTTGTTCACAACATTGTCAACATTTTAACGTGGACTCAATAAATTCTAGCATGGAGGCCCCAATCAAAAAATAATAGACCGTTGTAATATATTGTAACTAGAAATGACCCCAAGGCCCCTTGTAGACCCCTGCAAAAAATGAGGTCATTGTTGAAGGGAATGAGTTCAACTAATTACGCACAGCTTAATAAAATGATGAAATCATGATGGCTTTTCTGATTTATTGGTATATTTTGTTTTGTTTTGGATTTTACTATATGATTTATCCAATCTCCTACAAATATGGGAGCAATTGTTTTTTGTAAAGTAGCAAATGTAACATCAAGTTTTGCTTGTGAGCTATGAAGAAAAAAAGTTCATTATTTTATCCACCATTGTCATTTGGCATGGTGCTAAGTGGGGCAATCTTTTAGACTTGTTTTACAAAAATTATGGAGGTGACTTATGCTATTTTGTAGACCTAAGATTTGGGCCACTTGATAAAAATGATTCTATGGGGATGGGGGATGTTGGCCAATGTAATTCTCAAACTAAAGCCTCTATTGTAATTATTAAGATTGTCCTATAGAATGTTTATACTCGAGACTGTCCATAACAAGTGCTATCCCGTGACCTCTAACCCCTCTGCTACCTTCTCGGGAAATACTTCGGAGGGGGCTTAGAACTCTTCAGGGACTCATCTAGTCATATTGTCATAATTCCAATAAAGACATTTTACTGCTCCATGATGTATTTTGATTTTTTGAGCATTGTTCTATTTGCTCTATAGATCATTGCCAACAAGTCAAACATTATGTTTGAGCTGAATGTAGCCTATTAGATTGTGTTTGAATATCAATCCTATGTTTTAATTATTTGAAACTACAAATTGTACATCACTGAGAAATTTCAATTTATTTTATAAAAAATTATGACTATTTTCATTTTTGTTGAAAAAATTAAAAATAAATAAGTAAAAATATAATAAAATAATTCAAACTATTTGAAATTTCTCAAGGGGTACAAGTAGCAATGAAGATTAGTGTGAAAATTTTCAATTGGTTGTTTTATTTTTAACACCTAAAACAAGACCTTGAAGTCAAATTTAGCTACCAAAGCAAATTTATCGTTTTGATATTTTTAAGGGCCCTTTAGAGGATGCGGATGCTCCCTGCACTGGGAACTTTGGCAATGTTGGAGGAACTTAAAGGGAACTTTGGAGAACTTCAACAAAGCAAGGGAACCTATACAGTGGAGAACATAAGGATTGTCATCAAGTTGCACTTATTGAGTAGATGTTGATTGTTAGAGAATGGGAGATTCTTTGAATGATGGCTTCACCATATGCTATGGGCAGAAGCTGCACTGCAAGATTTTCCATGACAATGTATATTGGAATATCTACATTGATGATGTAAGTCCAATGGTGCTTGGTTTTGAGGACAATTTTGAACGTGAGACATGTAGAGTTGCTTGCTTATATTGAAGAAAGGTGTTGTCGATTCTACATTCTAACGTTTGTCATGTACACATGTCTAAGATTAAGTGATTTTATTGCTGGAATGCTCCACGAGTACTCATGAAGTAGAATTTTCTTTCTAGAATTATTGACCACTATCCCCAACTTGCCCATTTTTGTTGTTTTGTCCTAAAACCTGAATTCTAGATCTTAAACTCTAAACCTTCTAAAGAGCATAGAAGAACATGAGTGTTTTTTTAATGCGGTGATGGTTGAGTTCTACTAGAACCAGATTCAAAAGAAGAAAGGCAAGGGTGTTGCTTCAGGAGATTTGAGTTTTTTGAGCCAAAACGTGGTGACTACAAAGAGCTTCAAATGGGCAATGCAAGACATTTCTTACGATTTGCAGCATTTGTCTAACTTCACCATTTTTTTTATGGAAGTCATTGGGAATGTGGACAAGGTGGAAAAGTTGTATCAGGAGGCGTTGGATTATGCGTCCTCTGATAATATGGAAATTTTGGACAGCTATGCCTAAATCTTGTGGCAATGTGATCAAATAGGGCGAGTCCATTATTGCAATGAATTAGGCTTTAGGGCTCTTCAAAGTCCTCCACTTTGTGATGTGATGGAGTTCACAAAAATCCAATACTAAAAGAAATAATAAGGGGGGTTCTTCTCTTCTCCGATTTCCCTAATGAAATGGTTGAAATCCAATTCATAAAGCAAGCCTATCAGAAGTTGTAAGTTGCTATTATATGATCTTGATGAATGGCTTTGTCAGAGTAGTACTTTCAACGTTTTGGATCAAACACTTGTTATTGAGCAATAGGAAGAGGCATTGGAAAACTTTGGTTTGTTCTTTGTAGATGGAATTCAATTCGTTGAAATGACAAATTTGTATGGAGAATGCAGTGGAGATTATCACTCAAGCCTTTAATTTCATGGCAAACAAACAAGGATGAAGTATTGGGGGATTGGAATGTAGTTTAGAGTTCATTGAAATTTGTTGTGCTTCCTCTTAGTAACTTATTAGATTAGGAGTTTTAGTTATGTAGATAAATTGTAAGATACCTTACTAGTTTATTATGCTCAGCTATGGTGTAAGTGCAATAAAAAAACAATCAAAACTTTGATTTGACCGCAAGAATTCTTGAGATTATGACTACAAATTGGTTGTGCCCAGCCTAGTTGAGGTATTTAAAAAGTCATTGTTCATCAATCTAGGTTTGTAACAAGCACATTGGCTAGATTCACAAGGTTTTCTACTTGTTTACTTTTCTTAGAAGATGCTGCAAAAGGTGAAGGAGTCTAATGGTCATCTGTTATAGAATTGCATTCACATCTATGAATTGGTTGCAGAGGGCTTGGACACTACTGTCATCTGATCTTTTTCTTTTTTTCCATTAAGGTTGATCTAGATCTATGTTTTTGTTGTTTACTTCATTTTCATGTGGATTCTTGTTTTAGTAAACAATTTGTGATATCAAATTTAGTCTTTAATTCTTCTACCTAAGAATATGTGATGCATGTCTAGCTTTGAGATGTAGTCTAAAGAATCAGAAGAGTTGGCATCTTCTCACGTTGAAGAATGGTGTTCATCATTTGATTATGGCCGAGAATGTTGTAAGGTCAAAGGATACCTTACTATTTGGATTACTCAGAGTATTTTTGGGAGATTGGTAAGAGCTTTGGAGACACCTTTAGATAAACAACCAAATCTTGAGGAACCATGAATATAGTTGTAAAATGCTTTTGAATGTACTGTCAAGAATTCAATGTAGATTTTGAGCTTGCTGTGTGCATACTTGGACATGATTTCATTGCATCTTCTTGATATTGTACTAGACATGCTTGAAGAAGTAAACAAATAAAGATCTATCTTGCACAAATTTTAATTCAAGAAATGAAGGATTCTACAACTGAACCTATACTAAAGATGACCAATACTTCAACCTCTAACTATCTACAAGAAGATGTAGAGATTCCACCTTACCTTAAAAGATTTAAATATTAAAGCATTCATTTCAAATAGTCTAAAAATATTTTACATTGTTGCACTTAAACAATTATTTTTTAGATTATTTTCAATGTTCTAGAGATAAAGACTATTAATAAAAAACTAATCTTTGTAATAGATCCAACTTTCTTCAATATGATTTTGTAGGTGATTCTTTAGGACCCACACATCTTGTTTATTAGTAGAAGAATGCATTTTCTATTTATGTTGTTTTTTTCAAAAAAATTGATGGAGAACTTATTGTTATTAAGTTATTGTGATTTTTTAGAGTTAAAAGCGGAAATAAAATTATATCAATTATAATATATACTAGAATAATCCAATATTTGTACCATAAATAAAGGTTAGAATTAAAAACCTAATTTTTAAATTTAAATTTAAAATTCATTTTAAAAGAAGAAAATATGAATGAAAAACATATTGTATTATTTGGATTTTAACACACGGAACTTGCAATTGCAATAATTCTTTCGAGCAGATTGGACCGCTTCTAGTCCAGCAAACAGATACCGGCCGAACAATTCCCAGAAACAGAGGTACTACAAAATTTGGAGGATCAACAAAAACCTCTAAAAGCTCGCAGTTGAACCAGTGTCTGCAGATTTCCAATGTTCCACTCTCTAATGGGCCTAAATGCTACAAACTACTACTTCAGCTAAGCAGCTGCATCGAACAGCCGGGTGTAAACTATGTTTAGTCCAGTCCTGCACATCCACCATCTCTTACAAGTAAGAATGTAGCACAGAACCAGTGAGTACAAATAACCAGCAAAACCCGTTACCAGCTAACCTAAACGACTGCACTGATTGTCCTATCAGTGCTAGTGCCACTAATTTACCAGTCACAATATTTGTAAAATAATTAAATTAGTGTATATTACTATATTACTATAATATTACTGAAATATTACTATATTATACCAATTTCCAAAAAAATTATTTTGTAGTGACACTAATATTATACGTGACTGTAATTCTGTACCCTAACTAATAGGAAAAATCAGTGTAGTTTCCCAAGGCAAGTAAAGGTGATAAGAAAGCAGGTATTGCTATTTTTGATGCTACAAGAGCAGAGGTATGCCAAAACATAGCACAGAAAAAATTTACAGGAGACAAACCTGTGTTGGCAGAAACATTTAATCCGGACCTGTCAAGTTGAAATCAGCTGAACATGGTATCATCAGGTGGTGGCCCGTAGACTGTAGTCCACGATAGTGGAATTTTCCACGCACGTTCAGCACCTGGCCAGTACAGCAGAGTCGAAAAAAACTCTAGGCGTGAATAATCCGACATGGTTTCTTTCTCCAAAAAACCCATCAAATATAACTAAAAAATAACTTTAGATCTCCTAGAGAACCACGGGAGAAAAGTCTCCAAAAAACCCGTAAACCCTATAAACTATGAAGCGCTTTTCTCTTTATAATTGAGATAAATGCAATATAGCATCTTTGAAGTGTGAAGTTACACCATGAAATATAACTTTAAGTAAGAGATTCCCTACCCTGAAGTTCTTTCGTTCCTAGATTTAAGAAGCGGTGTACGCCATCAGCGATCAGAAACGCATCTGGAACATTATCCCCCTCAGCACAAAAGCAGAGAACGCAAACCACATTCAAACCTTGTGCCTGCAATCATCCAAATATTTCAGAAGCTGACAACCTGTTAAAACAAGAGACAATCAGATACCTCGTAACAACAATCTCAAAAAACTCATAATCCAAATAGGAGGATTCAGATGAGGCACCAGAGAAACAGACTCATTTTGTCAAGAAAAATTAGTAGATCTTTTCATGCACACGAAGATATTCTAGTTGATAAACTCCTACCTTGCAACATGCTAGAAGTGAAGCGAAGGGCTGTCTGGGAAAGTACAGATCATCTGTTAATGGAATCTCCGCACTTATTGCATCCTCGGCTAAGGCAGCTTGATGGTCCAGCAGCAACCAAGCTTTACTAGAAGGTGAATAATGCTGCAGACGTTTCCACCCTAACTCCTCGCACCGAGCATCAGAGCCATCTTCCTTTGCTGTAGAGATGTACTGTATCTGTGGGCTACAGATACAAACCGAAATAAGCCACTTGCAATAACACGAAACGATGAAACCCTGTAATTAGTTCATAGTAACGCTGAGATAAATGAGAACAAAATGCATGAAATATACATTCAATCAGAGGGTTGTGCTTTGTCTTCAAGCTAGATTGAAACTAGATGACTAGATGATGTGTCCTCATTGATACCAATTTAGAAAAGACACGAAAATCCCCTGGTCAAATATGCAATTGTTATGACCAGAAATACTTGTGATGACCTCGCAATAACAATAATTTTATCTCCCTAATCAGATCAGACCATTCCTCCCTATATCCTTTCAAGAAAATCGATGACACCCCAGATTTGAATCACCTTTGAAATCTATAACTGTGCTCACTCACAACAGGAGATGTATCAGGAAATAGGGAAACGTGACATACACATTGGACTCACTCCTCTGGACCTTTCCAGAATCTAATCCAGACAAAATTATAACCTCTTTTGCGCCCTCTTGCGCTGCCCAAGCGGCAAGATTCTTTGAAAATTTCATCATGGTGCCCTGGTTCCTCAAATCAAGAAAAGCATGATATTAGCAGTTGAAGGTTTCTGCTTCTCAGAATTTACTCCTTGGATCTTATATGATGAGACAAAAGTCTCACACATTCCAACGAAATCAGGTAATCAACTGTTCACACACAAGTATCCCAATCATGAAACAATGAGTTCAACCAGACCCCGTCATTCACGGCTCAAAGTCCATAGTGCATAAACAGATCAGAAAGAGGCTCCCACCTTCATGACTGGAGCTCGCTGCTGAACAATGCTAACATTCTTCTCTGCGTCCTCGTAAACTGGACACCCCAAGATGATTCTCAGTACCCAAATTTGGTCTCAATAATGAGAAACAAAAAGATGAGTCTTCCACTCTTCAAATGGAAAACCACATATTCAACCAGATATTGACAGAACTCTTAATATTCAAGAAAACCTGCTCACGAACATACCTTCAAGCGCCACAGCTAGGTCTCCATCAGCAGATGGACCAAATGGATCATTCCCAACACAAGGCAAAACATGAGGCTCTTCTAAATAACCCACTTTGCAGGCGCCCTGGGATATCAACAGATCAGTAGCTAGCTGACCTGCATTGCCCATGGAAAGAGCTGGCTGCATTCACGCAGCATCAGGTTGTCAATTCTCCAGACTTCGTAAATCTCCAGTCCGAAGACAGATACCGTCAGAAAGACATCCTGCTCCCACTACCAAAGTCTGGTTTCATGTGACAAAAGCTAACTAGCAAAAGAAAACAGCAAGCAATTTAATACAGGGCAAGAAAACACAAACCACGACCAACGCGCGGGTGTGCAGTAAATGATCTCCCCCTCCTTCAATCCTCGCAAACTCCATCACTGACTCCCTTCCTAACTCAAACGCTTATTCCTTTTCAAAATCAGGGTTAGGGTTAGGGATTCTCGAGCAATCAATTTCGCACAAGATTCTTGGGGATTCAATGTGCGCAAGGATGCAGCAAATGATCGTATACCGAGACACAGACAAGAGTAACTTGCTCGTGACTGTTTATTCCTTGGAACACAAATCTGAATCAAATCAGAGGAAAACACCAGAAACTCAAAACCCTAGCAACAATTTGATGCAAATCGCTTCACTCGTGACGTAAGAAGGGAGAAACAAAATGGTTCGACCCTCGTTTTCCAATTGCATACCTCAGTGCAATTACTTTACAGCCAAGTAAAGATGGTTCTTCGAGAGTGCGTGAAGCAAGTTTGTTTCAATTTAAGCCACGGCACTTCAAAGCCTCCGCCACACTTGTTCACTGACAAGCCCCCGAATGCTAAAGATGCAAAAACGAAGGTTACTGAAGGTTACACAACAGACACGACTAAGCTAATAGTAACGAGTGCCGTTACTACTGTGTAAGGGGTACCGGAGGATACCCGTAGATCTGCCACTGCCATTAGAATTTTGAAGGGATTAAGGTTGAGCCCTCCTTTTTTTAGCTAAAAAAATCGTCAAATTTCAATAAAAAAATTAGGTCAAACTACAAAGGTAAATGTGGAGGACGCTAAATCCTGCATTCTAAGTGGGTCCAGCAAGGTGAATTTACTCCAGTGGAAAATGCAAGAATTTTTTATTTGTCACTAATGATAAAAAATTTCAAATTTCAAATTCATATATGCAATTAGAGACTCTAATTGCACATCAAATTTCCAAGTTAGCTAGGAGGGGTGAAGAACATAGAATTAACAACACAAAATTCACCCTATTCATACCACTTTGAATGGAGGATTTAGCATCCTATAATAACTATCCCTAAAGTAGAAACATCTAACTGCAACATTTTGTATGACCTAAACAATGGAATTGCATAAACACTACCATATCACTCAAAAGCACCACAACTTTAAGCATTGAGAAAAATTTTAGGCCAAAATAAGGCTGTGAATTTGGGAGGCAATGGTGCAAGTACAAAAAATAATAATAATTTTTTATATTTTTTATTTGGAGTTGACATGGCATTATTACTGACACATCAACGACACGTCAAATTGGCATATATATATATATATATATATATATATATATTTCAAATTTTCTTTTAATTATCTTTTATTTATTTTTAAAATCAATTTTTTCTCTCTCTTTATATCTACACTATGGCGGTGCCAAAAATCAGAACTTAATGGCCTTTTGCAGGCCTTCAAATTCTTATAATGGTAACTATCCCTAAGGTAGAAACATCTAATCGCAACATTTCTTTTTCTTTTTCATAACCCTTAAATACTGACATGATTTAAAAACATCACAACTTTTCAAAAGCAACGAATGAAAGGCGAGGAGTTTTTTGAAGCAACCAATGAGAAAGGAGAGACATTATGCACTTCAAGGATATTCATTCGAGGGGAGTCTAGTGTTATCAGTTTAAGGTACCTTATGTTTTCAACTTTGAAAATATATAAAATTATTATTAGAATGCTAAAAAATTACAAAACCACTTAGGGTGCATTTATCATGAGTTCACTAATCTCACCACATGGTTTTAGTCATCTAACCATTGAGATAGAAGGACCAAAATAAGTGTTGCATTTGGATGTCTCTACCTTCTTTGTACCATGTGACTATTTGTAACAATCCAATGGCACCCATTTCTACTTCATATGTGGTTTGAAACCAATACTTTGAGGTGAATGTGCAATTGAATTAAATACGGTACTTTGGAGATATAAGATTGGCAAAATTTACAAAACTCAGATGGTTTATGGATGTCATTGAAAATTAAATTTTTTCCACATCTTCTCAAACACTAATATCTTACAATCTACATAGTAAAAATTATTTTTTTTCCATAATTAATTCTTTTAAAATTTTAAGTTTTTAATATTTAAATTTGATTTTTTTTAATACTTTATTTGATTTTTATTATTATTAAATAATCTGACCATCTAGTCATGGTTCACAATATGGGGAACCAAGCCAAAATAGTGTCTTAGAGGCCTTCGAAAACATGTAATGCCTATATTATAGGTGTTTATGATATAAGCATCTTCAATAGTTGTAGTTAAGTTATATTCACTTATACATATACTCAAGGCTGACATGCTCACATTTTCACGCTCACACCTCTAAACATAGTCTCTAACCTTTAAACTATGTTTTCACCAAAAACATTCCAAAATTGCCATTTCTAATATAAGTACCAAATTTTAGAAGAAAAACATTTTTGAATACATGTAACCGTAGGATCTTGTAGTACTCTAGTTTGAGAAGATGTGGAAATTTTTTTTGAAATTTTCACCATGTAGATTGCAAGATATTAGCGTTTGAATAAACAAAAATCATTTTTTTGGCCTTGCAAAAAATTGGGCAACTGCACTTCACAAGGGCACATTTGTTCGAAAAAGTTTCCAAAATGGTGGTAACTCTTAGAATTCGTTCTTTAAGGCAAATTTTATACATTCTTGAAAAAATTTAGATAATTTGGAATTGCATCACATATAGGAAAAAAATAGTAAATAGAAAGAAGTAGAGAATGATTCAAAACACTAAATTGTTAAGAATTTAATTATAGAATTGAAAATTTTCAATTCCAATATTTGTAATGTATTAATAAAAATTTTACATCATAAGATTTTATTTTTTTCAAAAACTATTAAAAATTGAGTTAAATAAAGGACTTCAAAGTTTATTTAGAGTAAGGAATCTATAAGTGCCCACAAACAAGAACACCTCATAACTTTCATCTCATAAATCAAAATGGAATGATTCAAAGCTTTACATGTATATATAAATCTAGAGAACCAATTTCAAATTTTTATTTTTGAAAAAAGTGATATTTCAAGAAATTTCTGGGCTGCCCACCAAGCATTGAAAATTACATCATGCAATAACTTTTGAACCATGCAGTCAAAAGTTATGAAATTTTTTGGGCCTTAAAGCTAATCCTTGGGCACATATTGTGTGGAAATTTCAAAGAAAAAAAAGAAAAATTCCATTCGCAATGAGCTACCCCAAATTACTATGCTGTAAAAACACTATGTTGTAAAAAACACAGTTTGGTCGTTTAGAGGTTAACAATGTTGTAATACTACCTTACAATAATCACACTATTTTAAATTAGAGCATATTGAAGTATTTTTTGATTACCGTGTGAATTGTTGGCTTAAAAAAATGGAAAAGTACTCATTGGAAGACATTTTTTGTACTAATTTGCTTTGTACGTGATATTTGATATTTTTTAACCCTTAAACGTCGAGGAGGACGTTTGGCATCCAATGGATGACAAGGAATTCTTGTAAAAGGACAGAAGTGCAACTATTCATCCTCGGATTTTTGTTGTGAAAAAGGGAGGTCTTCTATAGCAGTTTGACTTCCAATGAGTGCTTTTGCTATTTCTAAAGCCCATGCTTCACACGATAATGGAAAGTGATGATTTCCAAGGTCACCCCTTTGTCCTTTAAGGCTTAAGCCTAATTTTGCACTCTCACTAATGGAATAAATCAATGGAGTTGTAACTTTGTGATCTTGACTAGCATGGATGAAGCTATTTAAATTTCTAAATATAAAGATTGTAGATGCAAAATGATTGATCCATCTAAATCTACATATCTAAATTTGATTTTTTGGGTGATTTTTGATGATTTCATCCATTTAAAATATAGATAATACTTTACAAAAACAATTTTAATCTTTTTCAAAATCATCACATATAAAATCCTTGGCATTGCTATGAGGATCCCAATAAGGATATTCTATTTTAATCAACCATCATTTTCACTTTTTGTTTTTATTAAGTAAACATAATAGTGCCAATGATTGGTAATCATGTGGATCTACAACCTAGTATAAAAACAAAAACAATTCATGTTTTACTTTTAGAGTGGATGTTGTTTAAGACAAAATCCATTCCTAATAATTACTTCATTTACTTGATATAACAATTGCTTTTCCTCATCCTTTTGAATAGATACCTAATCAAATTGCTCTAGTAAGGATTCAAGGAAGTAAGGAGGATCTTTTGTCCCATCATCATTAGAGTCGCGGTCTTCCTTTGGAGCAAATTTTGTCTCCGATTTGTGTGATTCTTGATACAATGCATATGTGCACCAATCTACATATTAATAGCAACACTCAATTGAGTCTTAATTAATGCCAATGTTGTGGTATGCTTCTTGCATTCTTTTGATTCAAAAGGTTTAATAACTAGTCATGAGATGGAAGCCCTTGAAAAATCAAGTTTTTTTTGTAGAACAGTTGAATACTTTTATGGTTATTTCCGGTTAGGTTCTTTACTTAGAATTAAAATGCATACAAAATTCTAGTTGCAAAATTTCATACCATTGCAACTAGGATCCTCGACAGTGTCTTGGAACGTCTGAATGATTTCTCCTTGACATTTTAGAGTCACCTCCTACAAGTAAAATCAAGTCTCTTAAATGTTTAGTGTTGGATGTTGGTATCATGTTCAAATACAGAGCATTTTCGTTCAACATTGCAAGTAAAAAAGTAAGTTTTGTTTGCCATTTTTGTAGAAAATCTGCTATAGTTTCAACAAAGCCAAATTTGAGGAGTTTTAAAAAGCACCAACTTTATTTTATTTTACAAGCATGGATGAAATTGACCTGTTCGTGGCATTGACTTTTCAACTCATGGAATGAAGCTGCAAGTTTGTGGCAACGAGCATGATGGTCCAATTGTAGTGGCCCTCCAGGCTTAGGAAATGGTGGTCCATTTGCCTGTCCCTCACAAAAATTCATCAATGTTCAAATAAGAAAATGTTGTTTAAATTATAATTACGTGAAAATCAGTACCCATCCTACAAAAACTTGCATTAATCATTGCCTTACTAATATCATCATTGATTTCCAGTTTTGTACATTATTCCTCGTGAACATTGTCGTCTTGAGGTTTAGGAAAGATTAGGATAGAAAACAATCAATAAGTACCTCCCTTGCAACTGTAAGCTCAATTGTAAGAGCTTGAATTAGCAAATCGTCGTTGATGCTTTTGTCCAGCAATATATGTAGTTTTGCCTTCGCCCCTCTCAACTGCTCAATGGTGAATTATTTGACATGAAAACAATTAGGAGGATTAATTAAGAAGTGTTGTCGTTCAAATTTTCCACTCATGATGTTCAAATGATATGCAATTGCAAAGAGACTTAGAAGGCTTCCAAATTGATGCAAAACACAAGATTTAAGCTGACTAACATTGCACCTCTTTCTCTAGGATATTTCTTCGTGCCAATACTCCATCAAGCCTTTTCTTTTGCATGCCCCATGAAGCTTGAAGTGCCTGTAAGCAAAGAACTATAACTGACATCTTATTAATCAATAAATTTCAAAGGTCTTAGAAAAGAATGTGAAACAACTAGGAACCATAATTAAGGAAGGAATCTATTGATCTTTAGGATAATATTTCTACAAGAATACCAAAAAATCATGGATTAGCTTGTCATATTGCAGGCGCCTTTCGCCATCTAATCTCTCAAGTTCATTCCTGTGCAAAATTTCAACAGTTCGTTGTTCATCATTTTGAATCATATTGTACCCTTCGATTGGAGCAGGTTGTAGAGCTACCACCTGGGCCCTAAGCTCTTTCACCTTATCCTGTATCCAATGCATAATAATAACCATTCACAATCAAAGAAATAAACACATTATTTTGGATCCTAAAGCATTCATTGAAGGCCAATCATGGGTGAAAGCACAAAACACGTGCTCATTTTGTTGCATTTGACCAATTTAGAAAGTAGTACTAGGAGTACTTTTGAATTCTTGGAAACAAATTTTGTAAAATAAAATGAAACATATATAATAAGACTGAAGAATGATCTTTTGTTTTCAATACTTTAGGTGTAAAAGAAATAATCTCCAAAAGTTGTGCATAAAATAAGTTAATGGAAAATTTCACCCCAAAAGATACTTTGATGTTTAAATTGTTATGGAGTAGAAAATAGTGGATATGTTCTCAAAAAATGCATTTCTAAAACTTTATGGAGATAAAATGCTACTAATGAAATTATGGAACTAATGAAATGTTTTTGAATGTCTAGAAATATATTTGCAAGAGTCTTTTTGCACTTACATGGAAGACAAGGTAATTATTTTTCTTTTTAAATCCCTCAACAAACAGACATAAACCTAATGGAGGAGGAACCTTCTTTTAGAATTTTCAAGTAAGATTTATTGTTTGGGATACCCCCACTATACAAAAAACCATCAAAATAGCAAATCTTTATAAATAAATAAAATTAACATTTAAGTAGTTTATGGTCTTAAATTTCTTTTAAATAATATGCAATACATTTGAGATTCTATAATATACTTTTAATATTAATTTCAAATACATTGAATCCGTGCCCCTAAAGTTATGCTTGCATTTGAGTTGGTCAGGCAACAATTTACATATAATAGAACAAGTGTTTCTTGCTTTCATCCCATCATCATATCCAACACTAATTAGAGAAAATATCGACGTTGTGCCAAAGGTCCATTTGACTTTTAGAAAATATCATGCAAATTTAGGGGAAAACATCAAGTTTTTGGTGAAACATCAAGTTGTGGCAATTCTTACAAAACAACTTATTTGGATTTGAAATTTTTGCATTTCATTGGCATCCAATAACAATGTTGAAAGTAGGAAATTGTACCCTCAATTTAGAAATTTGTTCACTTCGTCCTACCCAACCAGTGCTTTCTTCTATGACCTGCAAAAATTGTACGTAGACTAAAATTAAGTAAAGTGCAAAAGTTTTGCTTCACATCAATTAATTTTGGAACACTGAGTAGAAATGAGGATGAGAAGAGGTTCATAAAGTATATTTTGGCAAGGAATAGTAAGGCAAAAACAAGTTACTACTCATGGAAATCCAAAACAACAGAATTGGTGACAGAATTTAGAGATATGATTGGTCAATTTTCTTTTGAGGAGGTGTTTTTATTGAAATAATAAATCAATTGAAATTAAAGTTTCTCATCATTTTTTAATTCTTCATTCAATAAGTACAAATAAGAACTAAACATATATATACCTTTGCTATGGGGATGTGTTCTCCAACTTCGCGTTGAAGCACAAAATGCAACCGTTGAATTTGCTTTTCTAGGATAGACTCGCTCGCTTGAACAATTTCAAGCTTCTTGTTTGCCTAATCCGCCCATCATGCACCTTTCCTTCAATGACAAGAAAATTTCAAAACTTTAGGTCTAATACTCTCTAAAGGACTTATGACAAAGCAAAAAAGAATGTGCTCTAATCACTAGAAGAAACCCGCGTTTTAGGTGATGTTTTGTAATTTTTTTAAACGGATTTTAGGTGACGTTCATTGCAACAAGCCCATGTTTTTATGTCAACATTGATGTTATATTGGACGTATTGTTGACATAAAAACATGGGCTTGTTGCAATGGACGTCACCTAAAATCCGTTTAAAAGAATTACAAAACATCACCTAAAACATGGGTTTCTTATAGTGAATAGTCATTAATTGATAATCAACCTAATGAAAGACCTCCACTATCTTCATGCCAAATTTTGACACATTAGAGTTAATTGTAAAGTGCTTTGAACTTCCTCAAGAGTTGCAAGCTAAGCTTGAGTTGTGGTCCCTAGCAAAAAATGCATTGTAGTCTACTACATCTTGAATTAAACTCTAAACTAGCATATGGTTTTTGTCTTGAGTTACAATCCCTAGTCTCACATGCCACATGCTTTCAAGTTCTTGTTGGTAGAAGCAAAACTAAAGATGAAACTCAAAAGAGCTCCATTTTTGGACCCAAAAGGAGTTTGATCCCCAATTCTCTATTTTTTGCTAGTCAAAGGGGAAGAAATCCCAATTTTCTCCCACTTTAAAATTAATTTTGTTGCCCCTCAATTTTTTGGTAATTGAAAAATATTAGAGGCTTCTACTATTATACTTATAATTCAACATAAGCATATATATCATGCTCTCTACAACATACTCACCTTATGAAACTTGTTCACCCAATATTCTAGGCCTTGTTGTATTGAACTATCATCAGGCTTTGGCTTTTGCATATTCAACATCTGTTCATCACAAGAACTATATGCTTTAAGAAACCCAACGTCTTTGAGAACTCAACAAATGCATTCTCACACAATATTTTACATTTAATTGATATAAGAAGTCCAATTAAGAGATGGAGCAATGCTTTACTTCTTGTTGAATGACCACCATGGCTTTTCTGGTATTGTTATTTCGTGTTCTCTCCCTCTCTAGTTGCATGTTCAACAATCGGTTCTGCAAGCTCACACACAACAATTTCAAAAATGAGAAAAAAATTCTTCCAAATGCCTATAAATTTCATAACAATGTGACATTTATATGGTGTTGAAAATGCATTAGATAAACATTAAAATGTTGTTCTAAATAATGCATTTTCAATTTTGTTTTTGCATTTTGGGTCTTCCATCATTTAATTTCCAACACCACACAAATGTAGTTTTGGTATCATGCTTTAATGAGATTTGGAAATGAATCAAAATGATTCTTGCAAAATTTGCATCCACAATCTAAAGAATGAGTCAAATTGCACCTTTCTTTTGCTCATAGTGTGTTGCTTTACAATTTAAACTAATCTGCTCAGTCTAAGTCATATAAACAATTGAACATGCAACTAAAACTCTTGTTCATACTTGTAGATTGTTCACAACTTGAGTGGGAGATTATGCACAACCCTTGAGGTATGAGAATACAAACCTTCTTGAACAACTCAAGAATCTTTGCTTCTCGAAGGTCTCCCTCACCACTTCCAATGATGGCTAGCACCTCCCTGCATTCACAATTTCATATGAGCTCCACTTGGATTATTCTTCATTGGGATACAATGTCTAAAGAAGCAAATTAAATTGAGAAGAAAGTTTGCAATGATCATGATCAAGATGCTAAAATGATAATAATCCATACCTCAATTTTGTAATCTCCTCAGCTTGTTCCTTCATTTTTTCTTCTAAGTTCACAGGCTCCTGCTACCAAAGAAAACATGAACTTTCTATTCGGTAAAGAAAAACTAATTCTAAAAGTACAACCGTGCAGGCAATAGAACTTTTCATCTTTCAAAAAGAGTGTCATGACTCAATTAATGTACAAATAAGAAATCTACAAACAATGCTTGTAATGCTTGCACTCTCAATTGATTGATATTGGTTTGTCATCTTCTTCCATTTCAAACCTTTCAAGTGATAACAAATGAAGATGCAAAAACATAACCTTGAACAACTATTGAACTTGGTACTGGAATGAGTGCTACAACTTCCTAAAGAGTTCTCAATTCTCTTAAGAAGACTATGGTATAATGTTTTCATATTGATATTGCTTTGGACATGTGAAGAATCCACCTACTATTTAGGATATAGAAAATCCAACAACTAGAAGGTAGATGTAGGTGGTGGAGAACTAAAAGTGTCTCAATAGGCTCTTGTAATTAGGACTTGACAATTTCAAGATTTGTTTATCTGTACAATGATAGAATTGTGCAAAGTGTATCTTCAATGAACCTTGTATATCTCTGGAAAGCCGTAAAGGGAAAAATAGGTCATTGACATGAAATCAAGCATGCATATATTGCAAATCCTTTCTAAGTTGTATCTCTTGAACATTAAAAAAGCGAAAAATTTGAAGAGAGTTGGATTACCTCGCCTAATACCACTCCATGTGCACCAGCTGTACCAGCTGCAATCGACATGGTCCCCCTTTTTACAGCTTAATTGTTGATAATTACATTAACAAGTCTGCAAATTTCAACTAAGATCGCAAAAATTTGCATATTGCGAGAGGCAGTTACAGCTACAAACAATATTAAAAAATATCACAAGACTGTGACCACCAAAAGATAGTCAAATTAGTTGCTCTAAAAGAAGCATTTTTCCAAGCGATCATGAAAACTCAAAAATGCATGTACTAAAATTCTACCACACTAACAATGACAAAAATTTCTCTAGAATTTTATTCTTGCACATTCCTTGCAATGTCTTCCAAGAGTCAACCCCAACCATGCCTTCATGGAAATCCAATATATTATAATCCCAAACTACAGTGATTCTAACTTGATTCACCTCTCCTCTACATCATCATTCAATTAAAAAAGCCTCTCTTGAAGGTTGTTCTTTGCACTTTTGACTTTACAAGTCTTGACAAAAATCTCATCTCACAAATTCAAGATTGAAATTGGCATTGTAATCCACTAAAAAATGCATCTACCAAGCTAACAATCATAGAAATTTCTCTTGAACTTTACACTTGCACATTCTTTACAATGCCTTCATAGTGAAGGAGTGCTCTTCCAAGAACCAACCCCAACCATGCCTTCATTAGAATTGAATATATATCCCAAATCCCAAATCCCAAATCACATTGATCCCAACTCAATTCACCTCTCCTTCGCATCATTATTCGATCAAAAAAGCATCTCAGGTTGTTTTCTACACTCCCGACTTTACATATCTCAACAGAAATCTCATCTCACGGTGCAAGACTAAAATTCATTTGACATTTAGTAATCTGCTCAATCCAAGTCATGAAAAGAGAAAATGAAGGAGATAGAGATCAAAAGTAGTGTCATCTTGAGGATGCAAGAATTGATTGATTTTCATATTCAAAAGACTAAGTTCATTTCGGCTGAAGACGTTGAACCTTCCTACACGACAAGCTTTGGGCCTTCAACCGTTGGATTTGACATTTGACGGTTAGATTGATGAAGCGTTAAAAAAGAGTCCAATAAAAGAATAAGGTGGCAAGTTTCTAATATGATGTAACAATTCCAATTTTTTTATCATTTTTTTATCAAAATAATTGGTCTCTAATTTGTTGAATGATGACTTTAGTATGTGAATAAAATTATGAGAATTTATTTGTTGTTGGCACTTCTTAGAAAATAATATCTATTTGTTCTTGTTGCTATTAGTTTTTTTTGCATTTCTTTAATTTTTTGGCACCAATTGTTCGTATTTGTCAATGTGAGGTATTCCATTGTTTTTCATATGCAAGTGTTTCAATGCAAGATTTTGCTACATTTGATGGAAATTATGGAGACAACCTTCACAGTTTTGGCTTGTTATTGCATAATTGGAAGAAAATACAAGTCTATTCTTGTTGTTCAAAAAGAAAAAAAAGTTAGACAATTATTTGAGCATTTTCAAATAGACTTATTAGAATTTATAGAGTGAATGAAAGAAAATGTATTTGTTCAAAATTATGCCTAGCACAAGTGCATACCAAAATCCATCTAAGAACTTCATCATTAGTTACTAAATTCTCATCATTACAAAAAATAAGAAAACCACTACTACCATTAAATTTCACGGTCCTAATAACATACCTACAAACAATACTTCAATCCAACATCATATGGAAAAATATTCATAAGTGCAAAGCAATCCGACATTAGTGTTCAACAACATAGGATTTTCATAGAAAAATGAAACTAAGATAGTATAGAACAATGATGGTGATTGTAAAACAATCCAAAAGCAAAGCAAAGCAACACAGGACTTTTATAGAATAATGGAAGGTAGATAGTGTAGAAAAATGTTTGTGATTGCAAAACAATTGTTTAACAATGTCAATAGGACTTGGATAGAACAATGTTACAATTGCAAAGCAATCCAAAACCATTGTACAACAATATGGGACTTTTGTAGAACAATAGATCATAGTATGAAATTATGTTTGTGATTGCGAACATCTAAAATTAGTGTTGAACGAATGTAGGATGTTGGTAAAACAAAGGGAGATAGTACAAAACAATATTTTTTATTAGTACAAAATAATGTAGGACCTTGGTAGAACAACCCAAAAATAGTATAGAATAGGACCATGTTTGTAATTGAAAAACAATCTAAAACTAGTATTGAATTGATGTAGGATGTTGGTAAAATAATAGAAGTTAGTAGGATACAATGTTTTGTGATTGCAAAACATCCAAAATCATTGATGAACATTGTAAGACTCAATTTCCAAAACAATAGAAGAAACTAGTGAATAATGTTTGTGATTACAAAACAATTTGAAATCATTGCAGAACATTATGAGAGCTTTGTAGAACTATGAAAAACCAAATATACTAGCGCGTGAGTGAAGAGACATGAATCAACAAGCCTTGAACTTAGTTGTAGATATGTACCTTCAACCATTTGAAGGTGTTTATAACATATGTACCTATATCATAGGTATACTACAATATGAAAAGAGCCTATAATAGAGATACTTATAACATAGACACCTATTACCAAAGAAAGTGTCTATTATAGACTTTTAGGCCATGGACTCATAAATTATATGCTCACATGCTAGCACTTCTAATGGGAAAACTTTTATTTTTGAATTCAAAACAATTGAAATACTTTGCAAAATGATGCTTATTTTTTACAAAAGAATGCAGAGATATGTAGAATTGTACATATAATTTGAAATAAGTACACAAACAAACACTAAAATAATAAATTTCATCATAGTTTTGATAGATCAATAGATTATATTGAACAAAAATGTTTATGGATCACAAGAGTCCAAATTTTTACATAGAATTCTAAGATTTTGGAAAAATACATTTGAAGAATAATAGAGAATAATATTTGTTAAAAAACAATTAATAATTTTCATATTGATTGCAAAGGAAAAGCAATGTAATAGGATGTTGTTAGAACATAGTTTTGAAATCAACAAAGGACAATGTTATGACTACAATTTATCTTAATAAATGATTGATGTGGATTTGGGATGTTGAATGGAAAAATGTAGAACCTCTTGGGTTGTATCCTCATCAAAATTAAAGGTTCAGAGTTTCACTGTAAATATCAATAAATAAAAGAAAATCCAAAGTCATTAGAGCATGTCTAATCTTCAAAAGTCCATAGTTTAATTAATGAAAGGATTTAGGAACAAAAAATTTATATCTAAAGAATTCAAAATTTCAAAATTTTAATTTTTTTGGATTGTTAAAAGTTAAGTTGTAAGTATCTTAAATATTTGACAATAATTTAAGGTGTAATTAAAATTTTAAATTTTAAAATTTAAGGTATAATTTTATAATCTTGTACTTCCCTAAAAATGTTGAAATGTTGAAATTTTGAAATCTTTAACCCCTAAAGTCCCATTGTCCCTACGAGGGACAAAATGGATTTTAAGTAGGCTCCTATGATCTCAATTTTTACTGAATTTTCTTGAAACTTTCTCATAAGATAGAAAAACTTATGAGCTTTGTGTAAATATAATTTTTTTTATCTCAATTGGTGCCTAGGAGCAAAAATTATGCCACAATAACCTCAAAATGGGGGAGACAGGGCAGCCAAAAAAATTCACAGAAAATTGAAATAAAAATTTTAATATTTTTTTCTTATAGATTATATTTTTTTCTAAATGAGAATCTTTGATTAAGTCCATTTGGATTAGTGATGTGAAAGTTATGGAGCTTCTTGTTTTGCGGGCAATCATAGCAACTTCTTGAAAGAAATTTTTTTGTTCCACTTTAAATGCTAATATCTTTCAGTCTATACAGTCAAACATGACAAAAAAAATCTTGTGATCTAAGACAAGTGTAGAACAAGATCCTACGGTTAGATTTTGAAAGATATTTAAAAAATACATTTCATAGGTAAATATAGCAAAAGTGGTAGTTTTGAGTGGTTTTGATAGAAAAATGGCCTTGGGACTTTAGAGGTTAATATTGAAAGCAATTCATGAATATATAAAATGTAAATTTCAAAACTTCTAGTATATTAATTCCAAGTACAATCTTTAGGTTAGAATTGGTTTAGTTGTTTTGGTCATTTAAATTTGTGTATGGACAAATATAGGACCCAAACGACTAAAAAAATTAATGAAGCCACAATATAGCCATAAAATGATTAGAATCATGATGTTACAAGACTAAAGGAATGAAATAAAACCACAATTAGTTTGTGTGTTCCTTCACCCACAAAACCTACAATTGCAATATTTTAATGTAATATAAATTTTACCTTTGAGAATTGATGAGTTATTCAAGCTTCATTCAAGTGATAGCCTTTAGGTCATAATAAATTTAGTTGATATTTGGTCATAACAATGAATTTAGGGGTATTAGGGGGCACTAAACAATGAATTTAAGCCATGATATGGCCATGGAATCTTGATGCCATTGAACAAAATGAAGTTAGACAAGTGTGACCACTACTAATGCTTCATATAATTTGCATTTCTTTTCACTTATAATTGCAATATTTTAACCCTTGAACGTCGAAGGGGTGATGTTCAAAATCATCCTTTTGAATTACCATGTGAATCATTGGTCAAAGGAATAGGAAAAGCACCGATTGGAAGTCAAAGTACTGTAGGAGATCTTTCTTTTTCAAACTCAATTCCAAGGATGAATAGTTGCATTGTCGTCCTACATTCAAAGATTCCTTGTCATCCATTGGACATTTGGTGTCCGTGTTGACGTTCAAGGGTTAATAAAAATATAATTTTGACCTTTGAAAGTTGAAGAGTTTTTTTAGGCCTAAATTCATTTATATTAATAAATACAAAATTCATTTTATTTTTTTATTATTAGTAATGGTAAGAATAAAAACTATCCTATAGAATTTAAGGAATCACTAATTAGAAAAATTAAGAAATCCTTAGAAATTACCTCAAATATTCATTATAAGGACCAGACAAGTGTGATCAACTATCTTCAATATTACTTTGTATAGGATGATCTTTGGTAGATCTATAAAATTGAGTTGATGAGTTTCTTTGAGTTGTAGCCTACATTTAACCATTCAAATAATTTTCAATTCAAATTAATATCCTTTAAAGTTCTTTCAAATCCAAAATGATTTTAGTTTGTTTTGGGCATCCAAATTGAAGTATCAAATAGTGAATTTTTTCTCTCATTTTTTTGAGATTAGAAAATCAAATGACCTAGGGAATCTAATTTTTACAAAGACCAGGTGGAATAAAGTATTATTTTCCTTTGAGAATTTGCATACTTCTTTCTAACTTGAGGCTCCACCCAAATTTGAAGTCTTTAGATCTTTTTGCAATGTAAAGTTTGAGTTGTGGGGCTTGGAAGCTTGACAAAGCCATATTTCATATTGTGCACCATTATTGAAACTTTTGATTCATTTACGCTAGATTATGTATTTAGGATGCTTATATGTGTGTCTTTGATTACAGTCGTGATTTTGTCACTACCATTAGCAATCAAATGAATTATGATGTATTGAAATTATTTTCTTTCATAAAAAAGTGAGATTAAAAGGGTTGAAATTCAAGTGATTTGTTTGAGCAAAACAAAGTTTTAATTAGAGTGATTAGTTCAAATGAATGAGTATCCATCAATATTGTATAGGATTTGTTGAGTGTTGAAAACTAAACTTTGTAAAAAAAAATATTTTTAAAAATTATGAAAATTGAGTTAAAGAATAAATGCAATACATTATTTTCCCAAGAAGATGATATAGTGATTATTGTGAAAGTATAGGTAGAAAATGTGCCTTAATCCTTTAAGGATTAAAAGTGTATTTTTTTCAATTATCTCATTTAGGATTTGTGTATATGTACATAATAAAAGTCAGAAATGTATTGCAACACAAGAAGATATAATTTCAAGGTAAATCAAGTGATTCACAAATTTTCATCAATACATTGCAAGATTCCAAACAAGATTGGTGTCACTACTATGATAGAAGAAGGTAAATACAAGCCATATCAAAGGATGAAAAAATCCTTATAATCATGTGGTGGAAAACAAGAAAGTGCAAGTTTGGCTAGAAGTCTAAGACTATTGAAAAGACGGTGAACAACAAAAGAATATAAAAAAAACAAGATGAACAAGGCACTAAATTTGGAAGGTGTCAACTATAATAATCGATCACAACCAGGCTCTTGTTCCTATTACTACCTACGGGTATCTAGCGCCAATCCATTGTGCCTTCCAAGCAATGGATCTTTCCTATTTCTACTTGGTTAAGGTTGCTAAAAAGATGTTAATTGGCTACGAGGCTCCCAAGTACTGAACTAGGTTCTAATTGGTAGTAATTGTAGAGAGAAGTGGAGACCTTCCTATCTAAGCCACTAAAGATGGTAGAGTGCTTCACGCCATTTCCAAAAATACCTATTGCTAGCCCACCTAACCTCCGTAGCAAAAGATATCAATGGATGAAAGCTGCTCCTTGTAGTGCCTAAACTTTCAAACTAACTTCTAATTGGACCTCTAACCTTGGGCTATTTGTTTCTTGTTATTCCTATCATCTTGTTCCTCGTGGATGAAATGAACTATTTTTCATCCACTATGACCACTAAACCTCATCCATCCATATCTTGCTCAATATGACTTTGATCTTGACATATTTTAGGTTTCTGAAACCCTCTAGACCTCTACTCTAAGTTTCCTCTATCAAATCCAATTTAACTCTAGGTCTACCTTCCTCTAGCTCTTGGCCCTACCTAATAACTATCAAATTTGCATGGTAAGAAGGGGGTAGGATGTGTTAGTATTTTACCTCATGTTGTAGGGCATGCAATAGTTGGCTAAGGTCCTCTTCGAACCTTGCAGTTGTAGTCATTCCTCCTTCTTGCAAAAAATTGGCTAAGTCCCCCTTTTATAAATGTTGGCCAATTATCCCTAAGTTTAGAGATTCTTCTTCTTTTATCTCTTCCCTTTTTTTTTTAATCTTCTATTGACGTCCATCCTAATTAAGCCCACCTTAATGGCTCTTACACTAACTCTTACACTAACTTTTTATGCCGCGTTGGAGTTTACGTACCCTTCTTATGCCACTAATGTGCATAGCCTTCTAGTTCTTACGTTTGACTAGTCCTACGTACCTGAATGGGCCAAGGAGAATTGACCCCCTCGCTTCGCCCTGCGGGCAAACCTTGGAATTATTAGTTTTTTGCACATGAATTTTTTTGCAAATTTTGAATTCATTTTTGCAATCAGAGACCTTGAATTAGCTACGTGAGGTCAAGAATATACCCTAGAACGGCCCAAAATAGGGGGCATTTTTTTTACTTGCACCCCTAGTAAAGCCAAGCGAGGGGGTCAATCCACCCTGATCCCTCAATAGGCCCTAAGATTTTCCCTAATCTCCTCTTCTATTTAGTGCTCCTTCTTCCCCTCCCCTACTTAGTGTCTCCTTCTTCTCTCCTCTTGTTTTGATGTTGTTTATTGGGTCGTTGGCAAGATGCGTTTTCTTTAGAATGTTCAGTAATAGTTTATCTCCTTAGTCTGACATCCTTATTAACTATTACCTAAGAATTTATACTATTATTTTAGGAAGCTCTATTCTTAATCTAGAAAGTTCATCTAGAAGCTTTCTTTTACTTTATGTTTGTGACATCACTTCCATCTCTAGCAATGAGTTCTAAGAGGAATCTTGGATTTAGTATTTGGTTTATCAGGATAAAGTCAATGAAATTCTTGTACTTCCTGAGGTGCAATGATCACATTCGTTGTTGGTTTCCATGTGTGTGTGTTAGTGATCACATTCGTTGTTGGCTTCCATGTGTGTGTTCTTTGATATTGTATCCACAGTGATCACATTCGTTGTTAGTTTCCATGTATATGTTCATAGATATTGTATCCACACTACTATATAAAATATTCTAACATCAATCTAAGACTTTTTCCACCTTATGTTCTTCATAATTGTTGATTTCAATAGAAGTTAATTGCTAGTGATAATTGTTACTAATAATACTAATACTTTTACCTATAGTTTTAGATCTCCCTCTCCCTCAATAGTTTAGAGTATAATGCAACATACTTGTCTTCTCTCCTCATTCCATTGAACTTTCTCTCTCCATTGTTCAGTATTTCACACTACCTTATCACCATGTTTACAAACATATCTCACTGCATGCTTCTATAGAGATTAACCCTTGAACGTTGAGGCGGACGTTTTGTGTCCGATGGATGACAAGGAATCAAACTGTATAGGACAGAAGTGCAACTATTCATCCTCTAAATTTGTTTTGGAAAGGGAAGATATTCTACAGTAATTTGACTTCCAATGACTACTTTTGCAATTCTGGAGGTCAATGATTCACACGGTAGAAAAGGAAGATTTCGAGGGTCTCCCTTCGACGTGTAAGGGTTAACAAACATTTTCACATTATTTCTTCAGTGTAAAATTATGCCTAGTTCCTAAAGAAAGGTCAATTAATGTTTTGCTCCTGCCCAAGATTATACCATTCAACTGTAAACAACCATTGTCCCACAACGAACAAATGAAATGAAAGTTCAGGCAGGAACCTACAATCTCGATTTTTGGCATGTTATAATCGAACTTTTTCTGGAGATAGGAGAACAGATTAGGGTGATGGAAAGATAAAATTTATTCAATCTTTCACGAGGAGCTTACGCGCAACATTAGCCAACATACACCATCCCCACAGAACCATTTTCATCAGATGGACCGAATCTTAGGTCTAGCGTGAGTGACCTCCATAACGTGAGTGACCTCCACAACTTATGTAAAACGAGTCAAAAGATTGGCCTGACTAGCGCCATGCCAAGAGCAAACACTAGAGGATAAAAGAAGGGAATTTTCTTCTCCACAGCTCGCAAGCAAAACTTAATGATACATTTGCTAAGATTTAAAACCAAAACTCCAGAAAACTGAGGCACCCTGCATACAACCACTTAGGTCGTTCATGCAGAGGAGAGCAAGGAAACACGAAGAAGTACCGACACGAGAACTAACCCATTCGGGAAGTTGTACAAATTCATTAAATCATTGTGGTGTCATTATCAAACACCAGTAAAAAACCCTAACCAAGGGTCCCTAAAATACCTCTCCATTTACATTCTCTACTCCTCGACCCAGGGAGACACTCCCATACTCTCACAAATGATACAATTCCGAAAGCCCCAAGGTGCGAAAGAAAAGCGGGTGACAACCACCACCTACACAACAGCTTCGGGCCTAACTGCTAACACGGCCATCCTTTCGTCACTCGTCACACTCAACCCACTGGGTGTGATGACAGACAACGAGCAGTGGCCGGAAAAAACCCGACCCTACTCCGGTCCTACAGACCGTCATCCGAAAAGTGTCAAAATAACTCGATCCATCCCAACAATCTCTGCATGCCGACACCAATCCTCCCTCGGGGCCGGCTCTCATGCCCGCTTGCTTCTCGTCAACACCAAAGGATCCATCTTCCACTAACTGCAACTCTCTCACACACTACCAGAGGCTCGGATCCAGTCGGCCAGCGCGGGAAAAACACGGTCGCTCCAAACACCTCACCTACTGCCCACGCCTGTCGCAAAAAATCCACTCCCACACCATACCCCCCTCTAGTCATCAATGTGATGAATCTCACCCATCATGATGCGATTGCTCGTCACACTAAACCCGAGCAACGATGGATCTACAACCTTCTTCCCTTTCTTGCCCTTCTTCTTTCCACTGCCGGGAGTGGAGGTGCTGTCAAACTCACCCGAGGTATCTTCCTTCAGCAAACGGGCCATATCCATTCGACCGGATTGGCTTCGACCCACCTGCTTCCCATTCGCACCCAAAACATCCGTGTCCTCGCGGTCGCTCGAAGACACGTTCCCATCACTCGGCAACTGCTCTTTCCGACGCACGAACTCCTTCTTGAACGCTTGAATGTGCGAATCGCTCACTCCCGCGAGAGTGGACATGTACTGAGAAAGGTAGTCGCTCGCTTCACTCACAGACGGCAAAGAGATGCAGAAATCCACGATGGAAAAGTCCACGTTGCTCACATCTGAAAACCACAGCACACGTACACAGCTAAGCCCGGGCTTCCTGCCAAGCCTACAACACACGTCACGACAAACCAATTCATTCGACCCTTCCATATCATACTTCCAACATACCTTCGATCACGCTCAACTTCTTCAACTGACTCTCGCACCATTGCCTCAACGCCTTCACCTCCGCACTCACTGCTGGACCTGCCCCAACTCAACAGGTCACACAAACTGGACCGTCAACAAGAGTGCAACACCGTCACTCACCGGAATACACAGCTACACTTCACATCTCAATCCATCACTTCGGACCAACACATGCCATAACCATCCATCGAGTAAGAAAAGGCCCAACGAACCAAACCACCAGTAACCACATCCCCCTTTCGAAAACTAACAGAAAACATTAAAAGGCTCAAAGTCGCGATCTGAAACGACACGCAGCTCCTTTATTCAACGCACAGCCCGTAAACCGTCAGGGACGCACAGCATAGTCAAACCTACCTTTACTGCTTGCTGGCTTCTTGGCCTTCGTCGAACTAGCTTTCGCGCCAACGGCGGTTGCACTCAACGAAGGGAAGTCCGCGGGACTCGCTCTCGCAGCAGACACCGGGGCTGCAAGCGTACGAAACACCGAAGGCGCCGGGGAAGTCACGGGTTTCGACTGAATAGACCTGTTCATTTGTCCATGCCCAGGGACCAGCGATGAAAATGACAACCTGCAGTCAACATCAAACACAGATTATCACTAAACGACACAACCACCACCTTCCCTTACAACCACAAACCATACAGACGCCACAACTCACAGAGCTGGTCCACAACGCGACTTCATGGCGGCACTAAGTGATTTCAATCTCGACTTCACAAGGACAGCCATTTCAAAACCACGATCCAAGCAACAAGGATGCTTACGCTTCAGATTTCGTCGCCGATTTCACGCCTCCGACGCTCAGCTTCGCGTCCTGACCGTAATCCCAAAACAGATCGTCGTCATCTTCGAAAACGCCCACCTTCGAACGAGGGGGGGCCGGACCGCCGCTGGAGGCACTACTCGTCGAAACTCGGGCCTGCGGACCACCAACCACGGACTGCGACCAAGGGGTCGCCACGCCCGGACGCTGCCACGCAGCCCCTCCGCTCGTGCTTCTCGTCATCAAAGTGATCGGCTTCGCGGACGGAGCAGGAGCATTCTTCAACGCCAGAGAGGCTTCAAGCACCTGATTCTGTCTTTCCTGCTCTTCACGAGCTCTCTTCTCCGCCTCCTGGATTTCCTTCAGAGACAGAGATTTACCCACACGGGACTGACGGTTGGGGGTGGAGGACCACGCGGGAAGAGGCTGAAAACTCGGCGCGGCCTCGCTGCCCAAATTCAAAAAGTCAGCCAACGAAGGGCCCGGAGGGGGGGCTGACAAGGAATCCTCCGAAGCCTCCAACTGAACGGAACGGGACAGCATGCTCTTCGACGACGCCAATGGTGACGACGCCGGAAACACCTCAGACGCAGAAACAGGAACCGCGGATTTCCCAGAAGGAGGCGTGCCCTTCGCCTTCGCCGCACGTTTCTTGTTCTTCTTCGATTCCTTCGGTTCGATGAAGTCGCCGTCCACAAAACCAGAACTGCCCTGCGATGCAAGTGGAGTCGAAGCCGGGTTCACACCAACCAACTCAGGATCCACGCTCTTACGGCTCACCGGAGCTACCGCTGCCTCGTCCACCGCATCCGACAGGGACACGCCTTTCTCAAGCGCAGACACATTTCCCCACGCGGGAGGATCCGCACCTCGACTCGACGGACTCTTCTGACCGAACATGCCAGCGCTGATTTGGGAAGGAACGCCCTCCGGAGCGCCAATCTTAGGAACAGACGTCTTCTGGGATTCCTCCTCTTGAATCTCACGCAGAGATTTCGGCTGAGGCACGGACGGGGCAGCCCACGGACCAAACCCTGCGGAGCTCACACCTGCACCTAACGCCGATGGAACAACGGACTCCACCATCGACCGATCCCCCCCCGGCCTTCCAACGGATTCCTCCTGCTGAATCTCGGACATAGACTTCGCCTTCGGACCTGACGCAGATTTCCAACCGCCCTGGGACAACGAAGACGCAGACACGCCGTGCGAATGGCTGTCGATCGATTGGACTGCATCGCTGGAATGCAGGTGGGACAAATTCCAGTTCCCCAGCATGTGACCAGACTCAGGGGGGGTGCTAGCCACGGACGAGCGCGGGGTTTCTCCGGCGCTCGGAACGTGATCGGACATCAAGGCCCCGCTGCGAGGACCCCCTGGCATCGGGGACTCAGAAACACCATAATCCTGACCTTCCTGGCCCCACAAACCAAGAGACGGCGGGAAAAGGCCTCTCTCCGGCACAATGTCGGGCTTCTCAGGGGCCTCGTTGTTCATGATGGGCCAACGAAGACCAGGTAAGAGGGCGCTGGTACCGGCACCCTCCGAAAGAGCCAACCTCCTCTCGCCGCTCTTCGGACGACCATCCAGGGACTCCAACCCGGGGGTCGTCCCCAGGCCCAACAAGCGAGCTGCAGCCGCGGCCTCCACCTGCTGCTGCCGCTCTTGAACCTGCTTCAAGTCGAAAACATCACGGTGGAAACGTTCCATATCGGAAAAGCCTCCAGGGGAATCAAGAAAACCAGGTAAAGGGTTCTGACGCTCCGACCGCTTACGCTGTTGCTGCTCCTGAATTTGAGCGACCAGATCGCCATCCATTCCAACCATGCCGGACATACCAGATGTACTACGCTCGCGACGCAACATGTTCGGATCGACCATGTTCATCGGCACACGGGAATCCATCACACCGTGATCCATCAGCAACGACTGCTCGTATCCATACACGTCTTGCGGCTCTTGCTGCAGTTGGGCAGGATAACCATGCTGGTTCTGCAGCCTCTGCTGATGCTGTTGCTGTTGCTGATGCTGATGCTGATGCTGTTGCTGTTGCTGTTGCTGATGTTGGAACGCCTCAAAGGTTCGCAAAGGAGCAGGAGACTGGGTGCGCTTCACAAACTGACCGAACTCGTCGACTTCCCACACACCCGAAACTCGCATGTCCTCCAAAGTCTGGTGCGACTGAGGCACCGGCAATCCAAACTGCAGCATCTGCTCAAACACCAAACTCGTCACAAACAGCATCGAAACACCGCCAACACAAATTGCAAGCATCAGCTTCTCGCCATCTCTCCGTTAACGACGCACTGTTGCAGACGTTCCTGACTCCACAACGGGTCACCGTGCCAGGCATCTCGGACCATCGGAAAAAAACATCAAAGAAAAACCCAAGCACACGCACAACGGAAACCCAAGTACCTGCTGCTGCTGGTCCTCTTGGTGTCGCTGACGCAGAAGCTGTTCGAACGGGGAAGGGCTCGTATGGTTCTGACGGGCCAACATAAGCTGCTCGAACTCCCTGCCGGAAACGTGTGGACCAGATGCATCCACCAAACGGGGATCCTGGGCCTGACGACCCAGCAAAAGCTGATCTGCAAGTCCAGAACCCTGCCGGTGGAGATGATCGAAGTGAGCAGGTGGAGGCATAGATTGGTTCCGCAGAAGCTGCTCGATCAATACCTGGACGACCATCATCAACAAATCTCAGACCCTGGCGGTGCACTCGAGAAACCCATAATCACCATTTCCAACTGATCTACAAACACAACCAGGACGATCATCCAATCCACAGACCACTACAGTACAGCAAACAAGACAGTCGTGTACGTCGCGTCCGAACAGTACCAAGACCGCACTGGTTCACAAGACAGCTCACTCACGCCAGGGAGGGAAAAAACTCTCCCTCAGGTCCTCAAAGTTGCGAATCGCACACTCGCCTGATGTACCGTACATGCAACCCAAGACTGCCAATTCATCTCGACGCTACCCAACTCGATTCTCATCACAACCCAACTTCACCACCACGGCCATACCTGTGTTGGCAGTTGCTGTTGCTGTTGCTGCTGTTGCTGCATACGCAGAAGCTGCTCCAAGACGGGACCTGACGGGGGGATCGGAGCCGGAGCTTGATGAGGCTGGGGAGGGATCTGTCCAAGCAACGGGTTCAAACCTGGATGGTCACGAGGAGGGAGACCCCCTGGCCGCATCAGCTGCTCCAGATTCATGCGAGCGGATTGGGGCGATGGGGGGACACCAGACAACTGCCTCTGCAACGCGGAACCTGTGGAACCCATGCGCTGCAGGTGCTGAATCTCCAGTTGCTCCAGTTGCTGGGCAAGGTGCGTCGGGTCGATGCCACTTCCTGAAGGAGGAAGACCCATATGAGGATACTGGGCATCTAATGACAAGTTTCGCATCAAACTGTCACCCCAAGCCTGATCCTTCGGAACCGCATGACCCAGGCTGCTCTGCAACATGCCCGGCAAATCACTCGGCATGGAGGGCGATCGGGGGACCTTGGATGCAGAAAACGCGGGTCCTGTCAACACACCACGCGTTCCGAAACGTTTCCACGTTAGTCTCTTCTAACGAACCACACCAACAAACCATAACAAGAAAATTGAAGCCACAACAAACCAAATGTGCCCTTCACACCTAATTGTCACAAGATCTACCGAGGGCGATGTTCTTCCCAACCCAAAATTATAATAAAAAAGGAAATCCTCGAATTCAAGAAACTACAGACTGCGAACCCTCTAAAACTCTCACATGCAGTACAAGCCGAACCTCATGAAAGCTGACAGAGAACGAACCAACGACAGTCCAACGTCGAGACCCAGTCAGAATATATCAAAGCATGCAGTCACGCGGTTAGGACAGAAAAGGGCAATCAGCCTCGCCACTCGTCATCACAAGTCGCAGACGTACCTGGCATCGACCCGAGACCTTCATTTGAGGGAAAGCGGTGGGCCAAATCCACAGTCGGAGTCTCGGAAATATCCGCGTCCACACGGGGAAACGCTGACATTCGTTTCCGCATGGAATAGGTCTGCTCACCGGACTCGTCCCCTTTCGCTCCAACTTCTTTCTCGCCTTTCGCATTAGGCTTCTCCGCTGCCACTTCTGAACGGGGAAACTCCAGATATCAGCACATCATAACAACCCTAAACCGCATTCGCAACCAAAACTATCCACAAACAACATTCCACTCCCCATACACACACAATTCCAACGACCCAGATTCACAAACTTCGATTCACATGCCTACCCGCACGGCCCAACAACAACTGGGACCCTACACACGCTCTAAAACCGCAAAACAGTACAGAAACAGCCCTACACCATCTTAGCGTCTCAGGAGCAGGGTCCCTCACCACCCTTGCTACTCGAGTTTCTCCCATTCAGCCCCAGTCGAAAATTACCACCTAACACATTCTTAGACGTATCCGTCAAACCGAGAAGATCGATGTCCAACGACGGCTCGAACCCGCTGCCCCTGCGGTCCACCTCGCCATCGGATCCCAAAGAGTCCTGAAGACGAAAGCTCAGACCCGACGACTGAACATCGCCTTTCAGGTGGAAGGACTCTCCGCCCTCCTCCGCAACGCCTTTCAACGAATTGAAACCCGGAGGGACTTTCACTGCCGGCTTCAGGTGGGGCATGATGTTCTCCAGTGGACTGAACGGCGTGCCATCCGGGGCATCCATCAGACGTACAGGTAACTCCAGGCCAAAGAAACCGGCCTCAAACCAACCAATGATGTCAACCCCAAGAAAAGGACCTTGGACTTCGCCCTGGGGATCCGTGTAAAGCAAGCAAAGGTCTTCGGGAGACACTTGCTGCAGGGAGGGTTCCTGACCGAACTGCGCTTCTGTCGAGACCGGGGAATGGCTCTCCTTGGGAGCTTCCACACCGCCGACACCAGCAGGGCCCTGGTGGTGCGGAACTGGGACCTCCGCTAGTCCAATCTTGCCAGCAACAGACGGACCATCCTTCGTCTCCAGGGTCGCCTCTTGATCGGCACGTCTGGCCTGCATGGCAGACCCCCTCTCCGCTGCCATGCCAGCTTCAGACTTCGAATCATCCTGCCCAAACCACACCATTAGAGTCTCAGACACAAGCCTTCCGTCCACCGCCAAAAAAACGAGCTGAACTTAGTCTACGACATGAAGACGGGAAACTTGCCACCAGACCCAAAGACCCAAAGACCCAATACCCAACGAAACGAAATGAAGATGGCGATGTTCTCAGCTGGACGTAAAACGCTGATAACAGCCAGATCAAGGACGCATCCGACGGAATGCGCGAACCAAGAGCATGCCAAATGTACCTGCTCGGGTCGGCGCCAGCTGCTGCGATCGTCTCTTTCAGACACACGATCGGGCCTTTCCGCCTTCTCGTCCTTACTCGAGAACACGCCTTCGTCACCTGCTCTGGACTTCCGCCAGGCACCGTCACTGCGAGCGCCAGGATCACGCCTCCAGTTTCCATCATCCCTCACCGGACCTGATTCCTCACCTGCTCGGCCACGCCGCCATGAACTCTCGTCTTTCGCAACTGCGACAAAAAAAAAAAAAATGGAAATTAGGATCAAACCACACAACGCGCACGCCAGCACGAACTGATCAGTGCGCTGTGCTCTGACTACACTAGTTGTAGTCTCAGTCACGCCCGGCTGTGGAGACTTCCTCACCAATAAATCAAATGTCTGCAAAACATGACTAGGATAGCGTGATATGTCCAACGGATTGCACTCAACACCCGCACAAACACCAGCTCTAAGAACAGGTTCAAAGACTTCTGCACAATGACATAGTCGTGCATACCATCGTTCTCAGTGTTGCTCTCAATACGTGCACGAGACTCCCAAGACTCCTCGGCATCCGCAAAACGAGCCTCGGCAAGCTTGTCAAACGCTCCACCGTCCCCACCCCGAGCGTTCCCAAAACCGGGTTGGTCGAAAAAGTCGTCTTCTCGGTGGCCGTCAAACCCAGAATCTTCTTTGCCCACTGCTCCAACCAACAATAGAACGAAATGACACCCTTCAATACGGAACAACCACGCTCGTCGTCCAAAGAAAAACGTGACTAACACACACCAAGGACCAACAACAACCCTCAAACTCACATTCCGACACCTCATAGTAACCTATCCACCCATACACTACACCGATAATATGAAGTCCACCGCACTCGCACACGACCAACTTCCAGACACGCCATCCAGTCACCCCGCAGGATGCAAGCACTGCTGCCACGGTTCCAGCTGCTTCACAAACATTCAGCTACGCAAAACATACCTGCACCTCGGCCGCGACCCCGACCCCGACCCAGTGAATCTTGCCGCATCACTCGGTTCAACGAACCATCTTTCGGGGCCGAATTATGCACCGCACCGCTACTCACGATCTCGCCCTTCCGGATCCCTTCAAGAATGCCCTGCAACACCACACAGCATCGATCAGACTCTTGCCAAAACCATCTCAATAAGCACAAAACCTCCCCACTCACGGTCACCAAGCACACAATCTCCGGGTGGTAGACACAACGACAACAAAAAGACATTGCAACGAATCGTCGCTCGGAGGTCTTACAAACACCCAAAACCTCACACCCGAATCATGCAAAACGGTTTCACTCACCCCAGCAGCCACACATCTACTGAAACTCGACCCAAGAAACCAAAGTGCGGGATAAGATCACCAACCTCTTCGTCCACATCCGGCTGGAAGAAGGCCATGGGCTCCACGGGATCACTTTGGGTCAGTTGCGCCACTTCCGTAAAACCATCGGGATACTTCTGGAACGACAAAATACCACACTTGCGATGGATGTCCAGCAGCTTCACACGCGGATACCGAAAAACGTTCTCCTTCCCGACGTCCCATTTATCCACAGGAAACGGAGAGCCGATGGGACTCAGCGGAGGTCCGTGCAGAAGTCCCGACTGAAGGTTGCCACCACGACCGCGACCCACAGTGAAACCGACGCCATAAGGCTCTCCTCGGCCTCGGCCCGTCAGGAAACCCGGAGCCATCTTCGGAGGAGTACTGCCCAGGTGAGGAGTTTCACCTCTTCCTCGGGATGCAAACGAAGGACGCCAGGCTCGGTCGTGGCGAGACGTGTCGGGCTCCCTCTCCCTCTCCCTCTCCCTCTCGCGCTCGCGCTCCCTCTCCTTCTCGCGCTCCCGCTCTCTTTCCCGATCGCGCTCTCGATCGCCATCTCTCACCACGCTGTGGGCATTCGGCATGTGACGCGCGTGGTAGCCACCCCCGTCCATCCCGTCCTTTCCTCCTTCCTTGTCCACGCCATCCCCAACCCATTTCCCACGAAACTCGCGCTCCTTCTCGTCGGGACCCCAACGATTGCTCCACTTATTATCGCGACGACTATCAAAATTGGATTCGCGGCTCGGCGTGTCCGCCCACCGGTCGGAGGCAGCGCGCCTCAATGGGTCCGACGACTCTCTCCCGCCGCCCGCGTTCATTTCCGGCCACCTCTCATTACCAGGTCGCCGGCTCTGGGCTTGAGGAGTGTTCTGGTCCCCGATCGTGTCCCTCTCTCCTTCCTTCCAGCGATCTCGACGAGGGGCCAGATTAGTGCTACTTTCTCTCTCCTCTTCCCTCCAACGCTCGCGCCGACTGCTGTCCGCGTCACGCTCCAAGGAGATCGTGCGCCACCAGTCTCTCGTCCTCTTCGGATCGTGAGGAGACCCTTCTACGTTACGCCAGCGATCTTTGCCTGGAGCATCGTTCATTCCATAGCCTGGACTCTGTATGCCGGGCGTGCGCGGAGGATCCTGAGCAGGACACCCCACAAGGTTAGGACCCCGAGCAACTCGAAAGCATCGCAAAAGCCCAAACCTCAAACAAACACGTGGACAGACAACCGCATGCCCACGCACGCACATGAAACCAGCGAAGGAACCTAGAGGCTGTCCCGACTCCGGGACATACTCAACCGAGGTCTACACAGAATACCAGGGTCACCGAATCTACAAACCTAAATGCACAAACCCCACGAGTTGCACACGGAAGACGACCACGAAGCCACAATTCTTGCCAGTGGAAGGAGATGCAGACATCAGAAATGTTCGAGACCGAACGAACAAAGAGTCAACTTCACGTACCCCGGATGGAGCTGGCGGTTTATTCTCTCCAGGCTTTGATAAGAGCCACTGCGGCGAAAGTGGAATTATGTTCTCCGGATTCCCAGAATCTGCAATTGCGTAAACAGTCCCAACATCAAATCAACCGCATGCGCTTGCAACCTCAATCCACCTGTCACCTTCAGAATTCCCCAAAGCACCCGAATCACATCAAATTACATGGCACCGAACTGCATCATACCTTTAGGTTCTGATTCAGGGGGTCCAGAAACCAACTTGGACGTGGCTGATGTTCCGCTCCCTTCATCTGCACGATCATGTGTGCCACCACAGGCGTTACCATTGCACTAGCAGATAGCCTCCTACACATCAAGGGTGAGCTACGGTTCGAGAAGGACTCCATGCCCGCTAGCCACAAGGACCTTGACGATTGAATCGACAATTCTTGAGATGAAATGTAGGATGATCATGAAGAGAGACCTTACACCAATCAAAATGATAAATTCAGGGACCGGAGTGTAAAACTTAAGCAGCTGGACGCAAAAGCATACAAGTAGAAAACATTGAGGAAAAACCCTACACAGAAGGTTGCAGTACGGAAATGCCTTTTACACATAGTATGGGAAATGCAGGTTACAAGAAGCCTGAAAGAGTCTCTCGACGTGGACAAGGACTATGATAGGGGCATCATATGCCAAAAGAAATTTTCTGGAACCCTAAAGCCCAGCGACAAAGGGGACGTGAGCTGAGACCATACCGAATGAAAAGACAATATAGGTCCTTCAGGAAGGAACGTGACATAAACCCTGAAAGAAAGTACGGACCATCAGAAGTCATAACCCTACTCACTACCGCAGAAACCACGGGAAAGTTCGACGTCCATCAAAAATCATGAGTCCAGGATGAGTAGACAAAGCGCGGTTTAACACCAAGATACGTGACACCACCAGGAATAAAAAGCATCAAGAGAAACAACCTCTACACCTGCATAAAGTCGTTTAAACTCCGCAACCCTATCTTAGTGGAAACCGCTTAAATTTCCGACAGAAGATGTCTAACAATTCAATGACCAATGACGGGCACACTAACCACAACCAGCCTGCCGCAGCACTTTAAATCTAATCCTGAAACCGAGGCAGAAACGGAATAAACGTCGGAATAGAACCGCACCTCAGAATAGGGTTTAGTGAGCAGATCAGAATCTTCCTGACCTGACTAAGCACGGCAGCACCGAGAAACCACACCGCGAACTGCCCTATCCAACTAGGTCAAGCACATTGGCAAGCTGCAAAACAGCGAGGAAGAAAGGAAAGGGACGATAAAACCAACCCCGCATTTTCCACTGCTCCGCGCGTAACGAGCTCCCGCCTCCGCTGCTGGTGCTATCCTTGGTGTCGCTCTTGGAGTCCGCCATAGCCGCGCTATGCAGCACAAGCACACACTGGGTGAGAAATCGCGAGCGCGTGGCAATGGGAGAAGAATCCTGTACACTGCGAGGCCGCTGCACTGCGGTGACAATGGCGACGGAGAGGAGGGGAAGTGAAGGGGGTGGTAGGGATGAGGATTGTGAGTGAGATTAAGGAGGGAAGGGAGGAGACAGACAGCAGGAATGTGGCGAGCGAGAACTTGGAGCGACGAACACAGCGGGCCTCAGGGCAACAATAGATCTCCGAAATAGGATTGGAATCAAGCTTTCGGGCTGCTTGTTGCCTGCAGCCATGGACATCGCGACGTCGCCCGCGCGCCCGCCCGTAGGGCTTCAGCCCCCGCCCCAACGTCCAACCCCGCCTCCCACCTGTCCACCACCTGTCTTGGTTAGCCCAGGCAGGGCAGGGCAGGTTCTCGGCGTGCCGGGTATGATGTGGTCGCAAGATTCTTGCTATCTCGGGTAGGGGAGATTCTCGATATATTGGGCATGGTAGTTTCGGTTAGGTTGGTCAGGTTCTCGACCTCCGGGTATCTTGGAGCGAGCCCTGTGGTGGTCATTTTCACTGGAAGGGGATAAGGTAGATAAACCTATCACCCCCTGATTTGCAATTTGAATATCTTGGGGTCAATTCCAATAGGGTCACATATTTTTCCAGAGGTGTGCGCTTGTTTCACAAATCAAACCCAAGTGGAATTATAATTTTTCGATTAAAACTGTAATTTCTGTGAATTTTTGAAGAAATCAGCCTGAAATTACAAAACCGCCAGTTCACTACATTAATAAACATTCCCTAATGAACCCATAACCACCCAAGTCAAGTTCAAAATAATCGCCATTAATGGAGTGACGCATTATCCCTTGTTGTCATAAAAAATCAGATTTTATTATAGAACACTTTAATTTTTGTCATAAGAAGAATGGATTTGGATGTTTCTAGACAGATTTGGATGTTTTTTGGACAAAATTAGGTAACGGTAATGGGCTGGTTTACCTTAATTGAGGGATAAATGTAAATAATGTCCCCTATTTGGAGTGGTTACTTTTCTATGGTCAATTTTGTATACTAATTCCAGATCTTATGTATCAAATTAGGGGCCATTGATTCCTAATATGAATTCAATTTTTTTTAAATTCAATCATTCAATAAATAATGAAATTTTCCCTCAAAAGAGAAGACCATAACATCTCATCTATAATACCCCACCTACAATACCTATTTCTAGTTATGTTGATCAATATTTGAATTTTAATGTTTTTCAAATTGGCAATCTTGTTTTAAAAATCATTTAGTAAAACTATCAAATTTGAGACTCAGAGTAGAAATTCACTAAAAAATTTTAACAAGTAGTACTAATGTCGTCCTAATTATTGGTTCACTTCAATGGAACCTACAAAATGGTCATGTATTTTATGCATATGGTGTTGTATGTGAGCACAATAAGGTTTAGATTAAATAAAATTCCAATAAATGATGCTATTTGTTGAATAATCAAACCAATGGGATATGTCTTTTTGTCTTGCCATATTTGAATACAATATTCGTATTTTTCATAATCAAACATGGTACTATATATATGAACCTATAAAGATTACAGCATCCTCAATCCAACGAGTATATTGACCCTTTAAATGTATTTCTAACTTTTGACTTGTATATAATCAAAACTTGAAATTATCATAATTGGAAGAGCATCTAAAGTACTTTGAATAGACATTAAAAAAATTCAAATTTAAACATTAGACTTTAAAAGTAAGATAAAGTCAAAAATTATAAAGGTCTTAGAAAATCATGGTTATCAAAGTGAAATTTGTCTATTGACACTCCAATTGTAGAATGTCAATGGGCAAATTTCCCTTTGCCAATTGTGAGTTGCTAAAATCTCTATAATTTTTGTCATTTAGCTAGTTTTTGAAGCAATTTATTTTCATTGTGAAATGTCTAAATTTGAGTTTTCTTGTACCAATTGAAAGTGATTTGGGATGCTCTTATATTGAATACAAAATTTAAGTTCTGATAAATACCATTCAAAAGTTAAAAATAAATTTGGAGTGTCGATATACCGGTTCGACTGAGGATGCTCGTAAATGGCGACGAGTGACGGCCTCACGGTACCGGACACGGTACACTGCATTTTATACGACCTGACTACGAATGTCGGTAATTTAGGTACGCGGTGTCCCAGAATGTGCACGTGTTGCCCATTAGTGTGGTTCAGAGTTCGACGAGTTCGGCTTTGACACAGTCGGCCTTCCTTCGAGACAAGGACAACCACGACAACTTCCGTTTCGTCGCTGCGATTGATTTCTTTCATCAGTCGGCACAGGAATATCACTATCTGCTTCCTGTTTTTTTTTGGTCTCCCATTAGGTTTTTGTATTTCTGGGCGAGAGAATAGTTTGTGTGGTGGGAGCACAATTCTCTGCAGAGGACTTGGCAGGGAAATGGTCGGTTGACAGTGAAAGAGCTGAAGCTGCAGGGAATAATAGCCTTGGAATGAACGTAGCGGAGGCACTTTCGAGTTCTCATGTGAAGTTCTTGTGGAGTTCTTGCGAAGTTCTTGTGAAGGGAGAGAGTGTTGGATTTCACGTGAGTGGGAGATGAGCTTCTTGAAACCTACGATGGGAGGCGGAGAGGAAAGCTTTTGTAGCGGCAAGGAGTAATAGGCGGTTGTCGGTATTGAAGAAGCGATTCTGCGGCATTCATCTGTCAAGGTAACGTAGTGCTGTCCCTGCAGAATTTGAGGGTTATAACTCCGCCTCTGCGAAGTTTGGACAGGGAATCGTATGTGCTGGTAGTAGCTAGGGTCTGGCTTCCAGTAAGAACGTAATTTCATAATAACCTAAGGTGAGGAGGGCCACGTAGTGCTGGGCAAGCTAGTGGCCACGATCGTGTCTGTGAATGCTCCTGTGGAGAAGCTAAAGGTGTAAGAACGTGATTACATAATTACCTAAGCTGAGAAGGACTATGTAGTGCCGGCCATAGCGGAGATATAATCTAGAGGCCATGGCCAGTATGAGAGCGGACATGTGCGCAATTTTTTAGAATAGTGTGAGTAGCAAGTGAGCACATTTTAGGTTCTACTCTTGAGGTTCCTTTCAGCGTATTTGGCTCTACATGATAATTGCCATAGCATCAATCTTGATCACTTAACGTTCTCAAGAGGACTGCTTCGGAGTTCGTTGACGACGCTGATATCACTACTAGACGTGTGGGGCTGTCAATGTCAATCTTATTTTCATTCTCTAAATTTGAGTGGGAAAACCTTACACATTAGGAGTATGTTGTTGCTAACATGCCGTTGTCGAAACTCGCTAGATGAAATTCTTAGTAACGTCGAAGAAGAAGGCGACGACGAAGAGCAATCGTGAGGGTGCTCCGATGTGGTTACCATTGCCATCGCCACCTCCTGATAACCTGAGCTGCAATAAACCTGAGGGTTACTCACTTCCTGTCGACATAGCTACTCCGCCGCCGCTGCGCACAATCTCAAGACTGGAGCAAGCGAGACCTCGAAGTGAATTGCGTATCACAAGCACGCAAATGATTGCTGCTGGCAAGAATGATGGTGTTCCACTGAGCCCGAAGATGGTGAAGGTGCTGGGTGTAGATTGTAAGGAGGAAGAGAAAATCGCGTCTTATTTGAAGTCTCAAAAGAATGCCATGTGGAGGTGGTCGTCGCTACCCTCGGATTTCGATTCACAGGGAGATTCAACTTCGACTCATGCCCATACGCCGCAGTCGCCGGTCATGAACCGAAGAGGATATAATTCCAGTCGACCGGTGATGCTGCATTCCGAAAATACTTCTGCAAATCGTAGCGGTGCTTCTGCAAATCGTTCCATTCTAAATGGTGTCCGGGCGCAAGGTCTGTATCTACCTGAGCATGTGATTTCGTTGATGACTCGAACTGCTATTTCTCAGTCGGCCTATACTAACTTCCCAATTTGCAGAATGCTCAACGGCGGACTGGAGAACTTTCCGTAACAGCGACGATGACAATGAGTTGGGGAGCTCACCTTCGTATCATCTCAGTCCAGGCACCACAGATTTAACTGATAGTTCGAGCACTGGTAAAGCTAGTCCTGCTCATGAAGCTCTCAGGTGCTCCACACCTCAGAGGAGCCCACGGAAGCATTTGGTGAGTAGCCAGGGATTGGCTATCAGCCCTCTCCATGAAAGTTATCACAAGCCATGCAAGCTTCCATCGCCAAGCGAGTTGCCGCTTCCATCACCAACCCGACCCCCGCCATCGCCAACACGGCTCCCGCATCTGCTTGACAGACGAACTCAAACATTATCATCAAATACTGCGACAGCATTGCAACACGATTTGGGAGCTCGTCGACGTTCATTACCATCACTGAACCTCAATGGAGAAACATCACCTCTTCGGTACAAATTGACCCCACCTACCTCACCCCACCTGCATGATCATAAACTGACTTCATCTGCATCAGCACCACCATGCCTACGGAATTTGACTCCACCAACGTCACCCCGCCCTCTTAAATCACTGCCTGTAATGCATTTGGAGAAACCAGGTTACGTTCAGAATCCCTGGAACTCCCCTCAGCGATCGGTCATCTCCCCGACGTCCCCGGCGTATCAAGATTACAATCCGAGTCCTCGAAATTCCCCTCAGAGAGCGCTCATCTCGCCGACGTATCGAGATTCACCTGGGAACGCTTCTCCTCTCCATCGCTTTCTCCAACCAGTGCCAAAACCCCCGCAAAGATGGAAACGGGGTGCTAAAATTGGCAGTGGCTCCTTCGGCTGTGTTTATGAAGGATGGAATCTGTAAGTTTCTCTGTTTCTCTTTCGGAATTTATAAGTTTTTCACTGTTTCACTTGGCGATCATATCATGACTCTCTTGAGGAATTATATTGACATTGAAAACACACGTGCCGGTATGGCAGGGACGATGGGACTTTCTTTGCAGTGAAAGTCAGTAATAGTGACCATATCCCTCCTGAGATCCACCAGGTACGCAACCACTGGACATTCATCAGTTGCAATGATCAATCGATAAATGCTTTCTTTAATAATCTGACTGTCTACTACTCCAGTTCAAAGAATTCGAAGACCTTGTTTTTGCTTCCTTCAAATCACAATGGTATGGGGTATTGGCAGGAAGTGGCAGTGTTGAGTAAACTCAGACATCCTAACATTGTCCAGTACTACGGCACGACAACGGTACCGAGTTCTCACCTTGGGAATAACTGGTGCTATTCACATATCTTTTGTACCCAATTGCTTAATTGAATGGGTCTGTGAAACACTTAAGTTGACTCTTCCTTCAGTTGGGTACTGCTCAGCGTTAATTCTGGTGATCATTTCAGGAGGACGGGAGTCTCTGTATATTTCTGGAACTCGTAAAAATGGGCTCACTTCAATCTATCATGAAGAACTTCCAAGTCTTTGACGAAGTACTCATGAGCTCGTACACTCGTCAGATCCTCACAGGCCTGGAGTATCTGCATGACATGAACACAGTACACAGGTAACATGTTCTTCTCCCACTTTATCTGGTGTATTCTCCGTCGGTGCAGTTTCTTGAAGAGTAATGCGCAGGTGAATCAATAGAGAGGTGATGAAACGCTTAAAAAAAATTTGAGATGCTCCATGTCGAGACGACGGTTCTTGAATCATGCTTTTTGCATTAGCTTTCCAGACTTTACAACTACCGGTAATCTATGTAGATAAGTAATAGATAGATGTGTTTTGGTAATTTAAGAACTAATACTGGTTGGCCCCCTCACGCTCCTGGTTGTTAAATTTCTGGTCCCTTTTCGCAGTATTTTTTAGCATTTTTTAGCCAGTCAGATGTGTATGCCACGTTCTAGGTCATTTTATCATTAACAGAGGCACATTCTCCTGTAGCAGTCTCGTTCAGTTACTAACTGAGATATATTTAGGCCTTCTATTTTAGGTTTTGATCGCAGGGATAGCTAATTCATTCGTCCCTTCGGGTCCTGCTCTGCCTATAAGTAGGTTGGGTGAGCGTCCGATGTCGAGGGCGTTTGGGTGACGTTTCTCTCTTTTTTGTGCAGGGACATCAAGTGCGCTAACATTCTCGTCGACGCCGACGGACAAGTGAAGCTCGCTGATTTTGGTTTGGCGAAACAGGTTTTTTGTTTTCTCTTCCTTATCCTGCATTTAATAAATGTGTTCTTTCCCACACAGTACTGCTGATAGCGTATGTTGAATATTTCTGGGTTTTGGCAAAACCAGAATAGTCTTTGTGCTTCTTTCAGCATTTCTTTCCCCGGCTATTGCATACAGTGGTGGATACTGGTCTGCAATTATTTTAAACGAGGAAAGTAGGGATGGAGTAGCCTCACCACTTTCCTTCTTCAACGTGTTCAGATGAAGGAGTCACTGGCCACCTCGATAAAAGGTTCTCCTTACTACATGGCTCCGGAGGTACCTATTCTCCAGGAATGATGCAAAATTTGTTCAAGTATCTCTCCGGACTGTACGAATTGCTCTATGATATGATGATCTGTGGAAACCTGTGTTCATCTTTTTGAGGTCGGCCCCTGTAGGTACTGTTACCAGGACGAAACAAACGTCCTTATGGGCTTGCGGTGGATATTTGGAGTCTTGGCTGTACTGTACTTGAAATGGCAGACGGCAAGCCCCCGTGGAGTGGTTTGCAAGGGGTGAGTAAACATTCGTATATACGAAGGTCGTACAAAACCTGCTACTTTCAATACCGTTCTGGTGCTGGTATATAAACAGCATTTTGCATTTGACCTCGTGAGTTAAGCCAGGACAGGTATTGACCTTTCAATCTGTTTGCAGTATGCATTCTTTTTCAAGGTTACGAATGGGGAGTTGCCACCAATTCCTGAGCATCTTAGTGACACAGCAAAGAACTTTATCACTTGGTGTTTGCAAAAGCGTCCAGAGGACCGCCCAACTGTGAAAGATCTCTTGAAGCACCCATTTGTGGCCCAAGCTCCCAGGACGTTTCGAGCTTCTTTTCCTATTGGTTACCAATTGTAAGATCATTCATTCTTATCGTTCCAAGTGAATGTATCAAACTTAGAATCGATGTACTGTAGTATCTTACTATTTTGCCTGCACTAGTGACGGTGTTCTTTTGTTACAGATAATAGTGCTTCTGGAGATCAGTTTGCAAAAGATCAACAAACCTTTCCTACTTGCAAAGATGATCTCTGGTTGTGCTACTGCTGTTCCCATTTCCAAGTGTTCTGGAAAGGCTTACTGAATCCTAATTGGACCGAGCAACATGCCAGAATCCGGCTGGGATTCGTCGGCCAGAGGACGGGAAAAAATATTCTTTCTCGGATCAGAGGTAGGACTTATTATGCGGAAGGTCCGGGAAGCCAAGATGATGTCTTGAGTTTTGACCGATTAAAACCCCACGCAGATGCAAGCAGTTTGAGAGCAAGGGTAGACGAGGTCTTTATGAGGGATCCCGAATCTCTGTGGCAACCCTGATCGTCGCACCAAGCGCCTCGAGCAGATTTTCCAGTGTACCGGTATTTTGAGATCCTGTGACGTTTTGGGTTCAGGCTAGTCTGGTACAGAATTCTACATGCACGAGGGTGATCATTTATTCCCGATGCAGATCAATTGCTGCAGTTTCGATTCTTTGGAGCTTGGAATCCGACTTGAAGATAATACTGGCTCGTGATTCCCGCCCCGAGCTCAATCCGCATCCCCGCATTCAAAGTGCACATCCTGTCTTGAGCTGAATTGTAAAATAAATGAGAGAAGACTGAGCACGTTTTGCAGCTGCAGAGAATGAAAATGAGTTGCAAATGAAAGAAGGAGATTGGGCAGGTATTGCTGGTGAAGCAGATAGGCCAGGGATGTACTAACGTACTTCCATTGCGAATCTTGTACTTGGGCTGCATAGAAATGGAGCAAGAGGGAAGGCGGGGTAATTTTTGAGCTTGGAAGTGTCTGGCCTCATCCAGGTTTGTCAAGGTGATGATTTTTTGGCACTTCGTCTCTAATGTGTAGACAGTCATGCGTAGCTTGTTGAATACAACCTGCTGTCTGAGGTTAGCGACGTAGCTACGGGATCAATCGTAAGAACACGACCCTTTTCGCAAAGGTCGGAATTGAAGTGGTCACAGGAACATACCGTTATTCACCGAGGCAAAATACTATTCTTAATAAAAGAAAGAGGCAAATTATTCAGCCTTTGCATGAAATTGAATTACCAACTACATCTATAAGCATTTCACTATTACTAAGTTTTTGTGGGGTCTTGTTGGTAGTCTAAAGGAGATTCTAGAGTCTATTAGAATGCATTTTATTGGACACAAAATGAATAAGCTATGAATTTTCAAAATACTAAAAATATGTATTTCTAAAATCAACCCTAGACTCTCATGAATAGTGGGAGTATATTTTAGGCTAGAATTTGTAGGATATGATTTTAGAAAGGGTTTGGAATTAGGTGTTGTCACCTGAATATATGAGTAAAAAAGGAAAAAGGAAATCACTAATTGGTTATTTAAGTTTATTTAGCCATGTAAGGATGGGTTGGTTAGTGCAAAAATCATCTTTTTTGGTACAATGTAAATCATCTACTTAAAATAATAGTAATAATAATTTTTTAAATAATAATAATAATTTTTTTAATTAAAAATCCTTGTAAGCCAAATTATTTTGCAAGACTTCCTCTTTCACACAAAATTCCAAAGATGAAGATCTACACTCCTTATGTCTTTCATAGAAGGATTCTCTATCATCTAATAGACTATCATAGTCTAATCCATTATATTCTTATAGGGTTAATGAAATTAGAGACATTGAAACCAAGGCTAGAGTTCTTCTTTAGTGATTTTTCCTTGATTTTTTCATATTTGCAAATAGAATATATTTTTGCATGAAATCTAAAGACACCTTGATACCACAACTAAATAATGTTATTCAACAATTTCTTACCACATTTTGATTAGAGTTGCACTACAACATTCAAATCTCAAATAGACAAAAATTCATCTTTACTATTGTTTCAATTCATTTTCAATTCACCTTTACAACCCTTTTTCATTTCTTTTTTAGTTTTAAAATTTAAATTTATTTAAATTTTTCTTTAAGACCTAACAAAAATCAAGAGTACTTAATAATAGGAACTATTCTCAAATGTTTATAGGTGTAATTTTAGGAATTTTGAAGTTATTATCATATTCTATTGGTAGTTAGTAAAAAGAAGGTAGAATATATAATCTACTTGTTCAAAATGAACCCTTTCATCACTTAGAGTATTATTCTAGAAAAATTCATCAAGATTCAATAAAATTTGGCATTAAGATCCATAATTTATCCTAAATTCCCATAGAATTTATAACATTATTAACAAGGTTGACAACTCCTTTTAATTTAATAACTACATTTTACTGAAAATCCTTTAAATTGGGCATTTTTAATGCAATCAACTAAAAAACAAAACAATGTCAAATTTTTGAGATTTGACCATTAGATCTTGCTTTCAATACACACTTAAATATATGTATATACATGTATGTGCAAGAGATTCAACCATAGGAAGTGACTCTTTACAAATATTTTCATTAAAAGTGACCTAAAGAGTTAAAAAATTATCACTAATTTGATACAAAAATAAATATAAATTTGGTGCTTCTTCAAATGCATTAAGCAAAATACAAGCAAGAAAATTAGAGAAATGCACTTGTAATGTAGCCTCAAGGAGCATGTGAGATTTGTCTAAGAAAAGATGAAGTAGGATACAACACTACTCTAGTGCAAATAGTTTCCTTCTATGCTTTGCTTAACCTTGGAATGCTAAGAGAACTAAAAATTGAGTGATGGATGGTCAAACGCAACTTGTTCATACTAAAAAATGGATGATTTCATTGAGACTTCATTGAATGTGTGCAAAACTTGGTGGTGGAAAGCCCTTCATTAAGAAACTAAAGAATTTGTTTGGAGAAGAACACACTAAATCCATGGATCACAAAAGATGCCTTTTGAATATATTTGGCAATTCCTACCTCCTATGCTCTTGATCTAAATTTTAGGGTTTGAAATGATCTTTATTAATTTGAAGTTTTGAACCCAAACAATGAAATGAAGTTTAACCCCTAAGTGCCTATGCCTTTCCAAGTGTGTTTTTTCCATGAAAAAAGAACATGGGCTTATAGTTATCTCCATTGAAACAAAATGATTTTTTTTCAAAATCTAACCGTATGGATGTTTAAAGAGCTTGCTTATTAGTATGTACACCAATTTTGAGTGCAAAATTCCATAAGAGTTGTGAGATTATAATAAGAGAAATATACGTTTTCTATTTTTAATATGTTGTCCCTCTCCACAATGTTTCAGAAATTTGTACATAAAAGCTTTTTGGGATTAGAAGTGACATGAACAACTACAAATTGTGTTAGAACATTAAAATTCCCTTTCAAAAAACTTAATATCACTTGAAAAGCTATTAAACTCATTACACAATCCACCTTGCAATTGTTGAGATGCAATTTTTTTAATAAGTATAATTCACAAATAACTCCAAATCAACACTTGCTTGTTTAAATTTTCAAATGGTGAAAATCATGAAAACACTTTACTCTTTCGATTGGGACCATTTTCAAAGCAAATGAATAAGTGGAAGTTTTTAGATCTCAAATCAAGTGAAATTGCTCAAAGTTGAAAAATGAAGTAAAATTAGCAAGCTTTACTCTTCCACTAACGGACATAAATGGCTTTGGAGACCTCTCAACACTCAAATATGTACCTTTTCAGTGAAAAATGAAAGTTTTGAATAGTTAACCCTAAAAACTGCCCAAAAAAAATTTCAAAACGGGCAAACGAATTTAACTGCCCACTTCAAAATGAGCCTGAAATTTCAGATCGATCATATATGGTCGATGAGGCAGTTAGGGGTTAATAAGTCTAGTTTGTACTCCAATTTAAACTTTTGGAAGATTCTCCAAATTCAAAGTTTTATTGAGAAACTTTGAACCTACCTTAGGCAACTAGTAGATTCAACAAATAACTCTAAAAAATAACGGTTGCATTTGTCAAAATCACGATTTAGTTTTGAAAATTAAATAGTTTAGATTTGATTTAATATCTTATGTACTAAAATATTTTTTTGAGGTGATATGAAGGACTAATTTCATTGATCTTATGTGAGAAGGGATGAAGAGGTCTTTAGTACAATGAAGTTTATTGCTCTTCATCAATCTATGAAGGATATGGGATATTTAAAGCAAAGTGGCAATTTGACCATGCAAAGAAAAAACATAATAATTGTATTTTCAATGGAATTGTAGACTTCATTTAAGCATTGTAAACCAACATTTTTCATATGTAATTAACTAAAGAAATGTAGGAAATAAAGTAAAATTTCACCTACAAAAATCCATTTGTGATTTAGAGTCTCTAATAGAATGTTATGGACAAGTGAAGAAACAACATATGACAATTTTCTTCCCTATCCTACCATTAGAAAAAAAATGGGGTCTCTACAAGGCCGCCAAAGCTAGACCAAAAGTCCAAATAAAAAGTTAATTTTTTTTGATAAAAAATAAATTCAAAAATAAATTCAAATAAAAAATCTGATATAACTCTTCAAATTTTGATTTTGAATATATGCATAGGGAGAATTGACCCCCTCATTGCCCTGGTCAACTTCGGTTTGAAAAAAAGCCCCCTGTGTGGTGCTAATTTTTTGGTAATTCTTGCATCCCACTAGAGTAATTTGGGGCCTCTAATTGCAAATATGAATTCAAATTTTTTTTTTGAAAATTAAGCCTTGCAAATAAAAAAATTCCAAATGAGGGGGTCAATTCACCCTGGCCCTAATTCTTGTCTTAGTTGAGTTTAAAATGTCAAAATTTTAGTAAATAAAAAATCGAATGTCAAACCCACTTTTCTCAATCTAATTAATCATTTTCTCAAGGAGGTGTCACATCTGCTAGTTGCCCACAATATTACCATAGACGAATGAGTTTCTAATTATAGAATGACACTAAAATTTGGTTTACATAACAATATTCTCCATCACAATGTATATCTAATATGGTGAAATTTTCAGGATTACTCGAGAGCTTAATTTATATTCGATGTGAAATCTCTTCACTATTTCTTCCAGCAATTCTTGATAATTTCAAGTTTTAGAAAGAAAACAAAAAAACTCTTCAAAATATTTTCTTGTAGAAGACAAGTGAGTTCATCTCTGAAAAATGCAGAGTGCACAAATTGCAGACAATTCTACACGCAATGCATGTTCCGCAACGTTTTCATTAGAAAGAAAGATAGTTTTACACTGTTCACGCAAACTTGTCCACACCACATGACCTAATTTTTATCACCAAAAGTCCTTCCCTACAAGCTGTGGAAACAAAAAAACAGACTAAGAAATCTTCAGTCTGGTGAACTGGAGTTCCAGCTCGGCACACAGACAATGAAAAAAATAAACTAAAACAACAACTTTTCTCCAAATCAGTAGCCGTCCATCTTCTGTTGTCGAGGAGGTGCAGATTGCTCGTACGCAGCTCTGTTGGCAGCATATCCTGCAGAAAGCCATCCAAAACACAAGTCAAACCCAGCCTTGCAACAGTTGTTCACCTGTTTGCTTAAACAGATTTAGAGAAAAGAAATCAAATGATCTGAGATTTTCGCAACCAGAGGGAACTATGACCTAGAAACGGAAGTGGGAGCACGTGCTTACAATGACATATATTTCAACATGGTTTTAACATTCATAATGTCAGTTCATCATACTTACAACCACACGGGATTAACGACTTAGTAACAAAAGTCATTTAAATATGCTTATAACTACACGTGGATTTCAGAATTTTAATTTACAGCGGTGTTGTCCCAACATGCTTGCAACTACATGAATTTTACAGCACTAATAACAATGTTCCAAAGAGCTGACGTCCTGATGTCATTCTGATGTCATTCTGATGTCATTCTGATGTCATTTCAAGTGTCTTTCTAAGGTTTCAATAATGCTTCTACCACTGGTGAAAAGGTCAAAAACTGTGAAACCCTATGATAAAAAAAGGGATTAAATTAAACGACCTTTTGACAGAGAAGGAAAACATATAAATGAACCATAGTGATTCGTTGAGTTCAGAGTTGACCCACAAAACATGGTCAGAAACTTCCTAACAATCTTCCTAATCCAGAGACACTGAACTTCTTTATGACAGTGCTCCTAAACTACAAGACACGTTCTCAAACTGCATGTGCAAAAGATGATCTATAACAGCAGAAAACAACCCCAACTTGCAAGAAATGTCCTCAAACTACGAGAGATGTCTCTAAACCATAAGTGATGACATTTCAAATCTACAGAAAATACTCCCAATCTGCAAGAGATGTTACAAAACTGCAAAAAAAAATTCCTAACCAGCAAGACAAGTTCCTACTGGACTGCAGAAAATGTTCCTAATTAAACTGCCGGAGACATTCCGAACATTTCTTCGTGATCCATTAAGACAATCTTCCCAGTTAGACACACCCTATTAGATTAGAGCTAGAACAAGAGACAACCACATACCAAGGTCAGGCTGGATGCCACGGCTGCTCAATTCGCGGTACTGCTGGGCGAGAGAGCAACACAGGCACCAACAATCCACGCAGTAATCACCGCAAGGCTCCGCAGGTAGCCCGTACTTGGCTCGAAGGCGGGCTCGGAAGCCGCAAGTGTACACACATCCACATCCCGTGAGGGACTGCAGCAAGAAGTAGATCGCTCCTCCAGTCAAACAAGCTGCACACCAAAAACAAGCAAGCACTCCCTTATTGACAAAACCACAACTCTGCATTTCTCTAGGTCTGGAGCCTCAGATCTAGACCTGTCCTAGTTTCTAGAACTCACCATTTTCACAAACATGAGCACATCCCACACACAGCTGAATAAAACATCCCGTAAAATATTTGAGGTTCCTCGGCAAACTAGAGCGTCTTAGGCACTTGTTGCTAGCTAGGTGGCGAAGCTTCTTACTTGTGACCCCTTGATCGATAATCTCCACCAACTGGCCGACTACGATACAGGGGCAGCACCAGGCACAGATACCTGCAACAACAAATGTCCCCCACACACACACATAATCAAACGACTAGACTAACATCTGTTTTCGGAGCTTCACATCCCAAACTTGTATGATGGTCAGATTATCGACAAGAAAGGATATGCAGTAGATTATACATTCATATTCTAAGAGTGTTGATTATCTAGCTAAGAAGCTCCATGGTTGCAAGGCAGATAGTAAAGCAAAGTGATGAGCGTGGCTTACACGATTTTCCGTCCTCGAAGCAACCAAAGAGGCCGTTGTTCCACTGGCCGCTTCCCATGGGTACGGACCCCGCCATTTGATAAGTCGCTCGAACAATAACTTGCTGCAGCAGGCTAGAAAATCTCACCCAAAACCGTCGAAAGAGCTTGAACTGCACAAACACGAGCAGGAACAGAGAGCGGGAGCGAAATGAGCTACTGATCAGTGGGAGAAGAAGAAAGCGATCAGAGTCGGGATTCCGCCGCACAGTAACTCCGACGAAGGAATAGTTCGCCGGTAGTGGCCTGGAGGTGTGCCAGCTATAGCAGGCGATGCATAAAACTACCGGAGTTTGTGGAGTATCGCCAGAAATTATCCTAAATCTTGCATATTCTTCCACTTATGGCCTTCAATACATTAAAATTAGCATCTCACTTGGAGTTTTCGCCTGCAGTTTCGAAGTTCCAGAGGATTTTTTGGTTCTAATTGATGGCTCACAGTTTCACACTAAAAGATGTGTGGACCAACTACGAATGAATGCAACTTATATACATTTTAGGTGACGATTTTTACACTAATCGCCGCTGATTTCTACTGGGAGAAGGCTGCTAAGCATTTCGCACGCGTATGGATGCAGGAATTTCGGCCATCCACGCGAGCAGCCATGGCCGTGGTACCTTCGCCCACTCGGCTTCCGTAATTTAGTGTTCAACTTTATTAGGAGGGAACCACAGACACGCTGGCCTGACGAGCTTTTTGCGCTCCTTTCTTTTCTCCATTTGTCATTTTGTCTTTTTGAGGTCGATACTCGATGGGTTATCCCCAAAAGGACGGAGCCTACCACAGCGTAATCAAGCTTGAAAATCTCTCACTCTCCATTTCTTTGCAATTCATGAGAGAATTTTTTTGGTTTTACTTTGCAGAGATGAAATCACATGTGTAATATTCTTTGAAGAAAAAATGAAGGAAAATCATATCAAATATAAATCATGATCAAAAAAATCTACAATTCTTGGAATAGAAGTATATTATAGGGTAGAGCATTGTGGTACAAACAAAATTTCAAAGTGTTACTCCATATTTAAATAAAAACATGGTTATCGATCTTCAACTTCAAACTTTACTACAATACTTATTTCAAGGAATTTTTCAAAATTTCCAAGTGGAGTAGAAACCACACTTCAAAAGCTTGCTTTTGTTAGTTGGAACCACGGCAGGGTGTTGAAAATCCTGCGCATACTAAGCTACGGTATTGCAACAGGCTTTCCTGACTGCTGGTACAGCTCCTGATGTAAGCGGAGACGTACTGGCCTGCGTCCTATCCTTTCATCAATTGCTGGAACAAGTGCCGACTGTTTTGTGACGCAAAGTGACGCATCATGACTTACCACATCTTCTTTCTAAGGAATGAAACACGACGCGCTTTCTCTTCTAAAAATGGATACTTATCTTAATTGTCTCTTCAGTTTTTGTTCTGCTTGTGGCGATTCTCTCTCCCGCCAGATCACCTGTTGTGGCTGGCGTTGTTGTATTTTATTCTCTGCAACGATATTTCGTTTCATTTGTGTAAAAAAACAAGAAAAATGGGTAATTAATTGCGAAATGAAATGAAATCAGTCACGGCAACCTCAACCAGTCAGTCAAGGCCAGGACAGACCGGCAGGACCAACTGAAGTCACGTTCTTGTGTCGCACGTGACTTTCATCAGTTTCAAGCAATAACGAGAATGTAGCAGCATCATTTGTTTAAATATATATATTTATATATCAGATATTTTACAGGGTCAAACCATCGGGAGAGCACGTGCATTTTCAATCCCCCCAAAAGTCAAATATTGCTAACTTGCAAGTTGCAACAGCTCCCCGAATCCAGAGCAGCTTCACAGTGCCAGTAATGCAAAACGGATGACTTGTCCTTGGGTGGCTTGCAAAAGTGCCCACCCGTCTTGCAAAATGGATGAACTTCTTAAGAGGCCTGGCAAAAAGCCTTGGGTGGCTTGCAAAATGGGGGATTTTGCAAGCCAAAAGCATGGCCTCCAAATTGACTTGCAAACCACATGAGACAAGAGCACCGGCACTTTTCCCCAAAGTACGAACCTTTAGTGCTATAGCCCATTGGTCCACCTTGCAAAGCGGTCCAAATTTAGAAACTTATCCATCTTGCAAAATGCGGTTATAGCATGCAATGGGTGGGGCGGTTTGGCTTGCAAATTGAATGACCCCGAATTTTGCAAGCCAAACCACCTCGCATTTTGCAAGACGGGTGGTGATGCTCTAAGAGGCAGACTCCATTGGCCTCCTAGACATTAAGGCGCTAGAGGCTCCGGACGTCCAGGTCGGAAGGCGACCCAGGGTGCCATTGTCCCTAGAGAGTGGGAATTGTAGCTCAATAAATCTCAGAACCAACAGATGGAAGATTTTCTACGATCACACTTAATCTCAAAAAAGTAAAAAAAATTGTTTCATTCTAAAAAAAGCATCCAACCTCCAGGTTTGCAATTGCAAACTTCGCGGCCTGGAGGATGGACCTCCAGCCGGACCTCTAGACATGTCATATTTCTTAATGGAGCCCCCTCAAACCCCTCTAATCCTAGAGGTCCAGGGGCTAATGGAGACGGGCTCTAAGAGCGCGTCTCCATTGTCCTCCAAGATTGGAGGGGTCCGGGGGGCTCCATTAGTGATGGTGGCCGGCCTAAAGGTCCGAGATGGAGGTACAGGCTTCAGCCCGCGCATTCAAGGTGCGTAGGGCTGGAGGGGCCGGACCCTCCCCTGGATCCCCTATTTGGAGAAAAAATCTTATGTAAAGGCTGTTTTGGGACAACAATAAAGTCTATTTTGGACGGGTTCCTTGAAAAGTAGTTTATATTGGGCTTCTATGTGCAATAGAGACCAGCCAGAGGCTATCTAGCCTCCGACTTGGAGGTTCGAGGGGCTCCAGCTCCTGGAAGTCCAAGAGTGCAATGGAAACTGACCCTAAGATATGGCATGCCACTTAAGGGCAACCCCACCACAAGCGAAGATTTCAGACGCACATTTCCCTCTTTGCCATGTTATTTTGACGCGATTGGGCCTTGCGAGGATCATCTGTCCCACTACTAAATGGTGAAGGTGACTTAGTACGAGGGACAACATTGCCACTAGGAACCCAATCCGCCACATCATCCCATTATCAGAGCATACGCACACCGAATTTGCAACAAAGGGGTGCCAAGTTTTGAAAGTTCAATTGTTTATTGTTTACTTTAGAAGTCTAGTAAACAACAATTTAACTCTCAATCTTCAAAAGAACTCCTCGAAAAGATTGGTAAACATTCAAATAGCCTTAAAGAATTAAGGGTAAAGAAAAGTTCTCTATATCCACATGGGGTGGTAGTAGGTAGACCAACCCATGTGAGATATGTTAACTTCACTATGACTATGAGCACTCAAGTTCTTACTAATTCTAATTAACATATCCCACATGGGTTGGTCTACCTACTACCACCCTATGCGGATATAAGAAACTTCTTTTCCTACATTAGAATTCAAATCAAGTTGAATTTATTTGATAATTTAGTTTAGGGTGCACCTAATAATAATACTTTGAAGCGTTTCATTAGTTCCCAAAAATAAGATTTTAAATGTAACTCAACATGGCAGAGTACCATCTACGGGTTATCACGTTGGTATCTCGGCCGAAAAGAGCAATCAACCCCTTTGTTGAGCCCTCTACGAGAGACAGTATTTTGTCGTGTCCACGCCATTCTGGGCCATGGCTAGCCTGTTTGAGGCCAATGTTGAGTCTACGATGGGGCAATTTTTTGCGTTGGGCCCGACCCATCGCCAAGTTTGAGCCCAATTTTGAACTGCGGTGGGGATGCTTTATTAATGCATATTTAGGTTTATGAGTATGTTACAAGAAGTGAGTATAGTATAATCACTAATTTTTTTTTAGAATTGTCATAAGTGAGTAGATGGGATTGTTGTGAAAAAATGAAATGGCATTTGTTGTAAATCTAAGAGTATCACCACCCATCTGGCATTTCCACGTGGTGATTTGACTTGCAAAATGGAGGTCATTCATTTTGCAAGTTGGAAGCAGGTGGACCACCCCTTGCATTGTTAATCAAGTCAAGCAAAAATTGCACTAGAATTAAGGAAGGCTGAAACTAATAGCCCGACAATCTAAACAACCCGGTCCTCCCTTTTATTATTCCTTGCATCTTTGTTCTTGGAGAAAGATTCTTGCGCCTGGCCAACGGGTGGGCAATGCATGGCCCATCTGCATGGGGACAATAAAGATGCAAGCCAACTCTTTTCGGACAAAGATACAGGTGCTCCTTGTTTTGGCATAAGCTATTAGCCTACCCCTTTGCAAGCCTTGTGCAAACCGAGTTCCAACTGGCAAAACGCCCCCCATTTACAAGCCTATCCGCCAAGCAAGTCATCCATTATGCCAAATGGATGGGAGAGTTTTTGTAGGTTGTTCCCACAAAGTCATTTGTTATGCCATACGGGTGGGCATGTTCTAAAGTTACAACCTTTCTAAAATGCAGTTTTAACTTGTATGTGTCACTCTACGATCATCATTCAAGCCACTATCCACGCATGTGAAGTTTCACTATAAAGGAGCAATAAACCTTTCACTATTCTTACTCTAGTCAATGATTTAAAATAAACACAATGCGATAGAAAGCAAACACAATGCAATTGAAAACAGACACAATGTGATTGAAGTGGAGTGGCTATGGTGCCTACAATACAGCAGGGATGTAAGTTAGTAGATGTAAGTTATCCCATGTTTCATGCCTTGATGCAGCCAAGTCCAGACACACCTCTCTATTTTAAGGAACTCAAATTATTCTTAACTTTGCTCCAGGACGGAAGCGATGTCAGCGACTTCCAGGCTTTCGTATTTGGTTGCAAATCCCACACTAAAGGAGACGAAATTGTCCATCCCTGGCCTTGACTGGCTAGTGAGGTTATCATTGAATTTCACTTCATTGAATTTCACTTCATTTCATTTGGCAATTGACTTCCCATTCCCAAGAGACCTTGACTGGCTAGTGAGGTTATCATTATTTCAGCTCATTTTGCAATTGATTTCCCATTCTGAAGACTGAGAAAGGCAGTGTCGTGTTTCAGTCGTTAAGGTAGAAGAAGACCAGATTTCACTGGACAGAAAACTGACAATGGGCACTTGACTTGTTCCAGCACATGGGTAAAATAAAAGGATAGGAGTACGTCTCCGCTTCCATCAGGCAGGAGCTCTAAGGTAGAATCACCCATTCCCGACCAGAAATGAGTCTCCAACATGTAGAGGTAATCTAATTCCAACCAAGTAAACTGTTTTTGTGGACTCCCAGATTTAATCACGAGCACAATATATAAGGCGGCAAGGAACAATTATTACATGCCATGTGTTTATTTTGAAATTTGTAAACATGAGCAGGAAGTAATCTTGTCTATGATTGGAATTGCATAACTCTAAATGTTGGGTATGGGTCGGGAACACTTTATGCCTTCTAAAATTCACAGAAATTTCAGTTTTGCAAATAAAATTCTGAAAATTTTGCAATCACAGTATTTTCTACGTTCCTACAGAGGAAAAAATTTCATTCCACTCAACTATTCCCCATCTGTCCCACAGATCCTTATTTGATCAGTTATGGGTAGCCTTATCTTACCAGTGTCATAAGCAGCCAACAAAGCCTGTTGCAATGCAATAGGAAGTTAAGTTAACCCCTTTAGGATGTTAGCAGGCCAAACTGGACGGTTTACAATACGAAAAAAATCTACATACTCCACTGCTTGGGCGTTGAAGGATTAGGGCATCCACACAAAGACATACCAAAAGGGGCCACCAAATGCATATTTGGTGTGTGGTTTTGTAGACCAGGGCCTCACTGCTCTTCCTGTGCCCTACGGCAGAGAAGCCAAGAAGGGGCCCCTAGTGCAGTATACAATGTGAAGTAGTTTAGTTGCTTAGAAACCAAATTGTAAAAATTTGACTTTTAATTCATTGAGAACAATGAATCCAACAACCACTTTACATAGTGTAGAAGGCATCTCTAACTTAGATTGATTTTCATTTGACTAGAGAAGTTGTTTATATACATATGGGGTGGTAGGAGGTAGAATAACCCATGTGGGACATGTAAATTAGAACTAGTAGGAGCTCAATCACTCATAATTAAGTGAAAAGTAAGAAGTGTATTTGAAGTAAAATTTCAGTCCTCATTTAGGCATAATAAAATAACTTTTTTCAAAAAAAATTGAACTATAAAAAGTTGGAAAAAAAAATGACTTGCATCTTTAAAAATCCTTTAGAGATTTTGAGCCTCCAATCAAAAATTACGGACAAAATTCAGAAAAAGGTTGAAAAATTGTTGTTTTTTACATTTTCAAACATCCTCTTTGAATTTTGTGTGGATAACTTTTGATTGGAGGCTCAAAATCTCAAAAGGATTTTTAAAGATGCAAGTCATTTTTTTTTTAAACTTTTCTTAGTTCAAAGTTTTTGAGAAAAGTTATTTTATTATGCCTAAATGAGGTCTGAAATTTTACTTTAAACACACTTCTTACTTTTCACTTAATTATGAGTGATTGAGCTCCTACTGGTTCTAATTTACATGTCCCACATGGGTTATTCTACCTCCTACCACCCCATATGTATATAAACAACTTCTCTAGTCAAATGAAAATCAATCCAAGTTAGAGATGCCTTCTACACTATGTAAAGTGGTTGTTGGATTCATTGTTCTCAATGATTTAAAAGTCAAATTTTTACAATTTGGTTTCTAAGCAACTAAACTACTTCACATTGTATGCCGCACTAGGGGCCCCTTCTTGGCTTCTCTGCCGTAGGGCACAGGAAGAGCAATGAGGCCTTGGTCTACAAAACCACATGCCAAATATGCATTCTTTGCCGTGCAGAATGACAAATAGCTGAGTATGTAGATTTTTTTGTATTGTTAAGCGTAGGCCGATTCTAACATCCTAAAGGGGTTAAGTTATGTGGACAGACGATTTTCAACACCCTTGTGCCGACAAACAAATTATTTACTTCAACGGACCCTCAAGCATTTGGTAAGCTTACTTGGAATGAACAACCCCTTATAGACAATTGAGGTCCTTGGAGGGCTACCCAAATTTGGATTTCAGAGTCTTTCTTAAATGGGCATTGTGTAATGTAGTATGCTCTAAAAGTGACCATTAAAGGGTTGGTCCACCTTTTCATAGTCTTCCGTAGACATAATTATTTTTAGATCATTTTTCAAAGAAAGAAAATAGATGTGGAACCTAACACAAGTGGTTTTGTATTTTTCCAAGAATTTTTGAATTACTTATAAATTTTCAAAGATTCATGACATAGGCACCTATTTGTGACCATAGGTCTTCTAAAATCCGTCCACTTGCAACTTCTATAGATATGTGCAAAAATCAAAGACAATGATTGTCTCTTACAATAGAAAAACAATTTTTCCTTGATGCATTCAATTGCTAAAGTGGTCCATTTAAGGATCACCCCATCTCCATTGTCCACCTAAAAAAAGGGGCGGTTTGAAGACATTAGATGGGATTCAACCATCGGGGAGGGCTGTGAGTTCCCCAGTCGAAACTAGTCTGAAACCCGCCAATAACCGCCATTCCCCACCTGTACTGACCTGGCCAAGCGACTGCCAGGTCAGAGTTTTTGAAAAAAAATATAAAATAAAATAAAATAAAATAAACTTTGTTTTTCATTTTAAGGACTTAAAAAAAAATTTAAGAATAAAAAATCAGCCATTGCATTCAATGGGGTTGCTGGGGAACGAAGCTAGGAACGGCGCCGAAACGGCCCTCTAGCCCCCCGGAATCCCATCTAATGAGATGGGCACTTTTAGAGGATACTAACTTAGCTTGTTCAAATGGCCAATCAATGATGAGCTTCCACCCTCCCCTTAACTCCTTAAGTTCTTCGACTAGGTCCAAAACTGCCATTTCTAGTACTTTACCACATTTTTGGACACATGTAACCATAGGATCTTGTAGTATGCTGATTTGAGAACATGAGGAATTTTTTTCAGAAATCACATGATATCAAACTTATTGATCAAAATGGAATGATTCAAAGTTTTCCACGTATATATAAATCTAGAAAACCAATTTCAAATTTTTGTTTCTAAAAACAATGATTTTTAAAGAAGTTTTTTAGTTGCCCAAGCTACCCGTTGAGCAACAAAAACTACATATCATACAATAACTTTTTAACCATGTGGTCAAAAGTTATGAAAATTGTTGGGCTTTAAAGCTACTCCTTGGTTGCACGTTGTGTGAAAAAAATAAAATCTCCATTTGTAGTGAGCCATCCAAAAATTTTATATTGCCTTAAAATACAACTTGGTTCTTTAGGGGTTAAAATGGGGAGAAAACCACTAAGGTAAATCAGCCCATTGTGCTCAAATGACCCATAATGGTCAACTACCAAATGACCCCATTATGATTTTTTCATTTTTTTCAGATTTTGGCTTCAATGCATGTCTTACATTACAGTAATGAAGTAGTTAGTAACTTCATTAGGAACTTTCAATTTTTCAGTGATAATTGACTTTTTAGGCCTTCCATGTTACAAAAGACTCTAACTGCTTTAGGTGAGCCAAATGAGCATGATGGATTCAAATTTTGTTGGTTTCAAGGTAGTCTATAGACTTAGTGCATTGAACATTTCAAAAATTCTTAACAAATTCATACTTTGTCAAAAAAACATGATTTCAATTGCTCTCACTATTTCTCACACTTGTACTATTGTAGGACACAAATTGAAATTTTTTAGTAACCACATGATATCAAACTCCTTATTTCTGAGTTGGCTTACTTTATATCATCACAAAAAAATTCAGGCCAAAACAAGGCCATTTGATATTTAGATCTTGGTACAAGTACAGGAAAAATTAAAAAATAATTTTCTATTTTTTTAATGATTTTTTTCCAAAAAAAATAAAAAAATATTTTTGAAATCCCCAAACTGAATAGTGCCACGTTAGATTCTGGAAAAAAAAATTATTTATTTTTGGTAAGTTTTGATAATTTCTTAAGTTTATTTGCACCAGCTGCTGGCTGTCTTGCAGCCTTTTTTTGACTTGAGAATTTTTGTAATGAAAGCATCCTAGTAGACTAGAATTCTCTCCAAATCTTATCTGATGTAAATTTGATGTCAAAAGTGTTCCAAAAACAGGCTTTTTATTTTTTGACTCATTTTTTTGAATGGATACTTAATTTTTGTGTAATATTTGCTTAAAAGACAAGATGGAATTTAGAGTTGGGACTTTGACCTTTACACTACCCTACGTTGGGGTCAAATTTATTAATAAAAAAATATTCAAAATATAATTAAATATAGCATGTGACAAAATTTTCAGAAATCATAGCATGGAATAGTTTAGAAAATATTAATGAAAACAATCTTAATCCAAAAAAGAAAAATGAAGTTGAAGCTCTCAAAACTAGTAAAGTTGCAAGTATTGATATAGCCCTCAGTACCACTAAAGGTCACAAAATATTCCAAACTCTTTAACCCCTAAAGGACCGGACTGTGTTTTTTGGCTGTATAAATTTTTTGGGCAGGTACCTACGAGCGGAGATTTTCATATTTGGGGCTGAAATTTTATTAGAATGTGGGGCGAGGAAGATCTTTCATATGCACCAAATTTCATGACATTTGGAAATACGAGTCAAAAGTTATAGCTTAATATGTTACTTTTTTCCCCAACCGGGCAGTTCGGGCAGATCAGAAAAAATCATTTTTTTCAGAAACACAAATTTGGAATTGATTTTCTAGAGTTTTACATACACAAAAAGCTTTGAATCATTCCATTTTGATCAATGAGTCAAACGTTATGAGGATTTTTTGTTTGCGGGCAGTTTTGGATTTCCTACTCTAAAATAAACTTTGAAATCCTTTATCTTACCCAATTTTAAATATTTTTGGACAAAAATAAAATTTTAGGATGTAGATACATTATTAGAACATTTCGACCATTGGGATTGGAAATTTTTAATTCCATATTTAAATTGAAAATAATTTAGTATTTTTAATCATTCTCTAGTACTACCTACTTACTATTTTTTTCCTATATGTTGTACTATTACAAATGATCTGAAAATTTTCAAGCATGTGACCAACTTGTCTACAAAAACAAATCCAAAGAAGCACCACCATTTAGGTCATTTTTTCATAAAAATATGAGCTTGTGAAGTGCAGCTGCCCTGCTTTTCGCAGGGTAAAAAAATGTTTTTAGTTAATTTGAATTCTTATATCTTGCAATCCGCCCGGCGGAAATGTCTGAAAATTTTACCACATGTTTTCGATACTATATAATACAAGATCCTACGGTTAGATATGTCAAAAAAAGTTTTTTTCCAAAATTTTGGTACTTATACTAGAAATGGCAGTTTTGGAGCGTTTTTGGTGAAAGTATAGTGACGGTCCTTTAAGGGTTAAAAACAAACTCTTATAAATTCTAAGATTCAAGTTAATGAATAGAAATCAATAGAGGGGATTTACCTTGTTTAGAAGACTACAAGTTCTTTATAGTTCCTTACAATTTCCAAACTGTGGGAACGTGTCCAGTATTGTAGCCAGATTATATTAGAAAAATATTTTTAATAAATTTTTTATTTTATTATCATTTATTGTTTATTATTTTTGAGTTTTGAGTTTTTGAAATTTCTTTTTTAACAATCCTAAAATGTCCTATTATGGAAACAATCCTAAAACGTCCCTCCCTTGCCTTGAAATCTCATCTAATGTCAACCAAAAAAGAAATGATTTAATATAGGGCCTAACAAATCTACCCCAACCTCCAAGTACATATCCCAAGTCCCACCAATTTATATCTTTTTCTTTTTCTTTTTTTCTTTTTTTCTTTTTTTGAAAAAATGTGGGACCCATTGCATATATATTTTTCCTTTCACCTACTACGACCAAAAGAAAGTTAGAATTTGGCCTCAAATCCGGAAGTGAAAAGTTGAAATTTGGGATGTAGGGTGAAACGCCCCTGCTACTCTACTCTAGATGTAGCTTCCGTTTTGTCTGCACCCGACTGCCTGTAATAGAATGGAGAGTCGGTCTAAAATCACGGGTGGTCGGGGATCCTTGCCGAGAAATTGCAGGGGAAGCTTCGGGTGGGCTCTAAGCTGACTCAGGGCCGGCATCGTCAACCTTGCACAGGCCGATGGATTGAGTGGCCCTAAATTGCACCTTGCCTAAAACCACCATGATCACCGTATGTACATCTTTAAAATCAATATGTACGTAATTTGAAGAAAAGATTTCAAAACATCTCCAAAAAAAACTTTGACCTTTTCTAATTTTTGCATATGGTTATTTCAATGTTGCATTCTTTGGTGCATTGTTCAATTAACCTTTCAAGGACGAAGGGGTGACCTTGGAAATCATCCTTTTTCATTATTGTGTGAATCATGGGCTTTAGAAATAGCAAAAGCACTCTTTGAAAGGATGAATAGTTGTACTTTTGTCCTACTATAAGGGTTCCCTATCATCCATCGGACGCCAAATGTCTTCCTCCACATTTGAGGGTTAAATGTAGTTCATTGCATTAGAGTTGTGTATAGAATAGAAAAAAATTGACAATTTTGGTACTAATTTTCAACATGATCCCCATGGCCACAGACTTTGAAACTTTGACGCTTACTAGGGATGACTAGAAGCTACAATAACTACGCATTCATGTCCAAATAGGACCACCTTTATGTGATAATCTAGTGTTTTGTGAGAAACCACAAATTTGTTTTGAAGCAAAGGAGTATATTATATTATGAGCAATTTCTTTAACCCCTAAAGGACCAAGGCCGTTCTTCTGTCAAAAACTACTCAAAACTGCCATTTTTGCTGCATTCATCCAAAAAAACAAAACAAAAGTACTTTTTTTAGAATTTAACCGTAGGATCTTGCACTTTACTAGTCTAGTATCATGTGGTAAAATTTCATGGAGTTTGACCGTACAGATTGGAAGATTTTAGCATTCAAAGTTGAAAAAAGAAAGTTTTCTTGAACACTAGCCTACAATTTCAGATGACTTTGAATGCCATTTGGGGAAAAAAATTACACCATGGACCTTGAATTTAAAATTTTTTGTGTTGAAGAATTGAGTTGAAAGTCTAAAAAAAAAATTAAAAAAAAACATGATTGATTTTCATTCTTTAAAAAATTGTTCAATAGAAGTAGGTCCAAGATTGAAAGAAAAACTAAATCTTTAATAGCTCTAAAATGGGATTGAAACACAATAATCTCAACGGTGAGATTGTTCTAAATAGAAAAGTTAACCTTGTCAAACAATTTTTTTTTTTTAATTGTGAAAATTGCATTCAGAATTGAATCCTATAAGTTATTTTTTCAAGAAGATGCTCAAATTGCCCGAAAAACAAGATTGTTCATAACTTTCACATTACTAATCCAAATGGAATGAATCAAAGCTTCACATGTAGACAAAAATATGATCTTGAAGAAGAAAAAAATTAAAAAATTAATTTCAAATTTTTGTAGATTGATTTTTCTGCCTGGTGACGTGTAAATTATGTTTAAGATGCCATAACTTTTGCTCTCGGGCACCAATTGAAATAAAATTTATATTCCCATGAAGCTCATAAGTTTTCCTATCTTATGGGAAAGTTTCAAAAAAATTCACTGAAAATTGAGATCATAGGAACTTGCCCAAAATCCATTTTGTCCCCCGAGGGGACAATGGTCCTTTAGGGGTTAAAATGGCAATATTCCATGTGCCATTTTCATACCGTCCAGTTTGAACTCTGAAAGTGACATCTAAGACATATATAGATTTGAGAAATCTAGTAAAGGTATAGATTTCAAACCACATGATTTGAATCCTAAAAATGACATCTATGACTAGTGTAGATTTCAAATATCTAAAAAAGATATAAATTTCAAACATCTATAACAGTTGTACATTTCAAACCGCCCAGTCAGAACTGTAAAAACTGCCAAAGTAACGGAATGGCACCATTTTAACAAAATTGCCCATTATTACAGAAGGAGGGGGGCGAACAAAAATGGGTACAACTACACTAAAGATGATATTTAGTGTTGAGTGACATTTAGTGTTTTTACCCCCCTACTAGCTACAACACTAAATCTGAACTTGTCCACAATTAGTGTTAGACTTGAATGTGCCGGCTGCAAACTTCAGAGCCTTGTAACTTTTGCAAAAATTCTTCAAATAAGGAAAATGAGATGTTTTTCGGCATCTAAAATTTTTGTAGATGCCGAAAAACATCTCATTTTCCTTATTTGAAGAATTTTTGCAAAAGTTACAAGGCTCTGAAGTTTGCAGCCGCCTAGCCCTAATCGGTCCGATTCTGTCCGTGAACAGTGATATTCCGTCTGATATGACAACTCTGGTTCACATTTAGTGTTTGAATTGACATTTAATGTTACTTACTTTCATAGGGTAATTGGCTTTTAGTGTATGCCTTCGTATTTAGTGTACAAGACACTAAATATCATCTTTAGTGTACCTTAAGGGCCTCATAAATTTGTCCTAATACATTATATTGTTAACCAATACTAGGGATACCTTTTGTATTCCTTGAAATGCAATATAGGATTCTACAATCAAAAATTAGAAGGCACTCCAATTAAGTAGCTTGGTTTGCAAGGTGATAGATTGAATTGAGTTATTAAAGGTATGAATTGAACAAAATTGGACTTCTAAAGAATTGCTAAATATAACTCAAGTTGTCTCTAGGTATCCCAAGGAGGTATTTTCTTGATCTTTTAGGATATTGGAAGGAGGTTACTTATTGATTTTGCAATGTTATGTAGACTTGTGTCAATTTATTATTCCTAATGACTCATATATTGTAAAAGCAAAAACTTAACTATACCCTAATTTGAGGGAATTCTATTTTGATATTGGTAAAACCATTTATCCAAAAAGTCCTCAACTATTAACCCTTAAAAGGTTTGTACATAACTATAAACATTACACGGAATCTAACCCTCAAAATACAAATTTTGTATATAAATATGACAAGACATAGTACAACATTAGATTAACAATTATTATTGCAGATATCATTATTATTTTGAAATATCTAAATCTTATCATTTTCAAATATAGAATCATATAAGTTGAATATGTGACCATATTGTAGCTTAGCAAACATGTAGGAGATGCAATGCCAATGATCCAAATTAGGAGTTTCATGTGTCACTTTCTATTTTGGATTCTAATTTAATCAAAGTTGATTGATGATAATCATTTAGGACACTCTATGAACATCTCAAGTCACCTACCTTAGTGGTATATCCTTAGTGATGGTAATGAAAATAAAAATCCTTCTATTTACAATACATTGATTTGTCTTAATAGTATATGTAAGTCTAGTTTATCCCACCCACCCTCATAAGACAAATCAATGTACCTAACTACAACTTCACTAATAATGATATTTAGTGTAACCACACTAATTGATTTAGGAATGCTACAAATTTTAACTCTTAATGAATATTTTCACTAAGAGCACATATATTTTTACTATTCAAAGAAGGGGATCTCTATAAACATAGTTGGTAAAAATATTAATCAATAGTAAAAACTTAAAGCATTTATTAATCAATAAGTGTGTTTTACACTAAATATCATTATTAGTGTACTTGTCTTGTTCTTTTCTCATACTGCACAAAACATCTTGAAGTCTAAAAGTTCAAGAAGTTTTTTGAATTTTACCAACTATTTTCTTCAATTCCCAATGTACAAATTCCAGGTATTTTCTCTCCTGTTCTTTTTCTTATAAATTTTTTTATAGATTTTTCACTGGTTTTTGGCCAATGTCTTCAAATTGCAACCCGGTTATTTCGTAATTCCACCGGCTAACTTTGAACTAGCCGCCGGTTCTTCTCGGACACATAGGGTGGGTCAAGAAGGTTATCTGTAAAACTTGCCCATCTACACTCTTGCAAAATATATTCAATGATCTTGGTGCAAGCCCATGCACAACACACAGATAGCTCAATAACAAAATCAGCAATCAAACTGTATTGAACTTCATGTGAATACTTGCCAGGTGATGAGAGACGGCAATGCTCGAGCTCATAATCTTGTTAGTATAAATGACACTCTATGCGGTTGATTACAACAAACGAAGCAAAACTTCTGCAGTAAGCTTACTTGCAATAAAGTCAAATAGACTTCCCAAAACGAGGCCACGTTCCATTATCTCACTTGCTGGTTGTGACAGATTTGTATCAGTCAATTGACCAACCTCAATACGCGTACCAGAAATTCTCTGCCTCTATTAGTACTACTAGTAATCACTTAGGGTTTTCTGAAGCTAAAATGCACTCCACTCGAAGCGGAAGAAGTGAACAGAGATCCACTGTGTTCCTGATTTGTATTGATTCATACATCGTAAATATCTGGCATCAAATAAATTTCTGCCAAAAGTAATACCAAAAAATCCTCGACGACGATTCTGTGGCGAGAGAACTACAAAACTTGCTACCCCTACCAGAAAAAAAGTTGATAAGTACAGAAGGGATACACACATTAGGATGTATGATCCACACACAAAATTCATGAGACAGATCATCTCTTCGAACCCTTGCCTCCAGTCTTGCCACCAGCCTTGCCACCGCCCTTGCTACCAAATGAACTCTTTTTGCCGCCAGCATTTCCCAGAGACCTACCTGACTTTCCACCTGGCTTTCCACCAGGGGACATTCCTTTTCGTGACCCTCCTTTCTTGAAGGCACCATCTGCTCGCTTCTTACCACCAATTTTTTTCTGAGAAGGCTTCCCACTCTCCTCTACATTATGGGCTCTCACAGCCTAGCAGACACAGAAAGTTCATTAAGTACTCGCCTATTACCATCGGGCTTAAACCAAATCTTTCTTGAAATGATGGTTCTTGCTGTATGCTAGGTTCATAACAAGGAAAACGAAAACTATTCCACATGATTAAGACCTCACAGAAACGTCTATAAAGAAAAAAAAGACCAGAACAGCATTCTATTTGGACAAGATAGTCTGAAACCGAGTATCATGACCAAAATTGGAGTAGTGCAAATGAACTAATTTCAGTCACATTCTTCACCTTATTGACATCAAGTCCACTGAAGTCATTTTCCGCCAGTACTTTCTTCATCACGTTGGTTAGCAGCTCCTTCTCTTTGCCTTCTCCATCAACAACAGGCAAAAACTGCACATACACAATCAATCAGCAACAATCACCCCACGTGACCGGTGCCTGTCATATCTACCGGTTATATGAAACACTGATATACTTGGTAATCTTGAACTGGATCGTTCATGCGCCATCCTTCACGAAGTGAACTACTCAAGTACAGAAACTCAAATATCTAAAACAAGGCTCTATGCTCAAGTATCTCAACGACGTCAATGATGCTTATTTAGTTAACCTGCTGTATCCTAAACCCTTTGAGTCCTGAACATAAATCTGAAATACAAACTGCCATAGCTTGAAGTTCATAGTACCTTGCGGTGCTTGCCCAGTTTCTTCGCGGGCTTCTCTCCAGGCAGTTTTTTGTCAAACTTGCCGATACTAGCTGTTGCCGTGCTTGCAAGTCCAGCTGCATCTCCAAGATCGCTCTTGCTAAGCTTTTGGCTAGGGTGTTTGCTCCCTGTTATAGCTAAAGAGGAGGCGGCCAGCTGCAGAGTACTGTAATAAAGAAAGGGAATCAACGCTCCATCATAAAAGAGTCTCACTCTTTAAAATAACGTGTATGATATAAAACGACTAAACCTTTCATAAGTGCGTAAATGGTCCAAAGTGATAGAAAGTCGATGTCATAATGAAACGAGGCGATTCGGATCTACTTGATAACGCCATCAACTCTGGAAGAAATCCCCAATGTCCAGCAAAATTTTAAACTTCAATCAGAAGAGGATATTAGAATATAGAAAAAAGAACAAACCTGGGAAGCGCACCCTTCCCTCCTTGTTTAGCAGCCCTTTTTAGATTTTCCAATTGGTTTTTCTCTTGTTTCGATACTCTTTCTTTCTTACTTTCGCGTAACTTCAAGAATGGATCATCTCCGGGTTCTGTACAAGAAGGGAAAAAGAGACTTAGTATTTTCGCATACTTATGCCAAAACAGTAAGACGATTGCGTGCTCAAGATTACATTGCGGAAAAATGGTCAACAAAACCTTCCGAAACGTGGTAATTCATTGAAAGTCATGCAGATCCTTCCGAATGCAAAAGTGGAAGCGTTCAGTTCATAAAAACGACTAGAACTTTCGCTCACAGAAGTACAATAATTGTGCAAATCACGTGCATATTCAGAAATATTTAATTATACTCGGAAATGATGGATAATTTCAAACTAGTGACCAATTAATATGATGAATGATGAGATGAATAGTGCCAGTAATGCGTACCGTCCCCTTCTCTGGCTTCAATAACAGGAATATCATTGTCATCATTGACACGTTTGTATCCATGTCTTCGCCTCCATTCATCTTGACCCTCGTCAAACTCCAACTTACTGCGCTTACGTTTCTTAATACCTGCGCGTAATTGGTCCCATTTGTAAAATTAAATTGAAGTCATCTAGTAGCAAACAAATTGGCCTGTTTGAACTATAGAGGATCCGGCGAAGGGAAAACCTACAATCCTATAGGGGTTGCGAGAAGTCCCCTGGTCCCGACTTCAAGGAAGCCCTCATAAATCACAAGCCAAGCGGAGCCAGCAAGTAGAGCTTATTATTTGGCCGGAATTCCGGAATAACCGCTAGGCTGTGCAGGCCGTTCCATTTAGGATCTAAAGAGCTATTTTTAAATTCAAAACAAAGGGAACCTACGTTGATCTCATTGTCCTTTGTTTTCTACAAAAATACACTAGGTCCTCTAACAGGATTTTCGTCTCCTTTCAAATCCTATAGAACCCTGGGTCCTCACAGCAGGTCCTCAATGCTTTAACAGTCCCAACAAGTTAATCACACCGCCAAACGCAGGCACACTAATGCATCCATGAATTCTACACAAAAATGACGGATGCTTAAAGAAACCCTAAACCTGAAAGTGAATTCACTAGAACCGCTTCTACGGAGTAACGGCATCCCCAAATGCATAAAACTTGATAACAGGTACTCACCTTTCGTTTGCGCAAAGGATTCCCATTTAGTCATGGGACGAGCCTTGGGAAGCTGCGAAAAAAGATAAGCCACACTCATCAATTCTGAACCTTCAAAAAAATTCACATGTTACAAGAAACAGTCGTCAAAATCAATAGGAAGGCGTCCTCGAATTCCGACATACCTGCTTCTCTCTTGGAAGTTGAAGCGTGGGTTTCGGCAACTTCACCAACCGCCCCACCTTGTCCACCGTCGACGGCATATTAAAAAGCCTGTCGACAAGAACTTGCACTAGCTCCCGTCCCTGCTCCAGGTACTCTGCATTCCTCTCTTCCCTAAACCCGAATCTCCCGTCAAACCCCTATCACCAATCCTAACCCTAACAGCGCAACGACACCACTAGAGACCATTCTTCAATACCAAGAATTTGAAACTTTCGTAAGTTTCTACAAATTTTAGATGCTTTCAGACAAACCTAGTCGAAAGATATGCACAAAACCAAAAAAAATTAGACTAAGTTGTACAGAAACATTGAGTTTACTCACTCTGTCAAGGCGGTGCCGTTAGAAAGACGAAGCGGATCACGAGCGTGCGCGATGAGAAGGTTGCCGGGGTCGAGCTCGTACTCGCCGCCCGTCGAAACGGACGGCGTTTCGATGTCCATTTCCGTCGACATGGCTGCAGAATTGCCTACAAAACTGAGCTTCGTCGGGGGAAAACCTCGGGGTTTAGGGTTTATGGGCTCCACGGCTGGTTTAGGTCTAAGGAAGATGAAAGTGACGACCCATGGGTTCATATGGCCTCCAACTCGGCAGTCCACGTCATCCTAGGCCCCACCACAACTTGATAATAAGGTAACGAAGGCAGGAGGTTTAGAGCATCCCCACCAACTTGTTCCCTATCCCTATCCCTATCCCCCTTCTTCATCCAAAAAGGTAGGGATACAGAAGCCCCTCCCCACCAATCCTTCCCCAAAATCCAGCCAAGTTACCTAGCCAAGTTCAAAACCCATCCAAGTTCTGATGTCAAGTTACTTTGGTCCTGATGGGAGAACCTTAGCTGATGGGTGATCTGAGTCTTGATGGGAGACATGAGTTTATGATATTTTTCTTTTACTGTTTTGCATAAATATTTAGTTCATGCACTCTAATGTAACTCAAAGAATTCACCAATTATTTATTCAATTATTTTAGGAGGTGTACCCTCTACATTTACATAAAAATTATATTATTATTTTTTTAACCCCTAAATGTTAGAGACTATGTTTTCACCACAAACACTCCAAAATTGCCCTTGCATTTACAAGCACCAAATTTTAGATGAAAAACATTCATGGACACATGTAATTGTTGGATCTTGTAGTAAAATAGTTTGAAAAGATGTGGACAATATTTCAAAAATTTCCACCGTGTAGATTCTAATTAATTAACCTTTGAAGTGACAAAAATCTTTTTTTTGACCCTGTGAAAATATAGGCAGCTGCACTTCACAAGGTCACATTTGTATGAAAAAATGTCCAAAATGGCGGTTACTCTTTGGATTCATTCCTAAAGTCAAGTTCGCTACATGCTTGAAAAAATTTAGATCATTTGAAATTGCACAACATATATTTGCTACATTCTTGAAAAAATATAGATCATTTGAAATTGCACAACATATATTCGCTACATTCTTGAAAAAATTTAGATCATTTGAAATTGCACAACATATAAGGTAAACCAGCCTATGACAGGCAAATAACCTTTGACAGGCTCCTAGAGAACTACCCATTATAGTCTTAAATCAACCCATGACAAACTTTTTCCAATAAATGGGGTTAGAACTGCATTTGATTACTTTGTGGCCATAATCAAAGCCTTGGGAAATGGTCATGAAGTTATTGGTAACTGTCTTAGGACACTTACCCATTTTCAGTGTAAACTGGTAGTAAAAAGTTATTTTGTAATTCTTTCATGTCATGTCCATATTAGGAAATCTTGGAGCCATGTTAGAAAATGTTTTGACTGCATTAGGTGGTTAGATGACCATCATGGAAACACTTTTCTGTTGATTTGGGGTAGTCTACAGACTCTTTAAAGCCAACTGCACAGCAGACTTCAAAAATTCATAAAAAATTCATTTTTTGTCCAAAAGATAAAATTTCACTTGCTCTCTGCATTCCTCATGTTTATCTTCATAGAGAATTTTTTTTAATTTTTTTCAAAAATGTGAACATGGCAAACCAGCCATTCTGCCTGTTATAGGCTAGTTTATCTTATTCGCTACATGCTTGAAAAAATTTAGATCATTTGAAATTGCACAACATATAGGAAAAAAATAGTAAGTGGAAAGAAGTACAAAATGATTCAAAACACTAAATTGTTAAGAATTTAATTATAAAATTGTAAAATTCCAATCCCAACGATGGTAATGTAGTAATAAACAATCTACATGATATCTTTTTATATTTTTTTTAAAAAAAAATATAAAAGATTGAGTTAAATAAAGGGCTCCACAATTTATTTTCAAGTAGGGAATCCATAACTACCCACAAACTAACCGAAACTCAAATTCCTCATAACTTTATCTCATTAATCAAAATAGAATGATTCAAAGCTTACCATATATATATATTTAGAGAATCAATTTCAATTTATTTTTTTTAAAAGTGATTTTCAAAGAAGTTTTTTTATTAATGAGAAATCACCATAGTACATTAATAAATTTAAGAACCAACAGATTTCATTTGCGGTACAGTAAAGGCTCTGGTCATTAATAAATATAAGAAACAACAAAACTCATTTGCAATACAGTAAAGGCTCTGGCATGTAAGCTTAGACAGGTCAAGAAGGTGAAAAAGGAGTAATTATGATGCACTTTTTGGGTAAAAGCTGGATACAGGTTACCAAATCCCAATTCCCTATCCATCATCTAATATAGGGGATTGGGACCCCTCCTCCCCAAAAATTTGGAGATACAACACGCCGGTGGGGCAAGTTCTTCCGTATCCGGATGAAATTCATCCGGATAGGGATAGGGAACCAGGTTGGTGGGGATGCTCTTAGAGCATCCTCACCAAGGAATTCTCTTTTCCTAAACTCGGGACCTCAATCCCGTTAACCTTGACCGGGACCTTGACTTTATAGGGATGAGACCTTGCGTGTTCTCTATATGAGCTTGAATATAAAGAATTGGGCCCAACTTTTACCGAGTTCTCTATAAATTTGGGGTAGAGATCTTGTTTTGAGACTAATGCACGCAAGCTTCTATATCCCCATCCCCATCTGAGGTCCCCTCCCTAAATTTTTAGGGATACATAACAGATTAGTGGGGATGCTCTAACAATCATGTCCTTCAACATCCCAAGGTACCTTCCTATAGCTCATGAGTTCTATTTCTTTGCCCTTTTTATACAATTCTAAATTCTTTTGCAAAGGTTTGTAATTTCAATCCTCTTCTTCACTACATAGTGCAACAATACGTAACTCATTAGCCCTATATATATTCTTATTAAATGCCTTTGTCTTCATTGGAAAAAATTTGCACATCTTGCGTCTCCAATATATTTTTCTTTTTTAGTGTTTTTTGTGTCAGTCTATCTTTTGCTAGTGGTTTGGGTCAAAAAGCAAAGGATCTTTGATACCAAAATCTATTACCCATTTTCAGACAAACCAAAAGTCTTTGCCCATAGCTTTGGCACTTAAGGTTAAAAGACTTCAATGGATTGACAATTTCTGAAATCTTTGAAATGTATTTGAGGGTACAACAACCTCAAGAGTCAAAAGAAATTCAAATACCTTCCATTTATTTATTTTTCTCTTTCCTTCTATTGCTTAGACGTTTTGTTGTTATGGATCCTTTCTCCAATCCTAGTTGGCATAAAAAATGTCATTGCACATATTGGTAGAATTGTGTGTGTTCTTACATCCTCATATCTGTCTTTTTTTTAATCAAATTTCACATAAATTGCTTTACATTTATATTGCAAGTCTAGTAATCAAAGGTTTCTTACAGTCTTTAAGATATGACTCTCTTGAAAGAAATTATTTTCTTGGTCTTCTATTTTGGATCATGCAAGGAACAAGCAATGCCTTCACTAGTAGAAACTTGTGTTGCAGTCAACAGAATCCAGATGACATTTGTGTTGACTGCAACACAGGTTTCTTCTAGTGCTTACTAAAAATGCTCACTTTTTTATATTTTAGTAACATGTTCAATAGATGTATTACAAAATTTGAAGTTTGATTTGTACTCCTATTGGTTTAGGAATTTTCTTTTCTTATTGCATAAAGGTTTTGATTTTCAAATTTAACATAATTTAAAATTTAACAACATCAATTGTTGGTAACTATAGAATAAAAATAAAAACTTTAGGCAATACCAATAGTAGCACAATAAAATGTCTAGGTAGAAGCACCCTATATGTCACAATTATTTTATAGTTAATATGAAAAATGACAATTTGGGAAGGAGCTTATTGGTTATTTCAACCAAGTTTTTGAAACAAATTGTTTTGAGTTGATTTGCACATATGGTGCTGTAAGAACAAAACTCAATCATGTCCCAAATTGGAAGATTTATCATAATATGGCTTTGCTTGGATGCTCTTGGATTGCAAGTCATGGAAATAGAGAAGGTAGTATGTAGCATACCACCTCAAACTTAGAAGATTTTTCTCCATTTTTGCCTAAACATAACTAACTTCATGAAGAAGAAGCATTGCTCCCTCTTCAACCACAAGCTCCACTAATCTTTAACAACAACCAATACTTAGATTAGGTTGGAAAGATTGGCAATTCTCCTTTAGCCAAAGAAAAAACATTATATTCAAAGGGGTCATTTATAGAAGACCCCATAGTAGAGCTTAGATTGTATAATGCTCATTAGGGTTTCATTGCCTAGACTTTTAAGGAGTTGTACAACAAAGCTAATGGCAAAAGCTTGAATTAATTGACACTTTTTACAAGTATGTGCCAATTCCTAAGACCCCTGCCTAGTGTGTTGCATCTCTAGACTACTACACTCTTGTACAAGCTATTTCTTTTTATACTAGCCACACAAAGTTCTCCAATGAGTGTGTGATGATCAAGACAAATTGGTAAGTGTCTATGATCTACTTTGGTGTTCTTTCAGATAGAGGTCATTGTTTTTTATTCTATGTTTGTCTAATTTTTTGTGAAGTATTGATTGTCATTGTAATGCATCACCGTAAGTTAAAGGGTTGGTCTATAAACATTGTAGAGTTGAAACCTTGTCTTTTTTTTTATGTTTCATACATGTGTATATGCCTCTGATATTTGGAATGGACAACAAGGAGTAGTACCTATCATGATGTTCTAAACTTCTGAAGGAAGAATTACTATAGAAGGTTCCAAACTATCTTCTTATTGCGTGGATGTGTAGTAAATTGGGTTTTAGTTTGAGACGTATCTATGTGCATGCTACAATTTTCATTGTAAATTTACTACTAGAAAATTCAATTCTTTTGTTGATTTGGTGGCATTGATTTGGTTTATTTTTTTGTTAATTTGGACAAAAATCAATAGAAAAATGAACCAAATCAATGCAACCAAATCAACAAAAGAATTGAATTTTTTAGTAGTGATTCTTTTACAATTGTATGCAATTTTTTAATTTGGGCATGTCTCATTTAGGGCTTTTTTTTGGCAAAATTTTGCCAGACTGTCAAAAATCTGACCTCTTTGGCTTCATCCCTCCAAAAACTAACCTCTACAGTAAAGCCAATACAAGGGACACAGGTCCAAAAAAAAAGCCCTACTCTCATTGTGTATCACATTCTTGGGGATAATTTATTATGAGCAATGTGGCACCATTACTTTCTTATTTTAAGCACCTACCAAAGAGGTTTCTAGTTGTCTCATTCTCTTATTGCCAACGTAATTTAAGTGATTTATTAGCAAATATACATTTCCAATTCCAAATAGTCACTGCCCCTAAAAAAGAAGAGTGGGGTATGTGTAACTTTTAAGTAGGAATACCATCGTGATGTAATTGCTTTACTAAATATCACTTCCATACACTCTCCTTGGTTTTGATATTGTAAGAGTTGAAATCCTTGTTTATATTGTGTTCTTGGTTTTGTTGAGAGTCTCTGAGGATCCATAGTGATCGGTCATAATTATTTTTTGAAAGTCTTTGCACAAGTTTGAGAATAGTCTAGTTTACATGTTTTTTTGGAAAAAAATTGAGATTTTTCTTACCAACTAGATTGACTTTCCAAAAGTGTTTTGTGAGACAACAAGGACTTTAAATTGTGTTGTTTGCTTGAGTCTTGCTAAGACTAGGACCTTTTATCACTAATCTCAAGTCTCTTCCTTTGATATGCAAATACAAGGAATAAAGTTGTAGTTGCTCCCCTAAGCTTATGAACAGTTGCCCCAATTGGGTGCCAATTTAACAAAGGAGGAATCATTGTGTTGGTTTTGGGTACTTGTCTTTATGAGGTTGAAAGACCTTCCAAATATTTGTTTATATTAGTCTTCAAGTGACTTTTGCAATTGCTTGTCCATCAATGCATGTATGTCCTAGTAGAGATTCAAAGCACTAATCATGTTGGTCCTTAGTGTTGTAGATGATGAGTTGTTCTAGCATTAGTTTACAAAAACATGATACACCTCATATTAGATTACCTTCGCATTTTGTAGGATACTAATGTAATAAAAAAAAAACTTTATGTATGTTGTTGAATAGATATTGGCAAGAAGATGGCCAAAACACATGCAAGTTGTTTCCTTCCCGTCAAAATGTATGCCAATACAACCAAGTAATTGCCAATGGTATTGTATGTAAAGTTTAGCACCACCTCTCCACCATTATTTGGTTTGACATGGCACGTAAATAGTTCATCTTCAATTCCTTCAGTGGTTTTGTCAACCAACATTAATAGTTGATGTATCCTAGCAATATAGTAGCATAGAATTGTCACTTTTACTAGGTCACCCTTCACTTGAAGAATACAACGCTTGTGTAGCTAATCCAATGCAATATATAGAGAGTTGGGAAGCTAGTCAATTTATCTTGAGTTCCTTGCACAATCTTTGGAGCACCCATTATAGTGATTGTTGGATAGTGCCAAAGAAATTTTATGTGAAAACAAGAAGAGTGTTTGATGATAATGGTGGACTATAGTGAATCTGTCAAGTAGAAAAACCCACAAGGTTTTAGTGTTTTTGTAGCCAATTTTTTTGATAGATGTCATGAATCCAAGCACTTCACATCATGCGGGCGTGATTTCCAAATTCCAAATTTGTGTGTTTTTTGCAAAAAAAATATGCCAACAACACTCAAGCTATTATCTCCACTATATGTTTAACCCTCAAACATCGACACGGACAGTTGGTGTCCAATGGATGATAGAGAATCCTCCTAGTAGGAAGAAGTACAACTATTCATGCTCACAATTTTGTTGTGAAAAGGGGAGGTCTTCTACAATAATTTGACTTCCAACAAGTGCTTTTGCTATTTCTTAAACCTGTGATTCACATGGTAATGAAAAGGGATGATTTCCAAGGGCACCTGTTCATTTTTTAAGGATTAAGGGTTAATATTGAAGCAACAATAGTCCATTCCAACTCTTCTTTTTTTGAAACATTCAACCTTCAAGTGGGACTGACATGACACAACCTAGGCAACCTAGCGCAAGGCTCAAAAATTACACACCTTAGATATCCATATCAAGAACAAGTGGAGGGACAAATAACCCTCACATGAATAATGTCAACATGGGAAGTTGAATAATGTCAAGGCATGGGAAGTTAATGTCAACATGGGAAGTTGATAATGGCAAGGCTCAAAAATTACATCACCTGGTTAGTTTTAGGTCATTTCAGATGGCCAGGGTGAATTGACCCCCTCATTGCCCCTCCAGGGCAAACCCTGGAATTTTTTATTTGCAAGGCTTTATTTTTTTTTGAAATTCTGAATTCATATTTGCAATCAGAGGCCCCAAATTAGTCTAGGGAGATGCAAGAATTACCAAAAAATTGGCACAACATAGGGGGCTTTTTTTTCAAACCAACGTTGACCGGGGCAATGAGGGGGTCAATTCTCCCTGCGCATTTCGGACCGGTCCATACCAAGATTTGAAACCTAAACCAAAATTCCTGTCTTCACGAGTCACGACCCACTCGAATGTGATAGTGATAATACAGAGACTAAAGTGAATGTGATATTAAAGAGGTCACGATGTAGCTGGCTAGCAAAAATCGTCTTTCACACCGTGTCTCTTTTCAAGACTCTCACAGCCTTGAGAGAGCCACAGCACTCTGCAATTGCAACGTCGATAGACCTCCGTGATCTTCACTCAAAAAATTTCCCACATTCCAGACATGGGACTTGCACATGCTGCCAGTATTTGCACTCCCGTTTCCGCTCGGCTTCTCAGGAAACTAAGCTTAACCCACAGGCACCAGGATAAGAGTTTCTGTGACATGCTGAAGCAGCTGCGATGGAATAGAACCTCTTGTGATTGCGAAAGTAATTCCACAGGGAACCTGCGAGACCATGTTCTGGTAATAGCCCCAATTTCGAACCTGATTCGGAGATTTTTGAGTCAGTTTTTGTAGCTCAATTAGTCAGTCACTCGATTTTTCAGACACACGATTATTCAGTCTTTGCTGTTGATCACATGGCTATGGCGATTGCAGAGGCGTCAGTGGCAAGGACAGCTTCACCAGGGCGCTATTTTAGCCCTGCTCTTGCATAATACTGCTACGGAGGTGAGCAACCTTCCGAATTTTTGGAGGATTGAAAATGCCATCGTGCTTGAATTTCTTGATTTCGCTCTGAGCTCTTTAATGGTACCCCCAAGGTGCACAAAATGCTCGCGATCATATGGAATTCTATAACATTGTGACAAACTAGTGTTGGATGCAAATGTGATTTTAGTGGGTGTCAAAATTGGGTATGATATCATTGATTTTGGACAAAGATTCTTCTTATCACATCTCAGGTCTCATTAATAATGGATGATCGCTTCAAGAGGGAATAAGTTGGTTGGAAAATAAGAATTTGCAGTTATGTCGTCACCTTTGTATCCACTTATTCTACCATTGTAGGAACACTACAAGTTTAGGATATTCCATTCACCAAACTTGAGTATTCTCCAATTTTATCCAAAAAGAACTTTGGAGTCACAAGAGGTGGTCTAGAACTTGTTGCATTTGTCAAACTCCTTATTGTACTTTTGTATGCAGTTTCTTGTGACATAACAAAGTGTGAGGGAGAGTAGAGAGTGAGTTTTGAACAGTCTATATCCATTTCCTCTGGTCTGATGAGAGAACAGAGAACGTGAGATTAGAGAAGGTGATAAAAGAGTTCGGGGAGTACTGGTAAAGGCTTAGTCCGCTAACTAAAGTTGGATTGGGAGTGTGTGCTTTCAGCAAAATGCGGGTAGATTGTCGCTCGTTTCTACATCCACTGATGCTCACTTGCTAATGACGTGCTTTGGAGTGCCGGCTACAGCGGATGCGGATTTGGAAGTTGTTGAAAGATGTGAATTACGTGGTTCCGAGAGTGGGAGTCCCATTTTCTCCTTGGGGGTGGCACCTCAGCTTGACCTTCTCATTACCGGCAAGTCATGACAAAAATGCATTGCTGGCATAGCTACTAAGCCTTGATAAGTGTATGTCTGTTTGACACACGACTGGTCAACTGCGTGAGAATTGAATGGAACTCAGAGACAAAATCTGCAAAGCTTTCTTCTAATGAGAAGTTTTTGTCCTAGAAATCCTTTTTCTTGGATAGATTATTGGATTTTCCAAGTTCGCCTATGAGGCAAGTGTGTCTATTTCGGGATTGGTTTCAAGTTTTGTGAGCTGGTTGCAGGTCATGCAACGAGGGAGTTGCGACTTTGGAGATTGAGGGATTGGACTCCAGTTCTTGGGGATGCTTTAGGAGGGCATACTGGGTGGGTGCGAACTCTCGCTGTTGGCAATACAGTCATGGTAAGGTAAGCTTAGAAATTGCATAAAGCATCACATATCTGCTTTTTTCCTGTATATGTCTCAAAGTCCAATTGCTTCCAGTTTCTCGGCGGTTCATTATTGCTACTCTTGCAACAAGCATACGGGGTTGTGCGATTATTCTGTGCCGATACACATAGCATCCTTGAGAGTGATGGCATGGCATATTTCGAGAACTTGTCAACTAAGTTATGTAGAGCAAGTCATGTCAAATCAGAGAAAATCAGAGAAAATTAATTGAATTAAGCCCTGACTTACTTGTATGTAAAGACAATTTGAAGACTTGATGACCGCTAACTTTTTCAAATTGAGCTCAGTTTTGTAAAATTGGGTGTTGCTATTTCCCTTCGTGTCATTGTTCCCCTTAGAGGGTTCTCAATAAGGTTCTCTAGAATATTATGCAGTGACCACTAACAGTGTGTCTGCATTCGTAAGTTTTTATTGTGAGTGAGGTAATTGTGTTCTGGTATTTTCATTGCTCTGTTCTGTTCAGCGCAGCATGCAATTTCGTTAAGGTGTGGAAGCTTCCTGGCACCTCAAACGCTAGGATGACAAACTCCTCCACGATTAGGCATTTAGGTGACTTGCAATTATTCAAGGGTAATGGTCGTCTACCAAATTCCTTCCGTTTTAATTTTCTTCACTCACCCACTTGTTGGGGATATTGCACGCTGTGGTGAAAAGTCCCAGTCATTAATACAGGAACTGTGCTTGGGAAGAGCAGGTGATGTGCTTGTAACGGCAATGGATGATGACTGCATTTACGCTGCCACCGCAGATGGGTAATCCTATGCTTTGCGTGCCTTCACTTTTGGAAATCTTTAACCCTCTGGTACTGACCTAAACATAGAAATTCCTTTTTGAAAACACGGACTCCATTATAGTAACTATCAAAACATAGTTTATTGTTTGAAAGGTGTATGGCATGTTTTCTTAATTTCATTGGTATATTTTGCTACCTTGAAGTTCCCAAATCATTCATTCAACTCCTATAGATGTGCAAGCTGACACTTTGTGCCGTTTACGTAATCTTCAAACAGAAAAGTTGACCGATTCTAATTGCCTTGCCAGAGTGCTTCATATGTGGAAAATCTCCCAAGCTTTAAAGAACCTATCTATTAGCTCCCTTTACACAGGAGTCAGTGTTCAAGCCCATGAAGGTATGGCCATCCTGTTCAATTGTTTTTGAATTTTGATTGATCAGACCGTTGACGTGGGATGTATCTCAAATACACCTCCTCCCTCCGTTTGGAAATAGTGTATCCATTCTCAGTGGTGATTGCACTGATTGACCACATTCAATGTTATCGGATAGAGACAAATATCCTTTGAGTAATCGACAAACTACTCAACCCAAGCAATTAGAGTGTGAACCTTTAACCTCATAGGTCAATTAGGGCATTTTGAAGCTTTGACTAGATGTGGAAGTCGTAACGGTCTACTGGGGAAATGATTTTAGTTCACAACATGTCTGTAGAGTTGAATTTTTCGTCTTTTATTCAATTACTTGTGTCTTGGTCCTTTCAAAACTATCTTATTAGCAACAAACGAACCTCTGCTTGCGTAACGCTGGAATACGTGGAGGAATCTCAGCAACAAGTGTATTGCAGGCAGAATCATCAGTCTAGTGCTCCACGACGATGTTGTCATCACTGCTGGACATGATGGCCATATTCGGGTACATTCTGTCCCTTTGTGCTTGTAAATTCACACTGTTTTAGCTTCTTCGTATGATGAAAAGTTTCCACATACGTTCATTATCCACAAGAATTGGTATTTCCTTATATTCTTTCTTCGACTTGTGCATTCTAGGTCTGGTGCAAATTGACCTTGCAAATGAAGGCAGAAGCAGTAGCTGCGCACAAGGGCGCAAAGCTGCATGCCTTAGCGTCAACAAGCACCTTCCTCTTCAGTGGCGGGGCTGACAAGGTTTGTGCGCGTCATTGACATTGAAAAGTTTTTTCTGGAATTTTTAGAGAGTGTCATAAAAAGAATCTTCGTCATGATTCATGGGAAGGTCTTCCTATGAATTAGGGTCATTCGAAGGCCTCCAAATGATCATTGTGACATATGGAAATCTTCTCATGAATTATGGAGAACTCGAGATTATTTTGTAGTGTTGTCCAGGAGTTCTGGAAACAGCCCAATTGTACTTAGAACCATGTTATTGCCGTTTGAATTCGATTGCTGTCTTTTTCTCGAATTTTGAATTCTGCTGAGTTGTGTGCTTGATGATGCTTTGCAGTTTGTGCGTGTTTGGGATCCAGAAACTCTGGCCCCTGTTGGAGAACCGGTGCAAGCACATGCTACGGGTGTGAGATCATTAGCTGCTAAGCTTACTTCCTCATCATCCATTATAAGTTCAGTGTCACCACTTGAGGAAATCGGAAGTCAACTGCATAGCCTTGATTCAACTGTCTGGTTAGTGTCAGGGGATGCTCAGGGTGACGTCATACTTTGGCGCTTTGTGACAAGGTAGTCCTGTTGTGAGGAAGATGATAATCAACCAGTTTTTTTCTTGCCGAGATTACCGTGACATGGACGAGCACAAAGTACGTCCACCGATTATCGGGCCCAAACTAATTCTCATATTTGTTTCTCTTAAGGCTGTAAGTTTGCCGAAATGTCATCTTGAAGTCGCTGAAAAGTAAATGAAATCCAGATGATGGCAACCATGGCAAAAGACGTGCGCCCAAGCAAATCATGGGCCAGGATAACAGTTGCAAATATGGTGCAGAACAATTCTCCTATCCAAGCTGTGCTCCTCAACTCCTATCCAAGTTCAGCGTCTACTTGAAGAGGAATAATCACAGCCTCGTCAGAGTTGGTTATGTACTTCCTGATAAGGGATTTTACTTGCAAACAGGAAGCCACAGGAATGTTTTGTGGCAGTGCCTCAGATTCTGGTTTAGATCATTCTAGAAAATGAGTGTAAAAAAAAAGACGTTGCAGTTGACACACCATGAGCATATCAAAGTATTGCTGTACAGCACAATTCATAACAATCTTGAGCAACTGCATTTGCACCCTTGCAAAAAGAATTTAGGCTCATTTCACATAGCATCTTGAGTTTATATAAAGCATTGTCAATATCCGCTATCTGATTATCAAGGTAGTGATTGACAAGCTTTTGAAATAAATCAATTAGGTAAGGAAAGCAGTGGAGAGGGAGCAAGCTCCCCGCTACAATAGATGTAATGAGCCAACTAATGTAATCTTCCAATGAATTGATCTATACAGTTGCGTTAATAATTAAAACTATACATGAGAAACGAATCTGATACTATTGTTTTGCTGAAATCAACATACCAATTACGAAGCTCAGGTTTTGTATGGAAAGATGGGAGGCTCGTAAGATGGGAGACTTCTCAAGAAATGCTGTCGAACATGTCACCTTGCTCGGTATCACTTGATCTTTGGTTCGTGGGGTGTTCCACATGGAGCTGCATATCCAAACAAGTACTCTGGAATGATTTGATGGATGTTATCGTGAAGCTCTGGTCCCATCCTTCATCATCCGCTGGTATCCAAAGTTGGTCTTTGTTGATGGTGTCCGCAGAGGGCGACTTTAGATAGGCTACCAGTTCCCACGAACAATCTGCCACAAAACACAAGGTCAATTTCCTTGCTCTTTCAGAATTGAACAGTTTTCTTGTTCTTTCATAATTGAATAGTTTCCTTGCTCTTTCAAAATTGAAGAACGAACGTAGCATAATTGGTATAACTTAATGCATATATATTAACCCCTTAAAAGTGGCTAAGTTAACCAATCAGCAATATAATCCTAAATCAGATGAGAGTAGACGATCCCAAACTCGGGGGCTAGTTTGTACAAGAGAGGACCCAGAGGCAGAACCGAACCCAAGATACATCACAAACCCTACCGAACATAGCAAGTAAGATTTGTCGTCTAATAAAAAACTTACAAAAGAGAGCCTTCAGGGGTTGATCTCATTGACCTTTGGGTTTTATAAGTACACTAGGGTCCTCTTTACTTTGGATAGGAATTCATTGGATTCAATACCCTACAGTAAGCCGGTCCAGCACAGCAGGTCCTCCAGCAGAATTTGTACCTGAGGGTAAAGGCGACATTAGCGCATCAGAAACGGAGATCTTGAGGAGGAAGCCTCTGAGGGCGAATTCAAGGTGCTGTGCTGGCACTCCTGCGCTTGACAACTGCTTGAGACTGAGCTTGAATACAAATTTCTCCACAGGCGTCTGATTGATATCTACAACCAAAAGAGTAATTTTGTCCACGACCCCCTGAAAAATCAACCAAGGACTTAGCAAAAAAGGCCCCAATGCTTTGGCAACCAAAAACGAAGTAGTGAAAAAGTCTAAAACATGGTTTGGTACCAAACTGTTTGCAATCCGTTATTCCATCACACAGAAGCTCAAGTTAAATAGGAAACAGCTAAAATTGAGTTTCTGTGAGATATGGTATAACGGATTGCAAACTCTGCTAATTTTGTCAGAAAGAAAAAAAATTTACTTGCTGAATCCAAGGCTGAAGATTAGTGACTGCCGAATGGATGTACTCTCTCAAACCAGGGTGGCGCGCCCATTGGACAGGAACGTTAAAGTGCCGCCGTCTCTCAAAAAGCTCTGCACAATCCAACAACCGATCATTCTCATGAAATTAAGAATGAGACATCCCACTTTCTACTATTACAGCACCGAACCTCAGAGCCAAAGCAAAGCTGTCAACTTCCCTACCTGGTGGGTAGAGTTCTCGGATGCACAGCAGCTGATGGATGCAAACCTCCAGAAATTCACAAACCATCTCTCCTAGCTCTCCTGCAAAACAGAATATATCATTAGTAGAATACCCAGCCCCACATTAAAACCTACTATTGAGCGGGTTTAAATTTAAAACCGCCTTGAATGGCGTTACAGTAGGTAAGATTTAACGAAGCTAGGTTTTGGGTTCTCTATTTAGGGTTTGATGCTGTATCGATTAAATCGTATCAAAATAAGCAAAAAAATTCTACATTAAAGCACATTCTAGACCGAGGCGATTACCTCGATCAGAGAGGCGAACGCCTTCCATAGACGCCAACAGGAAGCACTTGCAGTTGAGGTGGTGTCGGGGCTCGGAGAAGTAGAATGCCCTTTTGCATTACTTCTTTCTGCCATGCCAGAACCTAAAGTCACAGGATCGACTTTTCCTAAAACCCTAGCGTCATGAGGAAGGAGCAGAGAATCTATAGAAATTGATACTCAAATTGGTGACTTGTATGACACAAAAGAGGGTCGTCCCACGAAACCCTAATTCCGTTCCTACCGCTCTGCTTCATTGGCCATGGAAGAAATCAGAGTTTCAAAGAGGGCTGTTTCTAAAACCCTCAGACTAAGGGCTTGTGTGACATCAAATCTGTTGCAGGTGTCAGGGTTTTGCATTTAAGACAGATTCCTCACGTCCCTAAAGAATGGCGCAGGTTCATATGAGGAGATGCGAATAATACGAGTTCTACAGAGAAACCTACATGCCGCATTTAGAACTGCAGCATACCAAAATCATGAACAGTAAGCTTTCTAGTCGTACATATTTTACTTTTCTCTCTTTGGGGGCTCTTCGGCAGGAACAGGGTGCTCAATGTACAATTGCATGTCCAAGCAACTGCTGCGCATAGACTTGATGACTGTGATCGTGAAGCTCTGGTTTGAATTCTCCTTCTCCTCAGCTGGTACCCAATACTGGCCTTTGCTGGAAATGTCGGTAGCGAGCGCCTTCATGTAAGCCACCACCTCCCACGAACAATCTGCAGCAGCTAAGAATAATTGCAGTGTTAAATTCATGAACGTTATTGCAATTCCTTTGAGAGCACGAATTGGGGTTATCAAACTTCCTTGGCACATAATCTTCTATCGGTGATAAAACCAATTATTCCTCTAAAAACAACCAACCACTCCTTAGGATTATCTCACTTCAGTTTGACTCTTCTAGTTGAAAATATCGTAGGCTTTTCTAGGATTGGAGTGCAAAAGCACTCGATTGCACCCACTCACCACAATGATCTCGTGACTTACTCCACACGAGAAATAATCGGGATTATTGTGACCACCAAGTACAGTCCTTATTTTTTCCCAAGTCCTAAAGTACAGGAAGACATAATCCTCACCCTGGTGAAGACATAATCAAGGTCGATAACCCCTATTGCTACCCTTGCCCAGGACAAAACTTAAACTTGAAGGACATCACCTTTTGCAACTAAACTAAGGTAGGGACGCCCTAAATTGTCACCCTAAACTTTAAGTCAATGCTTCATATTGATTAAGAGGATACAGACCACCTAAACGTCTATTCAAGTGTCGAAATTACCTATAAAACTTTGAACGATTACAGCCTTTGCATACAGCATGCAAAATCGCATTCTTTGGTGCATTGGAATCCTTTTTCATTTCCATAAACGAACATGCAAAAAAAATGACAGGTGTAATAATAGTAAACATGCTCAGTGGCAGTTACAAAATGGAGACACTCCACCACTTAGGGCTAGAAAGCTTTTCAAAGGGAATGTACCTGGTGGTAAAAGCGACAGTGTGGAATCAGAAACGCAGAGCTTGAGGAGGAAGCCTCGAAGAGCAAACTCGAGGTGAGATGAGGGCAATCCTGCATCTGTCGCCTGCTTAAGGCATAGCTTGAAAATAACCTTCTCCACTGGCACTTGGTGGCCATCCAGAAACACTACTGCGATTTTCTCCACAACGCCCTAAAATTGCATCCACTAAAATTTGATCAGTACAGAGCTTGACTCAGGTTTCATTCGGCACCCCTACACGACAGAGATTTCATAGGATTTTACATGATAAATTCAATTGATCATCTTGTGAACAAAATAATTCACACAGGACGGAGTTTTAAATCAGCAGAATCAGTGAAGCAAATTGCATATGTTGGTCACAAAAAAACATAAACTGAACAAAAGAAAGTCCCACTAAAAAGCGCCAGAGAATACATGAGGCCCTCGGGGGTTAACCCAATTTTCTAAGATATGTATGATGAGAGCTTGGGGATACAGATATCCTTACTTGCTGAATCCAAGGCTGAAGATTAGTAACAGCCGAATGTATGTACTCCCTCAACTCAGGGTGACGAGCCCACTGCACAGGAACATTAAAATGGCGCCGTCTTTCGAAGATCTCTGCACATAAAATAAACGAAATCTCACTAAATTGGCTAAAAATCTAAGGTACTCTCACCCAATATTGCTAGAGACTCCAAAGCATCACTTCCCTATTCAGCTGCTGTACCCCTTAATCAATGTACTTAGAATCAAATCACCAACCTTAAACTTCCACTAATAAAACTTTAACCCTTCATAACTTTCGCATACGTTATCAGAATCACGCATTCTTTAGTGCATTGGAATCCTCTAGCAGTTGCCAACAAGTAAATCAGCAAAAGTATCGATTCGGAGTATCCCCGGACGAAAAAACAGACAGCGAGAGATCTACTCAGTAAACCTACCTGGCGGATACACCTCGCGGATGCACAGCAGCTGATGAATGCAAACCTCAAGAAACTCGCAAACTAGCTCGCCAAAATCTCCTGCACGCACAGATAAACGTCCATAAGCTTGGAAAAAGTAAAAGCAGGTGCTCACAGCTGAAGAGATCATGCAACTTGAGGAAATCGGCCATCTCTACTCACCTTGAGGAGCCTCCATCAAGACTACAACACAATCTGTTTGTCACACAGAATTCTTGGGGCCGAATTGGCTGAGGGTGAAGCTCAGTTTGCAGCTGGGTTCTTCTTGGAGCAATTCAAATGTGAAGGGGAGGAGCTGATGACGAAGAAGACGGCCAGCAGTGATGGACACAAGGCAAAACTTCCGCTTGAAGAAGAGTTGTAGTTATTATTAGGATGCCGTAATTAGTTACTGGAATGCCACATCATGCTGAGATTGGGAGATGCTCCTGATTTTTAGAAAGTTGTGGATCTAGGGCTCAGTCTTTTGGCGGCGCATTCAAGGCCATTTGCCGGACAGGGTTAATTTATGCAGCCACAGTTAAAAAAAAAAAAGATGAAAACATCCACAACAGTAATTCAGCACAGTTCTAAGACATGTAATTACTATGAATTTTCAAAGTAGAACTTCCTAGGCCACTCAAACCTTCACATAGTTTGGTCCTAACACCAAAATCTAGAAAATCAGCAGTCAACCAATTGCAATTAAGTAAGGGAATGGTTTAATGGCACTTCGGGGAACACTTTTTGTGGAAGTCTATTCGTCAAGAATGGGTGCAAGATGGTTTTAGGATGGTTTTAGATGTTTTGGGTGTTTTTCACCTCAAGTGAAATTGAAAGTATTGTGGAACACGGTGAAGGGAATTCTAACTTTGAAAAAGTGAAAATCAATTTTCAATTTCAATACAACATGGAAGTTTGCTTTAAAATGGGCATTTTTTTATGAAATATCCTACACATGAGTTAATTCAAATACATTCATTTTATACTAGTAGAAAAGGAAGAAGCATAAATGTTAGTTGTGAAAATTCTTTGGGCAAAGTCTTTGCTCAAAGAATTTTCCTAAAGATCCTATAGAATTTTCCTATAGGATCTTTAATGAGCAAAGTCTTAATTTAAGTCAACCCAATTTAAATTAGAGTTCTTCTTTCTCATAGGGGAGAATATTTGTGTCACCTACAAAATTGATATCACTAGAATACTTTTGTTCTATGTATTTTGGTGTAATGTAGTAATATTCAAACTTACACCAATTCAAAATACTATAACTTTTATCAAATTGGTATGTCATGCACAAGTAGGATAAATCAATGTAATGAGTCTTGTACTACCGTAAGTGTAGAACAAGGGCAATACCTTTTGCCAAATAATTATCTTTTCTGAAAAATAAATTTTGAAAAATGTTGAAAAGAAAATTTTCAATATAATTCTTTAATTCATCATATAAAAATATGGTTTAAGGAAAAAAAATCCTAAATTTTTTGCATTCATTTCTAGAATTATTTTTCACGACCTTGTCCTACAACTATAGTAGTTTCGGGTACTTGATTTTTTCTTCTAATTGGTACTAAAAAAACTAAGAAGAAATTAATTTCTAGAAGAAAATTACAACACAAAACAACTAGTAGATCATATTAATTGAATTAACTTCGGCAATTACCTTTGTTGTTTGTAGACTATTAAAAAAAATGGCATTGAATTGAATGCCTTTAGTAATGTGTTCAATGCCAAAAATTTGAAATGATGAAAATTATATTTCATTGGCTTGTCAAGGTGTAGTATCATCCAGGTTTTTAATTAGGAAATCTGATAGGAAATATCAGTATACAAAGCTTTTGAGTTTGAATGAAGTTTTGGGTAGACATGTATGGCTCTTAAATTGGTCAAATCATTGCCACATTTGTATATAATAAAAAATAAAAAAAACACTAAAAGTTTTAAAAAAACAATCTTAATTCTTAACCCCTAAACGTCTGGATTCATCTCCAAAATTGACAATTTGAGAAAAACATTATAAACTACAATTTGGAAGAATATTTTGGAATTGGTTTACAAATGAAAGCTATAGATTTTGATTTTTAAATTCTATCCGTATGGTTAGATCTACTAATGCTATCATCAATCTTTTTCTATAAATTTTGAAAATAAAATTTCAGAATTCCTTCTAAATTCAAGTACAAGTAAAATATTATCATTTTTTGAGTAAAACTTGTTGGAATGGATTTGAAATAAGGTTCTCTTCATATGGTGATTTTTTGAAATTTTTGTGAGCTTTACATCTTTGACCTCATTTTTGCACATCTAGTTTTGAACTGAAGTCAATGCAAATTGATCACTTGACATACTTCCACATCTGTAATTTTAGAAATGTATATATATTCTAGTAATACCAAATCCAATCGATGGATAGGACAACAACTTGATAAAGTATCACCAAAAATTAGGATGACTTTCATCCAAGTAGGAATGAGACAAAAACAAGGATCTTAATCTGTTCATCGTCCAGAAAATGGACATTGGAGTGCTCTAGGGTTAAAGAACAAACCAAATCCAAGGGGCATGGTAAAAAGTCAAACTTGAATTTTACGTGGTTCTCAACTTTATATTACTTTAAACTTGATTGAGAAAATATAACTCCAAAATAATCTAATTTTTATTCCATATTCATGATTATCACCATCATCTCCATACTAAAATATTTATATACTTTTATGCATTTTTGTAATTACCATCATTTTTAAAAAATCATTTTTTAAATAATATAAAATTCATTTTTCTTCTTTTAATTATGAAAAAAAAGTTAAATTTTGAATATAAATTACTACACAAAAAAAATATCAATTTTTTTGGAAAGTACATTTTAATATAGAAAACTAATGAAGTTTGACTAAGTAGGAAAGTGGAATCACTAAAAGAAAATTGTAACAAAGTCAACACAACCAACTTAATGTTTTTTCAGTGGCCAGAATAAAATTTTGTATTCCAGTTGGTTGTGTTGACTTCAACACACTTTTCTTCTAGTGAATGTCCTATAAGGATTAATAAGGTACACATGAATTTGGTATACAAAGTATTGGAGGGAGAAATATTATTTCAACTTTATATTAGAGGGCACCATTAAAGTAGAAAATTATATATTTTTATGTTCATTTTGTAGTATGTAAGTACGTGTATTGTTCTACAACACCAAATTTTTAATACCTTCAATTATTGACAAAATAAAGTATTTGGCATGTATTAACTTGACATTGTTGAAGTATTGTCGCAAGATAAGTAGAATTTGAAACCTCAAAGACTGAAGTCTTGAAAATTTACACAAATCACAAGAGAGAACTTTGTCTATGAATACTTTACAACACTAGGATGTGGAATACAAAACTTGTACAAAGGTTCAACATTGCACAACCAAAAAATAACAATGTGCATTTGTAGTATAAAATCAAGAAATTGGTACACAAAGTCTTATAATTCTCCATATTGATACTATATTCAAGTGAATCCAATTCACTACTTTTAGTAAATGTAAAAAAACATCATTGTGACTACTTTTTGTCATGTCTATATGAATCATTTTAATAAGAAGTGCCTAAGTGCCAAGGTAAAGGTCAATCAAGGTTCCAAAACCCTAACAAAAACTTTCTATTCGAATCAAATGTGTATCATATGTACCATGTGCCCTAGTCATAGTTGAATGAAACAATTGCTCTAAAATGAATGATTTGGTATTAATTAGCCTTGTTCCAAATGGCTCATTGAGGTCATAAAATCAAATCGTAAAAACAATGGGATTTTTGGAATGCACCAAATTATATTGAATTTTTTTCTTTCTAAATTGAAGGCAAGATTTAAGATTTTGATCCCACCCTTGCAATTCTAAGTTGCAAAGATAGGCCAATGATCCTTTTACACTTCAAATGGTGCAAAAATTTGTTCAGCCCTCCTTTTACAACTTAGAGTTAGAAAGAACGAAATGAATGGTGACATTCATGACTTATAGGATAAGTATAGTATAGTTATTACAAAACAAAAAGACACCTTTCTAAAGCAAATCTTTAAAACTAAAATATTGAGTTCAATCTTCAATGCAATCTCATCATCCCCACATTCTCAATTTTTGTAAACATATGTTATAAGAAGTAATAATATAATAAACAATGATTTTTATTTTATTTTGGACTATCCAAAAAGCTTGACTTGAAGGTGGTCATAGTGGCCAATATTGAAGGAGTACATGCATTTGACCAAAGTTTCCTATAAGATAATAAAAACTCTTAATTAGCATATAACTAAAACCAGAACAAGAAGAAACAAAGTCATTCTCATCAATTGTCATGTTTCTTTTTGTAATAACCTCACTTATTTTTATGAGCTTGTCAATTTGCAACCACCTCACTGGAGGTCTGGAGCTTCAATGCTTATGTAGATTTAAGTGTTTTTGAACAAACAACCTCGCACAAAAGTTAAGATGCTCAATACACTTACATAACTAATTGCAAAACTTGTTTTTTAAGAATTCAACATTTGACAAGTGCACTTGCCTTCAATGCTTCCCAAAATGTGTCAACAAAAGAAAATTGTTAGATATTGATCCAACATATACCACCACATCCAATTCAAACTAAACTATAGTTTGAATTAGTTGTGGTGGTATACGTTGGCACCATTTGCTTTAGTAGGCACAAACCTCGTAGCATCATGCAAATAAAAACCTTCAAGGATCTTTTACAGATAATGTACAATACAGTCTCAAAACAAACATAACAACCACTCAATACAATCCTTGCAAACTACTAGTTGATTAATGGCTAATAAACAAACTTAGCATTGTAGGTAAAGAAAGGTATAAAGGTGGACATCAACCAAACTAGTTCCAAAAGAGTAATTCATAAATTAATATAAACAAAATGAAAGAAAAAGACCAAAATAACAAAATCATCGCAATCACTCTCAATTTGTAACTCTAAACTCCAAAAATAGTCCACACAATAGTGACAAATTAAGTTCATGACAAATTGAGATGGTAACAAAGTTTTGCTATATGATGGATAAATATGTGAATTAATGGCTTTCATAGTATGGAGGTTGTTATTGACCATTGAATTCTAAAGCATTTGAGCTACTTGTCAAATACTCAAGGAATGGCAATTTCCCATTTTTCTGTATTTGTTTCTATTTCCTTTGTTGATCACACCTAGGTGACATTGTAGCTCAAATTCAATCACCTTAGGAATCCAAAATTGTAGATAGACAATACTTAGGGCATACATGATGTGACAATGGAACATTGCTCGATCTTCATAATCAAAGTAGTGGCCGCTACTATATTCACAACCACAAACTTAATAAACTTTTCCAAATTTCAAATTTCAATACAAGAATTGCCTTTGTCAAATTGGAAACACCATAGATGATAGCCTGAACACTTTTCCAAAATGGATGATGAAGGAAGAATTGTCACTTACCTTCTATATCGTGTCACTTACCTTCTATAATAACTTTTGTGACCTCCTACAAGTCCAACGTCACAAATTCTTATTAGTGAAAACCACATTACATTCAAATGTGATTTTCACCACACATTTGTTGTGTGCTTTGAATACTAGATGTCACTAGAAGAAACCCATATTTTTCTTGACGCATTTTTTGTGACTTCCACTTATTTTTATATTAAGTTTGATGTTACAACTAATGTCTTGATGTTATGTTTGATGTGATTTTTAACATAAAATTAGATGGACGTCACAAAAAATGCGTCAAGAAAAACAGAGATTTCTTCTAGTGTGTCCAACCTCATTATTTAAACGAAGTTTCTAGAGAATTTTAATATGACCATGGTCGAAGACATAGTAGAACATCACATTTTCAACATAGAGATAGTAGAACATCATAAAAGCGTCCAATTGAAAATATAGTATCAAAACCCATACATGTAAGTACTATGAATATCTTGAAAATAAACTTTCAATGCTCTAGTAAAATCACAAACATATACCATAGGAAATTAAGCAAAAAAACCAAACTTTTTATAATTTGGAGGAGTGAAAGGAATGAAGTAAGTGACAAGAGTGTGTGCACATCTACCAATTGAAGTTAATTTGTAGTTTCACCCTTGAGAATTGACTTGGTAGTCATGTCTACATACATTTTAACAATGAGGATTCAATGTTTCTAGAGCACATGCTTGAGAAAAGATAACATACTCTTATCCAACAAGTTTTTACATTGTTTAGGATCTCCCTCTACCTTTGACTATAACAAATCTAAAACCTTCTCTAGCTTGAGGTGCCAATTTAAACTCTTTGAAAAATAAGAGTGGAATCTTAAAGCAACTTCTCAATTATTGAAATCATTGCTAGGTCAAAGAGAACATCCACAACTAGATTTGTCGTATGGGTGACACAATGCATGCCTTGGCAATATAGAGCATACAAACTTTAGATCTAAATGGTCAAGTTGGTGCACTTGCCTTGCAACATAGAAGTACTACTAGATCCAAAGTATGCAAGCTTGTTTTGAAAGTTTAGCAAAGTGAGACCACCATCTCATTCTTCTACCTCCGCAATGATCCTTGTAATCTAACCAATATATCATAGGACCCTCTATGAGTCTCTTGAGGCTCAACCACAATAGAACCTTCTCCCAATTGACTAGAATGTATGCATTCCAAGTTTATCTATGCTTGGCTATCAACCATTGTCACTTTGTTGCAACTTAGTGAAAAATAGTTGGTATTGCTCACTATTTGTTTATTCATGCACTACATTAAAATACTTTCAGTCAGCTCCCAATCCAATGATATTGACCAATGAGACACTAATATTTGTAGACACATAAGTTGTTGCAAAAGCCCCCACATGTGTTCGTATTCTAATTAAGATGGGTCTCTCAAAGGAAAGCAAGTAAAATATTTTCACCAACTAAATTTCTTTGTAGTTTGAAGGAATACCTTGACCTACTATCCACTTTGCTTTTTTGTGTTTAGAATTGACTTTCATCTAAAAGTCAACCTTCTTTATTCCATACTTAGGTACATTACACTTAGCCATCATCCACTCCTATTGTTTCCTCATAGTGTCACCTTTTGCATCAAGGAACACATAACCTATAAGTTACAAGTATATATTTGACAAATTCAAAGTTTTTAGATTTGGTTGGATCTTGCTCACACCAAAGAAAATTCAACACCCAACCTTCTTTATATCCACACTTGTATATTCTTGTAGCACAAAAGATAGTAAACATTGGAAAAGAAATCATATTCACATCAAAAATTAAAGACCCCAAGACAACAACAATCTAACCAATGGTTTTATACAAGCAAATCTACAATGAGTCCAAAAAAAATGAAGATCAAATTCCAATGCAATGACAATCAAGCTAAGAAGGTACATTTGGTATTCAAATGGATATAGACAAATAATAGAAGAGAAGCTACAATTTGACAAAATGAAGTAATAAGGAGATGTGTTATACCAAACTTACTTTCATTGTGATTTTTTCATCAATGGATTGTACCATTGTCTTGATATTTGTGTTCTTGTGTGATATCTTCAATCTTGGGGAGTGCTAGCAATGGAACATAGAATCTATAGTTATAGGTGTCTATATTACACGTACCAACATTATTGAGTCTTTTCATATTATAGTGTACCTATGTTATAAGTACCTATATTATAAACACCTTCAAATAGTGTAGGTACATACCTACAACTATGTTCAAGGCTCATAGGCTCACATCTTTGCATTCACGCGCTAACAGTGCTAACATCGTTGGAGATGTGGTGATTTGCAGCTTGAATATTCTTGATGTCTTTGAACGCTTAGGTATCATGATTTTTTCATTTGAGAGTGTAAGGATGCATTGCTTGAAGGTGAAGACATTATTTTGGCTTCGGAGCCATCGTTAAAGCCTTGTAGAAAAATCCAACAAGCAGATGCAATCAACATACCAATGACCAAAAAAAAGAAATGCAAGCAAATGAAGCAAAGTAGGCATATCAGATTTCTAGTGAAATAAGCATGAAGTGGGCATAATATAATTGATTCTATCTCTTAAACGTGGCAAAAAAATAGATAGAAGATGAATAATGAGCAAATTACCTAGCCTGTGTTTCAAAAATAACTATCAATTTGCAATCATCATAATTGCATCAACAACTAATTTTTGATCACATGTCCACAATGACATTGAAACAGAAAGTGTTGAGAAATTAAAGCACAACAATCAAATGCAAATAGTAGAGACAATATTGGACACAAATAAAGAGTGGAGGATAAAGAATACCCCCAACACCCCCTAAATTTTAACACAGGGAATGGACAAGCCCCTTTACATTGTTGGCTTCATAATCCTCCTCCTCAAACTTTCTACTTCATGTGGCAAAATGACAATTAGGCACCTTGATGTGCTAAGTGAAACTGTACTATAAGATGTAGAATATGCACACAATTCAAAATGGTTATCAAATTCAAAGTGGTGAACACTACGAGCTTGAATTATATATTTGGTATTACTCTAATCCTAAGATACTACAGTAGTTGCCATCCAGGCTGACAAAATACAACTTAAAATAACACCATTTCTGGTGATATTGCCTTTCTTTCCAAGTAATTTTTCTATACTCCATTTTTTACAATTTGAAACAATATTGATTTTGTGCGATTTGATGCCCAAATAATATATGCTGAAGATATAAATGCATATTCATGTGCTTATAGTACAACCATCATAACCTTTAAATTTTCAAATATATGAACTAGCCCTTAAAGGACTAGGGTGTTTTTTAGTGGAATTTGTCAAAAATTGGCACTTTTTTTTATCAAAATTGAAATAATAAACTTATTCTTTATACTTCAACCATACAAAATGGTAGAACACCATGATTATGGAAATGTATTGGAAAAATTTCCTTGAAGGGGTTGAAGCACCCATCTTCTATCAAAATTTCACAAACATTGACCATGCAATTTTGACTTCATAATGACATGCATGAGTTTCCAATGTTCTTTGAATAGACATTTAGTCTTTTAGGGGTTAATTATATATGTCTCTATTGCAAAAGAAAATTAGATTGAGTATTGCTAAATATGTTTGTCAATCAAGTAAAATCAACTAATTGAGTGTCTAGAAATATCAAAGGTGGGGCCCCAATACCACTACTATTTTTTGGTTAATATTGACATATTCAGTAATGTATGACCAATACACATAAAGGTTGTAGATTTAACTCATATACACTTTAACAAATGATAGTGTACAATGATTCCTAAAATTATTGTAAGTAATTGTAACTCCTCCAAAATATCTATATCAATTATTCATGCATTGCATTCTTTTTTCTTTGCATTTATATATTATCCTCGGTTGAGTATCTAGGGGTTAATCTATGAAGGAATAGTTCTACAAGGGACTTCCACTAAAATACTAGATGAAACAACATTTGATAATACATTGATGTGTATTGATGTTGGACTCTCTTCCTTAGAATGTGTTGTGCCTTGTTGTAGAATTGGATGGAGGTGGCAAGAGAGGATCTTTTGCAAAAGAAGCATTGGGTTCCAAATATATATTAGGAGTAGAACCTCGTTGGTCCAATTCAAAGAAATCAGAGCTTTGAGGAATGCGAAACGCCATCCTCCATAGTTGTTGCAAACTTGGAGTTCTAAGCCTTTGCCTAATTCATTGGCAACATATTCAAGATATTGTTATTATATTGTACTTAGGGTCATCTTACTCTAAGAATCAAGACCAAGGGAACTCAAGAATTGAACATCCTTATTGGTGAAGAGCTAAATAATGGTCTTCACAGCTATATACTAGGAGTCTAGACCAAAGTATGTCAAAATTATTTACTTAGTGCCTAAATGGTACAATTTTAGTTTAAGTTCAACATAATATTAAATTTTATTCTAAATAAATAAATATTTGAGAAGATTATTGATGTTAACAAATGTAATTGACTTGAATTCTTCTTAAAATAATAGAATAGAACTAATATATCGAGTACAAGTACACCAATTCTTATATAAGTACATCAAGCTATCAATTCACAACTTACAGAAGAATGGAGACCCGTTGGCTATCAATGATAGATGACATCCGAGATGACATTATAGCACCTACACAATCCATTCATTTGTTCATATAAAGAAAGGTGAGCTATTACTGAGAAAATTATATTTTGACACTCATGACATGTCTTAGTGACATTGATTTTTTATCCACATATACGAAAATTGTGACTAAATTTAGATAAAATCCAAAAATAGAATTACTGTATGTAAAATTATAAGAGGTCAATCTTCAAATGGTCAATTTTTCAAATTCATGCCTTCATTTCAAATTTCCAATTGTTGAACATTTTGTAATGAATATCTATTTAATATATAGATATATGACAGCACAATTTTGGGTATGCACTTCAAATTAATCAATCTTACCTTGTTAGAAATCTCAATAAAAAAATTGATTTGGAGTAGCATCCAAAAACAAAACAAACAATAAATAAATAATACACAACTTCAATACAGGTGTCAACATTGAATGCTAGGATAGAAAAAATTAAATTAAATCAAAGTTTTTTAAAACAGTGTAATTTTTCCAAGGTTTTCATAACACCAAAGAATAATACTTTTTAATTACCTAAAAATCAAGTTTTTTTTCGTTTGTACTATAAGTGATTTTAAGAGTTGTTTCAAGCTACTTTCTTTAAAAAATTTAAATTTATTATACCAATCATCTTGCTTCTACCTATTCAAAATTAGATTCCTTGATTTAACAACAAAATTCACACTCCTATGGTTCAATGATAAATTGGGTACCTCCTATACAAATATAATAATATTCTCAAAGGCATAAAATGTCAAGGTTTTTTTCAATTATTTTTATCTTATTGTAAGGGTACTCAATTCAAATATTTTTTTGGCATTGCTCATATATGCACCAACCATCCGTTCTACCATCACTTCTATAATATAATCTTGACATTGACAAACGTGGGCACACCCAAAATTGCACCCTACCTAAAACCACCATCATCACTTTATGTACATCTCCAAAATCAATATGTACGTCCATTAAAGAAACGGATTTAGAACATCTACCAAAAAAAAACTTTGACCCTTTATAACTTTTGCATACAAGATCCAAATGTCACGTTCTTTGGTGCAATGGAACCTCCTTTCACTTGCCAACAAGAAAATATGAAATCTTTTTATGAGTCTAATAATAATAACTGGGGATTGTATTCCCTTGTACAAAACCTACCATACCCAAATTGAATTGAAAAAAAATGGATATAAATTGGGAGTCTTAGTACCCTGAACACATGTTTTCTGGCCAGAAGCTCCCACAACCAAAAAGACATGAAGGATACAACCCAAAACCCAAGCAAAATTCTGCCCTTCCGGGAGAACACACATCCTTCTTTGAGTTGTTGGAGGAAACGGCGTTCCCCCCCTCTCTCGGGAGCCCTGTTCAGGCACCCCTCATCGCCGGTTTGGCGTTTCCCCCTTCGTTTTCTCTCAGGGCTTCCACCCGCTCCTCTCGGTCTTTTTCTTACACGAGGAACAGGGTGTGTACAACCTATCAACCCATCCATAACATTCTTGAGAAGTTGCCTTAACTCGCCCTTGCAAAAAGAGTCTCAGTTAGATTCATTTTGCGCAACAACTTGAGCTCGAGAATGAAAGCTCTGTCAATGTCTGCAATCTCGTATTCAACTGACCAATGCATTCTACAATGTTTGGCAGACTTTTAATACAACAAACAATCCAGAAAAATTGGGAACTATGAAAAAATCGGAAATAATTAAGAACAACGAAGAAGATGCAGCCTCCTCACTGCTCTCTGTCCCCCATGATCCATCCATCCACACTGATTGCCAGCAGCAATGTGGGTTATGCACACACTTCGATGAGAGGATAACCTGATGCTATCACTTGCAGCTGTCAAGGTATCAATGACATCTTGATATTTGAGAAATTACAAAAGCCAAGCCCCAAATCAATTGTCAAATGTCCATCGGAAAGCTGATATGCAATGATGTACACCCTGCTGTTTTATTTAAAATGAGACATGAAAATGCCAACCACAATCATGTAAAACAATTCCGGCAGTTTGGGTGCTAATTTAGCACTTCCAAACATGTCAGCAACTCCACTTTGAGATAGTGCCCTTGTTATTCCTTATAATAGTCCTGGCCGACAGATGCTCATTGCTTACGCAGACTACTCGTAGATGCTGACACCGAGACCGGTAGAGCAAACCAAACACCGATGTTGGAAACAGGCACATGACATTCTATCTACTACGGCAGATATTCTGTTTTTATCAGGAACAGACTCTTGAACCTGGAGAAATTTCTGTACACTATGCTGGCACGGTGAGAGACTCATATAAAAGCGCACCTTCCCTTTCGCAATGCATCAATTTCCCAGAAAAAGATGAGATTCTGTACGAAAGCATCTCACGGCACTGGTGGTGGTGGTGGTTGTTCCACATCGTCATCATCATCAGAAGTAGATATGATACTTCCATCTCTACTGCCGCTGTCCACAGATGATGACGGCGAACTAGTTAAGGAAAGTTGTAGTGGAAATTGCAATAAAGGCGGACAGATGCTTGAATTACCAGGTGAATCTGGCGTTGTGGAGTCCAAGCGGGGAGCTGCTGAGGACGATGCAGGCGAACCAAACATGAACTGCATAGCACGACTGCTCGCTGATAACACCTCATCTTTGGCTTGCCTTAACTGTCGTAAGGAAAACCTTCGTGTCAGAAAATTAAAAAATCACCAAATACAAGAGAAAGAAACACAAAGGTGAACTGTGTCATTTACTCGATTTTATCGGATGGACACACATTTTATCCTTTCCAACCAAATTTCAGGCTCAAATCTCTTTGAAGTAGGCTATGATCATCTTTGGAACTCTCAATTCAGAAAGATTCAGAAATGCTGCAAAAAATATCAAAACCATACTCCATAGCAGTTTTAATTAGGTCATATGAAGACTTTGTTTTGCCCAATTTTTTTCTTCTTTTACAAAGACATGCGATGTTCTTCATTGATTCCAGTGGTATAAAAATTTGTCCCCATCAGAATTATATTTTTCACAATACAATCAATTGAATTGGTCGTTTTCAAACCATGAATCCTTGGTCTTTACGGGTTAAGCAACTATTTGACAAAACAAGAGAAATAAGAATGCCAAATGAATTTCACCTCGGTATACAGAAGAAGCAGATCTTATGATACATAGACATCATGAAGGAGGAGGCTTAGATGACCCCAAATCTTCAAGCATAATAAAAAAATTAGGACTTATGATGTGCAGAAGTGACACCCAGTAAAAAGATTGAGATATTTTACCCGTTCCAAAGTATTGTCAACTGCTATGAACGCGGCATCACCAGCATTAGCAAATCTGTTCACCCATACTGTCAACACACGTCCAAGCAAATCAGCGCTAAAGAAGGCAATGCTAAAGTTTATCCATAAAACCTGGTCCCTGCACTTCAAAATGGAAGACAATTGACAAATCTCCCTTGTGCACCCAACATGCTAGGAGAATATAACACAGTTAACGCCTAAAGGACCAAGAAGCCCAAATTGGCATTCACGTTTGTCCAATTTTATCGCAGTCATATCAGGAATCTTTTTTGTCCAATTTTATTTTTTCTTGACCAAGACATGCAACGTTTTCATTGATTCTGGTGATAGGATATCTGGCCCCATCTATATGGTAATTATTCACGATACGATCATCTTCAAACCATGAATCCTTTGGGAGTTGAAAACAAAGCAACACTTACATGGTCCTCTCTCCACACCAAGCCTGTCACAAAAGGCATCGCAGAAATGGTTGCAATTCCGGGACAGAAGATCGTAGGAATCCCCCGGCCACTCTTGACTCAGGTCTTGCACAACGGCTTCTACCCGCAAGCGCGTCAATTCGGTCCTTCCCAAAGATATACTTTCTCGGTAGGTGTACATAGGGTTCCGTCTCGGTTGACAGTGGAAGACACCTGTACCATCTTCGCAATAGCCAAATGACCATTCCCTGCTGTAAACCTGTCCAAAAAACGCCCTAAAGATTGAAAAAAAAATCAAAACTGCAAGGAACAGTAATCCTTCAGAAATCTGTGCAAAAAATAAATATTTCTTCGATAGATCCATACACCAGTTGCAATTAAGGAAACGGCAAAGCATCGAATTCGATCTAAAATCGTCCAATTGGAGAGCAAATTCACTCACCTCCACAGCACCATGAAAGATGCCTCCAATTCCAATCCCGCCGCGCATGAATCGATTCAATCCCAAGATGGCAGAGTTTGCACGCACACTCCCACTATTGGTCACATCATACACGTGCAGCGTCACCTCCGCCATAGCTCCAAACCCTAAAATCACTTAAATCACTTACAACCGCATGAATCCACAGCGAATTGTCACTATAATCTCTAGAAATGCGCTACTACCGTCGGCAAGCTGCTCAAATTAAGGCGACACGATCCTTGCGACCCAGCATACCCGTTTTCCCAAACCCTAAAGACCATCACGATCTCCTCCTCTCCCCTCTTCGCACGATTCTCAAATCCAGATCTTCCGAAGAGCAAACTCTGGCTCTCACTCCAATTATTGAGAAATTCGGAGCCTGTGACCTTTAGATGAAGTGCAATTCGAAGAAACTCTTCTTCTAAACATCCAACTCCGCTACTGTAGAGCTTTTTCTTCACTCAGAAAAGCAATCAATCACCCCCACGATGACAAATCCCAGCCATGACAGAATCCGATCTCTGAAAAAGGAAAATGGGAAATTCAGCTGAAGCTGACGATGGAGGTGAAGCCCTAAATAAAGGCATCTCCACCCGTCGGATTTAGTAAACTGTATCACCATCCATATATGGTCAGTATAGATTTATTTAGCGTAGACATCCCATTCACCAAGCACTAACCCTTCACCATGCTGTAAGCGATTTGTTGCAAGAATTTGCAATTGGAAAAAAATCCATTTTTGAAGTATCCTAAACAAAATCCTACCATATCGTACTTAAAGTTATAAACTTAACCTCTTAAATTTTTATAACTACATTTCACTTGATTTTTCTTTAAATATATTAACTTGTGAATGTCACACTCCTCTTCACTCTTGACCTATTTGTTGAATTTTCAACTTCAACCGACCATAAAATATCTTGCCAATTGGATGGTACTATGGGAAATAATGTTATAGACTGTGTCGTAGATGGATATACTTCAATGTCTATCTTCTAACATTATTGATGGAAATTAGTCACCTAAAAGATCAAAGATCTTATTTTGTGCCATGCAACTATTGGTAGCTAGTATATATTGTATGTATCAATCAAGTACAACATTTGAAACTTTGGAATGTATGCTATTGTTACATAGTGACACAAATAGTCTCTAAATTGTGGTACAAATAGGACTTCCTACTTTATACACTCAACTCTTTCCATCTATACATTACATATACATCCTCAAAATCATTGTCATGTTCTTTAAAATTTAACTAGATCCCACTCCCTTGCCAAATTCTGAACATATGTCAAATATGTGTTAGAGTACATTTAAAAGTATTGGTTTGCTCCACTAAGAGCATCTATGTAAGGCCCCTCAAAAATATTCTCATAGCGCTTATTTCTAACATGTCAAGAAATGGCCCTTAAAATCACTATTGATCTTAAATTTAGTGAGCTTTATTATGTATTCTATTTGATGATTGATCAATTGACTATTTATAGAGGCACATTTGATGAGCAAGAGTGGATGACAAATAAATTTAGGGCCCTTCAAAAATAGGTGTAAACTTTTAGTGCATCAAATTTGGTGAGTGCAAGTGTGGATGCTCTAAGGCAATGCAATTAGGGAGGATAAAATACATGGCAAGTCAATGTTGGTAAAGAGTAGCAAAGAGAGAAAAATACTAATAGATAAACAAGAATCATTATTTTAACAATGCTATAAACTAAATTTACAATGTTGAACTGAATAACATTTGTTCATGAATTTCAATATTTTTTCTCCATTTTCAATTGACCATCCAAGATGGCCTAATTACACAGCAAAAAGTGAGTCTCTCCTTCAAAATAATTCTATAAAAAAATATTCTAAGAGTCCACGTCAACTACCGGATCCAAATACAATTACGATATGGATATACAATATGGATAATTGGATACCAATCTTAATAAGCATTTGAATATATGTAAAACATACGCATATATATATTGGGGTACAATATATGAACACAAATGTAGATGTGAATACAAGTATGTGTATGGATCTCATATCATTTGTCATTTTGCCATCCCATGGCCTGAGATAACATGTGGAGGGGTATCCCAAGCAATATTATTTTTAATTTTGGAGGTTTGGTTAAAAAAGCCAACCATATTATATTCCTCGCTACCAAGCAACAATATGACTTTGACGGTGAACTTTCACACTTCAAATACTATCAAATGTACAACAAAAGATGAGATCCAATGCACCCCCCGAAGGGACTCATGAGGGTAATAAGGAAACCATCTTCAAATATTTTAAATTGATCAACCCTTAAGGTACTAGGGCTTTTCTTTCATAAAAAAACTCTCAAAAATTGCCATTTTTATTACAAAGAGCAAGAAAGTTTAAAGCTCTTTTTTTCCACATACCAAATCACATTATCTTTCACTAGACTAGTATAAGCATGTGTAGAAGAAAATTTTAAAACCTTAACCTTTTAGATTGCAAGGTATTTTTGTTTATAAAGTAAAGAAAACTAGTCTTTTTGGACCTTGCATGCCTAGATCATAACAGTTTGAAATCTCCAAGATTATCTTAAATTTTTGGCAGCACAAATTTTTTATTTCTAATTTTTTTATGTTGAAATTGAGTTGAGGGTCTCAAAAAAAAATCATAAAAGGAAAACTTGATTTTCATTCTTTAAAAACTCTTAAATAGATGTAGGTTACTGAAGATACAATGAAAATTTAAGTTGTCAATAGCTCTAAGACAACATTAAAACTCAATAATCCCAACATTAAGATTATGAATTAATTGAACCTTGTAGAACGTTTTATTTTTTAAAATTGTGGCGATTGAGTTCAAAAATGCAACAAGCTCGAGGCAACAAGTGAATTATTTTCTCATGAAGATGCAATGATTATTTCCAAAACAAGTATCTCCATAACTTTCACATTAGTAAGCCAATTGGAATGAATAAAAGTTTTCCAATTAGAAAAAAATATAATATGTGAGAAACTAAAAAACTATAGAATTATTTCAAGTTTTCATAGGTTCATTTTTGTTGTCTCGCAAACTACTTTTTAAACTCAAGGTGGCATAATTTTTGCTCCCAGGCATTAATCAAAATGAAAATGATATTTCCTGAAAGCTAAATACTGTATTTTTTTATCTTCAAAAAATGTTTCCAAAAATCAACTTAGAAATTGAAATCATAGGAATTTGCCCAAACCTTCCAGTGTCCTCCAAGGTGATACTTGGGACTTTAGAGGTTGATTACAAATATACATTTCAAAAGACCACCCTAAAAAGGATTCAAAAGATTAAAATCAGGGTTGTCTACCCAAACAACTCGACAAACTCAACGTCAAAGATGTCTAGTAGAGGGTCCTATCCGTCTAATAGAGTCAATTTTATCCTTTGACTTTTCCAAAATTTACTCCCCATTTACCTAAGCTTAATAAGCTACCATGTGGTATCCATGTGGCAAATTTAGGGCAATCGCGGTTAGTGGTGACTTCTGTATTACAATTCAAAACCGCCACTTTTGCTGCGTTCATCCAAAAAAAAAGAATTTTATTTTTTAGAATCTAACCGTAAGATCTTATACAGTTTCACTTGTCTAAGATCACGTGGTAAAAATTTCATGAAGTTTGACCATATAGATTGGAAGATATTAACATTCAAAGTTGGAAAAAAGTTTTTTTGAACTTTGACCTGCAATTTCAGTTGACTTTGATTGCCATTTGTGGAAATTTTTTGAACTACAAACTTTGAATTAAAATATACATATATTGAATAATTAAGTTGAAAGTCTAGGAAAAAAAATTATCCAATAAAAACACTTGATTTTCATTCTTTAACCCCTAAAGGACCATTGTCCCTTTGGATGACAAATTGGATTTTGGGCATGTACCTACAGTCTCAATTTTACTCATAATTTTTTGAAACTTTTTTCAAAGATAGAAAAACTAATTATCTTTGTGGAAATATAATGTTTTTTCAAGTGGTGCCTAGGAACAAAAATTATGCCCAAATAAGTTAAAAACAAAGGAGATTAGACAACAACAAAAAATTCAAAAATTTTAAATTAATTTTTTTTTCTTTATATATTATATTATTTTTCTCAATGGAAAGCTTTGATTCATTTCATTTGGATAGGTGGTGTGAAAATTATAGACAATCTTGTTTTTCTAGCAATCCATTAGATGTTTTTTCAAGCCTTCGAGAGACCAATTGAAAGCTATTCCCCTTCACTGTTCAACCCGCAATGAAGAACAACCAACTATCAGGAAAACAAAATTTAATTCTTTAAATGCAAAAGAAAGTTGAAAAAAAATTCAGAAATGCGTTGGCAGACTCTCGACTACGTAGGACCACTGAGGTGTCAAGCTAGCAGTCACGTTTCTTGGATTCTTATAGCAGTAGAACCCGCGGTCTCCCAGAGGGCCCCAAAACCATCTAATGTAAGAATCTTTTTCAAAAAATAACTTGCAATATTCATTTTTGAATGCAATTTTTACAATCTTAAGAAAAAAAGTTCAACCCTATTTTAGTTTGCTTGCTATCTAGAACGATCTCACCATTGAGATTAGTGCATTTTAATTTCATCTTAGATATATTAATAATTTCGATTTTCTTTCTATCTTGTATCTACTTCTACTTAAATTTCTTTTTAAGAATGAAAATTAAGGTTTTTGAATTTTTTGTCCTCCTAGATTCTCAACTCAATTTTCCAACATAAACTTTTAAACCTCAAAACTCTGTAGTGCAAAAAATTTAAGTTAAAAAGGTTCAAAGTCAAATAATCTAGTCTAGTAATGTGCAAAAAAAACTAGTTTTCTTCAATTTAAACATAGATATCTTGCAATTTGTGCAATCCAAAAATTTTGAAATTTATTCCATACATTCTCATACCAATTATGTATAAGATCCTACAATTAGACGGTTAGATGTGCAAAAAAAATAATTTTCAAATTTTTTTACTCTTTGCAATAGAAATGGCAATTTTAAGTGTTTTTTGGCAAGAAAAAGGCCTTGGTCCTTTAGGGGTTAAGAAATTTTAAAGTAGAAGATTGAACAAAAAAATTAAATTGTTAAGAGCTCTAAGATGGAATTGAAATGCAATAATTCCAATGATGAAATTGTTCTAGTAAGCAAATTTAAACTTGTCAAACAATTTTTTAGAAAAATTGTGAAAATTGCATTAAAAAATGAATCCTCTAAGTTTTGTTTTCAAGAAAATGCTTAGTTTGCCCCCAAAACAAGATTGTCCATAACTTTTGTATTACTAGTCCAATTAGAATGAATCAAAGCTTCACATGTAGACAAAAATATAATATTTGAGGTGTCCACTAACCTCCATTTTTGGCTTGAGGGTGGCATAACATTTTCTTTCAAACACTAATTGAAAAATATTATATTCCTACAAAGATGATATATTCTTCTATCTTCAAAAAAAGTTTCAAAAAATCACAATGAAAATTGAGACTATAGGCACTTATGTGAACCAAAATGTGAACTCCTTAGAGTCCTCTTAGAGAACTTTTGGTCCTTCATGGGTTAAAATTCAACTTCATTTTTGTAAAATTTCTCACATAATAGTTTAGAAACAAACAAACTATAATTCATTGTTTGACAAAAATTACAAAATATTCACATAAGAGAATTGAAATTTGAAATTCCATACAATAACTTTTGCACCTTGCATTTAGAATATTCAGTTCTTTTCTAAAAATGTCACATTGTATAAAAAGTAGTTAACATATTTACATTGTTCTTCAAAATTTGGATGCATGCAATGTGACCTACGTTTCTATTCATACTAATCTAGTAACATCATGTCCTATTACAAAAACATTGGTGCGCAAAACTACTTTAAGAAAAATCATCAACCATGGTTTATCAATGGGCAAGTTTGCCACCTATCCACATATTAATTGCTTCTTCAAACTAGGCTCAATAAGGTCACCTAACTTCCTTACAAAGTACCTCACTATCAATGTATTTTCAAACACTTCATTGTCGTATTTCTCCATATCATTCATATTCATCAAGTACTCAATTTTTCTAATAGAGTACAAGATAGATTTCATCGTAAATTTATAATTTTCTTGCATGATCTCTATGGTCCTCTTTGAATGTTGCAGACCATACACATAGGTTAGAGCTGCCTTCCAACAATTCTTCATGTTCTCCAGCTTTTTTTCCTTAATAAATTATCTGTAATGAATTTTGGGAGATTCAAAAATGATATCGAGGCACTTAACAGTAAAACCATAGAATTAGCCAATATGTCCTTTTGGGGATAATCATTGATTCTTGAATGACATCAAAAGTTTCAGTTGCACAACCAAATTGATTATTTTCAACGCATAATTACAAGAAGGAACTTGTAAATCATAATAACGATTATTGCATTATAAGTAGGGAAGATTTAGCGAACAAGGTTAATTTAATAAGACCCCATCTTAAAGAGACCCTAGAAATCAAGAAGAAATTCTATAAACTTTCCCAATGGAGTTCCTAAAAATTAAGGCATATATATGTGTATATATATATATATCAAATCTAATGAAAGAAATTGAGGGGAAATAAATAAAAAATGTTTTTTATTAATTTAAAAAACAAGTTATTTTGAGATTTATATAAATATCAAGACTAAAAAAAAATATTATTCAGAAACTTTCCAAATCAAAAAGAAGAAGAATAAATATGTTTAGAATCTCTTCTTAATGCAGAAAGTTGTGGAAAAAAAGATGTCCTAAAGGCAATGGTTCCCACCTCCACCCGCAGTCGCCCCACATTCGAGGTTGCCGACCTGCGTTCTCTTCCAATAAAGGTCGCCCAAGACCCAAAGTGGCCCTTAGAACCTCCTCAAAGGCCCAAATTTGTCAATTTGGGGACAAAAGGAAAGCAATTGTTTTTACCTCCATCCACGGTCGATCTACACCCGAGGTTGCTTGGACCTCCGTTCTCCTCCAAGAACGGTCGCCCAAGACTCAAAGTCACCCCTAAACCCCCCCCAAAGGCCCAAATTTGTCAATTGGAGGACAAAGGGAAGGCAATTGTTTCTACCTCCACCTGCGGTTGCTCCACACTCAAGGTCGCCCTAACCCGCATTCTCCTCCAAGAGAGATCACCCAAGACCCGAAGTCACCCTTAGAACCCTCAAAAGGCCCTAATTTGCTAATTTGGGAACAAAAGGAAGGCAATAGTTTCCACCTCCACCCGCAGTTGCCCCACACCCAAAATTGCCCTTAAAAGGTCACCCTTGACCTACAATCTCCTCCAAGAAAGGTTGCCAAGACCCGAATTTGCTTGAATAACGTATTGCATTGCATTTTCTTGGTGATGAAGGAAGAAATTGTCAGTTTCATTATGATCAATTACTTTTGTTTTAGTTTGCAAGATATGTTAATGGACCTTCCTTGTTAGGTGAGCTAAGTAAGTGGACCTTGATGAGATCAAATTTCATAGCCAAGACACCTAATTTCATTGTTAAAAATGAAAGCTCTTCTAAAAATCTAGTTGTTTTGGATTCTCTATAGTACAACTTGAATTTCACAATATTTTATTTGATCTCTAAATTTGCTCTAGTATAAATGCAATGACAATATCATCTTCCATTGAACACTCAAGTTTTGCAAAGAGGAAATTCTGTTGAATATACATGGTTCATTATTATTTGTTCGATTGTGATTACATGATACAAAATAAATCAAATAAGAAAGATCATATATATATCTCCATCTATTGTTTTGTATTTCAAAATTCATTTGATAAATTATACACCTATAGAATGACTCTTTGAGATTTCTTTAAATCAAAAGGGGAAGTTTTTATTTAAATCCCTTCCCTCTAATTTTTAAACTAGAGATGAAGGTTGTAAATAATTCATGAGTACAAAGATGCTTGGAGAATCAAGAAAATGAAATGGAGAAGGTGTTGCAAATACCTCCATGCATTATTTTGTATTTTGACATACACTTGATAAATTATACACCCGTAGGGTAATTCTTTGAGATTTGTATAAATTAAATCAAAAGGGGAAGTTTTTATTTAAATCCCTTCCATCTAATTTTTAAGTTAGAGATGAAGGTGGTAAATAATTCATGAGTACAAGGATGCTTGGAAAGAAGAAGAATTCAAATGGGATAGTTTTTACACAAATCTTCGTGCATTATTTTGTATTTTAAAATCCACCTCATGAATAATCACTAAAAGAGAAAGAAATGTTTTAAGTATGGTCTTAGCAATATAGTTCTATAATTTATGAACTTTTAGGAGATTTTTAGTATAAATTTATTAGAAATACATTTGTTTTCAATAAAACTTTATTAAAAATCTCCCTAAAGATCATAGAATGTAGGACTATACTACTAGGTTGTACTTAACCCCTAAAGTCCCATTGTCCCCTCGGGGGACAATTTGGAATTCGGGTAGATTCTTATGGGTTGAAATTTTACCCCAATTTTTTGAAACTTTTTTTGAAGATAGAAAATCTAGCAAGCTTTGTGGTAATATAATTTTTATTTCAATTGGTGCATCGAAGCAAAAGTTATACTACAAAAAGCCTAGAACTGAACTTGACGGGCAACAAAAAAACTTTTGCAAAAATTAAAAATAAATTAAAAAAAAATTCTTCTCAAAGATTATGTTTTTGTCTACATCTAAAGCTTTGATTCATTCCATTTTGATCAGTGATGTGAAAGTTATGAACAATCTTATTTTTTGGGCAATCTTAGCATCTTTTTGAAAAAATAACTTATGGGATTCATTTCAGAATGCAATTTTCAAATTTTTTCAAATTTTTTTTCTTGAAAAGATTAAGTTTGCTAGCTAGAACAATCAAACCATTGGGATTATTGTATTTCAATCTCATCTAAGAGCTATTAACAATTTATTTTTTCTTTCAATCTTGGACCTACTTTCACTTAACAATTTTTTGAAGTATGAAAATCAAGTTGTTGTTTTAAAAAAAAAATCCTAGACTCCCAACTTAATTCTTCAACACAATAAATTTTAAATTCAAATTCTATAGTGCAAATTTTTTCCACAAATACCAATCAAAGTCATCTAAAATTGCAGTCTAGTGTTCAAAAAAACTTGTTTTTTCAACTTTGAATGCTCATATCTCTCAATCTGTACGGTCAAACTTCATGAAATTTTTATCACATAATCTCAAGCAAGTAAAGTTCAAGATCCTGTAGTTCAGTTCCAAAAAAAGTATTTTTTTTATTTTTTTGGACAAACACAATAGAAATGGCAGTTTTGAGTGGTTTTTGACAGAAAAATGGCCTTGGGACTTTAGGGGTTAAAACCATTAGAAGAGATTTCAGGATTTTAAGGGTCGTTCCCGGCGTTGTTCCTCTGGTAGTAAAAGAACGCCGCTGTCAGATTTTTTTTTTAAGTCCTTAAACTGAGAAACAAAGTTAATTTTATTTTTATTTTTATTTTTCGAAAAATTTGACCTGGCCGTCTCTCGGCCAGGTTAGCACAAGTCGGGAACATCGGATATCGGCGGTTCTCGGGGGGGTTTCAAGTTGGGAACTCACAGCCCTCCCCGAGAGCCAAATCACATGTCATGACCCTTTTCTCTTGTAGAGAATACACTGTTAGGATGTTAAGCTCTAAAGTCTCAATCGTCTTTGTAGCTTGTAAAATGGATTTTGGGCAACTTCGTATAAGGTCAATTTATTATAAAGTTTTTGGTACTTTTTCATGATATAGAAAAACTTATTAGTTTTATGGGATTGTAATTTGTATTTTAATTGGTGCCAAAGAACAAAAGTTGTATCACAATAAGCCTAGATATAAATTAGACGAACAAAAAAAAATTCACAAAAACTTGAATTAAAAATTAAAGTTTTTTTGTTCTCATAGATTGGAATCTTTTTGTACTTCAAAAGCTTTGGTTCATTTCTTTTTGGATTGATGGTGTGAAGGTTATAAAGCATCTTCTTTTGAGAGCAATCATAGTATCATATTAAAAAAAAATAGGTACATAATTCTTTTGGGCCACTCAAGTTTCAAGCTTTTTTAAAACAAATAAGTTCAAAAAATTAACTTTGATTGTTAGAACAATCTCACCATTGGAATTAATGTGTTTTAATTCCATTTTAAAGCTATCAATGATAAAGTTTTTTTTCTATATAATGTACTTTCTTCTACTTAATAATTTTTTTAAGGAATGAAACCACATTATTTTTAAATTTTTCTATATTTTCATGATGAAAAAATTTAAATTCAAGACTATAATGCAAACTTTTTTAACTTAAGAAGATTCAAAGTCTCTTAAACTAGTTTGCCAATATATCACAAACATGATTTCTTCACTTTGAACGCATTTATCTTGCAATCTATGTGGTGAAAGTGTTTGAAATTTTTTCCACACATTGTCATACTATTCTACTTTAAGATCCCGTGGTTACATATTCAAAAATACCATTAATTTTTTTTTCTCTTTGTACTAGAAATGGTAGTTTTGAAAGTTTTTTTGGACAATTGCAACAAAGAGGTCGCCCATAGACCCACGTTCTCCCTTGGGGGCCTAGGTCGCCCCTAGATCCGCGTTCTATCTTGAGGGGACCAAAGATCGCCTTTAGACCTACGGTTGTCCTTGAGGGGACCCGTAGTCACCCCTAGACCCGTGGTCACCTCTAGACTTACGGTCACCCTTAGACCTATGGTCGCCTCTAGACCCGCGGTCGCCCCTAGACCTGTGGTTGCCCCTCAAAAAACAAGCCACATCATATTAAGTCACAATCGCGTAGGACAAACTGTTTACTAAGGGGTATAAAATTTTGAAATCCAAAATTTGTATGCGACAACAAAAAATGCCCATACTTGACAACTCAATAGTTCGACATACGACATGCAACATACGACGTTCATTAGATGCCAAAACCTGAATTCTTGTCAGACAAGACAATCCTGATTAAAATTCAAAAACTTTTCTGTAAAAATGCAAAAATAAAAAATGGGCCTATTCATCAAGTAAATTGGATTATTTTTGAACCCACGTCTTTGATAATAGACTTTCTCCTTTTTGAAATGTTGTAGAGAACAAAAATTGTTCAATGAATGACTTTCAAAAAAATTGTAGAAAAGAAGAATGATCACCATTTATATAGGAATTAGTCATTCTTGCTTGACTATCATAGTGATTGGCTTCATCCTTCTAAATTTAACTCCTAAAGAATTGGAGTATATCTTGGGTGGAAGTTTTCAAAAATTGCCACAATTTAGGGCAATGAAAAAATGAAAAAAATATTTAATCTCTAAAGTCCAAAGGCCTTTTTCCATCAAAAACCACTCAAAGTTGCTATTTCTATAGCACAAAGCAAAAAAAAAAATATACTACCTCCGTCCCAAAATGATCTTCCTGTTAGACTAAATCTTATGGATTAAGGATAAAAATAACTTTTTAAAAACTCAATTTGTATAGTATGTAGAGTTTGGTGTTCTCTTTGCATCCTAAAAAGTTTGAGTTTTGAAGCCCTTTTCAAAGTGTAGTTTTATAATGTTGAAAAGTGAATATTTTGGGGCGTTTTTAAAGAACACCAGTGAGCACTTAATTGTTGAATGTGAAGTTGCCATTTTGTGGGCATTTAGCATATGCCTAAGACCATGTATAGACCTTTGTTTTGGCTTCCAAAGCTTAATCTACTTCAATTGGGAAATACTCAAAGAGATGCAAAAAATAAAAACTATAAGTGCGGATTGAAGCTTTCAATCATTTTATTTGTCTTTTGCTTGATGTTTGCATGGATGGAGCAAAAACAACCGCTTAGAGTTGTTTTGCTAGTCTCAAATAACAATTATAAGCCGAATTTGACTAATTTCAACATCACAAAGTGCAATAGGAAGATCATTTTGGGACAAAAAAAGAAGGCCAACAGGAAGATCATTATGGGACGGAGGGAGTATATTTTATGCATATCTAACCATATGATCTTGTATTAGACTAGTGTAAGAATGTGTAGAAGAAATTTTATAAACTTTGACAATGTAGATTGCAAGATATTAGCATTTAAAGTGAAGGCAACAAGTTTTTTGCACCTTGTTCAATTACTTTTTTTTGGTTTTGAATCTCCTTAACTTAAAATTGTTGCTCTACTGATTTTGAATTCATAATTTTATATGATGAAGAATTGAGTTGAAAGTCTAGAAAAAAAATTTATTGAAAGAAAAACTTAGTTTTCACTCATTAAAAAATTGCTAAGTAGAAGCAAGTTCAAGATTGAAGGAATAACCAAACCATTAATAGCTCTAAGATGGAATTGAAATACACTAATATCAATGGTGAGATTGTTCTAGAAAGAGATCTTAACCTTGTGGAATTTTTTTTTAAATTGCGGAAAAAGAAGATACTCTAATTGCTTGAAAAATAAGATTGTCCATAATTTTTGCATAACAAATCCAAATGGAATGAACTAAAGCTATCCATATAGACAGAAATACAATCTATGCAAAAAATTAAATGAAATTTTGATTTTAAGTTTTTTAAAGTTTTTTTTTTGCCTATTGAACTAAAATTTGAACTTTTTGTGTCCTAAGCACTAATTGAAACAAATTTTTGCTCCTAAGCACTAATTGAAATAAAAATTATATTTTTAGAAAGCTAATATGTTTTTCTATCTTTACAAATAAATTCAAGAAAAAGCAAAAAATATTGAGAATATAGGAACCTATGTAAAATCCATTTTGTCCCCTAAGCACTAGAAGAAGACCGTGTTTATTTTAATGTTTTAGACGTCAAAGTTGTTATAAAAGATGTCTAGCAAAATCCGTTAACTTTGACATCAGAATTTTTTTTTTAGAAATGGGCTTCTTCTAGTGAAGGGAACAATGGGACAACTTCTAATTCAGGCACCCAATTGGAATAAAAATATTACTCCCTCCATCCCAAAATAAGTGTTTGTCATTGGAAACTTGAGTTTTTTTTAACAATATTCAAGAGGTTGTACATAAAAAAATTTGGGTCTGATTTAATTTAGATTGCAATGAATACATTCAAATGCTTCATTGCTTGTGGTGATTTAAAGTTTGAACCCTTTTAAATTATGCATTTTACAATATGATCAATGAATTTGGTATTAAAACAACAACATGAGATTAATTCCAATGTAGAAATTCATTAGATGGGTTTCCAGCATTGTGGAGGGCCGCGAGTTATCAGGCCTTAGGAACTGCTGCGAACTGCTGCAAATTGCCTGCTGATGTGGTCGAGTGATTGCCACATCGGCAAATTTTTTTTTTTTTTTTCAAACAAAAAAAAATGAATTTTTTTTTTCTGTTTTTTTTTCTCATTTCAAGAATGTAATTTTTTTTTTTTTTTTTTTTTTAAATTTTCTATCGGGAACGGCTCGGGAACGGCTGTTCCCCGAAACTGCCGGGGGGATCAGGGTCGGGAACAGGCCCAAAACGGCCCTCCCCACCCCCCAGAAAACATCTAATGTATTTTGACACAAAAAGAGAACAAATTAAACTTCATTTCCTCGAAGGCATTACATCCCACACCTTGTGTCCAAATTTCCAAACTATCCATTCAAATTTGACTTTAAGGTGGGTGCTCTAAAAGTGCCATGCTCTAAAAGCAATCATGACACAAAGGTACATTTTACTTTCTCAAAGTACCAACAATGTACATTTCAGGAGGTGGTTGCTTTTAGTGACCAATGCATTTCAAAAATTTGTAACTAATTCCACAAAGGTTCAAAAAATATGAATCAACTTGGGGTTAGATGTGAATTCTATTTTTCTTCCTATGAAAATTTCATGATAATTGTTTCAAGAAAGTTCAGCTTCCTCGAAAAGGCAATTAGCTCTCACATGGTCGCTTCAAGAGCACAATACCTTAGCAAGAACCTACCCAAACTTCCAAACAACCAAATTGTTCTTTAATAAGGTTGGATTTACCCATTACTGCCATCCACTGAGTTCCGCCACCTAGGCAACTCTCCCATTTGTGATAGTGATCTACTTATTACCACAATCCTACCAACCTTTTATCATAATGGCAATGCACTTGAAAAGCAAACATCAAACCATGCTTTAACCCCTAAACGTCCAAACAACATATTTTGGCAACATAGTGATTTTGGGTAGCTCACTACAGACAATTTTTTTTTTTTTTGCTTTGAAAATTTCACATAGTGTGTGCCCAAGGAGTAACTTTAAGGCACAACAATTTTCATAACTTTTGACTACATGGTTCAAAAATTATTGCATGATATGTAATTTTCAGTGTTCGGTGGGTAGCCTAGACAAGAAAAAAAACTTCTTCAAAAATCACTTTTAAAAAAAATAAAAATTTGAAATTGATTATCTCTCTCTATATATATATGGTAAGCTTTGAATCATTCCATTTTGATCAATGAGATGAAAGTTATGAGGAATTTTAGTTTGGGTTAGTTTGTGGGTAGTTATGGAATCCCTACTCTAAAATAAACTTTGAAGTCCTTTATTTAACTCAATTTTAAATATTTTTGAAAAAATCAATAAAAAAATAAGGTGTATATTGTTTATTATTGCATTACTACTATTGGGAACTTGGGATTGGAATTTTTCAATTTTATAATTAAATTCTTAACAATTTAGTATTTTTAATCATTCTCTACTTCTTTCTACTTACTATTTTTTTCCTATATGTTGTTGTGCAATTCCAAATGATCTAAATTTTTTTCAAGAATATAGCCAACTTGACTTGAAGAATGAATCCAAAGAGTAAGCATCATTTTGGACATTTTTTCATACAAATGTGACCTAGTGAAGTGCAACTGCCCGTGTTTTCACAAGGCCCCCCAAAACAATTTTGGTCACTTCAAACATTAATATCTTGCAATCTACATGGTGGAAAAATCTGAATTTTTTTTCACATCTTTTCAAACTATTTTACTACAAGATCACACGGTTACATGTGTCCATAAATGTTTTTCATCTAAAATTTGGTGCTTGTAAATGCAAGGGCAGTTTTGGAGTGTTTTCGGTGAAAACATAGTCTCAAACGTTTATGGGTTAACAAGGGTTTGCCAATACCTCAACAAGGGTCTATTCATGCTTTAACCCCTGAGCGAACGAGGGGCCAAAATATGGCCTCTCCATTTTTGAAAGATGTCCTTGTTTGACTCTTATAATCTTTTCAATTGTTCGGTCAAAGGACGCGTCCCTCTCCATGTATCTTTGGACATGTCTCTACTATCAATCGGTACGGTCAATTAGTGTAGATCTTTTTTTAGGTGATAGTTTAATTGGAATGAGTATAGAAAGGTTTGGATTTTTGTGAACATGGGCTGGGCGCTCAGGGGTTAACATTTCACTCTTGAAAAATCACAAAGAATTCACTTCTTGCCAGAATGTCTCACTCTTTTTGCAAATGGCTTCTCTCAAACTTTTAAATCTCTGAAAAAATACGAGAACTGACAAATACCTTCTCCAGAGTACCATACATAGCAAATATGTATGGTAATGCACAGTTCTTCCTTGTGAGTTAACAATCCAACAAAAAAAAAAACCAAAAACTGATCACAAAAAGCATGTCTCCCCTGCCGCAGTGGGGTCCGATTCGAACTCCGAACCCCTGATGGATTTTTTTGTGGGAGCATCAAAGCTGTGATGAACAAAGAGGAGCCCCGTGACGTGGCCATCCCCCCTATTTCCCGCCACTTGACGTGTCAAGAGAGGGTTTAAGTAACCTTGCTGCCCAGCAGATCTGCTCGGGTGCAGCCTGGGCTGGGCAGGGGGCACTATTGGCAGGACCATGTGAGTCTGCGTACTGACGAGATCTCTGACTGATGTGGGATACTATTATTATTACAGATTTGATGCCCCCCCTGGTGCCTGCCCTGCCCTGCCTGCCTGCCTGTTCTTTATTGAAGGCGATTCATTCTGTTCTGTTCAGTTCTGTTAGGGGCCAGACTTTCTGACACAGTCGGGGATTCTGTGCAATCACATGATTCCACCACATTCACTTGCATCCGCCATTTCAGTCAGTCAGGAGTTGCAGGTGGAGCAGGATTGGCAGGCTATGTGCTCATGCAGCACTCTTTTGACACACCACGGCATGACAACGGACGGGACTTCGATTTTTTTCTTAAGCTTATTAAAAACTTACATTTGCGGAATGTGTGACTGACGGAGCAAGTAAGTTAAGGTAGTAGAGCCTCGAAGCTCCGTCCAATGCTCCGATTCCTTGACACGAATATATGATATACCCGGCCTCCTGCCACTATTTCAGTTGCCCCTACAGGAAGTTAGTTGGTCACTCTTCGGTGGGTTCAGTTGGCGTAAGTACGTTATCTTAACTGAGGAGAGTTCATTGCAACAACTGAAATAACTTAAAGTGACGGACCTCACGAGGAGGAGTATGATAACTTATGACTCCTTGACCCTGGGAAGAAGATGGATTGTTGTTAGTACTTGTAATACTTTGACTTGAAGTTGAGAATGTGTATTCCTACTACAGTATAAGATTCCTTTTTAAAGTACCTCTACATCGGTAATGGACTAAAGGGAGGAGGCTACTTAAGGAACCATGTTATGATTCTTCATGTACCTATACAAACACGTGTTGCATGTATTTAATGCATTCGATCCCTACAACAACTTTAACCCAGCCTGGAGAACCAAATAAATTTATCATGATTTAGTGATAAACAGGAATCACGGGGCCCAACAGAAAAAAGGTATTTCAATGTGCACCAGCCAAATACGCACAGAAATGCCCACATCACACTACAACTCAACTATGTAATAGCGAAATTGTATAGTATTTCATGGGAAACTTTATTAAAAGCCAAAAAGCAATACAGTAGCATGACATTGTGAGAAGACTATTGCAGTAACTACACGGGATGCGCACGTCTGGTTGACCACGCACCTTAGTGGCGATCAATTGGAAGCAGCCCCATTATTATTTTGTTGATAGTGTCAACTTCTGACAAGCTTTGGGTCTCCTAAGAGTAGAATACCCAATTTTAGCCTGTTATTCAGAAAACTAGCCAACATGTGAGTCACTGCCAAGTGTGAGACTCGCTCACTACACACTACTACCATAAGAAAAAAAATTCTAGCAAAAACTACTGAGCTGCCTTCACACTTCCTGCCCTTGCAAATCTGGTTCGAGCATGGAAAATTTTACCAGATGCAAGAGAGCAGAATTAACCCGCAATTCTACGAGCGAGTCACCGCTCGTTCCCCTTGCAAGGTAACAAAAAACAAACAAACTCGCACTAGTATTTCTGACAAACTATTCCCTGACATTTTACAAATGGCCTTGATTTTCTGCCACATTCAATAATTACAGCATGTGCTAATTTCCGCCTCATGTTGGGACCGTCTACAATTTCCACTTCGCAACTTCATTTGCAATGCACCTCGCTCTCATCTAACTTGACTTCAATGCTTAAACACTCTTTCACTACCAATATACAATACGCATCTACCTTCGCACGCAGTGAAAAGGTTTTTCTAACCCTTGTTCTACAACATATTGAAAGCGTAGAACTACCAGAGCGGAGTATAGGTAATTCAGAATGTGCCAATCCCCTCTTCCAAACAACAAACGCACCCGCTTGGAAGGTTCGATGGATACCAGTACTATAATATAACAGCAGTGAAGCTGGTGAAAGATGTTGAACAAGGCACACGTTCAACCAACTCGTCGTAACAGCAAAATCCTGCAGGTGCCAATTTACATGCTATTGACTGCGCGCTGCTCAACTTTGATGGAAGTCAGCATATCAGAATACTCTCCTGAAGAGTTGTGGAAATGATGTCCATTGGCTACTCTTCCATTGGCAAGCGCATCACCCTGCCCCCAAACCAACTAATTTAGCATCCAGGCCGAGAATTCACATCTCTTCAAGCTAATTCGTAGTTTAGCACTTGAGAAAAAAATAAAAAAATAAAAAAATTTGAAACCGAACTAATTAACAAACAATTAGAATGAGGCAAACATAGTTTAGGCTGATGGTCTACTCAAACTTGAATCCATGACTAACTGATATGTCAAATTGAACGAAAAAGAGGACACAAACATATACCTCCTCATCGTCGTCATCTTCGCGCTTACTTCGTCCAAGAACAGCGGTCGGTATATCATCATCCATGTTCTTTGCGAACCGCCCTCGCACTCGGGGGCGGCTATCTGCCAAAGTTTTGCGACAGGCGTACTGAAAGAAAGTTGCAAAAATCCATTAAGAATTTAGTGTCAAACACTCACCAAGTCAACAATTCTCAGTTAGCTGAGATTTTCACTCTATGTCTTCCTTGCTTTCAGTCTAGACTTGCTTTCTAGAACATACCAAATTAGACCGACCAACCTTTGGTCATAAAACACGGGAGCGACTGCAGCAACTGATGTGTAAAAAAACCCCAAAGAAAACACCTTTATTTTCTTGTTGAAATTGCGCTGGGTGCGCTTCTGCTGATACCTATGTATCCTTATTTTGCGCTCCTCCATGCTATATTTCCCAACCCTATAATTCCCTTCATCGAAACTGGGAGATCCGCCTCCGCTCAGGCTACCCTGCATTCCATTCAAGGTCTGCACACCACGAACAAACCAAAAGTCAAATGAAGCTATAATTTCTGTTCACAAACGAGGGTATAATTTGATCAGAATTCAAAGCAGTCAATGTTTCGACCACTCAGAATCCAAAGCAGCGCACCACCAACTGGTTCTCAACATATAGGCAAATCCAACCTCAAATTCTGCTATGTCTAAGGTAGAGAATACTAAAACCCTGACTCGATACACTTACTTGGCCTTCAATTCGTAAAAATTGGGTGCAAGCATGACTCGGGCTAAAGGTCTACGGTCACTGATCTTTGAACGAAAATGGCGTTGTCTACTGTCCCTTGATCTACAACCCTCCAATTCGAATGATTGCAAAAGAAATCATCATCCATTGAGTGAGAAAAAAACTTGATCTCAGAAGAGTTTGGCTCATGTACTACCCAGTTTGGTCCAGTGAGCTCTATTGCATGATCTCCCAATGAAAGCAAACTCTTAGGTATTTGTTGAAATGCTAATAGCGACAAGATTCCTAAAGGCTTCTTACCTGGATGTCACCAGCACTGTAGACACGACGCATTATGGGGCGCATGCCCATGCTTTGAAACTCAGCCAGGTTGGGCTGTAGGCGTGCTACTGGACTTGTCATTCCACTGGAACGGTCGATCTGTGATGGTCGGGCATTCGTCCCGTTTTCAGAAGAGGGTGGTGGGGCGCCCATGTGTCGGAGCTGGCCTAATGCATGACTGCTAAAGCTTCGCTGCATGCTCGCTCGAGTCATTTGAGGCAAAGGCTGCAACCCATCCCCATCTCCATCCACCTGCAGGGCACTCATTAAAAGTCTTTTCTACTTTTGGAAGTAAGTCTGCATGAAAAGTGACATTTTGAACTCACTTTAATTTAAAAGGGGATAGTATAAATTCATTTTAGATATTCCTTGATACTATTGAAAATCCATAACGAGAATAAGGTATAAATGTCCCGCCAAACCGACTCATCGACCACCACTACAAATGTGCACAACGATGAGACGAGTGCTCCTCAGGGGACATCACCCCCTGAAACAAGCATTCTCTACATAACGTACCCAGGGTGTCTCCTGAGCAGAACTACAAACAAAAATAACAAAGTCAAATCGAATATAGAGGCAAAGAACAGGCTTGCAATTGTCACAACGTCGGGAAGTCAAACCCGAAGCAAACACACTTTTCGAAAACGCACGCACGTGGAGCAATACACGCAAAAAGTAACACAAGTGAAGTTATCTTCCAAATACGTTACTTTGAAGCATCCGCCAAGGTGAAGGTCAGGTTGCAAAAGCTAGTTAAAAGTGCAAACATGTTCATCACTCCATTATTTTAAGCAAGGCACATTTTAAGCCCGGCAAAGAATGCTGTGATTCAAAGCACCAACAAATTGACACAACGTGAGGAAGTTAAACGCGACGACTACACCATACCTGATCTATGAAGTTGGCAGTTGCATCCACCCCGCGCTCCGGCTGCATCCCCACACTGTAATACTGCTTCTGCTCCTGCGCCAGTTTCATCCCATTTTCCACGAGCCTTTCAACTTGCTCCTTCCCATCAGAAGAGTTCGGCGACAACACAGGCGAAGAACCATTGCTCTGGGAAATAATCCCATTGCTGTTGTCTGCCATCAGGAGCTCCTGGCTTCCAAATCGTGTCATTCCATTCGCAGCTTGCGATTTCACCACTACAGGCGATGTTGGTGACGACACAAACACAGGCTTCGTGGCTCCAGCGCTCACAGCCATTGCCCGTGAGAACGAGGGTTGTTGCATCCCATAAGATGGTGTTATCTGACCAAGAGTTAACCCGTTGAGCTTCTCCGAGGAGGGGGACAGTAAAGGACTAGTGGATAGAGAGCCCATCCCACTGCTTTGCAAGTAAAGCCCGGAGATGCCATAGGCCATGCCCAGACCCTCCAGGTCCAAGCTCGGCTTGTTGAAAATGTAGTTAACTTCATTGGAATATGGTGTTGCTGCTGCCACTACTCCACCGTTAGTTGATGCTATAGGTTCCTGCTGAATACTGGAATTGGGTTCACACTTCGCCTCCACCTCGTCTACAAAAGACTCCCCATTCAGGCCCGTCGCTTTGAAAATATCGCGAGTCTCGAAGGAGGTCAAACCGGGTCCTGTAATGCCGTTAAACGTGCCATCCTAGTGGGGAAACACCATGATAGAGTCAGTAATCTTACATAGGATGCAACACTTGTGATTCTAATGCAGCAACTAGGCGTTGATGTTGCCTCTGGAACTTTCCTTTAGCTCTATCACCGCAGACTTCAACAGAGTCTCGACCATTGTAACTCAAAAGGAAAGATTAAACTGCAATTCGAGTTGGCTAACCAACATGCTGTACTCCAAGAGATTCGCTGAAGAAGAAACTCGACACCCAGGACGGAAAGAAAAACATATCTAGGCCTATTCATCTCAACGGAATCATCGAAACTGGCGATCCAACACACGAATAATAGCGATCAATGTAAGCTTTCCAAACCATAGTGAGAAAAACAGTTCACACTGAGGATAATTGAGAACCCCCTGAAAAGGGGAAACTAATAATAGACCCCATTTCTTTCCACCACGACGGCACAAACTTAAAATTCTGGTTCCTTCTACATTCGTGTACACCTTAAGACGGAAAAGACCAGGGTGAGGTTCACAAGAACTCCTCGTGAAACTACGACAATTACGCAACGATGTAACACAACGGAGTACCACAGATGTGACAGATAGAGGCGAAAACCAAGAAAGAAAGAGAGAAAAGAAAAGAAGAAACTCACATCAAGTCCACTAGCGTCGCCAAATGACTCAAAGTCAATCTCATCCGCATTGCCAAGGATCCCGTCGGGAAAAAAAAGCGCTTCCGCGTCCGACTGATTGAGGTACAGATCTTCTTCTGCCGACATTTAGAGACGCAACAAGCAACGAGGATCTTTCCACGAGCAAGCCAAGCCAAGCCCGCGTCCCAGACCAAAAAACGCCCCCACCAAAAGTTCTCTCCCAAACCACTCTCAAGTCTCTCGCTCACAGTAGTCCCCTGACCACTCCCATCAGCCTAACCTGTTGTCCCCACTCATGATTGCCGACTGCCTCTCCACCAAAAACACTTCACACAAACGAAAACGAAAACACCAACCACGAAATCCTCAAGCCAAACCGAAATTTCGGATTCTTCCCTGAAATTTCCAAAACCAAAATTCTAAACGCCTAATTTCGACCACCACAAGTTCGCAAACAACAACACGAAGACGTTGCGCCTACTCGCCACCCTCCTTGCTGCTCGCAATTGCAGATTTCGCGAACAGGAGGTTGCTTCTTCGGCGATGATTCCTTTGGCGATGTAGCGCCGAAAAAAGGGAAGGAGAAGCAAAAAGATGTTGGCCTGATTTAAGAGAAGCGGGAGGTTGGCGTGATGCAGAAAAGAAAGAGAACAGTGGTGGGATCGGAGCAAAAGGAAGCTAGAAAGCCAGCAGCAGCAGCAGCAGCAGCAGCAGCAGCAGCCAGAAGGGAATCACCGCTGTGAACAGGGACGATGAAGAGAAGGGCCAGATAGGAGGGTACCCAGCGGGTCTCAATCGGGAGAAGGGGATCCGGTTCCCGTGGGTTTTCAGTCTATCGAGGCTTCCCCATTATTATAAACAATCATCAAGGGAAGTTATATTCCTTATGTCGTTCTCCTGGTGTACAACATGCCGAAATTCCGTGGCATCTTTCGATTTCTTTTGGATCCTTAAGTGCTCCAACTAATGGTAGTAAGATTTGAAACCTTAAAATAGTAGTTTTAAAACTTTGTAACAAATGATGGAAAGTGCTTTTAAATATTGGTATCACTAATTCTTGTAGAGAATTTCTTCTTCTTTTCAATGATATAATATATGATTTTCATTAAAGCTTCTTCAATGATTAAGTATCAATATTGCTTGGATGAATTTGATTTTCCTCAATATTCATCATCCATAGAATATAGCATATACAACACAAATTAAATTAAATTTTCCTACAAAAGGAACCAAACAAATCGTGCAATGTTGCCTCACTGGACAAAATTTGTGAAAAGGTGAAGTAGGGTGTTAACCAACCCTCTTCTAAAGTGGAAAAAAACATGTGCTTAGAATATGAACCAATTTTTTCATGTGGCTATTTATGCAATAGGTGGCAACTTAAAAGTACATAATATTTGTATCCTATTTTCTTATGCTTTGATTTTTCAAATGACTCTACAACAATTTGAAAGAAAAAATTCAAAAAAATTAAGGGCATTAAAACTATTTTAACCCCTAAATGTTTGGGCGATCATATATGGTCGATCTGAAATTTCGGCTTATTTTGCAGTGGGTAGTTAAATTCGTTTGACTAGTTTCAAAAATAATTCGGGCAGTTTTTAGGATTAATTATTGAAAACTTTCATTTTTCACTGAAAAAGGTATGTATTTGATTATTGAGAGGTCTCCAAAGCTATATATGTCCATTGGTGGAAGAGTAAAGCTTGCTAATTTTACTTCATTTTCCAACTTTGAGCAATTTCACTTGATTTGAGATCTAAAAACTTGTACTTATCCATTTGCTTTGAAAATGGTCCCAATGGAAGGGATGAAGTGTTTTCATGATTTTCACCATTGAAAATTTAAACAAGAAAGTGTTGATTTGGAGTTATTTTTATTTATACTTATAAAAAGAAAATTACATCTCAACAATTGCAAGGTGGATTGTGTAATGAGTTTAATAGCTTTTCAAGTGATACTAAGTTTTTTGAAAGGGCATTTTAGTGTGCTAACACAATTTGTAGTTGTTCATGTCACCTCCAATCCAAAAAAACTTTTATGTGCAAATTTCTGAAACATTGTGGAAAGGGACAACATATTAAAAATAGAAAACATTCATTTCTCTTGTTATAATCTCACAACTCTTATGCAATTTTGCACTCCAAATTAGTGTATATACTAATAAGCAAGCTCTTTGAACATCCATACGGTTAGATTTTGAAAAAAAACAATTTTCTTCAATGGGGATAACTATAAGTCCACGCTCTTTTTTCATAGTCAAAACACATTTGAAAAGGCGTGGACATTCAGGGGTTAACTTAGCACATAACATCACATTCAAGGTTTCACAAAAATTGTGCCGCTACGAAAAATGCTAATTTGGAATATGTCTTTTCTTTAAAAATCGAATCATCTCCATACATAGAGCATAAGACTTGAATATGGATTGACTTTCCATTGACAAATTTATTCTTTTCTTCTAGATATATTTCACTATCTTTTAAAAATAAATTCTAAATTCTAAATTCTTACTCTTGTAGATATAGAAGTAGCTCATTTTAACCACATAATAAGCACTTAGGTTCTAATGATCGTTTCATTCAAATGATCAATCAATTAAATGATTTTTTAATTAAAAAAATGACATTCTATATATATGGATCCTTGTATTTTTGTGTAGGGACTTTTATTTAGATTCATGTGCCTTCTAAAGGAACCGGTGTCCTTATTCTTCCCCTTGTGCTTTTTTTTTTTTTTAATTTTACCATTTGACTTTGCTGATTCTTTGTAATTAGTGGCTGAAGTGATACCGGTTTGTGTAGCACACTCACTTTATGGTACAAAAAGTTGCCCCCATTGATTTTCCAAATGACACTGAGATTTTATTAAAATTAATAAAATGAAGCCTTTTTTTGGAAATGGCCCAAGCTGGGGCCTAGACTAGAGTTGGATACACCAAAACATTTAACTTTTTCAATTTTAAATATTACAAAATGGGGGGGTCTAGGCCTCTAGGGGACCTGGGTGTCAGTAGGTGCCCCTCTTTTTCTGACCTGTAGCCCGTCTTTTTCTATGTACACTTGCAGGGAAGGAGACAAGGCCCCATGAGTAGGTCTAAATATAAACCAGGTTTTGTTCCATTGGGAGACTAGCCCCCCTACTTTCAAATTTGTATATCATATAAAAATTCGTATAACTTATTAATTGATGGGCCCCCCAATTCCCGGTCCCAATTCCCAATACGCATGCTTTGTAGTTTGTAGTGGAGGCTCCTTCTTTTTGGCTGTTCTGGAATGCCCTTTTTTTGGGAAAGAAACTTTGAAGAAGAGATGAACTCTTTCGATGTGCGTACTTTCTACGTCCCAATATCTTAATCAAATGGCTAGGCCATGGGGGACATTATTTAACCCTCGAAACACGTTGAGGCCGAAAAGTGGTCGATGGATGATTTCATTGTTTAAGGTAGCCGACCTCATTCCGACCATATAAGCAATTTAGTGTAGTTCCAGTATGAATTTGGTGAGGAGAAAAATCCCCCATGTAGAGAAATAGATTTAAAGAGGGTTCCAAATTTTTTTCATTTTTTTCCCTCAAAAACAAAATAATTATGAATTTTTTTTGTAAAGATTCCTTCCAATCCATTTTTGTTATATAGGGTACTGCATTTCCAACCATAGGCTGGTTACAAAATTGACCATGCTTCAAAGCAGGTGATAATCGTAGCTTCAAATGTACATCTCACGATCATTGTATGAATTCAATGTACACCCTCCCGACATTTGTGCTACGTGAGTTGTCACCTAATCATGTGAGCTGTCACAAGTGATCGGAAAGAAAGCAGTCTAACTAACAAAAATAGGTCTGTGATCGGAAAGAGGTTGGCTACCTTACAGTAGAAACAACTAAAGAATGCATATGTTGATTCAATAATCGCTCGAGCAGATTTGTTGACTTCATTTGTCATTGGGGGGTTGCATTTTTTAAAGGGTTAACTTTGTATAACCAAGCAATGGTCCTCCCCATGCTAGGAAGGTATCATCTTTTGCTAAATATATTTGGGAGGGACTTTCTAAGGATTACTAGATACAATTCCCAAGCCATATTTTTGTCAAAAATCATTCAACATTGCCATACTCAATGCAGAAAATAAAAATTACAAACAATGTTTTTTGCATGTCCAACTCTAGGATCTAACACTAGACTAGTATGAGAATGTTTGGAAGATATTTCAAAAAGTTGGATTTTATCAATCACAAGATATAGGCATTTAAAGTAAAAGAGAAATGAGTTTTTTTTATTCCTAGTCTAACTAAATTATAAGGCTTTGAATCCTCTTAACTTCAATTTTTTGTACTACAGATTGTAAATTTAAAAAAATTATATTGGAGAATTGAGTTGAGAGTTTGCTAAAATAAATTTAAAAACTAAATTGCCAATAAGAAAAAATGAATTGTTAGTAGTTTTGAGATGGAATTGAAACATACCAATCCCAATACTAAGATTGTTCTAAAAAGCAAAGTAAACCATATGCAACTTCTTTTTTAAAATTGTTGAAATTCAGTTCAAAAATGGATCGAGTACATTATTTTATCAAAAATTTGCTAAGATTGCCCTCAAAATAAGAAGCTTCATGACTTTCACATTACATGTTCAAATGGAATGAATAAAATCTTTCCACGTAGACAAAGATATAATCTATAAGATATAGATTTTTTTAAATATTATTTTAAGGGTTTTGTTGTTGTTGTTACCCACTTTTATCTATTTGGGCTTATTGTAGCCTAACTTTTGCTCCTAGGCAAAGATTGAAATAAAACTTATATTCCCCATAAAACCAATCAATTTTCCTATCTTTAAAAAGAATTACAAAAAAACTTGCCAAAAATTGAAATCACAGGCAATTGCTTAAATCTTCAAGAGTTCCCCAACTCTTGAGACTTTAGGGATTAATTCAAGGACTAGGTTAGTAGAGGAGACAAAGAAGACAATTTTGTTCACTTTTCAAAAGGGCCTCATGCCCCATTGGTAAACAATGTCGTGGAATAGGTTACTTACATAGTGAAAAATGGAAAGGGGGAAGGGAGGGGAGATTGAATTGTAGAGCCTATATATGTAGAAAATATAAGTTGCATATAAAATCATTGTCTAAAAAGTAGGAAATAAAGAAGTTCATTTATCTTTCTAAATCCCTATCAATCAAGGGAATAATTGCATGTTTACATCATATCTCTTTTAAATTATTAGTGTACTTAGAGGTATGAGTGGTCAAATTACCTCTAACAAACTTTCCATTCACGATGGTCTTAAGTTTGATGTTATTATTATAATTATGGTTTACTCTTACTACACTCAAATTGCAATTGTTGTGGGATAGAATTTATATAATTTTTTATGCATCTTTGTTGCAAATATTTTTTCATGATAGATTAATGATGTTACTAAAGACAAAATTCAATAAACACTTATGTATTATTCCATATAATTGGTGGACTCTTAATGGTTTGGGCAAATTCCTGTAATTTCAATTTTTGGCATGATTTTTTGATTTTTTTTGGATGATAGAAAAATTCATTAGCTTTCTAGGAATTTAAATTTTTATTTCAATTGGTGCTCGGGAGCAAAAGTTGTGCTAGCCAAAGCTCAAAATAGAGATCATTGGATAGCACTAAAAAAATCACAAAAACTCAAAGTGAAATTTTTAAAATTTTGTTTGTCATAGAAAATGATTTTGACTAGATGGAGAGATTTGATTCAATTTATTTGGACTAATGATGAGAAAGTTATAGAGAATCTTGTTTCTTGGGCAATCATAACATCCTTTCCAAAAAATAATTCATGGGATCCATTTCTAAAGTCAAATTTCACAATTTTTTAAGGGCATGGTATAGTTTGCTTGGTAGAAAAATCTCACTATTGGAATCATGTATTTCAATTCCATCTAAGAATTATCAATAATTTAGTTTTTCCTTCTATTTAATATTTTTTAAAGAGATGAAAATTAATTTTAAAAAATCACAAAATTTCCAACTCAATTCTTCAACATATACAATTTTTTATTCAAAATTTATTTTGCAAAAAGAAATTAAGATTAGAAGATTCAAAGTCTTAAAGTCTAATTAGACAAGGTTCCAAAAAAATATTTTCTTCACTTTAAACACAAATAATCTGAAATTTACGTGGTCAAAGTTTCTGAAATTTCTTCCATACAATCTCATACTACTACAGTGTAAGATCCCATGGTTAAATATGCACAAAAGAAATTAAATTAAATTTTTTTGAACATTGCAATAGAAATGATAGGTTTGGATATTTTTTGACAAAAAAAAGGCCTTTGGGGTCCTTTAGGGTGTAATATTAAATAAATTACCAACAAAATTCCAAGAAAGAGTGACAATAGACATTAGAACTAGTCTAGACCACAATAATAAAATTTTCATACTGGTGTCGCAATTTCATTGTATATTGACTCCAAATGCACATTTGGAGTAAAGGTGGTCACGAGTAAAAATATTTTGCTTGTCACTTTATGGTACGAATTCAAAAGGCAGAATTTCATGGATATTTTTTACATAGCCTTTGAGGGGGGGATTAACCTGAAAAAAGGAAAGTGGGCTCCCTTTGATTGCTACAGGACGTCTCATGTCTAGTGCCCAACAACATTCTTCTACAAAGCAAATGAAAGGGAATCATAGAAAGTTTTAGATTCAGGAGGAGTCAAGGTGATGTGACTGGCTATCATCAAGATGTTGGGTTCATTGTACGGTAGTCTTTGAAATCAATTTAAGAATGGGAGAGAATTTTTTCTTTTAAAAACAAAACAAATTGGCAAGTGGTCAAAACAGCCCAACACTTGATGTGATTCAAAAAACAGAAGAATGTTTCTTCCATTGTGAAAGTGAACAATCGTCAAAAGAATCGTCAAAAGAAACACCAAAATGGACACCAAATGCGACATCAAAACGGACACCAATTGCGACATCAAATAAACCAAAAAGCATAAAAAACAAATTATGTTATTTTTTCATGAAAACTCCCAACAAGAAAGAGGAGAAGAGAAGACATTTTGGGGACTCATAGACCCAACGATGGTGATTGACTAGGGATCAAATGACCTTGTCGTCATACACGGACCTAAGAATTTCTTGAAGGAAGGAACATGTCGGTTCTAAACAGGGGCTAGGGTTACAAGAATGGAATTCACCATTCAGGTCTCCATGAGACAGCCTATAGATACTTGAGCCATTCCCAACATATGCTTCATTCACGCCGGTCTTTCAGCCCCTAGTTAACTTCTCGGGACTTTGAGTGTTTGAAACTGAGTGCTAAGTTATATCGAAGTTTTTTTCTTTTTCTTTTTCCAACCATTGGATCCTCAAAGCAAACGGTACTACTCTAATACGGAGTACCATTTATTAGCTCTGTCTCCCCCATTTGGATGAGTTTTCCCGACCTGCTCTACAGTTCATCAATAAATCATTAGAATCATAGTCTCGTGCCTAGTCTAAGATGTACCTTTTCTTTTTTTTCTTTTTTTCTTTTTTTTCCTTTTTTAAACAAATGAAACTGTTGTACTTCTTCCATGACCGACAAGGCTCCCTGATATGTTGCTGAACTTGCTCCTTAATATCATGTCCAAATTTCAACCCCCCCAAAATCAATAACCATGTCAAAAATAGAGAGCTACTACACTCTGAAATAGGTCTGTAATAGAAGTCACAGGTCTATGTCCCCCACTGCATTAATTGCTAGGATGGGGTCGACTTCAAATCAGTCTCATCTTGTTGCAGATTAAATTTAAATTTTCGCCTATTATTTTTAAGGTTAGATAATTATATGCAAGCATATGCCGTGTGTTGTTGGTACAGTATAATAAAATAAAGGTAAAAATATTTTTTTAATTTTTTAATTCATAAATAAAAACTTTGAAATTCAATATCTACATCCTTCCTTGCAGAAAGCTTTCTAATGGTACTAAGAATGCAATCGTGGGACATACAGTTCTAAAGAGAAGTAATTTTCTATTTTTTGAATTCATAAAAAACTTGAAATTCAATGTCTTTTTTGTTGTGAGTCAGAATGCTACGAAAAAAATCTTGTGCATCCCTCTTTGCTAAGGGCTTTTTGACAATACCAAGAACTCATTTAAGGGGCGCATGGTTCTAGAGATCTCACCATAACAATTAACAAACAAAACAAAATAGCCCAACTTAACGTATGGATTTTTGGACTTCCACAACTATTTTAGATTTATGGTTCTAATTTATTTTTTCATTTTTTCATACTTAATCATTTGATTTGTAAATGATATGTTTATATTTTTTCTCCAAACTTTACAACTTTGGAGTTGGGTCCACACTTGCAATAAATGCCATGATAGAACATAGAATTTGGAAGTGTGAGGAAGGAATTAAATATTATATAGATTATAATAAAAATATAGAGGGCTAGTAGTACAATTATTATATTTTAGGATGAGAGGGCTTGTGGATTAAATTTTGTTTGTTTACAAACAAAGAGAAGGAAGCTACATATGAAGAAGTTTGAACAGGTCCAAGATTTTTTTTTTCATAGTAAACTACCACAAGCCTTCACAGCACTAGCACAATCATGGAGGGAATGAGTTTGACACGCTCAAACTTGTCATAGGGATAAAAATTCACCACAAAAAAACAAGCATTGACTGGGACTTTACTTGAAATGCGAGTAAATACTACTAGATAGATAGTCTATATCGCTACAAACAAATCGTGGGTCAAATTTTGTTGGCTCTCGAACAAAGAGAAGGAAGCTACATATGAAGAAGTTTGAACGGGCCCAGTGGGTTTTTTTGGTATAGAAAATTACTACAAGCCTTCACAACACTAGCACAATTATGGAGGGAAAAAGAGTTAGACAAGCTCAAACTTGTTAGAGAGAGCGAAAATTTCGCTACTAAAAACAACAACGGAGTGGGACTTTACTCGAAATGCGTGTGAATGCTACTAACCGGGACAAAGCCTCTCGTAGCATAGTTGCTTGCATAGTTCACTCTAGCCGTTTGCGACAATTTGACAAAAGAGAGAAGATAGAACGGCATGTGCTCATGTGCGGGACAGATTTTTGGCTCCGTGGCTGCAGATTTCAAGTATCGAGAATGATGGCCCAGAACAGGAATATTGATGGGAGCATGCACTCCCCGGCTTGCTGTCCCAAGCTCCTTGTATCTCTGGTTTTCCACATTGATGTCGTAGTTGTTATGCTCAATGAAAAATGGCTTCAATTGCGGTGGTAAATTATTTCCTTCCAACTCGTCACAAGGGCAGGGGTGAACTGACCCCCTTCTTTGTCCCCGAGGGAAAACACTGAATTTTTTTCTTTGCCGCGCGTGATCAAATTTGCAAATTTTGAATTCATAAATATACCATTGAGAGATGAGTGAGGGGTCAATTCACCCCGGCCGTCACAAGAGGGGTGACAACACCTCTACCTGCCTTGTATATTTAGCTTGGAATTCAATCATTAGAAGATTTTTCAAGGCAAAAGAAGACTGTAAGTTTCCAAGAGTTTTCAAACTACAGAGAACATTGGGAACTCTACCACAACAATGATCTGATGTGATTGCAACCATGTCACGTCAAATAATATTAATTGATTATTATTTTTAAGTTAATTTTTTTTAATAATTTTTTTTATGTTTTTATGTTTTTATATTCTGATTGGTTCCAAGGGCAAAGAACATAACTAAAATGGCCCTCTCTTGCCCTCAAATCTCTTCTAATGGGGTTTGCCCTTATAACTATCAAGGTTCAATTGCTAGGTTGTTAAGCTGCCAATGTAAATAAGTCATTGTATATACGATTATTGTATGTGAATGTTTGATGCAGTTTGGCACTCAAGTGCTAAAATTGAACTTCCATGTTAGATTCTAACGGGGCCATGTCATCTAATACCATTTACAAGATGAAATTTTATTTTTTTACAAAATGACTTTATTTATGTTGAATTCAACCTTCTCATAGGGTAGTGTACAAACTCTACTCCATAGAAGTGCACCTCTGCATAATATATCCATCTAAAAAATCCACACTATACAATTCATAGAATTTACATTGTGTAATGATAGATATTCTCTTCAATATGCCACAATTCCTTTGAATATATTACAATTCAAAACTTCACAATCTCATACAAAATATAACAAACTATGGTTGGAAAAAAAAAACTTATAGTTTTAATAGTTGGTACTAGAGGCATACACATGTTCCATCCATTCAAGCATTGTATGGAAGTTTTAAAATATTCAAATTGTCTGATAAACATGTATTAAATAATACCAATCACATTCCAATCAAATATTCCACACATCTTCTTTTGTACGATAAAACCATAAAATAACCAACCTTTTGCTAAAAATCCTCTTTAAATTTCAAAATCATCACAAAATTAAAGCCCAAACTTCTACAAATTTGCAATCTTTTTTATTTCCACAAATCTATTACACTTCTTACTCCTATATTTGAGTTCCTTAAAAGGCATTTTTGTGTAATTTGCTTGTAAAGTAGTATAAAATCACCCTTCTAATGGAGGTATGTAGTCTTGGTACAACTCTTGCTATTCAAATGAATTTCAAGTGGGCCCAAGATGAAGAGACTCTTGATTCTTGCTAGCCTCAAAAGTAGGTTGAAATTCTTTTTCTTCTAAGTAGGATTATTGGCAAAAGAATTGTTGCACATGATGGTGTACCTCGCAGCTCTAAACCTAATGAGATTTGAATGTTGACTTGGGATAAAGTAATAGTGATATATTTTACAAAAAAAAAAATGTAAGTCATTTTTTTGTGTTAACAAAATAATGTGAAACAAAAGAAGATTAATCATAAAGAGTGGCAAGTATCATGGAGAGACAAGCCACCCCTGGGACAAGATGCAACATTAAGTGTAAAACCCATAGTTGTTGGGACTTGAGATTGTGACAAATCTTGAGTCCCTATGAATTAGCTCGAAGAGAAGTTGTATCTTTGCTTGATTTAGTGCCATTGCAAACACAATGACACCACCTCAAATCTTCTACCAAACCATCATAGAAAGCATCCTTTGGCTTTCTCAGTACTGTTACAAGAATTGCTCAAAGATTGGGGTTGATAGTGCACAATTGGCAAAATCAAGCAACAATGCACACTACATGTCAACAAAAGGCTAGCATAGATGGGGGCAAGGGATTGGAGAGAGAGAGAGAGAGAGCCAAGAGGTACACATTAAAGTGAACTCAAGACTTTGATAAGAAAACATACTATAGAAGGTTGGAAAATCACATGTTGCGACAAAATAGCAAAAAGACTATAGTAAGCAAGAACATGTACTAGTCTAAAAGTCACTTGTTCTTTCTTTTGGAAGTCAATTATGGGAACTTTGGTGAATAGACTCTTTATTTACAATAACCATATAAATTGGTTGGAGTTTCTCTCTCTCTATTCAAAGTGACAACCAACATCTATGCTTGCTTATGCCATGCTTGTTAGTGGACAATTTGTTGGGATTCTAGGTTAGGAGTAAGACCAAGCTTTCTTACCATTCTTGCTAAGGAGATCACATTAGTTAGAGTACCTACACCCTTGTGCGCTAGAGATTTGATACTCTTCAAATGTGGATGAAAAGTGTTACACGCCCCTCACAATATTCTCTTGACACTCCATCCTAGCCTGTCAAGGAATGACCCTTGAAATCATTGTTCATCCTAATTTTAGTTTCTTTATCCTTTCTTCTTGTTGATGAGTGGTCACTCAACTATTTATGAGTTGTAATTGATGAACAAGGGCGAGGGACAAGGAAATTGAGGGCTCCTCAAAATTAGATGGAAATTTGAGTGTACCAAGTTTGGCAAATAAGGGTATGGATGCTCTTATTATCCCAATTGAAGGGAGATAGTATAAGTTGGTGACATACAAATAATAAAGTAGTCTTCTCTAAGAAAATACATGCTCTAAAAGCAAACATGACACAAAGGTACAATTTGCTTTCTTCAATGTACCAACAATGTACATTTCAAGAGGTGGTTGCTTTTAGAGACCACCGCGTTTCAACTTCAAAAATTCGCATAAAGGTCCAAAAAATATGAAATGACTTGCATTACATGCAAATTCCATTTTTCTTCGTACAATAATTTACTGAAAACTGTTTCAAGGAGTTCAGCTTCCTCCACAAAGGCAACCAGCTATTAAATGGTCGCTTTAAGAGCGTACTACCTTAGTGGAGCCTTTCAATTTGTGTGGCCTAACCTACACAATTGAAAATCAAGTGGCCCCATTATGTGACGGCTTTGAGAATTATTATAATCTCAGCGAGAATTGTGAACAGTATCAATTGTTGATGCTCTGGGATTTATTTCACTAGACTAGGCATGAGCTACAGCAGTGGGGATTGTTGTGTTTCACTGTACAGAAACACTGCAACAGCTCATAGGGAAGAGTGGAAGACCATCCTCCTTAATTGGCACTAAAATTGGGATTCACTCAATCACCACTATGGCCGGGCCATGAGCCCATGATCTTGTCCTAAGTGTTGTCCAGACAAATAGAAAACCATCCCTACATTTTGTATACATTCCAACATGTTTTTTACCAATTCTTGTATACAAAAAAAAATATGCGTTATGGCATTTATCATAACATTATTAGCGAAGTCAAAGACACAATGACATTAGCACGTGTGTGAGCGTAGAGACATGAGTCCATGAGCTTTGAATTTAGTTGTATGTATGTATTTACAACCATTTGAAAGTGCGTACCTATAACATGGAAAGAGTTTGTATTCACATGCTAACACTCCCTCTCAAAGACTCATTCCCCATAGTAGATGGGTGTGGGGTAGAATATCTTTTGGAGTCCTCAAACTCTTGATTTTAACCTCTAAAGTGTCAAGGTCTTTTTTATCAACAAAAATTGGTCAAAATTGTCATTTCTAGTGTATAGAGCAAAACATTTAAAGATGGCATATTTTTGCAAATTGAACCATTGGATCTTGCAATAGATCAGTATGAGAATTTGTAGAAGAAATTTCAGAAACTTTGATTGCATAGAATACAAGATAAATGTGTTCAAAGTGAAGAAAACGTATTTTTTTGGAACTTTGACAAACTAGTTTATGAGAGTGTCAAGCTTCATAACTTGAAGTTCATGTACTACATATTTTGAATTAAATTTTTTGAATCTTGAAGAATTGAATTGAAATTTTAGGAAAAAAGATCCCTAAAGAATAACATAATATTCATTCTTTAAAAAATTGTTAAGTAGAAGTAGGTATGAGATATAGGAAAAAACAAAACCATTAATAGCTCAAAGATGGAATTGAACACACTAATCCCAATAGTGAGATTGTTTTATCAATCAAAGATAATCTAGTATAACTTTTTTGCTTTGAAATAATGTGAAGATTGAGCTCAAAAATGAATCCTACATGTTATTTTTTCAAAAAGACACTATGATTGTCCACAAAACAAGATGCTCCGTAACTTTCACATCACAAATCCAAATGGAATGACAAAAATAAAAATTGTGAGAAAAAATATATTAAATTAAATTTCAAGTCTTTATAGATTTCTTTGTTGTCCAGTGAGTTGAAATTTGGGATTATTGTACTGTAAATTTAGCTCCTAGGCACTAATTGAAGTAAAAATTATAATCACAAAAGCTAATAAATTTCTCTATCTCATGAAAAAAATTCAAAACAGTTTTCCAAAAATTTTGCTCACAAAAACCTATCCAAAATCCATATTGTCTCCTCTACATACAATGGGACTTTAGGGTTTCCTCTTGCAATGAGAAAGGTTGTACTTCCTCTTAAACTTTACCTCATAAGTTTTGTGGTGCCATGGCATGCAAAAAACAAAGATTAAGAAATTCCATGCACATGATTTTGAAGCAAAGTACAAGTAGTAGCCTAATTTTTAGAGGCCCAATGATTTAGTTGAAAAAATTTTAAATGTGAAAGTTGTAGAAGACCATAAGTTTAGCCAAAGTGAATCAAAAATCCATTCCATGCATACCAAGGAAGATATTCATAGCATCAAAACAATGCCCAAACAAAAGGGATAAATTAAAAGAAGCTTGACCAAAGTTGTCCCCTTACAAAGCCACCATCGTAGTAGTACCATAAAAGGAACCCAATCATTACCCCAAAATGGTCCCCAACCTATGTTTTAAATATCTTTTTAGTAGCTGTACATCACTATGGAATTCGTACTCTTAAACATTGCCCACGATCCATGCATAATGAAACAATATTGAATGCAAAGAGGGGAACTTTTGTGATGTACTGCAACTTACTGCAACTTAAGAGTTTTGTTGAACTCAAGGTTTGTTCCACATCATCCTAAAAGGAGGAAGTTGCAATGACGTAGTCAATTGTGCTTGCATTTGATAAGGTAGCAGGTCCAGAAATTGCCCACCTAAAAGCTGAAATTGAATTTTGGGGAGGCGAAGCTTCTTCAAATGATTTTCAGTAAATTTTCCTTGAAAGACAAGTGGAATTGGCATCTAACCCAACTTGTTTCATATTTTTTGGAGCCTTGCAAAATTAGTTATAAAATAGTTTGAAGTTGAAATGGCATAGGGTTCTAAAATCGCCCACCTCCTAAAATGTACATTGTTTGTACATTGTTGAAGGCTATGAAAAAGAAACATATACACATAGTGTACATTTGAGGATGTGTGCAGTTTTAGAGCCTGTGCGATTTTAGAGCCTATTACCTTAGAGGCATGAATTTGTGCAAAATTTGTGAAACTTTTGTTTGAATGTATTATGTGTAGTTCTATGTATACTAGAGCAACCACGAAGGTGGAGGGCACCATTTTTTTTATCCTGGCGATTTGGCAACCATTTGCACCAAAGTAATGGGCCCAATACCATGCCCTTGGAATAAAATGGTACTAAAAAGGTAGGAAATTGCTAAAAAAACTATCAAATTAAGATAAAATCTTCGATGAAATCACCATATTGTGGATGGAAACAAAATTATGGATATGTGATATGCACTAATGTGATATTTTTTATCCAATATGTGGATGAATGTTGAAATTTGGAGCACAATTATAACATTTAATATTTCCACTTTGGCACTTCATCAAAAATGCAAAAAAAACCTTGGTAGAAGGGATTCCAAAAAGAAACAAGTTGACAAGGAAGGCGAAGTCCGGTGAGGAATGCTTGTTTCTTTTTAGAATTCCCTCTACCTTAGTGATTGCCCAACATAAATGCATGTCTAGAAATGGATGAAATATGTGACCAATGAATGAAAAATCCATAATCATTGATTACGCAAATTTCACTTGCCAAGAAGAGATTACAAGAAATGATCCACCTACAAAACAAATAGGACATTTCTTGGCGTGTGCTTACAATGAAATGGAACCTGTTCTTGAATAAGAATCAAGTCTCAAACGCTAAACAATTTTTTTAAATGGTGATTGGTAGATTACTAGATGTGTTAGTCTCAATCCTTCCCATGCATACTGCGTCAATCTTCAAACAATATTTTGTTAAAGTAAAACAATAGAGTTAATTATAAAGTTTGTCCTGTATTTGTGAACCCATGTCAAAGGAAGGTTTAACTAAGAATAGAACAAAACAAACATGGTACCAAAGTCAATTAGACTTGGGTTTGGATGCTCCAAGGAGTTTAGTCTTGTGTTTTTCCCAAACTCTGACTCTTGGTCCTACCTTGTACATACTTTATGATTAACTATAATATTTTTATGAGGAAGAACGTCCTTCTTTGTAACTAGGATTTTGTTAAGGGTAAGCAACTAGGACAATCACGTGCCTTAGGGGTTTTAGAAGAATGGTGTTGCTTCTCACCACAAATTGTTGTGAAGTGGCCACCCAAAATAATGAGTATGAGCCTAAGGCGGTTTGCTTGGGCATATAATCCAACATTCTCCACACTTGTTGAAGGAGAGAAGCAACTTCTTTGCTCTTGGTGGCACTACCTTGAAAGTATGCTTGAAAAATTGAGCCAAAATCGAAATTAGAGAGAATGGAGTATAATTCAACGTTTGAGATCTTTTTTGAATTTTATCAACTTTATTTTTCCTTAATTCTCATATTGAACTATTTTTTAAGTACCGAGTCTCATTCCCCCCTAAATTTTATACTATAAATAAAAAAATTATAATTTTTTCAACAATTTTTTTTCCGATGTTTTCAAACTTCAAACATTCCCCCAATTCTACCTGCTAACAATGAACTAACCAACGATTCTCTTTGAACATTCTCTTTGGAGTGGTTGTGACAATAATTTAACCAATTCCAATCCATAGAGCAGTCAAGGTGATTATCATATGCAAAAACTTGACATTCATGTGCATATGAACATTGAGATCTCACTTTTCGGTTGATCGAAGAATTCATAACAAGTAGCAATTAACCCCTAAAGATCCCGGGCCTGTTTTGTGTCAAAATCTGTTCAAAACTGCCATGCAAAGAGTGAAAAAATTTAGAAATGGTATTTTTTTGCATATCTAACCATAGAATCTTACAATAGACTAGTATGAGGATGTGTGGTAAGAATTTCAGATACTTTGACCTTATAAATTACAAGATAAATGTGTTCAAAGTGAAGAAATTGTATTTTTTTGTGATCGTGTCACATGAGTTTATGAGACTTTGAATCTTCTTCACTTAATTTTTTTTTGTACTACAAATCTTTAAATCAAATTTTTTATCATGAAGAATTGACTTGAGAATATAGGAAAAATTAAAATTAAAAAAATAATGTGATTTTTCATTTAAAAAAAAAATTTAAGTAGAAGAAGGTATGTGATAGAGAGAAAAAGTGAATCATTGATAGCTCTAAGACGGAATTAAAATACACAAATTCCAATGGTGAAATTGTTTTCATAATCAAAATTAACCTTGTGTGGAACTTTAAGTTTTGAAAAAAATGTGAAAATTGAGATCCAAATCGAATTCTATATGTTATTTTTCAAGAAAGATGCTTTGATTGCCTACAAAACAAGATGCTTACATCACAAATCCAAGTAGAATGAATCAACGATTTCCATATAAACAAAAATACAATCTAAGTATGAGAAACAAATTTTAAAAATCATAATTTCAATTTTTTGTCGATTTCGGGGCTTCAGGATAGAATTGCCTATTACCACCTTGATTTGTAATCTGAATATCTTGGGGTCAATTCCAATAGGGGCACATATTTTTCAGAGGTGTGCACTTGTTTCACAAATCAAACCCAAATGGAATTATAATTTTCCAATTGAAACTGCAATTTCTGTGAATTTTTGAAGTAATCAGCCTGAAATTACAAAACCGCCCGTAGACTAGAGTCACAAACGCCTTGTCAACAACTCATAACCAACCTTCTATGAATCCATTAGCACTTAAATATCCACCAATCAAGGATTGACATGTTAGCCCATGTCTGCATTAAAGCCATAATCTAATCTAATTTTGTCAAAATCTTGAATAGTTTAGGATATTTCTTAGATAGATTTGGATGGGGCAATGAATGGAATTGGGGTCAAACAATAGGTAACATAATTGGGAAGCAAACAGTGATAGGTTGGTCCACCTTAATTGCAGGATTTGTGGGTATAGCTTTTTGCTCTCGGTCCCCAATTGAAATGAAAATGACATTCCCTGTAAAGGTAATAAATTTCTCTATCTTATGGAAAAGTTTCAAAAAAATTCACAAAAAATTGAGCTCACAAAAAAACTGTACAAAATTCATGGTGTCCGCTGAGGGGACAAATGGGACTTTAGGAATTAACATATATTAAGAGCATGCCCACCCCTCTTGAAAAACTCGTCCCACCTATCCTGAAAAGTGGATGGCCTATCCACAGGCCAACCCCGAAAAAGGCACACCAAGCTTGAAAAACAGAGCTCATTTTGCAGGTCTGTACTTGGCTTGAAAACAAGAACACTCGGCTGATTGCTTGGTTGATTCCTCGGTTGATGTCTTAGTTCCTTAATCATCCAATTTTCAAGCTTCCCCGGTGGAAGCTTTAAGTTGATTATTCTTGCAGGCTTTGTACTGTTTCTTTTTGCAATGAAATCCCGTTTCATTTGTTTCAAAAAAGTAGAGAGAAAGTTAATTATTCATCTTGGAGAACCAAACTAAAGTACTTAAGTTAGTGAGCAAGGCAGGACTATGTTACTTTAAGTTAAGTTACTGATTACTGTGCGTCATCATCCAAATCATTTTCTCGAACAAAAGCTGCAAAAGTGAGGCCCCTGGCAGCTTACCAGTTTTCCATGTGATTATGGATTAGTACTGGTCATGTCACTCTGTGGGTAACTTATGACGGGACACGACCGGGAGAGTTGATGTTTCTGCCATTGAGGAGAGGCTCTGTGCAGTACAAACAACGTCTGTGAAGTCCGTCAGGAGTGAGAGCAGGAGAATGACTCCTCGACAAGTGAGGTTATTAGAATCAGTACGTTGTTTTGGTGCAGGGCATTAAGGAGGCGGGTACCTCCCCCAGACAGACAGACACTTTTTTTTGTTACTTTTTACTATTATTAAACTGGTCAAATTTCCATATTTTTATCTTGTTCCCAAGTGAAGGGAGGCTCCAACGCACCAAAGAAACGCTACATTTGAATATTGATTGCAAAAGTTAGGAAGGGTAATAAGAAATTTGGTAGCTAGAGGTTCTAAAATCATTTCTTTCAACATACGTACATGTTGATTCCGGAGATGGTGTATGGATAGTGGTGACAATATTTTTTATATTTTATATTTTATATTTCTTTTATACAAATGAAACAGAATTTCATTGCAAAGAAGAGAAAGCAGACCACCAACCAGGTGGTTTTAGGCAGGGTGTGATTTGGGGGTGTACCCACCTTATTACTTGCCAGATATGACATCCAAAAATTAAAATCTGCCTCTAGATGGTAATTGCCATAGTGACGTAGGCTTCTAAATTCCATTAAAAGTGGGATTTCATCCTGCAAAATGTGGAAACATTCTAAGTTATTTGGAGTGAATGATGACGCTGTCTAGGGTAGTGAGTGAAGGATGTACTGAGTTTTTTTCAAACTTGGAAATGAAGGCTTTGTTAACCCAATTTTTTATATCTAGATATAACCTTTCAAGAGCCAGGAGGACCCCAAACAAAAGGAAAAGAGTTTAGCATATTAGGGAGGCAAAAGAGGTCCCATGACAGAAGGGTTTATAAGTTAATACATGTAAGCAAGAACACTGGCCGGGCACCAAAGCAGTAATAAGGTAGGAGGTCCATAAACTGCTCATCTAAGAGCTGAAGCTGACTTTTGGGGAGGTAGAACTTCTTAAAATATTTTCAGTAAATTTTCCTTGAAAGTCAAGAGAAATTGGCATTTAACCCAAGTTGTTTCATATTTTTTGAAGCTTTGTAGAATTAGTTATGAATTTCTGAAGTTGCAGAAAAGTGCATTTTTGTGGGCTCTAAAACCGACCACCTCCTCAAATGAACACCACTTGTACATTGGAAAGTGCAAAATGTACCTTAGAACCCACTCCATTTTAGGACCTACCTTCCACCAATCTTGATGTGAGACTTTTGCAATGAAATGCAAATTCTGTTTTCATTTGTGTCACAAAAAAACCCAAAATACAAAAACAAAAACAAAACTTATTGACCTTGTAATCAACATTGGGTATGCAACCACCCGGCCTGAAGTAGGCCCTTGCTCTAGAAATCCGACTACAAATTAAAGAGGAATCCTGGACAACAGACTTGTGCGGCACATGTTTCCAATACAGCCCCCATGCAAGCATGAACCCGAGGTGACCTCCTTTTGGTGCGCCCCGAGATATTCTAACAAGACTGTGGAATAAGTTAGATGCTGTTGTACTCTCACTCCACTCCATCCCATCCCATTCCGCCATGGCTCACATGGAAATAAGATTCCGGTGTCAATGAATACGCTTTGTCCATAATATGGGCCACCCCCAAATTTGCAAATGGGCATAATTGTCCATTCGTGCTTTATGTTGCAAACACTATTCCAAGGACAAGCTTGTGGTGTGGCTTGGGTAGACTAGCCAAATGAATATGGAAGAAATCTAGTGATGGTGTTAAGAATCAAGGAGTCATGAACTTGGTCAAGTTTGTCCCATGTTTGAGCTATTTGTTAAATAGAAACTTCCAAGAATCTTGACCTTTTTACTTTTCACTTTGTAGTACTAAATGGTACAAAATGGAGTCTTGGTTGGAGTGATCGAATGCATGCATGGAGATGCATGGGGTCATGACATTAAATAGTGAAATTAGCTTGCCTACGTGATTAGGTTGCCTTATCCCAAGAAAGTTACTTTACAAAGTGTCAAAGTCAACAAAAGATTCTACATATATTTCTACAAATGGAAATATCTGTAGAATCTGCATGAGTCTTAATTACGACAATATCTAATTCAAAAGTAGTGCAGTCTTGTATAATGAAGGCTCATAATGAAGGTAAATATTTATAGTGTCACATGTTGAGAAATTAGTGTCGGACAACCTAGTTTCACTATTTAGTGTACTTATGCTTTATTCATAGGACATACATAAACCTAATATATTGACATAATTATACTCACATTTTACAGATGTTAGCCACTATTACCAGCTGGGATTGTATTCATGTCACTTAGATAAAAAAAGATGTCCACTTTTGGTAGTGAAGAAGTTTGCCCTCTTATCTTTTGCATGTACAAGGAATTTACATATTTGAAAATGTAATGAATCTCATGACATTGACCATAAGTAGTAGGAAATAATAAGTTTTAGTTGAAATTCCAATATTAAGTTGGCAACGAAGGAAACGTAACTAAGATTCTGTAATCAACTTTGAATACAATGTGAACTTTGAATCAGTACTTAATAGTCATATTTATGAAACAAAAATAAAAATGCATATTTTCCTTTTAAAAATGGAAAGATGCCATTTCTATTAGGAACATGATGTCTATACAAATAGGATTTGCAACTATGTATTAGATTACAAATGAATCTAAAAGCCACCAAAGTCTCAAGGGATTGAGCTTTGCAATTGAAATTAGCAAATATGAAATTCATTTTACTTACAAGGCTTGAGATTAGGTAAAGCTTTTACAAATTCATAATGAGCCTAAAGGATGCAAACAACTCCTATTCCTATAATATCCTCTGGGTGAAAAAAAATACTTAGTCGTTGATCTTGATATAAGAAAATGCTCCCCCCCTCGAATACTGTTGATTTGCAATTAAAAAAATAAACAATCATTGTTGATTGGTTGTCGAGAAGATTAGGGTTTGGAATTTTGAGATATGGAATATACATAATACATACAAAAATATGCTCAAAAGATGTAATTAACGTTATCAATTTTTTTGGCTTGGTCCTTAGGAAAGATTATAAAGTAACAATGACCTACAAGTTTTTTTGTAAGCTGAAGAATGTAGTAGTATAGGTGTTGACAAGAGCTTAGATGATGCTTTAGTGACTTGCCAAAATTTGTAGAATAATCTGTTTCAAAGAGATCTTTGTTGATAAGGCAACTTGCATATACTAATGAATATTTGTTTTATTTAATTTTATTTAATTTTATTAATTTATGGTCACCCTTGTGATGTATGATGTGCATTTTAGGATATGAAGATGTATTTGAAGATGCAAAAATCCAAATGACTTGAATATTTTTATAAACTCATAAAGTACACATAGAAATGTTGCATAAAAAAATTGTGATTCTTTTGGACTTTGCTATACAATTTTCATAAAATGATGTGCTTACAAAATAGACAAAAATACTCGCAAAAATATTAGAGGATTTTTCAGGCCATTTAGAGATTGTGAGTTCCTTGACGTTCTCGGACTGTGGGAACGTTGTAGAAGAAATAATCTGACATGGTACAAAGATTGCCACGTCAGATTGCATTAATTAATTTTAAAATATTTATATATATATTAAACATTTAAATATTTTTGTTTTTATTTATTTATATTTATTATTAAATAATCTGACTATCCAACCATGGTTCACAACATTGGGAACCATGGCCAGACAATCTCTCGGAGGTCTCATATCTCCCCTAATGTATAGCAATTCCACACATACTATTCATTTGTTAGGGCACAAAATGTGTAATCAATGCCAATTTTTTGCATTACATGGACCTATCAATTTTTTGGGTAGACATGTATTGTTTTTTCTAATAAACATTGCATGAAATGTAGTCAATTATTTATATGACATTAGGTTCGGAAACGCCATACACTTGTTTCATACAAAGAGGATGGTATGTAGATACAAGCAAGTGTTGATCAAGCAAGTGTGGGAATAGTGACTTTGTGGCATTTGGAGGTGATTTAGTGTTTCCATACATTTTTAAAGATTCTATTGGTTCCCAATTTCTATAGGAATTAATAAAGGGAATCACAAGCCTTATTAGATATTGTTTCATGTACACTACTAGATGTAATACTTTGCAAGAATGTTATTGATAAGGATAAATATACAAAGAATTACATCTTATTTAACAAAAAAATAATGATAATTTACTTTCAATTGGCTCTTAAATCCAACTGCTAATTATGATACATCATTCAAATTCCCAAAGTTTCATTTCACTAAAAGAATCACATACTATATACAAATTCAACTCTCAAAGGATATTTGAGGTCCTAAGAGGACTATCCAAATTTGAATTTCAAAAATCTTTTTTAAATGGGCATCATATAGCTTGTTAAAATGACCAATCAATGATGAGATTCCACCCTCCTCAAGGCCACCGGCAATCTCAAAGTCACTATTCACAATGTTTATCAAACTTGCCTCAATCAAACTTGCCACAATCTCAAAGTCACTATTCACAACGTTTAAGGGTTAAGAAGTTATTATGGTGCACTTCAGAAATCTAAGTATCGTTCGAATTTGATATCCCATCATAATTTTCCCTTCTCTCAAGTGATCGTGCTCGTCTGACCTGGATTCACTCCATACCTTTGGACCAGCTATAAGTATATCTATACTCTCAGTAAAGTAAAATAGCAATATAGAGAATTACCCTCAGCACATTTTCTTCAACAAGATCTCTTCAAGCAGAACATAGTTTCAAACTCTTCGAGGACAACCTAAAGATTGTTCCCACACTTTCAAATATGCAGCACTATTCCATCGGCATCAATAAGATCTAGATCTCCATACCCTGTAATCTCCAAGCTAAAAGACACACAGTCAAACTTGGCTCTACATGAGGATGCGCAATGTTGACTAAAATGAGAAGGGACTTAGCACCTTCAAACCTCCGATTCGGACAACTCAAGAAATGCTACGTAATGACAAGAATTTTTTGTTAATGCATCAATCGCATTCTTCAGTACCCGCCTGCAATCATCCAGACACCATTTCAGTTCATGACTGAGTTGCACATTGAAAGGCTTCAGCCGGTTATTGGACACAACCCTCTCCTCGAGACTAAATTAGTCTCTTTCAGAGCGCAGGTGGAGGATAGGTTTATGACTCTGAACTCTCCTCGTTTCTAACCGCAATGTGCCATGTGGTGATGAAAGCAACAGGAGAGGGTTCTGTAATAAGCAATGGTTGACATTCTCAAAACACACTAATTTGAAATCATGCGATCACATTTTCATAAGAGGTACTAGTACAGGGGGACCAACCGGACGAGGTTGAGAAGGAGCGGCATCACCACTTGCACGCTCAAGCTGCTGTATCCGTTTCTCCAATTGCGAGTAATACCCTTCTACCTACACATCAAAACATCAAGGATACAAAATTTTGAGAACTCGGGCTACAAGTTCAGAACTTGGTTCATTTCTGAGCCACAACAATCTCGTCTAGTTGCCAGGAATGGCAGTTCCAGTACTGTGATGCTTTGTTAAACTATGCAAATCAGCTCATCAACACCGTTTCAAAATGCTTTCGAATAAGCGCTCACTAAGCCCCAACATGGACACTTGTTTCAGAAATATAATAAGGTAAGGTACTTAATTGAGGCAGGTACCTAAATGCGACCCCTTCAAAGGTTGCACGATGAGTACAAATTGATTCTGATTTTGAGAACGTAGAAACCCTTAACAACAGAACTCGTGTTGGATTCAAGTGACCAATTATTTTTTTAAACCTCTTGATTTTGCATATGGTATCCAAACCCTAGATGTCTCCTGTTCAAAATGTCTCTACCAGCGACATCTTGCAGCGGAGGTTCCCGATTTTACATCTGTTCCCTCAACCAACGAGGCCTCCAATACATGAAAACTCGCAGTAAAACCCTAAAATAAGAATGACTCGCCTATAACAAACACTTCAGAACTGGATGACAAATAGGTCTGGAGCTTAACATTCTAATCCTCATCATTCCCAAATCCTAAAACAACTCCACAAAACATCGCTAGTCACCCTATTCAAGCCCATTTCACAAACACGCACCTCATCGGCGAGAGTGTGGTGGCTGCCCCACACATCCCTCTGCAGCTGAAACATGGCGATGCCCGAAGCCACTGCGAATCCCGTGAAGAACGAAGTGGCACGCACCCGAAACATTCTAGCTCTGGTCGAAACCCTACCGTTTAAGTTTCCCCTTTGGACCCAAAATGCGATCGCCCTCAACGGAAATTCGGCGTCCACTGCCACCTGAGTGCACGAAAAGAGATGAATGACTGATCACATCGACATGAGGATTGAAACTACGAGAAATGACGCAAAAAAATCCGAAGGCACCGAGGCCTCTGTTGCAGCCTTGGTAAATGAGACAGACAGAGTTTGACCTACGACCGTGATTTCACGGTTCTAGGGCAGTTGGAACTTACGACCGTTGAAAGGGGTCTCGTATTCCGTGCGGGGGTGTACTGTTGCTGAACTCTTAATTATCACACTCTCTAATATCACATGTTGGTTTAATCTAAGAATATGTTTTGAAATGTACTCATGTGATTGGCCAAATTTGTTGTCGCAAGATTTTGGACCTTTAGTGTATGCCGTTAAAGATTTCTAAATGAAATGAAATCTAGACCTTAACCCCTTAATCCTAGAACGTCTGGATCCATCTCCAGAATTGGCTACTTGGGAAAAATCATTATAAAGTACTATTTAGAAGAATATTTTGGACTTGATATACAAATAAAAGTTGTAGATTATGAATTTTAGATTCCATCTATGCGGTTAGATTCACCTATGCTACCACCAATATTTTTTTATAAATTTTGAAAAAAAAATTCAAAATATCTTCTAAATTCAATTACAAGCAAACTATTATCATTTTTTGAGTAAAACTTGTTGGAATGGATTCCAAATGAGGTTCTCTTCATATGGTGATTTTTTGAAATTTTTGTGTTCTTAAAATCTATGACCTTAGTTTTGCAAACTCAGTTTTGAACTAAAATCAATGCAATTTTTGGCTTGATAAACTTTCACATTTATAATTTTTAGAAAAATATGAACTCTAGTAACACCAAATCCAACCATTAGATAGGACAAAAACTTGACGAAGTATCACCACAAATTAGATGACATTCATCCAAATTGTAATCAGAAAGAAAACTAAATTTCAGTCTGTACATCGTCCAAAAAATGGACGTCGGAGCGCTCCAAGGTTAATGCTCAAGGCCTATTTTGAGCCTCTTGGAATTTGAACTTCTTGGAATTTGCTCTAAATTGAACAAAAACATTAGAAGAGATTTTGGGTCAGAGGAAGGCCATTTCAGACATGTTCCCCTGGTTGTGAACCAAACGTACGCAATCAGAATAAATAAAATAAAATTTTAAATTTTAAAAAAGTTGAAATTTGGAACATCCCTGAATCAGGGCATTGCTCTGTTTCTTTCCAATCAATAGGCTAGTATTAGTCCAGAAGTTTTTTGAATCACTATAAGGCTATTTATCTTTTATCACAAAAAAATCCTTTCTATTATATTGCTAGCCTGATTTCAACTGAATAAACTCTTGAGAAAAGGTAACATTTTTGGTACTAAAAAAGTGGATTCTATTGTATTCCTACTTTGTGTATCAAAAAATAGACAATCTCACTGTATTTTTTCATGCTAAGCAGAGTCTAAGGCTTTGTGTATCTTTTCTCAAAGGAGCAAGGTCACATTTCCAAGAGGTACAAAGCACACATATTTACTCCTATTGAAATAGCATGTATCAATTTTTATAATACTTTTGGAACTATAAAATTGACAAGTCTTCCAAGTTTCTTCCATAGCAAAAAAGAAATGGAGAGAAAGTACTTTGCAAGAGTGGAGAACACTAATGTAACACAAGGTACAAGGTAATGATCCAAAGTCTTTCCAAAGAAAGTACTACAATAGGGTAGCAAAAAAACTGTCATTTTTTATCCAACTCCAAGAGGCTTGGGACCTCACCCGTACCTGTCCCAAAAACAAAACAAACCAATGAAGTGTTAGTGAGGTGTACGAGGTGTCTTCAGTCCACAAGTACGTGCTATAGTTTTTACAAAGAGAAGAATAAATGTACAGAGCAAACCCATGTTTAACATCATCAAAAACAAATAAGTAAGACAAATCTTGAGAGCAATTAGCACGCTGTGAAGACTCCATGTCTGCTTATGCACTAACACTCAGTACTTTGCCTTGCTCTAGGAAGAGAAGATAAAAACTGAGTATGAACTGAAAAAAAGGAATACCAACATGTAAACTCCAGCGTATACCCACACTGGGTTTGCCTCCCTTTTATTTACATAGCTAAGGTTACACAACCACCTTGCTCATTAACTATTTTTTTCTTTTTGCCATTTGCTGCCAAGGATCAGAAACTGTCAAACGGGTCATTTTTTGAAATGATTAATCAGGTTGTCAGGGCTTATGAGCGAGAAGCCTAGTGGTTGTTACTCTTTATTCTACTCGTCTTGACAAGCTTCCAACTGTCCAAGGAAAGGATCTGCTCAGATTTAGTATTGGCCAGCATTTGGCGTCTTGAACGTCACGAAGGCCCTCTGTAGCCGTATCTGCGATTGTTTCACGTATTTGAAACTGGAGGCGCTGGATTTAGGGTTTCAAATACGAAGCAAAGTTGGAGCAGGGGTCGATAGGCGTCGATCGCGATATGCTGCGACGGAGGATACTTCGAAGTGCGTTGCCTGCACGCCAGAATACGTGATGAGGGATACGAAACAACAAGAGATACGTATTGTATAGTACCCGGGGAAGGCACAGGTCGACATTTTCGGACGTGGTGATGTGCGCTGGACCAAGGACGCGGGAGACGTTGGAGACGTTGGGTTTAGGCGGGAGAAAAGGGCCCTCGGATTCGGTGAGAGTAGAGCTTCACCTCGCCAGAGAATGAGCACCGTTTGGGTGTCACGGTGGGGACTGCACGGTGCCAATTTTTATCAACGCGCGTCGTGGGGTACCAATTCGCAGGACAAAGTGATGAGAGGTGTTACTGGGGCTCGACATAGTGGAATCGTGATGGTGCCATTGTTCATTTCGAATTGTGCAGGGTTGTTTCATCAACAGCAGGAGGTGTGTAGTGGGGGAGATACACGTACCAATCTTGTTGCAACAATGCAGCTGCCAGCCGCTCCTCCGCACTTACAAGAAGAGGCGGTGGTTTTCAGGCAGTGGGCACAATTGCGTGGTGCGAATTCACGACAGGAATCTCAAATTGTAGCACTCCTTGATGCGAGCTGGATGCAAAGGATTCCTCTCCCTCCACGTACTCACAGGAAACCAGGCACGGAAGAGTATCAGTGGCTGCGCTTCTTATTTCGGCGGTACGTTCAACACGTCCTCAAGTGGACGAAGCGGCGAGAAGAGAACCACCCGGAGGGCTTCGGGCCAGACGTCAATCGCATCATCAGGGAAATTCTATTCCCGGAGCCGCAAATTGGCCCACATGGCGAGGTTGCGGTCGGAGGCCAGGAAGCGGCCGTTGCATCGTCAGCCGCAGGAAGCACCAACGGGGATTTCAGCAGCAGCCAGCACGATCAATTTGGTCGTGGAAGCGGAGGGGAGTGTACCCTTCCCGTGGGTCACGACGCCGAAAGGGAATCAAACTCTCCACGACTCGGAACTCCTACTGTCGCCGATTCAAGCTGCAAACCCGACGGTGAATCTAGTCCCGACCATCGGGGATGGTCCACCACTCGACAGCCAAGACAGTCATGTCACGCCACCGCAGAGCCCGACATCGTATACTTGGGAGCGAACAACCCCAATTGCGGGCAGAGCGTTGGGCATGTTCGTATTCCATCCCGGGCCTACCCCGCAATCATCGCCAATGCCCCGGGATCCTCCGAATGTCATCTTGACGCGGAAGCAGCTATTGGAGAAGCTGCATGGGGAAACTCAGTCGGGGACGAAGAGGAGAAGGCGGGGTGACGAGGCGGTTGGAGGATGAAGCCGCGCAGGAAGCCTTGCAAGGACGTCGTGCGAGGGTGGGACGCGGCTCAGGCCATCGTGGAGCGCGTGGGGGTCAGAAGCTGACCCAGGACACAAAAGCAACAAGACAACGGAAGTCGGTGGCGCCGCATGGTTGGCAACCGCCGGAAATTGAAGTGAAGCAGCGAAGTCCAATTTGCTTGCGACCTCGTGGGGCGCTGACCAATGCGACACCAGAAGTAGCAGGAGATCAAGAGCAAGTACGACGCAACGCTCCGGACACCGAGGAACCTTTTTCTCGAACACAATTGACACCGCGACGGTCAGAGCGGCATAAGAATCCGACGGTGCTTGCACCAACAGTACAGTGCTTATTTACCCCAGGAGTTAGTCCTGCAACAAATCTTGTTCCGGACCCAGTCTTCTCACCAAGCGAACATCACGTTCTGGATGATGGTGACCTTCCTCAAACGCTGCGCGTCTCGGTGTTGCCCGCTACACTGGACCTTGACCCAGGGCTCATTTGCGACCCTGACGGAGTTTATGGAGTTGTTACTTCCCGCTTTTACCATCACATTACTGGATCGCCCATGTTCCTTGTGGACTTTGGCAGGGGCATTGGAGAGAGATCAGTTCGTGTTAGTGAGACACAATTGAGCGCTCAGAGGCCATTCAGCGACACCCAGCGAGTGCTTTTCAGCACAACGACTGGCTCCTCGGAAGATCTCGCAGGGCCCTCTCAGCCACATCCTGTAGAAGACTCTGGCGATGACCCTGATTGGGTGGGAGAGTACGCAGACTTCTCTGACGAAAATGCGACCAGTGAAGCAACCGAAGGCGAGGACGGAGGTGACTTCCCGGAGTATCCTTTGCACGAGCTGGGACTGTACACCGAAGGCGAAGACGTCTCCAACTGGCCTTTTGAGCAGATCTTCGCCGATGATCAATGGCAGGAGCAAGCTGTAACTTTGTTGCAGAACACGGATAACTTCTCAGGCCCCATTCCCGGACCGACATCAGTGGTTGCCAGCCGCCCAATGGATTATTTCCTTCGCTATTGGCCAGCATCCACTCTCGAAAGGGTCGTGTTGGAGACGAATAGGTATGTTTTTTTTGGTCCAATGTGATGCAGTTTCAAAATTGGACTCTTCAGGCATGCCTGTCAATTTCCATTTCGGTGAAGCAGGTTCAGTTCCCGAGGTCCTTGTTGCAATCGTTGTCTATATTCCTGCTTTTTCCAACAGGTGCGAGTGCTACGCTTCTCATTTCGGTCAATTTCAATTTCGGGTTATTTGTTTAGTCCTTTGCTCATCGTTGTTGCAATCAGTGGGTGGCATTCTTGCTTTTGCACAATAGGGGCGGGTTCTGTGGTTCCAGGTTTGTGCAATTTCTGTGGTTTCCTATCTCAAGCTCTTTCTGATCTTCCCTGGCTTGTGTAGATGCAGTGGAGGCTGTTCACGGCCACCAATGCGGCAATACAAAAGTAATTTACATGTGTTATATTGTTGTCTGTAGGTATGCGGCACAACCCTCGCAGATGAACCCTGCACTCACCAACGGACGAGCGGACTGGACACCAATAGATTCGCAGGAACTGTTGACATGGTTTGGAATTCTGATGCTCATGGGGCTCAAGGACTTCCCCCATGTCCGTTGTTACTGGGATCGAAGGCCTTTTTATAATTGTCCCCTCATCTCGGAGGCAATGACACGCACACGCTTTGAGGCAATCATCCGTTGTTTGCACTTAGTGAATAACGAGGGGCTACTGAATGACCGCTCCAATCCTGCCTACGACAAGTTGGCGAAAGTTCGTTGGTTGTGTGAAGATTTTGCGTCACGTTCTCAAGCTCTTTACAACAATGAGCGGGTTCTCACGGTTGATGAGATAATGATCCCGTACAAGGGGCGCTTCTGCAGCATACGCCAGTACATGAAGTCCAAGCCAGTCAAGTTTGGTGTCAAGGTTTGGGCATTAGCTAACTCTGAGAGCAGGTAAGAATATTTGACATGCTATATTGTCAACAATTGAATTCTTCATGATTACATCTTGTTGTCTGAATTGTAGAATCAAAATGTAAATGAACCATTTGTAACTAATACTATTTGTTTTTGCAGATATGTCTCAAACATTATTGTTTACCTTGGGGCAGATGAGGCACGCAACGAGGGTGATTCAGTCGGCGAGGGTGCAGTTCTTACGGCCATTACTGGCCTTGAAGGGCGCGGCCATGTCATTATTACAGACAATTTCTTCACATCTCCTCGACTCTTGATGGAGCTCATGAGGCGCGGCTTTTGGGCTACAGGAACTTGTAGGAAGACAAGGAAGGGGTTTCCAACAAGTTTAGCGGGCTTCTCCAACACGGAATTACCTAAGCGTGGCCACTTGGTTGTGAAGATGCACCGGAGCCGTAAGATCGCAGCCATTTGTTGGATGGACTCCAAACCGGTCTTCCTTTTATCAACAACTTGTGACCCTATTGGTGAGGACTCTTATGTAGGACGTTGGGTGGGTCGCGAGCGAATAGACTTTCCCACCTCCCCCATTCTCCTACAGTACCAGGCGGGGATGCGAGGCGTTGATCTCGTGGATCAACAGCGCCAAGAGTATAGTACACAGTTGCACTCCCACAAGTGGTGGCACCGCATCATGATGTTTGTTTTGGATTCACAGTTGTTGAATGCTTATATATTGTATGTATGTGATCGCCGCCTGTTGGGCCTTCCTGTTTTATCCCGACTTTCGTGGCATTATGGTGTGGCGGAGGATCTCATTAGGCCCAGGATGGCCGGTGGTCACATTCATGGACCAATACGGAACTTGGTTGCAGGAGGGTTGCACATCAGTACCGGCCACCTTGTACTACGTCGCAGGTGTGTGGTATGCAACCGGCGGACACGAAGAATGTGTCCTGGCTGTGCTGGGTTGTTTTGTTGCGAAGGTGCTTGCTTCAGGGCTTTCCACACCCAGCGTGGATACCATTCCAATATGCAAGCAGGAGGGCGTGCAAATTGAGCAGGCAGTTTGCGGAAGTTGGAGGCAGGAGCGTTGGGTATGTTTGGAGCCCTAATCCGCTGTAGATCCTGATCGGCATTACGGTTCGACCTTGGCCTGCGAGCTGGGAGACCTTTTTTGGATATGGCAGCGAAGGCTACTGCAGGATGTAGAAGAACGGTGGCATTGGTAACTCACACAATAACGGTGCTCCGATTTGGTAGCTGTTCCAATTTGCATTAGCTTCGTAATTTTCAGGTAGAGTTCTTTCAATGCGGTATGGCCGTGTGTGGCTACTACCAAGCTTGTAGGAATTCCATGAACTTGTTGCGGATTTCGGCATGTAACGTCACATTGAGTAGCGATTGTGACAATTTTTGCTTATGTGAATTTCATGTTCATTTTGATTGGCAAGTGAATGGGTCTTTCATGTTTTCGGAATTGAACTTGTTTTGGAGTGTTTTGGGAAATAGAAGTTACAATAGTCGTGTTGTGTGGCTGGAAATGGCAGTTACTCTTGTCCCTTTGCCATGAAACTTGATGACGGGGATTTCACTGATGAGGTCGTTATTTACCCGCCCTGGTTTCCCTCCGCCAGACGCCAACGTGGCCACACAAGAAACAAGCAACCGCTGCTCCGTCACTCGCCAGCATGCCGTATTCCTCTCTGAACCCTTTGCATTTCCGGGTGACCCAGTCCCTATGCATACAGTCGTACGAATTTGCGTGGTGCAAATCCACTGGTAAATTCTATTTATGATTTTTTCTTCAGCTGCGATGGAGCAAAGCGTGGCCATCCACCGGAGCGATTGGTCGCTGGAATCCTGCACAATTTCAGAAAAAGCAAGAACTGGTGAACCTCGACCCATGCCGTGTACATTGCAGTATAATCTACAGAGCTTTCCCCAATTGCATGAGTTCCAAGCCTCACAAAAATTTCCACGCTACAAGTTCGTTACACAAAGGTAATCGGAACGGCTGGAATCTCAGGTCGACACCGAGAAGGCACTTCTTGAAATTTGGGACTCACCGTAGACATGGTATACGGTTCCGTAAGTGCAGAGCCCGATGGTCGTTCAAGAAGTTCCTAAGCTGCAAACCCGTATGTTCCCCTGCTCCTACTTTGGTTTTTTGACGTCTCCTGCTGTTAATTTCAGATTGGTAAAAATCTTCAATCCGTCAATTCATTTTTGAATAACTTACAGTGGTACTCACTGTAAATACCTGTGCATTGAAGCTGCCATGTGTCCCGATATACAAAGGTGTAAGAACCAAAATGTATTCTTATGCGCACTAACGTTCATTCATTTGTCATGTTTGATTTTAACAAAAAATTTACGAGCTTTTTTAGAACCTAAGAGTTCTGAAACTCGAATATGGAAGCTTGAAGAAAAATAAATAAATAAATAAATATATATATATATATATATATATATATATATAAGTATGATGTGGACGAACTTTGCCCACATCAGACTGCGCATGTGGCTAAGTTCACAGAGTTAGAAAACTCAGGGAACTTGCGGCCATATAAAACAGCTAAATTTTCCCTAATGAGTGAACATTTTGATAAGTTGAATCAATTTTTAAAAATTTTAACCTTACAAAATCAAACTAGATATGAGATCACATAGGAAAAGAAAATACAACAATATCATTTAAGAATTGAAACATTATAATGTTTGATCATGATGGTGTTAAAACTATGAAAAATATTTGAGCTCTCTTTTTGCATGTCAAATCTAAAAAATTGGTCACCAAAAAAATACGAGTTTGAATGGCCTAACGAGCATAACCCCAATCAATTTATGCCTTTGAAAATCTATTCTATAGTTTTTTTAAATGAATTTCTAGTGTGATTTTTTCTCCAAGATCTAGTGTATTTAATGCTCATTTTCAAGAGCCCTCAACACTACGGAAAGTCAAGATTGCAATGGGTATCCTTGCACTAAATCTTGAATAGGAAAATCATAATCATTCATTTTCAAAATTGGATTATTGATGCTAAAACTCAACTTCAAAAAGAATCTTTCAAAAATACAAACTACTAAAAATAGCAATTTGGTAAGGTTTTATTTAACTTCAAAGTTTCTTCAACACCACATTTGGGTGCCTCAAGCATTTAGGGGTTAAAGGATTGGGGGTTGAATTTTGTTTTTAAAATAATTTTGAGGAAGCACTTTTCATGATATTTTTTTCATTCTACATTTAGAAAATTTTCACATAGATGCACATGAGGATTGCATAAAATTTGTATTAGTAGATGTTAAGTTATATTAAATTTGATCTTTTTATTCTCAACAATGGCAAATCGTGCAACTATAAAACCTTTCTATATTTAAGTCTTTTTTAAAATAAAAAATTCTATGGATTATTAGCCAAATTTACGTGTACAAGTTGTGCTCACAATTTTTTTACTAGAAGCTGAAATTTGCAAGATGAACTATGCATTAGTAAAATCATTCAATGTTTTTTAGCAAAATTTCATACATCTTACAATTAATGAGATTTTCATATCTAGATTTTTGAACAATCAGATCCAAATGTTTAGCTAAATGATGCAATAGTTGGATTCAAAATTTAATCCAAATAATTTATTTTTTATTCCCCGTATTGCTCGCCGTATTGAGACTAAAATACATTCTATAGTTTCAAAACCACTTTAGCAAATTGGACCAAAATTAGTAGGTGAGAAAGGCTACAACATTCATCAAATAAAAAAAATTTAACTACAAAATTTTGACTTTTCAATAACCTATCTTCAAAAATGAGAACAAACAAAATGGGCTCAATTTTTGCCCTATTAAACTATTTAATTTAATTTTTTTTTCATTTAATGTTTGAAATTCAAAGTCATCATCTACAAAGGAATTAATTTTATAAAATTATATATTACATCTTTTCACTACTATGAGTCTACAACAACCTAACTAATTTAAATTACATCTAGTAATTTATAGTTAGAATTTTTTAATTATTTAAAATTATTCTCATTTTCCATTAAATAGATGTGAAATACAAGTGTTTATAAACATTTCTATCCCATCTTTGTTAGTTTCCTATCTTACCAAACGATTCCATTAGTCAAATAATCAATCATGAATTAAATAATTATCTTTAGATGATTTTCTGCCACAACTATCTCAAACCAACATATATCCATATATTATGTACATTCAACAACACTAAACAACTAAATTTGGCACAAACTGATTCATTTTGCTCAAAAATCATTGTAAATTGGTAAAAGCATGAAACACTTGTACTATATTGCAACACATGTTGTATGTGCAATACAAAATTGGGCACTCAAAGTCTACACATTTTTCTCATTATATTTAAAATTTATGGTAGAAGTACATGGGCAATTTTGTTAAAATGGCAGAATTTCATGTGCTATTTTTAGACCAATTGGTCTGAATTGTACAACTACCATAGAGGATTGGTATAGATTTTAGAAATCTAGGACAAACATAGATTTCAAACTATGTCATCTAAATTGTAAAAGTGACATCTAGGATAAATGTAGATTTCAATCGTTTAGAAAAATATAGATTTCTTAGATCTAGGATAGTTGTACATTTCAAACCACTGAGTTTGAATTGTAAAAATTGCCAAAGTAGCGGAATGGCACCATTTTAATAAAATTGCCCATAAGTGAATTGATACATTGCCTAAGTCAATTGTTTTTTTTTGTGTCATTTTAATAAAAGCTTGTTATTTTTTACTCGATTTCTCTAATTTGTCACACTTTAGATTTTTGAGATTTGTAGTATTGTAATGAGTCCAAAATGATAAGTTTCACTTCAAAATTTAGATACCAAGTTCTTCTACTAAAATTGTAAGAACATGTAGAAGGGATTCTAATTTTTTTTTGGAAAATTCATTGTTTTCAAGATAGATGCAAAAAAGGCTTTGTTGTACATATATTTCTAGACATCCAAAAAATATCCTTGTTTATATTTTTGGTAAAATCTCATCTCAATAACATTGTTAACCCCTAAATGACAGACCCATGACCACTGATTTCAAGCCTCACTACCAGTCGCTCAGTTTGCTGCCATTTGGCAACTAGATGTGAATAGCAACTAGATGTGAATGAAAAATTTTCAATTTATTTTTCAGAGATGGAGATACATGTCTTCTTTACTTCATAAATTTTTTAGATTTTTTTGTGGAAAATTGATTTTTTTGAGAATTTTTGAAAAAAAAGTGAAGGAAAATCATATCAAATAGAAAAAAAAAATTTCATCATGTGTGTATATTATAGTGACAAACATCATAGTGTAAACTCAATTTCCGTGTCATTCTATAATTAGAAAATAATAGACATTGAAAATACATCCAAAGTTCAAATTGCAATAAAATATTCAATATTGGAAATTTTTTCAAAATTCAAATTGGAGTAGAAACTAGAGTAGATGACCTTCATTTTATAAGTTGGGTTCAAACTTAAAAAACATCATTTTTGTGGAGAAATTTCAGATTTAGAGCAAGGAGCAACAACTTCCCAAAATACTCTAAAATAGCATATTTTGTGATCCGTTTTTTTTAATAACTTCTTATTTACGTGAAGACAAACACTAGCAAGAATCCAAACTCAATTGGGTACTCTTCATCACCCAACATGAAAGGTCAACAAAAAACTTTTTGGATGAAAAAATGCTTTCGGATTCTTTCTTTTGAATAGTATTGTCATCAAAACGCCATGGAATGGCTTCTATGGGAAAAGGGAAAAGGGAAATTATATATATTATATATATATAAACCAAAATAAATAAATAGACCTAATTCATATAATAGACAATATTGAAAAGTTTTTTTAAGACATCTTCCATTCTTTACATTTATTTTTCTTGTCCTTGGAATGTCCAATGAGAAATATCAATCATGTGCCAATGTGAAGATTCGAAAGTTTGCTAAAATATTTCAATTAATCTTATAAGTAATTACACCATAATCATATAAAATGATGAATGTCTCATAAGTAAGTCTCTAAGCAAAGTGTCACATCTCAATTAAATTGCGTTCATCCCATCAAATCATGCATCAATTGGGAGACCTTGACTACACAAATGTATGTCACCCGAAGTTGTTATAAGAAAGTCTGTGTTGATTGCAGCCTTCTCACCTATCTTGCCACTTGCATCCTATTCTATAGCTTGCATTCAGTTTGCAATCGAAGACTTCCTTATTTATCCTTCAATTTCCCAATGCAAGATTTAGCCAAGTTAATTCGACTGCACCATATGTCAATGACGATGCCAAAGAAGTTGCTGAAGATGGACACTTTTGGTAAGGAGGTGCATGCCCAAGATGGCGAGGATGGCTTTCATTTCCATAGTAGCTTCAGTAAGTCTTTGAATTCCATTTTTCATTTATTCTTTTCCATTCTTTCTCTTTTTTCCAATCAATCGAGGAAATGTTGGAAGCCACGGAATCTAATTCTTGCTCCTGGGAAAGCTAGGCACCAACATGTTGATAAAAACTGTTTTCAAACATGGATAAATCACTTCTATACGAAGAAATCCCAGCAAGTGTCGTTCAGCAACAAGTTCAACTGCAAAAGCATTGTTCTGTTGTCAAGAAACACGTATAGGTCAGGTTCAATGGTAGATTTAGCAAGATTGGTTCCCAATTGGGGAAAAATTGTGCACCTTGTTGACATCATTATAAAATCCATCCATAGGAGGTAAATAAAACCTATGCATGAGCAAGAAAATCGAGAGAAAGTTTGCTATCCAACAAGTCCGCTAGCTGCAATAATGAACACGTTATAGTTAGAAGAGTTGGAGAAATGCATATACACCCTAATAGATCAGAGATAAAGGTCACTCGACATTGTACATGAGAGAAACAGACAAACTAGCCTTACTTGATCTCATAAATTTGAGATCTCTTGAGCCATAGCTTCTCTTTCTCCATTGGTATGAAAGTCCTAAAACCTTCAGATTTGTCAAGCATCAGTGTACAATTGAATATACTGAGACAAGAAACAATATAAGTTTTCAAACATGAGCTTGACAACATTGTAGATCACCATCAGTAACGGTTATGATCGCAATGTATGTTCCTTAAGGTAACTTTGACTTTCTAAGATGTTGTCTTGATCCATCTAATTGTATGTTTGCAGTTTTGTCAAATTTTTGTTTTGTTTTTGAAAACAAGCTAATGTATGCTTGGATTCAATTTTTCTATGGGAATGAGTCTACAAGACCAAGAAGTTGTAGTCACTTTCTCAATCTATACACGTTATATGTCCTCAAATAAGTGTTCCATGATTGCTTGATTAGTGCGTTCGCCCCAAAATTAGGATAAGTTCTTTATATTGCCATGCGTACATACTCTTGGTGGATTGTGCAATTAGCAAATGAATTGATGTAGCCTTTTGAGATTGAAATGAGGTTTTTTGATGTACAAAATGAACAGAGACGTAAGAATTGAAAAATAAGGTGAAGAATCAGAGGAAGGGACACATCCAATTGCAAAAATTCACCACTGAATTCAACAGATGACAATGATGATGACGATGGCAAAGGTGTTGCCGAAGATGGACACAGGCAAGGAGGTGCATGCCCAAGATGGCGAGGAGCATATGGCTTTCAATTCCATGGCAGCTTCAATAAGTCCTTCATCAAGGCACCTTTTTCATTTGTTAGTTTCCATTCTTTCTCTCTCTTTCTCCCAATCGATTGACGAAATGTTGGAAGTCATCACATAAATCTAGTTCTAAGTCCTGGAGAATTGAAGCTAGCTAGGCACCAATATGTCAATGTTACAATCGCAATTTATGTTTGTTTAGGTAACTCTAACTTTTGAGGATGTTGTCTTCATTTGTCTGTTTGTCTGTGTTTCTTTCAGAATTTTGTTTTGATGTCACTGTGAACAACCATGTATGCTTGGATTCGAGTTTTCAATGCGGATGAGTCTGCAATACCAAGAAGTCGCAATTACTTTGTCAATCTACAGACGTTATATGTTCTTGAATAAGTGTATCATGATTCCTTGATCAGTTTGTCCGTCCCTTGAATTAGGGTAAGTTCTTTATCTTGCCGAACATGCTCTTGGTGGATCGTGCAATTAACGAATGAATTGATTTAGCCTTTTTAGATTGAAACGGGGTTCTTTGTTGCAGGAAATTAACGGAGACGTGGGAATTGAAAAACATGGTGAAGAATTGGAGGGAGGAACACATCCAGGAAAAACAGCTGGTGCAAGCTACCTGCATCTTTTGATGCTAGAAGACAACAAATCCGATTCTGACGTTCACTCCTAGATTGATCACCCTTCTTCATCACCAAAAAGCTCGGTGTTGCATGCAGTGTACTTCGTGCTTTTGGATGCTGGCTTTGACGGCATGGTAGTGCAAGAGCTTTTCAGAAACAAAGTCGTCCGTACCTGAAGGAAGCCACATTTACATTTGCAACTCTGACCGAACCGGAGAGGAGCCCTAGTACTTTATACTTTTTAACTTTTATATACAATATGCAAGTAATGTTTTCTTTGGTAGATTAGAATCCTCTTTCATTTGCTCAAAAGCTCATGTAAATTATGATAAATCTAAAATGAGCAAGCATCATCAAACGTAATAATTTTGGTTTCCCTACCTTTTAGATTTGTAAACTACACGTTTGCTGCATGACGATGGATGGATACTGTAAACCCATTCATCCGCACGTCGCATTACTGTTCATCCATAGAACGACGAGCTTCGACGTACCCCGACGACAAATTCTCCGTCGGACGATACCTCCTTCTCGTTCCCCTTAACGGCTTCTTCTTCCACATTCAAATGTTCTTCTAACCCGCGTCTCGCCCACCCGATAGTGTATCGCCTTCAAACTTTGCAGTCTCCTACGATCCGCAAATTTCACATTGTCTTGTTCTGGAGCTCTTTGTCACCTTGAAGATCCCATTCGCCTGATTCCGAGTTTCCGAATACGGTGGTTGGAGCTGTCCGCTTCGTCGCTTGGAGCTTGTTACTGAAACAGGGGAGAAAGGCATTTGACGCCGTAGCCATGGCCTCTGAGCAACTGACGAGGGATGTTATCACTCTAAAGGGCTCTGCCGCCATTGTTTCCGAGTTTTTGCTGTACTCAGGTATGTGTCCTAGTTCGGTGACATTTTCTTCCCTCTTAAGAATTGTGATTTGAGAAGAACCCGGAAGCTCAAGCTCTAAATCCGAGAGTGTGATCCGTTTTGTAGTTGGATTCAGAAGTATGATTCACTGTTAGGGTACCCATTTTAGGGCTTGTTAATCTCATTGTAGAGACTTGCATGTTCTCACTCAGGCACGCCAATTTTGAGTTGTGCAGTGAACAGCATTTTGTTCCAGCGAGGGATTTACCCGGCCGACGAGTTCGGTCGCGTGAAGAAGTACGGGATGACACTCCTGATGTGCCAGCAAGAGAGCGTGAAAGCGTTCATAGAGAAAATTACGACACAGATTGCAACATGGCTGGAAACCGGCAATCTTCAGCGTGTGGTGTTGGTGATTGCGAGTATGTCCTCGAAGGAGGTCCTTGAGCGCTGGAACTTCAACATTGAGAATGATCGGGAGGTTCTTGAGAAAGGGTACGATGGATGGCACCCTAATTTCTATGTATCTTTGAATTCCCTCTCAGTCTTGGAATCCTTGCATTTATTGGCGATGGATTTGTGACGCAGGGTCTCCAGAGAGAAGAACGACAAGGACATCATGAAAGAGATTCAGGCCATTATGCGACAGATCACATCCAGTGTGACATTTCTTCCTAACATTGAGGAAGCTTGCACGTTTGATTTGCTTGCGTACACGTCTATTGATTCTGAGGTACAATGAGTTCACCGGAAATTTTCCAGTATCTTGGTTTCTCCGTTTTGTAGATCTTACACTACTAATTTGTTTCCCCGTGAATTTTCAGATCTCTTTGGATCTCCATGTTTCTCATGCTGTAGCTTTCTGAGTAGGCGCAGCATTACTGCTGTTTTCGGTATCACTTCGTTACCACTGTTTAATTATATTCCAGGTTTTCTAATATCGTGCATATGACGTCAGGTGCCCGCAGAGTGGGCGGAGAGTGATGCCCAACTGATTCACAACCCTCAAGTTGTGAAGTTGAGGACGGTTGATACCATGGTACTCAAAGTTTACCTCTTTCTCTCCCTCTCATTCTCTTGATCTCATATTAGTTTAGGCAATTCGTTTTGCTGGCCGAAGTCTGAATCAAATACAGTACTACCCTCCTTTTGATTATGTTTTCTAATTTGGCATGCAATTGTCATTATTGAGTTAGAATTCAATTCTAAATTTTCTTTAGATTTCAGAGTGTTCAACTCAAAAAAACGCTAAAAATCCATCACTTGATTGAGAAATACAGAGCTTTTCGCTGCACATTGTTAGCTTCTGAATTTTTTGACATGTAACTGTGTGCAGGTTCATCAAGTCGAAGCCATGGTAGCATACAAGTTCACGGAAGAATTTTAGTGTCTGAACGGGAGTTGAACACCTCTAGTTCAGAATGTTTCATTACCGTGTTTCAGGAGTTTTCAGAGTTGACTGATCGATGTCTGAGTGTTGAAATTTGTCAAATAGATGGATATCTGAAGAAACAGTCAAAGGCCAAAGCTCTTGGCCCATGAACTTCTGTAGTTCTGCGAGTAGGCTCATCGATCAATGATGTAAATACCACAGCATGATTCAATATTCCGCAATATATCAGTGACTTGCTCGCAACGTTTGCCATCATATTTATTTACCTGTCGCAGAAGAACTTTTACATCATTACGGATGAAGCCAATGTAACCCACCACATGCGTCGGGGAAAGCGTGCACGGTGTCATACAACAGAGAGGAACCTCAAGATGATTTCAGGAGAAGATGAGAGCTGTACAAACAAGGAAGTTCTCTGAAATGTTTAGGCTGTCATTCTAAACAAATGTCAAGAAGAACATCGTGACATCTTGCCACAACCTGCACTTGACAGTACTGAGCAGCAACTGCTCAGCAAATCGTCTCTATCATTTGGCAATCACTATTCTGCATGTAGAGAATTGGTGCGCACGGCATTTGATCTCATTTACTTACAGATGGCTATTGAACTGATCACGATACTTTGAATGAAAATCTCCGTTGTCTGAAACCCTTTTCGTCCTAGTGTCAAAAATACATTTCTGTGCGAACTTGCACTAAACAACTTTACCGTACTGACTAGCGGGGACACACATTCAAGCGTTGGGTCCCCTAAAAAAATCATTTTGCGTCTGGGCACTACCGTAATTTTCTGATTACCTGCTCATAGCTAGTCCAGGAGGCAATTTCCAAAATTTAACAGGCACAAAAGGGCTATTCTATCTCATTCCCTGGATGTCAATGAATAAGGAAGTGGCAACCTAGTTACCAACGCAGTTATATTCCTGGTACCAACAATGGAAACAATAATGTACAGTCTTCAAAAACACTGAGCCACTACGCAACGACCACCGCGGCCAATGCGTCCCTCGCAAGCCTCCAGATCCAACCAGCCGTCGGGGTATTCGTCGGCGTTGGTCTCAACGGTCTCGTTCACGCGGTAGCGTTTCATGAACCGCAAGTACCGGCAGTGCAGACCTGCAGGGTGCAGGTCCTTCAGCAGCGTGTCGGAGATGAGACGGTCTACAGCCTTGCGGTCCTTCAGATCCACACTTCTGTCACGCTCCGCCGCTTCCACAATCTGCGTGACGCGTCGCCGTGCCAATCGCACCCGGAACACGGACAGGCTCCAGGTAGATTGCCCGCTGCCCATGAAAGAGTCCGCTCGCGAGCACAGCTCCTGCTCCACAAGCGCTATCTGTGCGCCGCTGAGGTCCTGCAGCAGCGGGGTGAGTCAGAGCTCAGACCATTTTCTTCTAGTCCAAAAAGTATGAAGCGAAGTCTCTTGAAAAGATATAACGCAATGACGGTGAAAGCAATTTGAAACATGTTTTTCAGAGATTTGTAGAATTAGTTATGATATTTTGAAGTGGGAAGTGTTTGGTTTCCTCATTCACGTCATTCTGGTTTGCTGTGGGAGCAAAATACAAGTCTCTACGTTCCCCTTAATCACCACCCTAAAAATCATACAACCGTGCTTCTCTTAGAAAGGACCATTCAAAGAACCCAATGTGACTCTTTAACCAATTTTTGTAGGGGCGGTTCGAAAAATGGGGCCCGTTTCAGAGCATTAAAACTTACTCCGTATGATCGGTTAAGATGAGCAAATGCAAGCGCCGAAACCCTAATACTAATTTGGTTGCGTACCTGGCTGTTGGACCCGAAGGTTTCCATAGGGTCGAAGAATTTGCTGTCGTTGAAGTTGGACAATCCGGGCACCTTCCATAGCCCGACGACCGTGAGCCCTCGTTGCCGCAAGCCCTCAACGGTCTCCCGCACGAGGCGAACGCCTTGCGGTCCTCGCATCCAACCATCTGTTGCAAAGTAGATCGTGCCGACGTTGTGCTTGCCAGCGCGTTCCTGAATGGCATCTAAGATGTCCGTCTTGTCCAAAGTCACTCCTCGGAAATGGCCGTCTCTGTTGCATTGAATCTTCGCCGCATCATGCCACTCTTTGGCTTGTGAGGGCAGGCCGGTGTCAATCACGGAGCCGTCTTCACATCGCACGAAGCAGAGTCCGATGTTGTGTGCCCCACACTCCGACTCCTCAAATCGCCAGTGAACTGCAAGAGTACAGAGTCGAAGCAATATGTAAGATTCTTTAGTGATTTTATGCATGAGGGCATATACGATCGATGAATCAAATCCACTATTTAAGAAATCTTATGATTGTCCTTAAGATGGTATGTACGATTACAGAGCCAGAATCAATATGAGTGACTTGAATTGGCGTGATTCCGACTATCAAGTCAGTTGGAATTGAAATTTAGTAGGCACCCGCTCCACGAAATATTCTCGTACCTGCCAAGTAGGGAATGTTATTCCCGAGAGCATACTTCTGAAGCGTGTCCGCGAGTTCCACGATGCGAGGAGCGGGTTGTAGGAAAGCGGAGACGGCTAGAAATGCGCCTCTCCATCGCAGTCCCGGAAACATGCCATACATTCCGACACAGCGCTCGTTGCGTTTGCCGAGGGCGGCCGTGATATCCTCCGTCCTCGTCCATTTCACGTAGTCCCAGTTCAAGTTCATGGAATCCTGCAATCAGAAGTTCCCGATTCGTCAATTCCTACTCGCAATTTCGATCTACGGCATAGTCACAGACACAGTGTAGTAAAGAGACGTACGTTTGGGGAAGGATATTGCTTCCACTTTTCAATGATCGGTTCCCGCGATGACTTCAGCATCCAAATGTCGTCGAGGGTGTAGGCGCACTCTCGAAAGCACCGCTTCAGAGATGCAACGCGGGTGAATCTCGAGAGAGACGACACTTCGAATCGGTCCTCCCATGCCAATCCCGGGAGAACAGTCCCTGCCACCACGACGGCAGTCACGATACAATCAGTCATGGAGGTAACCTAATCTTACCAACCACTAATTTGATCGACATTTGCAGCTGAAATACAAAATCCTCAGGAACAATCCAGATCATGAAAATTTGACTCAAACCCATGAAAATTGGTGATCGTGAACCTTTGAAACCCGTTGTCACTCCAGAGTCAGTGCGTCCGGGAGAACGACAAATACAGAAGCAAAAGAAATTGTGGGAGAGAGGAAGCCGCACACGTGATTGAAAACCATTTTGACTAACCTTCTCGTGAAAATGCTCCAAAGCCTCGCGATCGATTAGCCCCGATGTGTCTTGACGGCCCTGGAAAGAAAGGCGTAAGACACAACGTGCGGTTTAGGGACCGGGCTATGACGGCCGCATTAATGTACTCCATGAACTGATTCCCTGCTCCGACTCGCCAAGTCAAGACCGGCAACATGAATTTCTCCCGAGCGTCTTCCCCCTGAAAATAACAATCTCATGAGTCCTTGCAACACAACTGAATCGAACTTACAGAAATTTGAATCGCCCACCACAGAAAATTTCGCGCCCAAAATTCAGGGTTTCGGCGAGGCGTACGGTGACAGAGGGCGCTGGCGCCACAAGGCTCGTCGTGTTTGATATCTCCGGCCCAGCGGAGCTTGAACCATTTCCAGGCAAAGTAGTCTCGATTTGAGGGAGTGACGAATCACCAGGAGCTTCCGAAACGGAGAGATCCACAGAAGGCGCTATCATAGGGACGACAAACGACAAATTTTCGGAAGGTTGTTGTTTAGGGGGATAATACAGATTGTCTATAACAGGGGAGACCGCAGTACTGTTGGTGTTTCCGGCATTGTCGAACTGGGTGTTGTTTTGGATGCTGGTGGCGCCCCAAGAGACGCCGAGAAGTAAGTTGTTGAAGTTATTACCCAAAGAGCTGGACGGCAGCATCTGGTAGCTGACGGAACACAGGACGAGGATCAGGCTGACGATCAACACGGCGGCTTGAATGGAGGTCGGCATTTGGCCGGAGAATCGCCATAACTTGGAATTGCCCATTGTCGATCAATCCAACGATGTGAAGATGAGGACGCGCACCGCGTACCTTGCAGGCGAATGCACATGCATCCTTAGCTCCAGTCTCTAATAAGCTTCACGGTCATGACCGCGTTTGAGGTTCACTCGTCTCTGCAGACAGCCAGGTCGACATATCGCCAAATTCGTCAAAAATCGCAAAACTCCAAGAAATCGGTCCATTCCAGACGCTCGTCTGGAACCTCATATCTACACTAGTTCTAATTTTTAGAGCTTGTGCACTTCAAACTTGTCATAAGTTTGGCCCACTGAAACACGACCAACATGACTGTATACAAGCTCAGTGACGGTCGTCAAAACAACTCAGAGATCCTTGAGGCAGAGATCTTTGAGGCTCATTATCCACATCAAATACCTGGGCGCGAGAGCAGTTTAACTCGAGGAGCACCAGATTCGAATTTTGACATCAAACTCAATGACGCGTAAACGAAGAAGAGCCAGAGAAGAGCACGAAACTGAAACTAACCGAGATCGACCCTTACAAAATCGTGGCAAAGAGCACTATCAAAGACTTCTCAATCTTCCGCTCGATTGTACACGGAAGTCTCACGCAACTGTCAACCTTCGTGACCTCCATCGGGCTTGAATCTCGACTCCACGAACACTCCACCCCACCCCCAAAGTCTAGAAGGCGAACAAACTTGCAGTGAAGCTCTAACGAGTTATTACAATTCTGTGACATTTTCCTCGCACCGTACGATCACAAGCAAATGCTCTCTCCATCCCTGCGAACAGTAGATGAATCCCCACCGCGAGGGGGAGGCCCACTCACTCACGGACCGATCGTTCGACAACTGTGGATCCCATTTAAGGAAGCTTTTTGCAGGGAGTTAATTGGTGAGCTGCAAGACGTAAAAAGCAGCAGAAAGAGGTAATCCCCATCCGAAGTATACGCTTGGCCAGATCCCGCTCACTAACTGGCGGGTTGTTCATCGTCCTGACGCAGCATTCCCGGCGACTTCCTTTCACGTTGCACGCACTTTTTCCTGCGGGAACGCTGCATGTTTTCGAGGCAGTAACTCTTTCGTTGGGTGCAACCTTCTAATTTTGGCTATGCGTGTCACCAATGCCGGATTCGAAGGTCGCAGTACCGCCGTACTCCTCACCTTGCAAAATCGCTCTATATGAAGGGAGAAGAATCGGCGCTCTCGAAAAACAAAGGGACAAAGAAAATTCAACCTTCCATCAAGAAGGGCTAGAAAAAATTAAAACTAGGGTGGGTTTGAAAGTGAAGGATGGATATTTCGACGAGTTCTAGGAAGAATATCTAAGCAAGTGTTGGTAGTACTATAGTAGGTATTGGAAATTGGGTACCTGTTAAATGGTTACTTGGTTAGGCTGGCTTGCCACCTCAGGCCACCAAGTGTAGCCAGTGAACGTGGTTTCTCAGAACAAAATTTGGTAGAAAGTGAACAATGGAGTATAATGAACTTCGGAAGCATTAATGAAGATGTTTTGTAGAAAGGAAATTGAAGCCATTAATTGGTCTTGAATCTTTTGAGATGAAACACTGTAAAGTACACTTATATGTCCTACTAGTGTTTAGTGAGGGGGGGATTCGTGACAACTAGAAAATTACTGCATTAGTATCACCACAAAACTTTATTTTTGTGAAAATTGATGTATTATCTTGGGTTCACTGGTCCACCCTAATTACACAAATGTGGAAAACGTGCCGAACTTGGCTGTGAAGGGAGTGTGATAAATACAACGTCGAGGAATTCGGAACCTGCGGCTAAGTGTAAATGAGCCCATTCATTTTCCCACATAGCCGTCCCCAAATTACAACCTTTCGTTGGTCACAAGTGGAACCTTCTGCGTGGAATTACCCAGTAGGATGGGTTTTTTTGTTTTTTTTAAACAAATGGAATTCCATTGCAAAACCAGTGGGATGTTTGGTTTGCTCGCAATGCTTGGACTTTCGAGCAGGAGAGATGGAGAACTCAACGTGTTCGAAATCTCATTTGGACTAGTGTTAGTGAGTACGCTCGCAGCACTCGGACTGATAATAAGACTCTTGATAAGGTTAATTGTTTTCGTAACAAGTACGAAAGATGCTTTGGTGGAGTTTGACCTGAAAGTTTGATGTTATTTGCTCTCATGAAGGCTTGCCAGTTACTTGGAAGCGTCATTGTCCGGTTAGTCTCACTCCCTAGAGTCTCCCTTCACCCGCGACCTAATTGATTTGTCTGTTTGGTTTGTTCTCTTTCTTTCTTTGCAATTGATTCTTCAATTTGTGCCAAATATAAAAATATAAAAAATGGCAACCTTACTACCTTAGGAAGAACTGCGGAAGTAAACTTCAGAGTAATTCCTATTCCATCACAAAATATAAGGAAATACATTAACTGAAAGGCGGGTTTCAACGACAATCGGAGTAAATTAAAATGTAGAAAATCCAGATTTTGGATTACCTTACATTCAGGCTCAACATTCTTCGCCAGACGGACGGACCCTGCCAGTGCCTGCTGTGATGAAGCTCCAGGAAGATTCCGGCACCCTGGATCTCTCCCTTCCGCCAATGATCTTTTGTAAGCCCTGAAATCATGCGCAGAAAGCCCGACGTTAAAAATGGCCAACCTGGGCAGTGAGAGCCGCAGACGGAGGCATCAAAAGCCCGTTCGCGGCGGGAAATTCTTCCACACTGGCTACTACACATTTTTCCGATCATGATACTCTGGTGATTCTCTGTAGCATCAGGTGCATTCCCTTGGCTTGTAAAAGTAGTTGTTACTGTAAGAAAATCAAACTATGGTACTGTACAGTACAGTATCCCACTATATATATTCATATTCCCGGGGTATAGTTCGGTGCTGGTAGACTATGTTTAGCAGGTTATGATTAGAAGGTTCGACGCAGGACCCGGTCGTCTTAACTGATAACAAGCTGGTGCGTACGCCGAAGTCAACGACGACACCCAAAAAGACGAGTGAGACACGGCCGCTCCTTTTCACTTTCATTTAAGCTTAATTTTGATGTTCACCAACCCAAACAGTCTGTGGACACCGCTTGCTATAACCGGCAATTCATGCCTCTTCTTCAGTTTGGGCGGAAAATGCAAAAGAAAAAACTCCAATTAATTTCAGCTGTGCAGAAAAAGGATTAAAATTCTAGTACACAGATGTACAGTATCATAAAAATAGGGGGGATCTATTGTCACGACAAAATTTTATTCTTGTGCATATTGTGGATATTGGTAAAATACTATATTTTAATTTGTACTAATTCAAAATAGTTTGACTTTGGTAAATCAGTGCCAGATACAAGCAAAATGGGAGGGAGCCCATGGTAGGCAAAATTATTCTAGTGGTGCACATTTTAGAACTGGAATGTACACCATTAGTATAACTTTGCTTCAATTGCTTGTGATGAATATAATTTTGTCTGGAATGGATTGGCTCCCATTTTGCTTATGATAGGCAAAGTTACCTTACATTACATGGGATTCAGTCCTTCGGGAGGACCGTTTCAGGTTGTTCCCGTTACTAGGAACCAACCTTAATTCTCTAGGAAAAATGAATATTTAAAAAATAAAAATAATTTTTTTTAATGCCTATTGATGTGGCCGGCTCTCGATCACATCAATAAGCTGAGTGGCAGGGATCCCAACATAGGGGATCAACAGGGAACTCACAACCCTTAACTACAAGAGAAATTCATGTAATGATAGGACAAATGAATGTTCTAGGATCAGCCCAAGTTCAAAAAAAAAAATCGTATTCATAGTTTCTTAGTCAAATGTAATTTTTCTAGTAGGCAAAAAAATATACAATTGCATTCCGATTAACTTAAAATTGAGATGTCTTACCCCTTTACAAATTTAAAACATGATTTACAAATTTACAATAATAGAATCCATATTCTTGACTAGAGATTTGGCCTAGGTCAATTTAGAATTCAAACTAGTCGTTTTGAATGATATTGTGATGTTGCAAGTACATTTGCTTTCTCTAACTATCTAGAATAGCTTATAAGGGATATTTACTCTATAATTTTGGATGGATGAATTTGAATAATTAAGTTAACTAAAGGTTTCTATAATTGGATTTATTAAAATAAAATCATTGATGAAATTTTTTGCCTTCCTTCGCATACGTGTATTTGAAGCAATTTTTTACGACAATATTTTAGGTATTAAGAAATTAAGGTGATTACATTTATTAAATAATAGGAAATCTTGAAAGTTTATATAGATTTCAATGATTGCATAATAAAATTTGAATCACCTAAATATTATTTGGACAAATTGTAGTATAATATTGTACATAAAATTTAATTCCACAAATTTTCAGATCAAAATGAGAGTTCTTTAATTTAGTGAAATTAAAAAGTCAAAATAATTTATTTTTACAATCATAGAATTTACAAGATTTTTTGTCAAAGGAATGAGATTATTTTCTAATCATACAATAAAATTTTGATGTTTTTTGAATTTTATTGAATAAAATATAATTGAGAAAGATGTGACCCTTGTCTTTTACAATTCATTTGAATAGTCTCGCGAAAATAAGATAGTAGGTAGTATCAATAGTATTATTTGAATTTTATTTAATTTAAGGGGTCCAATAAGCACCCAACAAACATTTTTTATATTGTCTAACTTTAGGATTTATGTACCTTATGTTTCTTTTAACTTTGAAATGCAAAAGCAAATTGAAAATGGGCCAGATTTCATAACCATTACATTGGAGCTTCACCAAAATCTTGAGCAAAAATGATTTTTCTTTTTGGGATACATGAATTTAATTATGTTTGATTCATCAACCAATTTCATTGGCCCTTTCATAAATGATTATATTGGAGGTTCCCCTCATTTGGGGGAGCAAAAGTGAACCCTTATATTGGTCAACAATGTTGTATTATAACTTAAACTTTATAGCAAAAATTTGGAAGTAGAAAATTGCCAAAAAAAAATAGAGCTCAAATTTTTTATTTTTCTAAACTTTTGAAAAGCTTAAATCAGCCTTTGAAAGGCATTTAGGAGCATTGAGAGGACTATGGCCAAACTTGTTTGAATAGTATTTTCTTCCAATATTGAATATTATTCTCTTTGTAATTCTTTCACATCATTTGTGAATTGTGATATACATATATAGTGTGTTTTGATATTTTCAAGATGAAAGTTAAAACTAAAATATAAAAATATAAACCACATTAATATGATTTTTCATTTAAAGTCTATAATCTAAGTAGGAAAAATCCAAATCCAAATCTAATGTCTCAAGTTTTTGAAGAACTAAAGTGGGATTGTAGGGCCAAAGTTATTAATTTTCTTCATAAACATACTTAATTAAAACCCCAACTTTATAAAGAAAGTTCACAACTATTGTGTCAAAATTTGCTACTTTGACATCACGCTTAACATGCACTATTCCTAATTAGTGAATATGAGACCTCAAGATTGTTGCTTCACAACACATAAGTTACATTAGAAGAAGTTTGAGGGCATTAGAAGACCGTTCCGGACCTGTTCCTACGGCAGCAGCGAACGCGGCAGGTGAATGGGATGTCAAAAAATAAATAAATCCAAAAAAAAAAAAAAAAAAAATTTAAAAAGTTCCTAATATATGAAAAAACGATAATTTATTTTTTATTTTTAAAAAATCTAACTGGCAACCTCTCGGCCACGTCGGACTGCGCTGCTGGCAGCAGTTCCGACACTGCCGGACATGTTCCTTGCTACGGGAACTCGAGGCCTTCTAATGGCCCCAAATTTGTTCTAATGATTTAATGAATAAGACACAATAAGATTCTTCTATCCTCTAAACTACTATTGCACTATTTTCCCTCTTTCCTCATCCACAATCACTAACATGGGTTTGCAAGTAAATTTTAAATTTGAGTTCTTTAATGAGTTCTTACTCCCTTGTTGCATGAGATAAGAGTGTTAAAATATCGAAATTAGTAACCTAATCTAAAAAGCACACATTGTATAACATTAGCATTAAAGTGATCCTTATTGAGAATGATTGAATATGATTCAATCATTGAAGTTATGTCCAATAATGTGAAATTATGACCTCATTATGGAATTAACATTCTTCGCCATTCTCTTCACTTGGCATATTATTTCACTTAATAAGTCTCTACTTTCATTGTAAACCATTGCTCAAAGATCTTCAATACATTTCTAAGTTCCCTTTTGTGGCACAATTATTGAGTTCTATTATTTGCCTTTGGGATCAAGTATATTGAAATCATTACATGTTTTTTCAGGCCTCTAAGAGATTGTTTCGGCTTGATTCCCCATGTTGTGAACCACAGTAGGGTAGTCAGATTATAAAATTTTAAAAATAATAATAATGAATTTTAAATTTTAAAAATATATATATTATTATCATTTTTTAAATTAAAATTTAATTTTTAATTAATATTATCCAACCTGGCAATCTCTGTACCACCTAAGACTACTACCATAGAAATGTTCCCATAGTTCGGGAACTATAGAGAATTTGTAGTTTTTTAGAGTCTTGAAAAAACATGTAATGCATCCAACCAAACCTTCGAACCTTCATCTAATTTTCAACTTTCTAATAGAGGTTTGTGATGGTGAAATGGGCATTCCTCCGCAGTACCCTATCATAGTCCATTTTGTGGGTGCCCAAACAACCATATTTTAGTTGGCAAATTTAAACCACAATCTTATTTGATTTTTCTTTGGCTTCCTTAAAACTAGAAGTAATGGTTGAAAAATTGGATGAATATGCCAAATCCCTTTCCGACAAAATAAATAGAGTCCTTAGCATTTGGATGAAAGATACTAATAACAGAAAAGTTTATAGATGAAATTACATATATGGATGATTGTGTATGATTCCATCCATTTCTTTTCTTATCTCCATGCATTCCAAGGAGCCTATAGCTTTAAGGTTGAGTCTCTTTAAACCATACATGTGAGCTTTGAATTGTGCTAATTGTAAAAATACTTGATCTACTAACATTCTTTTTTTTCAATTGTTTTGTAACTTCACAAAATAAATGAGCAAAATTTTAGATTGGTACAAGTTTCTAGCAAGATTGTAGGGAAAAGTTGTGTAGCAATGTGTATGTAATACCTGACTCTTTTGAGTAGGTAGGATAGTGTCAAGGAATCAACTCACTACCGACTCAATATTATTTAAATAATCTCCCACCAGTGAATTATATATTTTTTATTATACCCCCACCCCTACCTCCGCAACCATATATGTATTTTCTTTTTAAGAATGTTTGATTATAATTGATATAGAAAAATTGAATTGCACCCATACATATATCCAATATCATAGCAATATTCCATATGTTGTACTATATATCGAAGTGTTTTAAAAAAAATTATTTTAGGGAGTAGGTGGATGAATTGCATGGTCACACCTCAATAGATCTACTTATTTTTGTTTCGATTTTAGGGGGATGGTTAAAAGGGCAAATCTTCATTACTCTTTTTAGTGAATAGTTGTAGGGAAAGGTTCAAAGTTCACTTGTATGATGACTGGAACCTCTTCCTTCCTCTAAGGTACCTGAGCCTATGGCAAGTCAAGTTTGGAGTAGCCTAATGTAGGCAAAAAAAAAAATTGTTTAGTTCATTTCACAAGACACATGTACATTTGAAGAAATTTTGGGCCTACATTAAACTACTCCAAACTTGGCCTATCATAGATTTAGTTACCTTATAGTGAATGAAGACCTTACATTACCAACAAAAAAAACAAAAGACCAAGTGAGAAAAATGGGTCAGTTAATCATAAAGTTCTCCCTAGTTTTTACACGAATTGTAGTACGAAGGCTTAGCTAGAAATAGAACAAAGGAAACACAACATCAAACTCCATCGAACCCCACTTTTGACGTACGTTAACTCTATTGCCCCGGGAAGTACGCTTTCGAGCACCCAGGAAAGTCCGTTCTCCCGAACGGCTGTCCGATCCCTTGCTTGTCCACCAGCACAACCGACCTCATTTCGCAATTCCCGTACCCCGCTTGCAACTCCTGCTTCACCAGGTTCGACACATCTTCCCCAAACAGCCTCGTGAACTCCCAAATGAACCCACTGTGCGCCACCACTGCGATCCTCTGCTCCGTTTGATTCAACAGCCAATTCGCAAACGCCCCTGCTCGGTACTGGACCTCCTCCGCGCTTTCCCTCTTGTCCACTTTCCAATGCACGTCCTCATCATGCACGATGTCGGAGAAGTCGATCGCTGGGTACTGGGATTGCAATTGCGAGATGGGGCGACGTCGATCACAAGGGTGTTCCCCGATGCACTCGCGGCACCATTCGACCGCTTGGAACTTGGGGCAGCCCTCGGAGGAGATGCCTGGGCGTCGGCCTGCGACGTTGGAGAGCATGAGGGCGTGGAATTGGGACTCGGAGGGGCGGGGGGAGTTCCCGGAGCCGAAGATGGCGATGGCGGTTTGGATGGCGCGGGAGAGGGGGGAGGTGACGACGAGTTGGGGGTGGATGGAGTTGGTGTTGGCGATGTGCTCGCGGACGTATTGGGCTTGCTTCCAGCCGAGGTCGGTTAAGGGGGCGTCGAAGTAGGCTTCGTCGGAGTAGACGTTGGCGGTGGGGAAATCGTCGCGGGCTTTGTTGTGGGTGGCTTGACCGTGGCGGATGAGGTGGATGAGCTTACAGCGGGCCATGGGGTAGGCGCCTGAGGGTTTCGGCATTTGGATGGGGGGTGGGGGTGACACCCCACGTTCCTCACTCACTTACAATTTCAAAGATCTCCCATGTGATTGACCGAACCACAAGTGATTTCTCCAAACCCTAATCCATGGAAAACCCTAATTCACCTATCTCCATTCGCGTAGTAGGTTTAATTTGTGATAGATTCAAAGTTATGGTTCTGGATTTTTACATTCTTGACATCACTGACCTGCACGACGGACGAAACTCCTTCTGATTCTTGCGAAGCTTTCCTGCATGCATCAAAGCCTGGCAGTAGACTCGGACTCTGCTTTACATTGATGTGGGGGTGCCCCCACGTTCGTCACTCACTTATAGTTTCAAACATCTCCCATGTGATTGATCTTCATTCTATCGATCGAATCTCGATCGAACCAAACCCTAATGTCTCCAAACCCTAGTCCATGGAAAAGCCTAATTCACCAATTCTCGTGTAATAGGGTTATTTGGTAACGAGTTGGGAGTGATGGTTCAGGATTTTTACCTTTTATGATATCATTGACCTGCACGTCAGGCGAAGCTTTCCTGCCGATTAATGCAGCAAAAGCCTGGAAGTAGACTGGGAGACGGCCTTGCATTGAGGGCACCCCCTCAGAGTGAAGAGGTGTCAATGTTTATGTGATTGATACACTTTCATGTAATCTACTTCGTACACCTCTTCGATTAGTGTTGCCAATTTAGAAATATTGTACTATAAACAGAGATGATTTCGCCTTCATAATAATTTAGAGCATGATCTTCGAGGCCCAAACTGAACCTTGAGTTCATAGTCGTAGTGTCAGTCTTGCAGGGAGGTCTGTCCATTCGACTGTGCTGCAAGCCTTGAAATCAAATTGCAATAATATCATAGAATAATGTAATTCAATCATGAGGATTTAAAAAACAAAATTGACACATACTAAAATCATGAGAATTTTCCCGAATCAAAGTGACCATTGTCTCCATGACAAAAATAAAAGGTTGACCTGTGACTTTCAATATTGAGAAGAATTGGTGGACAATGGAGATACCGGAGCTAATTTCAGCTTGGACTGGTGAGAATGGTACCTGAACAATAGCCTGCCTGGAGAACTGAACTGAAAGCAACCTGAGTAAATGCAGGCGCTTTCATCATCGACACGTTTTATTGTATGAAAATTTTGGACTTATACATTGGATTCAATTGTTTATTAAACAGATGCCAATCAAGGGACTTGCACTTTTTAATTTTTTAGATTTAGCACACAGAGAATCATTTCATTTCAAAAGTGAGAAAAATAATCTTAATACGGAGTACAACAACGCCACCCGAAAGAAGACCTGGATTTTTTTAAATTGACATTTTCAAATATTGATGTCCAAAGTTATACTCCGTAACTATTATCAACTGAAAGGAAACTAAGATATTGCTTTTGGGATTGAGCAGCGGTGTCTCACATTAGATGATCTATCCTTCTTTCTGTGAAAAAGTAAAATATAAATTGTAACTGAAGTGAGTGGGTGAAGACGTGAAGTGCATGGAGACACAGAGATCTTATGTTTCTAAAACTTTAGCAGTATTGGCCTACTGGGAGTCTGGGTGGTACGTTAATCGTGTTTCTGTACAAGATTCCAATCTCTTAAAATACACGTATACGAATTAATAACATGGACTGAGCACGCGTAATTTCATTTGGTCATAAACTAGAAATAGAAACAGTAAAATTGGAGCACACCATGCTTTTTACAGCACATGAAAACGTACTCTGCTGTACAGTACAGCGGAATACATTCAATGTATACAACAACAGTATTTACTGTTCGAGAACAACATTTGACACGTTGAGTGATGATCTTAAAACCGAAGAGCACTGTTGACAAACGACGACGCCATTCTTCCGTCGTGCACAACTTCACAGACACTCTGCAAGGCGTTCTGGAAGCGAAGGCCCAGGGGATCAAAAGTGTCCTCACATGGTCTGGAAGTCCAATTTGAAGTGCTGTAACTTTTGCATCCAATGTCCGAATTTAGTAAAAATTTGTTGGAAAATGTTTGCTCTTGCTTCTAGTTTGTGTGGTAAAAATTTCAGATCAAAATTTCAAAGATGTGCTGATTTTTCGAAAGCCATTTGAAGTTGAGGGGTCAATTTGAGTTCACCAAACTGCATATTGATGGTTGCAACTTTGGGGGCTTGTATCTCCTTCATCAAATGTTCGTTTTCAATAAAATTTGTTGGATTAGGTTCCATTTGAAGTCTAGTTATTGTGGTAAAAAATTTCATGTCAATCCAAGTTGTTTTGAATGTTTGGGAGCACTTTGAAGTTCAAAATCTGGCCATTTTTGGATTACGGTGAACTTTGCCGGCTTGTGTCTTCTTCATATAATGTCCGTTTCCAATAATTTTTTGGGTGAAAGATATGCATACTAGTCTAGTTTGTGTAATTAAAATTTCATATCAATACAAGAAGTTATGAGAAACTGAGAAGAATTTTATTAGGAGGTTCAGTCATGGATGTGTTTTTTGCAACTTCTTTTGCTATTTTTTGACATTTCAGAGTCATTTTGCACACATGATGAGTCAATTGAATGATATTTTCTTTCACCAATGTAATTTTATATTGGTTTTGAAGTACTTTATAGTTTAAAGATTTTTCATTTGAGTAGGTTTTGAAATTGAATTTCACCTCCAAATGTGTTGCTAGGAAAATTTCATCATCTTTTTTCAACATCCTTTTCAATCCAAAAAGACCCATGGCTTTTAGGGGTTAAGGTGGGTACCCACAAAACTATCACTTTTTGCTATTGTGCCTAGTTACTATTATTAGACTAGTCAAATTTCATATTTTCTTGTTGGCAAGTGAAAGGAGGATCCAATAGATCTAAAAGAACGCAACATTTGGATACCATATGCAAAAGTTACAAAGGGTCAAAAGTCTTGTGGGGTAGATGTTCTAAAATTGTTCCTTCAACATACGTGCATATTGAGTTTGGAGATCTACACAAAGTGATGATGACGATTATAGGCAAGGTGCAATTTTGGGTGTACCCACCTTTTGGCTAACCGGTTGTATAGACAACAAAGATGAGTTGACATTGGAAGCACACAATGTACCCAAAAGAGGCAATCACAACCTATTTGTGATTCCATTGTCCCAACCCCCCCCCCCCCCCTCTCCAAAAATCATGAGTTGTTGGATAGGGGAAAAAAATATTTCTGCCCCCCCTAAAAGAAAAATTTGTAGCCATTGGATTTGAATACAAATACTGAATACTGAACATGAATACAAATATGGGATACATACTAGTACAAAGATGGTAAATATATATATATATATATATATATATATATATATATATATATATATATATATATATATATATATATATATATATATGGTTTGGTATATGGTCTGATATACGACCAATATATCCCATATTGTTTGGCATTCTTACACCCCTTTGAAAATTACAAAAAGGGAGGGAGGAAGGGGGGGAAGGGGTGAATGGAATTTTTTTTTAAATATATATTTTTAAAGTTTTTATTCACCACCCCCCTCCCAAAAAATTTAAAAATTAAAAAAATTTTGAGAAGGGGGAGGGGGGGTTTGAATAAAAACTTTAAAAATATATTTCTTTTGGGCCCATTGTGACAGTTTGTCATAATGGCCTCAAAAGAGGCAATAACTGCCTCAACCTAATGCATCAATTGGAAAGAGTTATAGTAACCACATGTACTTGTATGTTAATTATATAATATGTGTAATTGCATGCATGTCAACAAAAAGAACATTTTGAACTCTTATTTGCAATCGAAGGTTCCAAATTATTTTATAGAGGGAAAGAAATACATAACTAACCAACTACAAAATGATACATATTTTTACATTTATTTGGCAAGGTGAAAATTTTGAAGGAAAATAATAAGGTTGGTAGGGTAGCAAGATGTTTTTACAAACTTGAAAAAGACTAAAACTAATGGTGTTGAGGGTGACCTACACTCAAATGACTTATGGATAAGTAATGGCACTCTACTATACATAATTGAATACTTTGTGAATGTTAGAAATCATCTTCAATAGAAACCAAAGGATTGTGCTTCTAAGCATCCAATTCAACTAAAGCTTAATCTTCAAAAACAACATGCCTACAACGGCAAAACTGAACTTCAAAATTCTCAATTCTCTATACTCTCATTTTGTGACTACTATACTTATGAATGGATTCTTTTACATTTGTTCTCAATCTAATAATTTTTTAATAAACATTGAAGAAAATTAAAATCATACACAGAACTTGTTAAGAAAATTTTGATTTTTTTCATAGGTGTATATAATAGACAACACCATGATCTAATCCAAAACTTTGTGACATCTTATCATTATACCTCAATGATAGGCCTAAAATTCAAATTGCAACAAAATGTTCCATTTTAGGAGGGTTTTTTATAATTTTTTGAAACCAGAGTTGATAAACCTCTTTACAATATTTAGACAAAATTTTAAAATTATCTATTTTACACCACAAGAGAAAGGGGTGTTTAACCCCTTTAAACATCAAAGACTATGTTTTCACCAAAACTGCTCCCAAAGTGCCCTTGCATTTACAAGCACCAAATTTTAGATGAAAAACATTTATAGACACATATAACCGTAGGATCTTGTAGTGAAATAGTTTGAAAATATGTGGAAAAAATTTCAGAATTTTCCATGCAAGATATTAACGTTTGAAGTGACAAAAAAATCTTTTTTTGGCATTGTGAAAATACAGGCAGTTGCACTTCACAAGGTCACATTTGTATGAAAAAATGTCCCAAATGGTGGATGCTCTTTGGATCCATTCCCCAAGTCAAGTTGGCTACATGCTTGAAAAAATTTCAAATCATTTGAAATTGTACAACATATAGGAAAAAAATAGTAAATAGAAAGAAGTGGAGAATGAATATAAATACTAAATTGTTAATAATTTATTTATAGAATTGAAAAATGCCAATCCCAATGGTTTTAATGTTACAATAAGAAATATACACCTAATGTTTTTATTTTTTCCAAAAACATTTAAAATTGAGTTAAATAAAAGACTTCAAAGTTTATTTTAGAGTAGAGATTCCATAACTACCCACAAACCAAACCAAACTAAAATTCCTCATAACTTTCATCTCATTAATCAAAATAGAATGATTCAAAGTTTACCACATATATAAAAATCTAGAGAATAAATTTCAAATTTTTTTTAAAGTGATTTTCAAAGAAGTTTTTTTTTCTACCCAAGCTACTTGCCAAACACTGAAAATTTCATATCATGCAATAACTTTTGAACCATGTAGTCAAAATTTATGAAAGTTGTTGGGCCTTAAAGCTATTCCTCGGGCACACATTGTGTGAAATTTTCAAGGAAAAAAAAAAAAAAATCGGTCTGTAGTGAGTTGCCAAAAATTGCTAATTGCCAAAAAACGTTGTTTGGACGTTTAGAGGTTAAGTGAGTTTTTAAGTATAGTCCTAGACATAGGATTATAAGTAATGATCTTTTAGGAGATTTTAAGTAAAATTTTATTAAAAATCTCCTAAAAAGTCATTACTTATTATCTTATGTCTAGGACTAAACTTAAAAACTTACTAAAAAAATCCTTTTTCTTGTAGTGTTTATAGATAGAAGTTATATAATGAGTAAGAAGTTGGAAGCACATTATTATTTTGAACAATATCCCTACAAGAAAACTTGCTCACATTCCATGAATTAATTATGAACTTCTTTAGAAAAATTTATAGTATCATATTGAAGGAATTTCAAACTCTCTTTTCTAAAAATGAATTTAACAACTCCCTCCCTTGCAAAAAAAATAAATTGGATGAAGAACAATCTTTTCTTTTCCTTAGGACTCTAAAAAGTCATTTAATAGGTTTCAAGGTTAATTCAATTGCATTCCTTAGAAAAAATGTTATTGTTTCAACACTTGGGCACCGATGCTTTGCATAAATTTTGACTACAATGTAAATGTGCATGCTCCTACTACCCCAATTGAGAAACAAACTACATATTGCATCATAACGTTTAACTCATATACTCAAATACAATGAAATTCTATCCATACGGAAGATATTCCTTGCCCACGCCTTGTGGAAAAAATTGGGCTTGAATAAGTCAAATCTCCACTCACATGTACTTGCCCCCAACAACTATATTGCCTAAAACAACAGGTTGGTCTTTAGGAGTTAATGACCCATGTCTACGATGAATTGATGATTGACCAATTAAAATTTTGCATAGTTTGAAATTTCAAAACCTTGAATTGATGAACAATGTGATGAAGAAATCATTGATTGCTTGTACAAGAGATTTTTTTCCCTTTGTCTATGATGAAGTGATGATTGACGAATTAAAAATCTTGCATTGTTTGAAATTTCCAAACCATGAATTGATGAACAATGTGATGAAGAAATCATTGATGCTTGTACAAGTGATTTTTTTCCTTTGTCTTGACGTTGAGCAGCAACAAAGTTAAGGCGCCATGATCACAATTCATGAGAAAAGTTGGTACAGTCTACAAAGCATCACATGCATCCAACAAGTGAAGCTGACCCCAACACCTGCACTTTGATCTTTTGACCAGGCTCTTGGTACGACTTGTGTCTTGGTCGCACTGTTGACTGTCCTTACTTTGTAGTCCTGGAGCAATAATAAGAGACCATCAATAAGTTAAGTTTTCCTTTTGAAGTAGGGACATGTGACCTCTTTGGAAACAAAAAAAGGAATGGGACCAATGAGAAGCAAACATCACATTCCAATCTTTCATTTTGGGGGCCATGGGTGCAATTTTTGTGAGACTGCCATGTCATCAACCATTGACTTGGATGGCCAGAGGAGAGACTTTCATATAAGTTAGTTGACTGAAAAGGAAGAAGAAATATTATGGGTTTAAATTTTTTAATAAATAAAATTAAAAATGTAATAAGGATTCTTGCTGCAAACAGACTCCAGCAAGTAATTTATGCAGGAGTACAAACATTGATATCCAGAACTCATAACGTTCTCAATGTGGCATGTCCATGTCCCTTTCAATGGCCCCCCTCGCTTGTCATTGGTTTTATAAAACACAGGACCTTTTTATTTGCCACTTCTGATAAAATTTGAAAATTTTGAATTCATATTTGCAATCAGAGGCTCCAAATTAGTTTGAATTGGTGTAGAAAATAGATATGTCAAGCACAAAATAGGGGTCTTTTTTCTTTAACATGTACCCATGGGAAGAAAGTCGGGATATTCGGGAGGATGAGTGAAGGGGTCACTTCACCCTGACCTTTTCAATGTCAATATGCAAATCCCTTTGGGAGGAGAAAGAAGCAAAAAAATTTGAAACCAATATTTAGAATTCACCATTTTGAGATTTCTACATTTGAAACCCATTATGAAATATAAATGTGAGCTTGATAAAATTTATTTAAATATTTGAAGATACTTTAATTTGAAATTATAAATTTTTATAATTTTTAAAGATATCTCGGATGAGATCCCAAAGTATAAATATGATCAATCCATTGTAACAAAATATGGGTTCAAAAGAGAATGTATTTCATATATTCTTTTTCCAAATTTCCAAATTTCTAAATTTAACCCCTAAAGTTTAAAGGCCTTTTGTTCATAAAAAAACACTTCAAATTATCATTTCTATTGTGAAGAGCAAAATATTTTACAAATTCCTTTCTTTGCGCATTTATTCATAATTTTGCACTAAATTAGTATAAGAATTTGTGGAAGAAATTTCAAAAAACTTCAACACATAGATTGCAAGATAACTTATATGCATTTGAAGTGAAGAAAACATGTTCTTTAACCTTGTGGAATTTGTTTTCCTGAAAATTGTGAAAATTGAGAGAATTGAATTCAAAGTGTTTGACTTTGAATCTACTTAACTTCAAATTTTTGCATGAAATTTTTTGATTTAAAATTATTTAATGTTGAATATTTGAGTTGAAAGTCTAGAAAAAACATTAAAGAAAAAACACTCGATTTTCATTCTTTAAGAAAATGTTAAGTAGAATTTGGTACAAGATTGAAGGGAAAACAAAATCATTAATAGCTCTAAGATGGAATTGAATCACTTAACCTTGTGGAACTTTTTTTTCTTCTGAAAATAGTGAAAATAGAATTCAAAAGTGAAAACAATACCTTCTTTTCTCAAAAACTTTCTATGATTGCCCACAAAACAAGAAGCTTCACAAGTTTCTCATCATTAATCCAAATGGAATGAATAAAAGCTTTCCATGTAGACAAAAATATAGTCTTTTAGAAAAATAAAATAAAATTTAAAATTTAAAGTTTTTTTTTTTTTTTTTTTTTGTTGCTTGGTAAATTCCATTTTGCTCTTAAGGTGGTAAATTTTTTGATCCCATGCATTGATTGTAATAAAAATGATATTCCCCCAAAGCTAATGTATTTTTCTATTTGAAGAATTTTTTATAGAAAATCCCATTAAAATTTGGGGTTACATGAGCCTATCTAAAATCCAATTACTGAAGGGGACTTTGGAACTTTAGAGATTAAGAGGAAAAAATTAGAACCTTCAAGGATTCATGAAATAGAAAGATGAAACCCTTTGTAAAAGACTATATCAGGGTACGATAATAGAGATTAATCAAGCATTTTATTGAAGAAGGCTCTTCAACTTCAATGATTATATGATGGTGATTTTATGGTTTGAATGTCTCTCTCCTACATAGCATGAAGCAACTTTGATATATCCAAGTGATATTTATTATTTTAATTCATATTTTAATTTTATTAAATGAATTTTATCTCAAGAAGTATGATACCTTTCAATAAGCAAATTTCCCATCCATCTTCATATGCAAAATTTTAGTTAAGTTTGTATTCTACAAATTCAAAGTTATTTGTGTTTCTAAACTATATGACTTTTTACAAAAAAATTCTTGCATATAAGTTTAGATATATAATGTTTTTTGGCTCTTTACATTGCTTCTACTTCGACCCTACATTCATCACACATTTTTTTACAACTCTAACAAATTATCCAATTCTCAACAAATTCCATTTCACTTCTCAAATTAAATTAGTTAGGATAAAATCTCCTTTCTTCCGAAGGTGCATAGTTTAAGTGTCACTCAAATTGGCATTTCAAAGTCCAACTTGGGATCTTAAATGAACACACTCTTCATGTAAACCAACTATTTAGAGTGCTTGGAGTTATTTTCCTCTCTCTTAAGATACACCAAACTAATTGTGTGGGAATTGATACTATTTAAGTGTATGAGTTGATTCATTAAGCCTTTAAAGACCATGCAACCTACTACTTCATTGCAAACTATACAAGTTTGACCTCCAATGAGTGCTTTTTTTTTTTCTTCTACAATTGGATACATTTTCTTTTGAAAAAACCAATGGTAATTAAAGCATTTAATAGGTGTCTAATTTGAAAAACTAAAATCTTAAAACCTTCTTAACCAAATGATTTTGAACCTTTCAAGTTTATGTTTCCCTAAAAAGAAGTTATGAGTCCTTCCCAGATACTAGAAGGGAGTGGGATGCAACAATAAGATATATTATATTGATCTAAGCTACTCATTTGATGGTTCATTGGAAGGACTACCTCATGCCAAGGCAAGCAAAAAGCCCCCTCGTAAAGGCTACAAATGTTTTGTTTTGTAGTAATGTCTAACATCCGTCAACAATTTTATGACTCTACAACATCTAAACCTAATTAGAATTTCACCTAGATTAGATACAACATTAGATCCAAAAATTCTTTTTTTTTTGCTTAATAAAAATGAAGTGACAAAACATTCATCACCTCTTGAATGGTGAAAATTCTACAAAACATGACACAAATTGCAATCATCTTTTTCACCTATCATTTCCTTTTCATTAGTCAATAAATTAGTTTTCTACTTACTACCATTTATGAAGAATGCTAAGTAGGTACTATGTGTTCTTAACCCTAGAAGGATGTTGTAGACACTAAGTGTCTAATGGATGACAAAAAATCCTTCTATGTAAGACAAAAGTACAGATATTCACCCTTAAAATTTTCTATGAAAAGGGGAGGTTTTGTACAATAGTTTAACCTCCAATTAAGGTAGGTGGTTCAAAAAGTGACCCTCTTCTTCAAACAACCTTGTAAAGAGCTTTGAAATGGATACTCAGTGGTTCTAAAATGGACTACCAACAATGTGAGAGCATAATTGGGATTTGTCATATATTCGCCAATGGTTAGAATAAGAGATAGGGAGGGTCCATTTCAAAGCCGGGGTGTGTCCACTTAATTTTTCTAAATGAGAATTGATTGCCCAATTGCCTTCTTACAAATGTTAAAAGAATGTAGAGTTTGTTTAGGTTTAGTAAAAGTTGCATTTAGGAACCTTGTGTAATACTTTTTGAATGCAGCAGTGCTTGTTTTTGGTCAAGCCATATCTTTTTTTAGACTGTGCGTGAGTGGGTTTTGCAAGGCCTAGGATCAAGAATAGGTGCCTACTGCAGAATTCTTTGGAAATTCATAAGTAATTCATAAATGCTCCAAAAAATATGAAACCACTTGTGTTAGATTCCGCATCAATTCTTCTTCAAGTGAAACATAAGGGAAAACATTTTTGTGCCTATGAAACCCATCAAAAAGGCCCAACAGCCCTTAAAGTGTTGCTTTTTGAGCCACCTACCTTAGTGCTCTTTGATTTTTTTAAGCAAATGATCCACACAGTACTATGATTTGCATGGTGACAGCCCCTCCTTGTTGGGTTAATTTGTGCCATCTTTTCATTTGAGACCACCAAATGGATAAACACTTGAGGCCTAGCTCCAGTTGATACTGCTGAATTTTTCCTGGGCATCAGTTATCTATTGTTCTCTCCCTAATCCTCGGCTTGCTTCATGGGATACCCAATGTATGTTATATCCATATGCAGGGAAAGTGGATAATACAGAAAGGATATGAATGGCCAAGATTGCCAAGATTTGGAGATCAATTTTGTAAGTAATTCTCTTGACCACCTCGGACTTTGTGTGTTTTTGACTTTGTCATCTAAATGCTTTCTAGGGGCCCAAAATTTGTACCTCAAGAGTTCCATGTGACAGAAACTGTGCCTCTTCTACTCATCACGCAGACCTTTGCAACATAATCAAACTGAACATGATTCTGTCAATACTCATTTTAAGTTTTTTGGGGTCAAAACTTGTAACTGATTTAAGTCATGAGCTCCTCAATTTCAAAATGTAGGCATCTAGTTTCAGAACAATTCCATAGTGTTGTATCATCTCTATGACAACTGGGAAACTTGGTTTGATTGTACGATGTCAAGGAAACTGAACTGAACCACGCTCCAATAACCAATCCATGGTACCATCAGCAACTCATCTGTTCATAGACTTCAATTAGAAAAGTTGGGCGTAGGCATGACTGGGATATATGTGGATGGGTTTAGATTTAATATGGGGTTGTCTAGTGAACATCAATTGGCAGAAATTCATGACTTCAGCACTGCTTGATGCCAGCCATATTCTTTCAAGCTTTACGCAGTTGAAAGTCTCAATTTTGGTGCTATGAAGTGTGTCAATATATCTGAAATGATGTCATTGTCACTTGTGCAACCTCCTACTTTGAAATTGCACAAGGAATTTATACATATTTAAAAAAAAATTAATCTCTGCAAATTTGGCCCAGAGATTTTTCCAAAGCTATATGTTTACATATCTCTCAAAAAACCACACTCCTCTATATTAGATAAAATGCTTAAAGTAATGCAAATTGTTTCCTCTACCCTAGTGCTGAATTGGTGGCTTGATCACAGGACATGGAGACAACCAACCAACAGATTCAAGTCATTGATGGTCGAGCCTCCCACTTGCAGTTGCTGGGCCATGACGCATTCAACTTCCTCTTCTCGGGGGAATCGTCCCTTTTCATTAGAAACTAGTCCGAGAATCAAATAAACTAAACAAAACTCTTGAAACTGGAGCTAGCTAGAGAATGAGTTGCAAAATCAGAAACACGAAAGATCAACTCAAACAGATGCCAAAAAAAATTCTCAAATGAGTTCATTCTCTCCAGCATCTTAATGTTGATCAGTTTCTACAGCACGTCGATAAGTTTGTAGGAGTTAGTTTGTGAAACCTTAAACTTCATAGCCATTCCCTTGGGCTAGATTTTCAGCGGATTTCAAATTTTAAAATTGTGACATTTAAGGGTCAAGATTAGTGGATACAAGTTTGAGTCAGAGAGTTTACCTTCAGGAGAAGGCACCGAGCCAGTGTGACAGTAGTAGTTAGTAGATCAACTCAACAAATTCTTCATTTAAGCTGATATTTACAGTGTTGCCATTGATTTTCCTTCTTTGCTGCTTTTCAATTCCCTGATTCCTAGTGCAAAATTATCTCGAAACTCCCGTGAGGGAAACAATGGTAATCTCTCTGTGACCGAGTTATCTTTCTTCTTAGTTTGTTGCCGTGGGAAGTTCACTGAAAGAAATGGCTTTAGAATGGCACAAACGATCCGGGAAGTCGGCCCGGGATGGAATCTGCCGCTCCCTTGCAAGAAAAGGACTCGACATCTTCGACATGGCCGGCGTGCCAGTGGTGGCTGGATACCACTACAGCTCCAGGCACCTCATTGAGGGCGTCATCCGCAACCAAGTTGAAGAAACGCTTGGAGCTTCCAAGTATGAAGAGATTTGCAACCAGCCTACAGTTCTGCGCAACATCCACTACTGTCAATCAGGTAATCTCAAACTCCTGTTCTATCAAGTTAATTTCACATACAAATAGCATTTTGGTCTTTGGCAACGAGTCCTTATTTAGAAGTTAAAATCCATTGCGACGAAAAAGAAAGTATACCTTTCGTCAATCAGGTAATCCTTTCTTACAGTTCACACTACTGTCATCCACAGAGAGTCTCGACCAAACCCGGATCAAATTTCACATACAAAGAGAATTTTGGTCTTTCACAATGAGTCTTTAGAAATTTAAAAGCTATTTTTTTTATATAGAAAAAATCTAAACCTTCTAGTCGCAAATGACAGATTTGAAACTCACAAGCATCAAGAAATTTGCAATCACCTTACAATTCTTCGCATTACACAATACTGTTAATCAGATAACCCATGCTAATTTTCCCAGACTCGTAATCTTTCAACTATAATTAAAAACTTGGTCATTGGAAACTTAAATTGCCAAGTCTGCGACCGAAAGAATAAAAAACGGGGACCTCTTTGTAAAGAACTTGTCGTAAAGAACCAATTTCTACTAGAGACAACTTGCTTAGGTATGAGCACTGAGGAAGGCAACTCTACCCTAAATATCAACACCGAGGAAGGCATAGTAAACCACCAGTAATGGAAGCTATTGGGACAAGCCATTGAACATGTGACCTTACACAAAAATGAATTCACTATGTGAGTGCCCATTGTATTCTTTTCAACATGTCTGAGTGCTTGATTTATAGGTGACCCTACTATTAATCATTGATGTTCTCCTAAGGTGAAATTAGAAAGCGAATTTCTCTCCATAACCTCAAATGGAGCCCATTTCAAGTCAAATGATAGATCTCTCATGTTCTTTTCCATAACGTAGGATTGCTTGAGCGTAATGATGTCTTTCTCTTAGGCCCTTAATTGAGCATGGTTGACCAAGAGCCAACCATCCAACATTGAGGTTACCTCCGGTAATGCAAAAGTAGAGTGTTGGTATGAAAAATAACATCCCTCACCACTCCCATAGCTTGCCATTTTATTTCTCATACCAAGGCTTTGCCTTGACGTTACCTGATCCATTTTGAGACAAAAATTCCCTTGTTTCACTTCACCACACCTTCTCTTCAAATTCCTAACCAACACACATCATTCCTTCATCAAAATTCCCAAATTCCAGTAAGAGGCAATCACACTTTCCTAAACATTCAAATCCTTACCTGACCTTCACGAAACGAAACTGACGTTTGCATCATCTTTTGGCAAGCCCAGGTTTATCCTTCGCTGACAGACCCCAAGCTCCTCCCCACAAGCTCCTCCCATCGCCAGGCTCCCATTCCACCACCACAGCCAAGCCACCATCCCTCCTCAACCACGACTACCTCGTCCTGGAATTCCCACTGGGCACCTTCGGCACAGAAACGCTCTTTCTCCGAGCGGAGAAGACGGGTCACCCCCCCGAGCAAGCCGGCATTCTCATCACCGTCGAAAACGGCTTCGAGCTTCTGAAGAGCAGTGTGTGTTTGTTCAGCATCCGCTGCTTCGACAGGGACATCGGACGAGTCCCGGAGGTGGTGGCCATGTTGGTGGACTTCAGTCCGGAATACTCCCTGCGAGATCAGAATTGTTGGCAGTACACACGAAGAATGGCGAGGAGGTTGGTAAGGGAGTGTCGGGAGAAGGGAGGAGGGGGAGAGGGGAGTGAGGAGGAGGATTGTGAGGGTCGGTTGTTGGAGATCGAGGAGGCGAATGTGGAGAGGAGGATTGTGGGGGAGCATTGGAAGAGGGTGCTGGAGAAGGGGAAAGCGGGGGTGAAGAGCCTCTGGAAAGCTTGGGGAAACGCTGCATGAACGAGATCGAGGGAGGGCGGGGTGAGGAACGAGCGCCTTGGGTTGATCGATGAGGGACCAAGTTCTTCAATTCAATGTTTTAGCTGCAAGCGGAATACTACTCTAGAATGTACGCTCAAGCGACTATTGTTGCAAGCATGGAATCCTCGGGAGTAAAATGCAATGAAGGGTAGGTATTCAAGTGACTGAAGCAGCAGTGTGAAACTTAGGAAACATACTCACAGTGAGTTTCCCCGAAACAGAAGCGTAACGTCACATTGCAGAAACCTTGTCCAGGTTGTTTCATTGCCTTTGCGTCCCAAATCTTTTCAAACCGTTTTAAAGATACAAAACAATCTTCGTGAATGAGGATATCTACTTGGGCAATCGCAGAGCAATTATAGATAGCTGCACAAAAAGGAGAGGAATTGACATGGAAGGATATATCATAAAATGGTGCTAAATTAATGCCTAATGCTCAAGAACTGTCGCATAAGAACTGGGTGCTTGGACTGGGTAGCAGATGATTTGGAATGTGAATACATCACACAAGGTTACTCAATTCTTCCCTGACCCGGAAAAATTTGACCTCTCTCGGTTTGGAAGGGGCAGAGCCACAGCCATGTACACATCTTGTGGTCCTCACACTTGCTCAGGGATTGAGTATGCCAAAATGGAGATGTTTTTATACTTCCGTTAAGTAGTTACAAGGTTTCAGTGGTTTCCTCTCTACCCTCATGAATCCAATTCCATTTCCCAAATAGGGTCTACCTCTCAAAAGCTCACTATGAATAAGGCTCAACTAGATCCTAACTTGCAGGTGGGATGCAGTGTATTTTAGTCTCTACTACAATTCTTTCCACCTTGTGATTGTTCCTTATCAAAACGAGAAGGAGAAAAAGAAGGCCTCTTGAACTAAGGCATGATCATGCCAGATTCCACAACACATGATATGAATTGAAGGACATGATGAATTTCCACGACCAAGGATTGAAGTGAAGGACCAGGCCAAAGTTTCTCTACAGGGGCTTAAATTTCTCAGGCGTATGAATGCACATCAGTCCCTGGTAACCCAGACATGGAGTTTTTCTGCCCTTTCAGGTTTTTGATGATAATATATTTGAATGGGAGCAAGGTAAACAGGGTGCTATCCTTTACACATTCTAGGCAGTGTTCGCTGAAATACGTAACATAACACAAGATGCTTATGACAATGTTTGTTGAAGAGCAAAACAATCTTGACCAAATGGATACTAAATTAGTCAAACACACAAACACAATAACATGGCAACGATATTTGTAGTAATCGATACACGATATATACTTAGCCTACAATCTATCTCGGACTAAGTCAATTCAAATTCTTTCCAATTGCGAAACGGCTTTACTTCTGCGTTCAAATATCTACACTTCAAGAGATCAAAAACGGAGCCTGTATGTACACAGCATATCAAGTTTCAAATAAGCCTGAGTAATAAAAATTACTCCTTGCCACTAGCAACTGGTGCAGCCCAGGGCGGTCGATTGTTCCAGCCTCCGCCTTTGTCCCAGTTGCCTCCTTCATCCCATCCTCCTCCTTCGTTCCACTCTCCTCGGCTCCACCGAAGACCCCCTTCGTTGTCACCATCAAGTCCGTCGGCACCTTCAATTTCCGCTTCTACTGCACCTTCGGGCCGAACGTACCGCTTCTGCATTTCAGCACTCGTCATCTGCACAATCGTAAGACTCAGTGAGCAGAATATAATCAACAACAATCAGGACTATTGTAGTCTAGGTCGATTCCTTCAAGTCAAGTGTGCCCACAACTTGAGCGAAAGAGGGAATCGAAATCGGTGCTAATTATACAACTTCATTGTTCGTCGTTAAAATGACTGATTCAGTGAAATTGACGCAGTTTCGATCGTGTTTCTAGCTTTCAGAATGTAACTCTATACAATCATTCTGTCACAATCTGTCACATTTACAATTACATACAATCTGTCACAAATTTATAGCAATTTTGTCACAATCTTGGTGCTCTGAAGGATGCACTTCAATTTAGCAAAAATGACCATAAGTCTAAGGGGTTACCTCGTCATCGTGGTTCGTGCTTTTGTCGTCCAGAGGTCGAGCTGCAGAGTGGGTGGCGAAAGCATGAAGAGTAAGGAGCGCAACGAAGACGATGGACAGAGCGCACGAGTGCCTGATCAGTTTCAACGCCATGGCTAGCTGCCGAAGTGAGGTCTAAAAGGAGTATTTGCCATGGAGGGACGTGACAGGAGAGTTTATAAGCTCTGTGATGAATCGATGAAATGGCTCGCAAGTTGCTGTTTCGGGTACCGAGATTTTATGAACTTTTTGGTAGACGATCTCAGGATCTAGAAAGTGGAAACATGCCTTATTGAATGGAAAGTAGTGACAAATCTATGTGGAAACAAATCCATGCTGGCCATGCCTCAAATCTTCGACGTGTACATTAGAAGGTGGCAGCATGGAATGCCACCTCGATGTGAACGTGACGCAACAGTGCAAGGTCGGAATGATCTGTTGGAAGGCCAGTTCACACTCACGTATCCATTAAAAAACTTGATCTGTTGACGTACCGTTTACCATGATCAGAAGTTTTTTTTAAGAGATTAACATCATGAGTTCATCACATAGGAGGTGGTAATGGTCCAATTGAGATGGTAAACTCCATTTCATTTCCTGCACGGTAAACTCATAAATCTCGCTTGAGGATCCACGATTAGGGATTTAGCTCAGAGGCAATTTTGGGAAAAATAACGTCATAATGCCACAGTTGATGCACGTGTCAGTCACTTTTGATCGTGGTGTCGCATTCCCAGCTATCTGTCAATTTTACTTCCTGCATTTTCTAGACAGTGAGACTGATTAATGACAAAAAGAAGTAGGTGAAATCTCCATAAAAAAATGGGAATATCAATGTAGCTTCTCAAAAGAAGACAGAGGTATCCAATAATGAGAGTTTTGATGGGGTCTACGGAGCTACTTTCAATATTTATGCTGACTCAACCTAATGGAAGTAGAACCCTTTGTATTTGAGGCTCTCAGGGATGACCAGGCCAATGAGAAGTAATTTGGAAAGGGAATGTCTAACGCAATCAGGCACTGATCTTTCTCAAGTAGGTTTTATATGAAGATTTTTCTAACCCTTTTCTACACAACACTGAATCAGTCTGGAATTACAAACAGCGGAAGGATTGCTTGCAAACAAGCTTTGAAGTTATTAAGCCATACGCTCCTCGGGCTCAAAGAGATACTAAGCAAGAAATTCACATGCAGGTTGCGCCCCTTTCTGTATTGTTTGGATGAGTTTGGCCAGGTAGTGTGTCAAAAAGAAGCATATCTTGCAGTAAAGTCCATTAAAAACTCCTTCCAGCATGCTCCTTTGACGGCTTGAAACTGTTTCGAATACGCAAGTGGGTGAATCGAAACACTTCTTACAAGCAACGTTTATGTTTCCCTCGTACAAGCACATCCAACCAAGCTGTTCATCCCAGGAGGTTCGCACTTCTTCATCCCACCTGCTCCAAGGAAAGATTTAGTATGGTTTTAAGTGCATTGTCATTGGAAAGAAATAGTATCATCCACTAAAAGATATCATCCACAAAAGAGCTTGTTGTTAAAACTGCAAGCGCCAATTGTTGACACACATCCAAATAAGTCTGTAACAAGAATTCTAGTATTTCCATTTTCCCCTACCACAGCAAATGCCCATGTTGGCATTGCAAGTGTTCATCACAAAAGTCCCTCCCCACAGATCATCAATTGTTTCAATGTTGATTTAATTGGTCGAAGGGTCAATATAGATATGGCATCGTTTTAGTGACATTTGCGCGTCTTTTCAGTATCTTCAATCGAGTTTAAAGAAGAGAAATTGAAAATGCACTAAACAGACACATAAAAACTTATCAATCCATAAACTCATTGAAGAAACATTCAGACAATTAACAATCAATGGGGAGAGACTTTTGTGATGTTAATACGAAATACGTGAAAAAAAGTGAGATGCAATACTGACTGATCTGCAATGGTGACAATCCTCTTCAGGTGTTCAGCATCGAGATTCAGGTTCCGAACTCGAAGCGCAGTCTTAGTCCCTGCCGAACTGAAACAATAAGCGACATGTAAGAAAAATGGAATTTCACCATCTAAAGACGAGCTAATACGGTTAAGCAGAGCAGATATCTTCAGAAAAAAACATAGAAGAGAGATCTCCTATCATTAAAGAGTAGCACGACAAGAGGGAAGGGCAGACCCAAAAGCCACGACAGGATATCCCGGGGACGTGGATACGGCTGCAGAAACTAAAATTGCCAGACCAGCTCCCAAACTATGTCCTGCCGAACCACTTACAATAATCAGTCAACTTAAAACTCAATTTCTTTTAATCAAGATCACCAGCACATCTCGATTGCGACTTTCCGTTCGAAGCCAGACTAAGAGCTCACATACTGCCGATTCAGAGGGTTGCAAATTTCCATGCAAGGCTAGACTTACTAATATCATACCAAAATGCTAAGTTGACTAGTCAATGCAGATGTGTCAAGTTTTCATTTGGTTAAGAACAAGAGGGTTATTGCTTATAACGTTGAGTTCAAAGTGAGCCATCTGACAAACTAAACACTTGATTCAAGACTACAACTTCGCATTATGTTCTGAAAACAGTTGGGTCATGAAAGTTATCCGTCATGATCTACCAGAGTTCTCTAGAATGTGAAGTGCATGAGAGAATTTTTTTAGCATGTTACTAGCACAGAAGAAGACAGCATACCTGTTAACAAAAGGGATGCAGACGGATAAGCACTTAGTACCTAACCCACATCCACGAACGAAGAACAAAAACACCAATGCAACATCCACCACGGTCAAGATTCGGGAGTTATAATACTCAAGATAGTTGCTAAAAACTAATGCTGAGGAACAGTCACTTGACATGTGCAGGAGATCAATCACCTTCAGCGTGTAATCGACCGCTTGGGCGAAATAGTCCAGGGTGGCGTTGTCGAACTGAGAGCACTTAGCAGGATTGTGCTCACAATCATCCGAAACTACCCACAGAAATATGTCAGCGCATAAATCAGCAACACAATCTAGGGATTTCCCGATTTGAGTGCCTCTGAAGGCCAACACAACGCGACCGTCTACACCCCCATTCTCTTCCTGCAAAGAGAGAACAAAGCCACCTTAATTGACCACCTTATGTAACGGTGAATGGAACTATAGAGATCTTAGTGTTCTATTGATTTGGCACCCTTATCACCTCTTGTTAAATCACTGTAATTACAACCATTGTTTACCCCTGTTTTAACATAAAAACCATCTAGCTTGAGTCCTCAAACAAGTGTTGTGCTTGAATGTTCAGAGGGTTACTCAACAAAACCAGATTCAATAAAGTTTCAAACCAACTATTGACAACATACATTAGAGCTAGTCTCGGCATGCGGAGAGCTCTACTCAGAGAGTCGACTAAACCCTAAGCATTCAAGCAAAACAAGTTTCGTGCTTGAATGTTTAGAGCGGCTATTCAACAAACCCACATTCAATAAAGTTTGAAACCAACTGTTGACAACATACACTAGGGCTAGTCTCTGCATCCGGAGAGCTTTACTCAAAGAGTTGACTAAGCCCCAAACCTAAGCAAAACAAGTGTTGTGCTTGAATGTTCACAGCGGCTACTCAACAAATGCACATTCAGTAAAATTTTGAACCAAATGTTTGACCCCATACAGTGACTTTCATAAGTATTCATACACTTCAAAAATGGTCATAACTAATTAGATTTTCCCAACACATTTTGGACATGTTGAAGTACAAGTAACACACTTGTATAAAATGATTTTTCAAAAAATTTAAAACACTTTTTGATTTTTTATAATTTATTCAAGCTTTTTAGTGAAAAAAAACTTTTGATACGACAAAAGAATTCTCATTCCACTTACTAAAAAAAAGTCTTTGAAAAAAATTTAATTGTATCAAAAGCTTTTTTCCACGATTTGGTTTGATTAAATTATAAAGAATCAAAAAGTGTATTAAAAATTTTGAAAATTTATTTTATGCAAGTGTGTTTCTTCTACTTCAACATGTCCAAAATTTTGTTTCAAATCTCTAATTCCTGAATTAGTTATTGCCAATTTTTGTAAGTGTATGAAACATTTTGAGAGCCGCTGTAATGTGATAGAAGGGCTCATCTCCGCATACAGAGAAATCTACTTCGAGATTCGACTAAAACCTCAACCTCAACAAAATCAGTGTAGGGTTTGCATTTACCTCGTAAACCAGCGCATGCATTCCACCTTCGGCAGGCGCAATCGGTGCTACTTTGGAGGACGGAATCCATCCTGGAACATCGATGACCTCGGGGTACCTGTACGCGTTGGCACTGAGCTGCACCAGAGGCTCCGCAACTCGGTCTCGGAATGTAGGGCCGTCGAACTCAGTCAGGCCGGTGAGGATTTCGTTCCAACCACCTTCAGCTTGCGATGACGGCCCAGCGTGGTGGAACAGCAGCATCGGCAAAATCAATAGCCATGAAAGGCGGGTTGCGTGCTTGCTCGCCATCCCTGCCACAAACCCTAATTGACACCACTGGGAGAAGACTGGCTGGGGAGCAAGGTGATTGCAATTCACGAAGGTGACTTCATGATTGCCTGCACTCTACAAATTTACAAAATTGACCCTCCTTGGCCGGACGCCACGTGGCTTCGGAAGTCTGTATTATTTGTGTTATATTCTGGAAAAAAAAATTCTTTCATTTTTTTAATGTACTGCAAATAATGTACTATAAAAAACACATACATGTACAGTAACTACTTTATTAAAAGGATAATTGTCTTAAGGTCAAGCCTAAGATAAGTGGGTTGTTTTTACTAACCAAGTGTCACATCAAGGATTTTAACCTCTAAAGTTCTAAAGCCATTTTTTTGTCAAAACCACTCAAAAGTACCACTTTTGCCACTTTCACCAATGAAATAATTTTTTTAATTTTTTTTAGAATCTAACCGTAGGATCTTGTTCTACACTTGTCTTAGATCACGTGATAAATTTTTTGTGATGTTTGGCCGTATAGATTGAAAGATATTAGCAATCAAAGTGGAAGAAAAAACATTCTTTCAAGAAGTTGCTATGATTGCCCGCAAAACAAGAAATTCCATAACTTTCACATCACTAATCCAAATGGAATGAATCAAAGCTTACCATTTAGAAGAAAATATAATCTACAAGAAAAAAAATATTTCAATTTTTATTTCAATTTTTGTGGATTTTTTTTGTTGCCCGGTCTTCCCCATTTTGAGGTTATTGTGGCATAACTTTTGTTCCTAGGCACCGATTGGAATAAAAATTATATTCCCAAAAAGATCATAAGATTATCTATCTTATGAGAAAGTTTCAAAAAGTTTCAGTAAAAATTGAGATCATAGGAGCCTACCTGAAATCCATTTTGTCCCCCATAGGGACAATGGGACTTTAGCCCCTAAGCACTCAAGCAACCATTTTATGGTCGCTGCCCGACTTCGGGCAGAATTTTCGGGCAGAATTTTTTTTTTTTTCATTTTTTTTTTTTTCTTAAGAGATTGTATTGTCTTTCAATATGTATATTCAAAACTAAGATTGCTACGGTCAAACATCAATTATAAGAGATATAACACAAAGAGTCTAGAATTGGCTAGTGTTGAAAATCCATTAGATGGGATTTGGGGGGCTGGAGGGCCGTTTCAGGCCCATTCCCAACTCCGTTCCCCCGCCCCCCATCAAACGCGGGTGTCAGAATTTTTTTTTTTTTTTAATTTTTTTTTTTAAATTTTAAAGTTCTTAAAATGAAAAACAAGGTTAATTTTTTTTATTTTTTATTTTTTTTCAAAAAATCTGACCTGCTAGTTGCTTGGCCAGGTTAGCACAAGCGGGTTTTGGCGGGTTTTGGCGGATTTCGACGAGGGAACTCACAGCCCTCCCCGATGGCTGAATCTCATCTAATGTTACTATTTGGGAAAAGTATTGATGTTCTCATTACTAGATCTTATGCATTTTTTCACAAATCAATAGAAACCACAATTTTGACCAATCAAAAAGAAATTCAAATACTAAAGATGGAAATTGTATTTTTGGTGAATTTTTGAAGTTATATCTTTAAAATTCATTTGCAGAGAATCTAAAAATAATTTTAAAATTTTGACTGTACAGATACTTTCTACTTTTCATGCTTCACATTATCTTCTTTGATGCAAACTTCAAAAAAGTTATAAAAGTTATATTTTATAATACATTTGTGTTTTGTTCAAACCCCTTGGACTTTTAGGGGTTAGGGGTTAAAGGGTTAACAAATTACTTTGGGAAAACTTTCAAATGGGTGTGAAAGATATGTACACATACGAGAATACATGTATACCAAAAAAGAATTAAAAAAAAGAAGTGAATCTAGACCAATCATGTCACTCACCTAAAATGGTTACAAAATATTCTTAAAATAAGAACTATACATCGCATAGAAATAGTCAATTATTATAATGTTTTTGCTTTCAAAAGGTAGAATTTTCATTGTGATCTCTAATTCACTCCAATTAGTATTGTCATAAGAACATATTGATTGTGATTACTAAATATAGATTCATCCAATGTGGCCCAAATTTCAATCTCAACTACGGGTAGTCCCAACAAACTCTTCATTATCATTATTATTGATAAGTATGATTATCATACATAAAAATGAATCCAATACTACCCAAATTCATAACAAACTTGCAAATTTTGTAGCAAGAATAACAATGTTTGACACCCTTCTTCAAACTTCTCCAAAAATCTCCAAAACCTTTGTATCTAAGCATGATTCATTAGTCACAAGTAGGAATCCATGTTTTCATTAAGACACTTTTGACCATCCTACGTAGCTAGGTGAGGAGGTACTAAACTTTCCCTTTTGTTTTCATAAACGTGCCTGTAAAATGAAGTCCAATCATTCTGCATCATGTGAGAAGCAATTTCAACTTTGAGGATTTAGGTGGTTGCAAGAAAGATTAATTGTTTTGGGTAGCATTTTGTCAAAATTGTAGTTTCTGCACTCAATATTAGGAGTACTACAAGTACTATGGAACAAAACAATCTCAACATTGATCTAGAAAATCAACGACTAATAGTACCGTTGTGAGCACTATGACTACTTGCAAGCACTGAAAAAAGTACTATTTGAAAAAAAAGACAATTTGCCACAGAAACAAAATACAACTAGGTATAAATTTATAATTATTAGAAAATCATTAATAAATCTCCTTTACAATTAGCAATTTGTGAAGACTTAATAGTGATCACATTTCACCAAAAAATGGAAGTCAAAACCATCTTCAATGTTTAGAAGTGCATGCACAAGGGAGCCCTATTTGTACAAATATAGAGGCTATAAAATAATGCACTTTTAGATTTCTTTTGGTAGCCACATGTCCCCCTATTGTGGGAATAGACCACAAAAATTTCAGCTCTAGATCATTAATTTGGGATACTCTCCAGTACCACCCACCCACTCCTAAACCTCAAAGCATGACAAATTGACTTTTAAATATAAAATGTCTTTTTTTCATTTCTAAAAAATATGGGATACGATTATAGTCAACTTAACCATCTCCAATAAAAAAAATTCAAGTTCATTGGGTTCAACCATCAAAAATTCTAGCAAAAAACAACTCCATCACTATGAATGTGACGCAAAATTGGATTGGTCTTTCTTACAATCACCCATTTGCACAAGAGATGAGAGTCTTCTATTGTTGAAGAAAGAAACCCCGATTCAAGGCAATAATACTTGCATCACCTACTAAAACAAGAAGTAGCGGTTCCAATACATCATTAATTATTTTGCAATGATTTTGTAGTCGTTCCAACCTTTCCCTTAAACTCATGGTCTATTTCAAATCATTGCAAAAGTGTTACCAACTTACTACAAAAGTCTTAAGGATTGAACCATTGTTGCTCTATGCCTTAATTGTTGCAAAAACTACTGCAACCTCATATACGATAGTTGCAAATACATTGCACAATGTAGTACTAAACCATTACAAAATTGTTAATAGATTTTTTGGTGGTCAAAGTAAAAACATTGCAAAACTATTGCAATCTCATTCTCATACACTAATGACCCTATACCAATCTTATCGCTATAAAAAAACGAAGTTTTTGGAAAGATGATATGTATTAGGAAAGGTTTAGGGTTTAACTTTAGGTCTGAAATAGAACAACAGCAACTACCGGTAATGTAAGAAAGCCCATTCCACACATCGATGGGCAGCTAATTAAGTTACTGTCACAAGGAAACGCAAGCCTTGGCAATCTTCCGTTGCTGAGCACATTGCGTTCGCATTAAACGCCTCAAAACCTTGATGGAACTGCTGCAACCGTGTTGCTTATCACGTGCTTGACATGAAGAGCACTCTCGGCGCACGCACGCACTTACTTTGCAACTGAATGGAAGCCCCACTTGATGGACTGTCTGTCCGTCGATCTGTCTATCGATATCAAACGGCATACGCAGGCATGGCAGCTAGCTCGTGGATTGGATTGGTACAGTAATGTATGGAGCTAGCTAGGAAATGAATTAAATTACTGTTAAGTTACTGATCAATCTACTGTAGCTACGCAACTGATCGATCGCCAGATGACTGAGACCCAGAGCGTCACAGACAGACACACAGACAGCGTACAATCTTTCTCCAACAGTGGAGTCAGGATCCGTAACCACGTACTCCAGTGAGTCCAGACACGTCGTCTCTTCTGCAGGAATACAGACTCCACCACGCAAACCTGTTTCACGCTCCCCATGTCAACGCACTCTCTGCACCTTTTCCTACAAACAAGCCTGGCAAACGCGTTGACACGTTGCTCGAAAATCAGTGGGCGCGAGGAGTACCAGCCATTCCTTTTCCGGCGAAATATCGTCACCGTTCTGCGTTACTCACACTTTGGTCTACCCACAAGCTTAATGACTCTGAAAAGACTGAGACCTATCACCGAGGTAACTTTACTTTTTGAAAAACGATCCGGTTTGCATTCCTCATTTTTATAGTGATCTCGGAAGTCATCCGTTGGTCAATTTTGGGTGGTAGGGTTGAAGAAATTCGAACCTTCTGCATTTGTGTGAATTTTATTTTTTTTATTTTATTTTTTTTTAAATTTAGCAAAAGATGTGGTCATATGTCAAATATGTGCTATGAAATTTTCAGATTTGTTTGTGGAAAATTGAAATTCTAATGATATTTGAGAAAATAATGAAGAAAATTCATATCTAATACAAACAAGCTTTTCACTATATTTAACCCCTAAAGGACCATTGTCCCCTCGGGGGACAAAATGGATTTTGGGCAAGTTCCTATGATGTCAATTTTCAGTGAATTTTTTTTGAAACTTTCTCATAAGATAGGAAAACTTATGAGCTTCGTGGAAATATAAATTTTTTTTCAATTGGTGCCTGGGAGCAAAAGTTTATGGCATCTTAAACATAATTTTCATGTCACTGGGCAGAAAAATAAATCTACAAAAATTTGAAATTAATTTTTTAATTCTTTTCTTCTTAAAGATCATATTTTTGTCTACATGTGAAGGCTTTGATTCATTCCATTTGGATTAGTAATGTGAAAGTTATGAACAATCTTGTTTTTCAGGCAATTTGAGCATCTTCTTGAAAAAATAACTTATAGGATTCAATTCTGAATGCAATTTTCACAATTTTTCAACAAAAGTTGTTTGACAAGGTTAAGTTTTCTATTTAGAACAATCTCACCATTGAGATTATTGTGTTTCAATCCCATTTTAGAGCTATTAATGATTTAGTTTTTCTTTCAATTTTGGACCTACTTCTACTGAACAATTTTTTAAAGAATGAAAATCAATCGTGTTATTTTTTTTTTTAAATTCTAGACTTTCAACTCAATTCTTCAACACAATTTTTTAAAAATTCAAGGTCTATGGTGTAAATTTTTTCCCCAAATGGCATTCAAAGTCATCTGAAATTGTAGGCTAGTGTTCAAAAAAGCTTTCTTTTTTCAACTTTGAATGCTAATATATTCCAATCTGTACAGTCAAACTCCATGAAATTTTTACCACATGATACTAGACTAGTAAAGTACAAGATCGTACGGTTAGATTCTAAAAAATATTTTTGTTTTGTTTTTTTGGATGAATGCAGCAAAAATGGCAGTTTTGAGTAGTTTTTGACAAAAGAACGGCCCTGGTCCTTTAGGGGTTAAAAACATGGTTCAATTAATTGCTCATTTTAAGGAAATTCTCAAATTTTTTAAGTACGGTTTTCAAAAACTTCATTTTTTCATCTTACTCAAAAGAGAAGAAATAATTTTGAATGTCAAAATCAAGTTTTACAGGAAAAATAATCAAAACATTGAAATACACTATATGGGTATACCATTTTTTTGATAAATTGCCCTATATAAAATCAAAAACCAACTAATATGACTTGAACTTGACTCAATGATTTGGATATGGCAATAAATAAAGTTTCATACTAAAAAATCAATGGAAATCATTTGTTTTTTAATATGAAAAACAACTATTTTGACCATCCCAAAGACAAATGAATTTTAGTCATTGACATTCTTTCAAGGTTAACCTTAAAATATACATTAGAAAAAATTTGAGGCCATTAGAAGGCCTCAAGTTCCCGCAGCAGGGAACAGGTCCAGCAGCGTCGGAACTGCTGCCAACAGCACAGTCCGATGTGGCCGAGAGGCTGCCGGCTAGATTTTAAAAATAAAAAAAAATTTAACGTTTTTTCATATATTAGGAACTTTAAATTTATTTTATTTTATTTTATTTTTTGAAAAAATAAATAAATTCTGACAGCCCATTCGCTTGCCACGTATGCTGCTGCCGCGGGAACAAGTCCGGAACGGTCTTCTAATGCCCTCAAACTTCTTCTAATGAGATCTAGCACTAAGGTACATCCAAAAACAATCCAATTACATGATGAATAGGTGCATTCTTTGTTTTTATTAAACCTTGAAAGTCATTAATCAAACATTTTTTTTCCTCCTTAGCATCACAAGGTTAAGGACAATAAATACTAAAAGTGTATGATATATGGCTTCTAGGTTTTGTAGAAATAAATAAATGCACCTATGGATGATTCTATGAAACACTTGTACTATTTGTTGCATTTTAGTCTAGTACTAGTGATTTTTCCAAGAGTACTTTAAAATTAAAACTTTCATTTTAAAAAATGAAATAAGGTCAATATTTAGACCTTTAAAGAGATTGTAATCTAAAAAGATCAAGGCCAAGATTTTGCACTTTCTTGAGATTTTACACATAGCTCTGGAGGAGATTGTATTGACTATTTGTAGATATCCTTTGCACAAATGTTTCATATCAAAAGTAGGAACATGGCCTTAAAGCTCACCTCCGGATCATTAATTTTGGGTTAACCAAAATTCAAAATCCCATTAAATGAAATTCAATAGGCGTATAGGATTTTGAGTTCCCTCTACGTTCCTCCAAGTTCTCAAACTATCCTAGCAAACTATAGGAACTCCGCCACATAAGCCTACTAACGTGGGATGGAAATTTTGTATTATTATTGATGTGGCATGCTACACCTAATACAATTTCTTTTTTTTAATTTAATTTTTTTTTGTTTAGCAGTGGTTGGTTCCCAATATGGTGAATGAGCTTGAAACAACCCTCCAAAGTAGCTCGAAAACATTTAATGCATGAAAATCCAATTGTGACAAATTAGAAAAATTAACCATGAAATAAAAATTATTTTATTTTAATTCAAAAAATAAAAAATAAAACACAAAAGATATCATACATCATCCTTTCAATTTTCAAATCCATAGGCTCTATAATTCAAAACTCATGGTAGAAAACATGATTTATAAGCAACATGTGACACCCAAACAATACAAGTAATTTACGGAATCACCCGGCATATGTATTAGATACAAATATTTACCAAATAGATATGGCAACATGTCCAAAATTTACAAAATCAACCAAAATATATAACCTCAACTATTTTTTTGCAAACATTATACCTTAGGAAAAAAGAAAAAGTAATATGGAATGACCATTAGGAGGAGTATTGTGGAGTGTAATCTACAATTCTCCAGCAAGCGGCCGGAGCCACGAGTAGGGAACGACATATTACACCCCACAATGGTCATTCCATTGTGTAATTAGTCCCTATGAGGTATTTTCCAACCATCAGTCGCTGACTGCCTTAGGGTTTGTAATTCTTTTTCAATGGAATTTCATTTCTTCCTCTAGTCGGTGCCTACTCCGCTCTGTGTGTTGCTCTTGTCAGAATTTGAATTGTCATTTGTTATCAGGTTTGTGGTGTTTTTTCATTGTGATTTGTTATATTTATTGTAATCTTGGTATAATTTGTATCGTTTCCACTTGCGCTATAAGTGTGATGATGTACAATTTCAATGCAATTTGTGTAAATTGTAAATAAAAAAACTACAATTCAATTTTGAAATTACACACAATAATTGAAATTTAATGGCTTGCAAAAAAGGGGGAAATTTCAAAATTGACAAAAATTAAGGTAAAATTGGGGGGATAATTCTGGGTTGTGAAAGGACATCCAAAAATATCATAATATCGAGCAGAAGATGATTACGAAATGAAAAGATTGTCTTAAACTAAAGAAGGTCAATGCAATTGAAAATTGTTTCTTTTGTTTTCTTAAATTGCTTTAAGAAAGGCATACCTTAATTTTTGGCTTTTTAGAAGAGTTCTGGCAATGAAAACTAATGTAATAAATCTAAAAGTTCAATGTAATGTAGGAAATAGGATAATGGTTGTTTCTTTATTGTTTATTAAACAAACAAAATGATAATTCATTGTTGATGGGATGGGCAAATCTGCATAATTCTATAGACCATTTAGACCTAAAGAGACAATGGGATTTCCGATGAAAATATATAGATGAATTCATTATTTTGTTTGGTAGAGCAATATTAAGTAATATTGGTTCTCATGGTCTAAGTACCTAACAAACATAAGGTAGGCACAACTATAATGGTCCATCTCCCAATTGCACCTTCTATGTACGTCTGTTCAATTGATAATAGCCTACAAATCTTGTAAATAGTGCACACTCATTTGCTCTATGATACCAAGCTACATTACAAGAACTTGATGCTGATAGACTTTTTTTCTACTATAGTACCAATTGCCTCTTAGGAATGGAAATGCCCTAAGTGAATATGGACTCCAGATTCCACATGATCACTTGTAAATGTAGAGCTTAGCAAGTTCAACAAATCAAAGCTAATTAGCATACCTAATAGTCAAGATCAATATTCCTTACCAAATCAATAATCAAAGTTGGAAAATGCAATTTGGTAGATGTTAAAAAAATAGAACATTTTTTTTCATAAATTTCTTTTAGATTTTTTTTTAATTCCCCTATGCCTATTATGCTTTCACCGTTTTGCAGCTCAGGTGTTGCAACTAAATGAGTGCACTTTTTTCCCAAGTCACCTAAATATTTACAATCATTACGTAAACCACTTCCAAGAAATGTCCCGTTCATTTCCTAGGAGGCTTCTGCAACGTAATGCCCGATTACGCGGGTTTTCCTATGTAATCGGGCATTACGGACTTCTCATCCGACTTTGATTTATCATCCCCAATTTTCATCCTTTTTTGCTCGTGATTTATGCTGGTCAATGCCTCTCGTCATTGGGCATTTTGGGAAAAAAAGCGCCTCCTCGTCGGGCTCCGCCCTCCTCGTCGGCACTTTTTTTCCCAAAATGCCCTCCTCCTTAGGCATTGCCCTATACATTACTATCATCTGTAACACTAGCATTCCTCAAATCTGGAGCCCAAGCATCCCACCTACTTGATGTTTGTGTCAATGTTTGTGTTTCAGATGATTACCTTCAAAACAATAGAAGAAAGCCTTGTTTAATTGGATGTTCTTGCATCAAAGTTGACGGATTTTCTTAAGCATCCAATGTAACATCTTCATGTGTTTATGTCAACAATGACATCCAATGTAACATCTTATGCTACATTGGATGTCATTGTTGACATAAACACATGAAGATATTACATTGGATGCTTAAGAAAATCCGTCAACTTTGATGCAAGAACATCCAATTAAACAAGGCTTTCTACTAGTTTAAACTGCCACTTTTAGCTATTGTGCCTAATTACTATTATTAGAAAGGTGATATCTTCATATTTTCTTGTTGGCATGTGAAAGGAAGTTCCAATGCAACAAAGAACGCAACATTTGGATATCGTTTGCAAAAGTTATGAAGGTTCAAATTGTTTTTGGTAGATCTTCCAAAAAATGTTTCTTCAACAAACATATATGTTGGTTTTGGAGATGTACACCGAGTGATGATGGCGGTTTTGGGTAGGGTGCAATTTTGGGTGTACCCACCTTATTCTAGCCCTAAACTACTATGATTTTCCATTCTGTTACTATGTAGTATGTACCAAAGGTTGACATTTCAACCACTAAAAGTATGTCACCATTGTTACTCCAATTGATAAATAGAAGATCAAACATGTAAATTTGTTGTCAAATTTTGGTAGGATTTTATTAAAAAATTGGAGATAGGATCATAATAGATTACATTGATTTGTCTTATTAGTGTTTGTTACAAAATGAACCAATATTATTATATATGGTTATCACTTTTTATATATGGTTATCACTTTTACCCATGGTATGTGTACCAATGCTATTCATGTTGAAGGGTGAAAGCATGAAACACTTGTACTATTTGTGTCACATTTTATGTGCCCAACACAAAATTGAACATAACCTTTAGAATTTTTTCTTGTTTTACTTGAAATTCATATTGAAGGTGAGCAATATATTTCCTAAGTCAATCAATATAATTTTGTCTAATTTATAAACAAATTTTACTATTGGATACTCAATTTCTTTAATTTGTCACACTTTAGGTCTTAAAGTTTTTTAGTGTTGTAATGAGTCCAAAATGATGATTTTCACTTCAAAAGTTTGACTCCATGTTCCTCTACTATGTTGCAAGAATTTGTCGAAGGAATTTTAAAGGTGAATTTATAATCCTCCATATAGATCCAAAGAAGGCCTTGTTGTGCATGCATTTCTAAACACCCCAAATGACACTTCTATCTTTTAAAATGGAGTTAAATTTTATCTCCATCAATTTGTTAAATATGGCTCATTTTTAGTATAATTTTTTGAATGTTATCATTATTCTCTAGCAATTTAATCAAAAAAGTAGAAAATTGTCATTTATTTTTTTGTGCATAAATTTTGGAGTAAATTCTTTTTAAGTTCCAATTTTAGGAAATATGTTATTTTTGTTTTTCTTCTAATTATCCATATTTTTTTTTTTTCTATTTTTTTTTTCAAAACTCTAGTATTCTAGTAACTACTAACTACCTCCTAAATGCAACATAATCAGTAGGGATTTTTTGTTTTCATCCTAAAGACTACATACAAATATCATGATTGGTAAAAACACTCCTTTGTAAAAAACTATAACCATATGTAAGTCCATCAGTTCGTAATACATATTAATACAAGAACAGTGTGACTGTGAGGCCATGTCCTAGGTAAACAACAATATTAGTTTATTGATAGTAGATAGAGGGCAAATTAAACAAAAATATTTAGAAAAAAGTAAATAGCGAGAAAATTAATAAAGATGATTTCATTTTAGCTGGCAAGTGTTAGAACTATTTACATTAGTTGATTGTCAATTGTTACTAAAAAAATTAGTGAAAAAAATTCAACCATGTGTTATTGTAAAATTTTACGTCACTTTGCAAAAAAATGTTTTGAATATTTGTAGTAAATCATGACTTTTAGTAAATAATTTTGATATTTTATGATGAGAGCAATTTCTTTATATTTTTTCATATCAAGGATGATCAACCAAAATGTTGAAAAATTAAGTTCTTTCACTATGTTTATATTCAAAGATATTTTTAGGATGGTATTCTTCACTAGATGCAACAGATAGACCAATATTAGGTTAAAAAGTTTGTTGTAGTAAAAGAATTTCTTTTTCTAAAATAATTATAAAAAAATTCCTACATGTATTGTTATGTACAAAATATGCTAGGATTTTTTTTCTTAATTAAATTTAGATATTGATTACAAACATTCAATGACTCATTTATTTATAAGGTAAAATTACATTGTAATAAAGATTTGATTGTTTGTTGCAATATGAGTGTAAGTGTTAATGGGCTAAAAAGTTTTAAAAATAATAATCTTTGAAATACATAACATACACAAATTTTGTACATGATTTATTTGTTCATTAAAATGAAGAGAATGTTTTCTAGTTGTTGATAGTGATTTAGAATAATTTTTACTGCCATTTTTTATTATTAAATGATTTATTAATAAAATTTCTAATTTTCTAATTTTCTAATTTACAAATTTTTAAGTGTTTCAAAAACAAAAATTGAATGTTTTTCTAATTTGTGTAAGACCAATTTCTATATTACATAATACTCTTACTATCAAGATTTGCAAAATCATTTTCATTATTTTTGATAAAATGTGAACAACGTTTGTATTAATTTATTTTAAATTTTAAATTTTAATAAACTAATATATGTAATTATTTGTTGAATAAAAATATTGAAGTTCTTATATAAAGACTAAAAGACATTCTTGTCTAAAGACCTAAACATTTATACTATTTTTATATTAGTTAAATATAGATTTCTTTTTAAATTGCCATTTATTGATTTTAATAGAATTTTTAAATAGAATATAAAATTTGGATTGATTAATTTGGAAAATTGCCTAAACAATTGGATTTGGTACTAAATCTATTTTTTGTTGTAGATTTCATTCAATTTCCATTTGTCCTTTTGTCAATTCTTTTAAATTTATTGTCTTTATAATCTGAATCCAAATCTATAACATTATTTTACATTGTTTTGGTTGATATGTAGAACCACCTAAAACTTCAAAATGAGTATTTCTAGAAGCTATATACAATATTTCATTGCTAAATTTTCTATCAAATATAATAAATATTATTCTTTTTTTAATTTCATACACTAATTTGATTTTTTGAATAATTAGATATCCACTAAGTTGTAAAAAATCCCCCCTATGATTCTCCAATAGTCATTGACATGCTCTCTATATAGTGATTTGTATTTCAAACCACTCTATTATGTAAATCATCCAAAAAAGATTCATTAATTCTATAGATCAAATTTTATATTGCTAAACATTGTTTTAAAAAATGTATTACATTTATTCATAAATTTAATGATGATTAGATATATTGTAGTAAATATGCAATTAAATCAAATAAACAATCTTCTACATTATAATATAGCCTATATTGTATCAAAGAATATAACATTTAATTTCTCATCTAATTTTATTATGTATATTTATGTATATATAATTTTAAAATCAATTACTTTGACATATCAAATTTTTCTACATCAAATTTCACATACAAATTTTTCTCATACAAATTTTTTTACGAATTGTACAAACCTATACAAAGTCGCTACAATATAAATATACAAATGTACAAATATACAAATATACAAATAAACTTGCAAAACAAAATAAAAAATGTTAGATAGATAAAAAAAAATCATTGAATTAAAATTCAAATATAAGCCAAATAATTGCAAAAAAAATGAATATTCCAACTACTTCGAAGAACATGATAGCTATGACGTTTTTGTAAAATTTCCTCCATTTCATATCAACAATCCAACAGGTCTATTCCATCACACAACATCATGGTCAACTTCTTAAGAATCAAAGACAATGTACCCATGCATTTAAGTAATAAGGCCCCAATCTTGTATTTCTTGCATATCGACTTCCACATAAACTTTTCTGACAATAGTCTACTAACAAAGACTCTCACTACTTGACATGGATACATGATCAGATTAGAGTTTGACAGGGAAGTCTTTACTCACCTTTTTCTAAGAGGGTGATGTTAACATTAGTAACATTGCTCGATTTGCAACATTTTGGCCATGTCTCAACCATGTGATTGTTACTATTTAGTAATTGTTGTCCATAAATTGTCCATAAACGCCTCTTGTTGTTCTCCCAGCAAGTCTCCACATGAATCAACTCAATAGAAAGAATTGAATAAACTATAGGTAAACAAGCTTGAATCAAAACTACTTGGCCTGTCAAACAATAGCTACTTGAAGTGCTAGGTAAATGATGTACCTTGTTTAATATGTACCATGAAATTGCAAACAGCTAGTATACCAACTAGATCCTTAGACTAACTAATGGCACTTTGAACAACTCATTCAATTCCTTCTCCCTCGCAGCCTCTTCTTCCTTCTTTTGCATGCATGCAATCTTGAGAGCAACAATCTAGGGTTTATGTTTAGGGTCCATACAGACTACAACAACCAATCAAAAGTAGCGAACAATCTCACAATTCACAAATGCAAACCTTTTGAGCAACTTTGGGGTCCTCTGTTCTGCGCTTTCTTCGCGAGGTTTAGAGCACCACTACAACAATGAAGATGCTATCGATCTTCCATACACCTGCTTCACGGCGACGGAGAATTTGAATAAGGTCTCAAATAGAATTCGGTCAAAAATACAATTCTGATAAGTTTCAGAACTCCAAGTTCCCAATACTAGAATTTAGGGCTTCATGTTTCAAAACTAAAACCTGAAAAATGAAACTTGCACAAATCCCCAAGTACAAAGCCAAACGATATGTCCCTCCAAATAGACATTTTTGATATTCTCCTTGAAACTTCATTTGAGCAATCAACTTAGAATTGAACCAAAAAAGCTTAATAGCAACCAAATAGGAAGCGAATCAAATGTCTGTCTGTACCTGAGGTAAATCAAAGACAAGCTTCCCGCGAAAGAGAGTAATCAGCCTTAGCTTCACCGTCATTGAACTCCATGGTTTCCATACATGATCAATCCAAGATATAACAAAAGAACCCCAATTCTGCTTAATTGCTCACCTTTTGGAAGAAAATTTTGGTAGGAAATTTTGTGGTGTAGGTGGTGCACCCTTCCGATGCCAACCTCAGAGGCTAAGCAATGGCTGACAAAACCCCTTGTGAGACACAAAGTCGATGGCATAGTCTCTCCAAGGACAAAGCCAAAAAACTTACAATCACAAAGAAATGAAGAAGTACAAGAAGAAGTACAAGAAGCATAAGAAACAATGAAGTACAACAAATCAAGAAACATAAGAGCACAAAGAAATGAAGAAGTTCATGAAACAAGAAAGGTATTCTTCTAGCACTTCTATTCCACCGTCCACATGTCATAAAATAACCTAACTTAAAAATAGTCTCTCCAAGTGAACTAGCATCTTTGGGATATCGTATAGAAAATATGAACTTTACTTAGTAAACTAGAATCTCCATTATATTATAAAAAAAAGGATATTTTTTGGATTTATTACAAAAATCTCACCTAATCTAAAATGTCTAATAAGTCTAACCTATCTCAGTCTAACCTATCTATCTGCTTTCCAATCAATCTAGAATTCTATAAGGTTTAGATAATCTTATCAATTTGCTTCAGATCATAGACGGGCAATTTCATTAAAATGGCGGTATTCCATGTGCCATTTTCAAACTGCCTGATCTGAACTGTAAAACTGCTATCTAAACTAAGTATAGATTTTAAAAATATTAAACTTTCATAGATTTCAGAAATCTAGGACAAATATAGATTTCAGTCACTACAATTTGAATCGTGAAAGTGACATCTAGTATTGGTGTAGATTTCATACATCTAGGAAAGCTATATATTTCAGACATCTAAGGCAGTTGTACATTTCAGACTGCCCCGTTTGAATTGTCAAAACTGCCAAAGTAGTGAAATAGAGCCAATTTAACGAAATTGCCCATATAGATGGTATTAAAAAGATATAAATAAATAAAATTATAGCAAAAAACAAAAAATTAATTAAAAATTAAAATTAAAATTAAAAATTAAAAATTAAAAAAATTAACGCCCAGTTGAACAGGGTCTGTTTTAGGCAGCCTCCCTTCAAGCCTTCCCCACCTGGGCGGACCCCCCTCCCTTCTTGCCTCCCCCATTCCTTGCCCTGGCAAATATGATAATCTGTAGTGTGAATGGGGAAGTAGATAAAATTTGGAAAAGTTCACAAACCAAAGTCGATGCAAGTCGTTGCCATAGTCTTTGTCTAAAAGGACAGAGCCAAAAAAAACAGTGTAGCTTTTGAAGAATGTAATCTTTACTTCAATTGGTGCATGGAGTAGAGGTTGTGCTACCCAAACCAAAAAATAGTCAAACCCGTGCAATCCAAAAATTAATTAATTAAAAAAAAAATGTTATTCTCATAAGATTAAAAGTGTTAAAAATTTATTAAGCTTAATAGATATTATCAAGTTCTAATTAAAATTTACCAAAAAAATAAGAAATTGTGTATGATTCTTTTTGACGTTTGTTTATTACAACCTCTTAAGTTTGTCCTTGTATTATGCTTTAACAAGATTTATTACATTGTAACAAAAAATTAACATGAAAAATGTCAAAATGAAAATTCTAGAAAATGTGAATGGATGGGTGGGTGGAGGTGTACTAGTGATGTACATTCAAGTATGAGAAGAGCCTCTTTTTCAAACAATTTGAATTTGAAAAATTATAGTGATCACTTCGTATGATGTGAATGTAAACTATGTTTAAGAGTTTGTCAAATGTAGTTATTACATCTTTTGAGCTCATTGTTGTGACAAACTGTCACAATGAGCTCAAAAAAAATTAATTAATTAAATTGTCTTTTAACTCCCTCCCAGATCCCCAAATTTTAGAAAAATCATTAATTAAAATTAATTTCTGAAATTTTCGTCCCTCCTCCCCTTATTTGTAATTTTTTGAACAAGTATACAATGGCAAACAATATGGGTCAATGAAAATTGTATCCCGTATTAGTATACCGTATCCGCATCCATATCTATACATGTATATGTATTTGTATATATATATTTGTATTCGTACACATATACGTATTATATTCCAGTATCAAGTACTGTATTCGTACAATATTTGTAACCGTACTCTGATTCATATCCGTATATCATATCTGTATTCGTATTTGGATGGATGGCTCAAATTAAATCTCAAAGATCAACGGCTTAAATTTTTTTGAGAAATCGATGACAATTTCAAAGGCAAGCATTTAAAAAAAAATCAACAGCCTTAAAAAATTTTGAAAAAGGAGGGGGGCAACTAATACCCTCGCTTACTCTTTTGGGTACATTATTTAAAAGGCAATTAAAAATTGAAAAAATTCTTAAAAATACACCTTACTCTACACTCATACTAACGATGATGTTTAATCCCTAAATGCCCAAGCCTTTTCTAGTATGTTTTGACTATGAAAAAATAGCATAGACTTATAGTTATCCCCATTGAAGCAAATTGTTTTTTTTTCAAAATCTAACCGTATGGGTGTTTAAAGAGCTTGCTTATTAGTATGCACACCAATTTAGAGTGCAAAATTGCATAAGAGTTGTGAGATTATAACAAGAGAATGTATGTTTTCTATTTTTATTATCTTGTCCTCCCCACAATGTTTCAGAAATTTGCACATAAAAGTTTTTTGGGATTGGAGGTGACTTGAACAACTACAAATTGTATTAGCACACTAAAATGAACTCTCAAAAAACTTACTATCATTTAAAAAGCTATTAAACTCATTACACAATCCACTGTGCCATTGTTGAGATGCAATTTTCTTTTATAAGTATAAATAAAAATAACTCCAAATCAACACTTTCTTGTTTAAATTTTCAATGGTGAAAATCATGGAAGCACTTTACTCCTTCCACTGGGACCATTTTCAAAGCAAATGGATAAGTACAAGTTTTTAGATCTCAAATCAAGTGAAATTGCTCAAAGTTGGAAAATGAAGTAAAATTAGCAAGCTTTATTCCTTCACTAATGAACATATATAGCTTTAGAGACCTCTCAACAATCAAATATGTACCCTTTTCAATGAAAAATGAAAGTTTTCAATAGTTAACCCTAAAAACTACCCGAATTTCTTTTTAAAATGGTCAAACAAATTTAACTACCCATTGCAAAATAAGCTTGAAATTTCAGATCGACCATGAGATTACATTTTTTTGGATGTTAAAGTACAGGGCTAGGTTCCTGCCCCAATTTTTACTTTCACGTACAAGGCATTTAGGGTTTGTCTGGAAAATGGAAAGCAAAAAACAAAACAAAGAGGCAGGATAAAAATCTTGACCTCATGGGTCAAAGTAAAGTTTAAAATATAACCATTGTGAAAATACAAATTCCACCACTGTTAAGAGTTTGTTCATACAAAAGATGGAAATATAACCATCAAGAGGCAAGGAAGGAACAAAAGAAATGCAACCTCCCCGTGGGGCTTTAAACACACTTGTATTTCCTTCTAACATCTAATCAATTTAGAGATTAGAATCCTATTACTTCAAAATGATCAAATTATGAAAACAACATAGATTTGAGAATGGAGATGATTGCAAGGAATATAGTAATTCAAGTATAGTTTTGATAAAAGAAATCGTTTAAATAAGCATTTGAATTTTTTATTATTATAAAGAATTGTACTTGTTTTTGGTGGGTTATGTAGTTGATAAAAATAAGATATTAGATTCACTTTGAGTATATTTTTGGGCACTATATGAATAAACTATGGATTTTCAAAGTGTTGATAATAAATGTACCCAAAATTAATCTGAGATTTTCATGTTCAAATTCTCTAGTGTAGGCAAGAATTTGTAGGATTTTGTTTCCTAAAGATGTCACACATTACACGTAGTTGCAATACTATTCACATAAGGGACCCAAAAGGTAATATGCACTACATATCCATAAGATGTAGACTGAAAAACCATGTATTTTTTTTTCTTATGAGTGAAAATTTGCTCAAAAGTGATAAATTTTTTCTACTAAGCAATATTCAACAACAGGCTCCTTTTTCAACCCCTAAATTTCTACAAGTCTCGACCCCTAAAGTTCCATTGTCCCTATAAGGGACAAAATGGATTTCGAGCAGGCTCCTATGATCTCAGATTTTACTGAAACTTTTTGAAACTTTCTCATTAGATAGAGAAACTTATGAGCCTTTTGGAAATATAATTTTTTATTTCAATTAGTGCCTTGGAGCAAAAGTTATGCCACAATAACTTCAAAATGGGGGAGACCTTGCAGCAAAAGAAATCCACAAAAAATTGAACCAAAAAATTTAATATTTATTTTCTTGTAGATTATATTTTTTCCTAAATGAGAAGCTTTGATTCATTCCATTTGGATTAGTGATGTGAAAGTTATGGAGCTTCTTATTTTGAAGGCAATCATAGCAACTTCTTGAAAGAATTTTTTTTCTTCTACTTTGAATGCTAATATCTTTCAATCTATATGGTCAAACATCCCAAAATTTTTATTATGTGATCTAAGATAAGTTTAGAACAAGATCATAAGTTTAGATTCTAAAAAATATTTAAAATATTTATTTTATAGGTGAACATAGCAAAAGTGATAGTTTTGAGTGGGTTTGACAGAGAAATGGCCTTGGGACTTTAGGGATTAAGATTGTCTTTAGGATTTTCTTCTGCAAGTGCCATTGTCATGGATGGACATTCGAGAATTGATGTTGTTATTTTTGGATGAAATTCTACACTTTTGAACAAACAGACAAGTGTGTTTCAAATCCAGATTTTTGCATCTTCCATCCACTCCATTGAACTTTCTCCATTGACCCAAATAATGAAAAGCCCAAAAAAAAAAGACTTAGGTAGAACTACTGTCTCTTTCCTCATGATGTTTTTCTTTTGTTACTCTTTCTTTCTTTCTCTTTCTTTCTCGTTAGAACTTGAGAACTTGAGAAAAAGGCTCATGTGACCCAACAAATAATTTGATTTCGACAAGCAAAGGCATGGGCTTGTCGTGGGGGACACCCCTGCTCATGCAAAACGAGGTGGCTGCAAGAAACCACCACCAAGCCACTACTGGCTTTGCCAAAAGCTGGCGATGGATCCATCCGACTCATTCGAAAACGCTCCACAAAGACGCAAACCAGCCAAAGGCTCATGCGGCTGAAGCCAACGCTGGAGCCAAATTGCCGGCCTCCTTGGAATCAGGACCTTCCCCCAAAAAATCATTCTCCTGCTACTACAGAGGGACGGTAGCCTCAAGTTGCTTGTTTGCAAGCATGGTAGATGGATGCAACTTTGGAAGAGGAATCGGTACTTTGGCCTCTTTTGATGAAGGAAACGTGGACAACAACTTTAAACATCTTTAGTTTTTTGGATGCGTTTGGAATGGAGAGGGGCTCGTATTATTACTCACTGGGCGCAAGCACGCTCAAGATTGAGCAACTGGAAAAGAGGGTTGCAAAATTACATGCATCTTACCAATTTTTTTTTCCGCTTTTTTTTTGGGTACAACAAAGTACTTTTGAATATACACTCTTTACAGTCATGAGCCAGGACGCTTCTTTTAAATGCTTTTGTCTAACGAATGTGACAAAGAATGCAATTTCGCTGTGAACGTATTAACAGGACAAAACACAATAAGAAAACATCACATACATCTACAAGCCAGGCTCATAATGGTGCTACAAACATTGACATTATTCACTACATAGAGACGTACATGTATAGAGACGTACACATGAGTACTAAACTAAATATAATATGGTAAACTTTATTTCATTACTTGAATCGCACTCATTATAAGGTAACAACACCTAATTGTGATATGTTTATAAAATCATCCCACCTAGAATTCTTGCATGAAACGTAAGTCCTATAAACATGAAAACTTAAGTTCAATTTTAGGTATACCTATTTTCAGCACTTTGGAAATTCATAGATAATTCAAACAAAGTTCAAAAAATGCATTATCGAAGACTCTAAAATTTCCTTTCAACTACCAAGAAAATCCAACAAAAAAACTCTTACAATTCAATAATAGAAACCATGTTCAAACCCTTATTACTCAGAATTGCAGATGCATTATTTAGTTGCTGTTTTCAACAACAAAACCTCTTACAATTCAACAATAGTAACCATGCTCAAACAAACCCTCATTACTTGAGAGTGGGAAGCTGAATTGTAAGAACTTTGAGATGAAACTTGAAGGTGCGACGACCACTAAAATTGTCAAAGCTGACCTTGTGGGTACGGTATAGAACAGGTCAGCCTTTTGACCTTATCTCCTCACCTGGTCAAACTCCAAAGGTTCCCAGTCAACCATGTATGTAACGTACAGCCAGTAGTACGGGAATTTTTCACTTGCTTTTGAGGAAAAAAGAATGAATCAATCACTGGGCTTGCATCTCCTACAAGGCTACAAATTCCAGTTCATGGCATCCAAAAAGACTGATGCAGCCGAATCCAACGAAAGAGATCGCTAACGTCCGGTATCTCGGGTGTAAAATATTGTTGTCAGGCCGCAGAAAAGGTCGGGCGTACCAACTAAAGAGACCAGTAACTTGTGATGTGTCTGCAGGAAACTCATAAAATATTGATGTGGTTCTCTCTCCCTGGCTTTCTTTTCTGGAAACCAAAGCAAGAAGTGCATCGCATGTAGAATACCATATAAAAGTTGTAGGGCAGGGTCGGTGGAAAAACAATCCTAAAAATAGATGCCAAAATTTTAAGGGAAATTGATTTTTCCCAAAAAAATGTATGGTGGAAAAAAGAATATTGGCAAAAGAATTCGATTAGTTTAGCTTATGTCAAACCTTATTTGCGGCGGCGGGGAGAAAGAATTTGGCAGAGAGGAGCTGACCCTGACCTAACCCTTATGGAATGCTTTTGGTCCATAGACAAGGTGTAGTATACAATTAGGGATTCATAAGGAGAACTATCAAAATATCAGTCATTTAATCCCTAAAGTCCCAAAGTCCCCTTGGGGATTTTGGGTAGGCTTGTGTGACCTTGATTTTTGACATGATTTAAAAAAAAAAATTATTGAAGATAAAAAAAAAATTATTAGCTTTATGGAAATATAATTTTTATTTCAATCGGGGTTTGGGAGCAAAAGTTATGCCATCTGAAGTCTAAAAAGTAGTTCAGCTAGATAGGGGAAAAAACACAAAATATTGAAATTAATTTTTTAATTTTTCTTTCTCATTGATTATTATTTTGTCTACATGGAAAGCGTTGATTTATTCCATTTGGGTTAGTGATGTGAAAGTTATTGGGAGCTTCTTGTTTTGTAGGCACTTGTAGCATCTTCTTCAAAAAATAACTTATAGGGTTCATTTTTTAACTCAATTCTCATACTTTTTCCAAAAGAAAGTTCCCATTAGATGGGATTTGGCCCATCCGGAGGGCCATGAGTTCCCGACTACAGGAAACGCGCTGCATTGCGCCAACGCAGCAATCTGACGTGGCCGAGAGACGACCACGTCATTGGGGAAAAAAAAAACATTTACTTTCACTTTCTCAATTCATAAGCAAAAAAAAATTATTTTTTTATTTTTTGGTCATATAGCACCCGATGCTTCCTTGCTGCATTGGGAACAGATTCGAGAACGCCCCTGAAACGGCCCTCCAATGCAACTGAAAACACATCTAATGACATAGTTTGGTTGGCTTGCTAGAACAATTTGACTGTTGGGATTAGTGTACTTCAATTCCATCTTAGAACTTTTAACGATTTAGAATTTCCTTCTATCTTGTACCTACTTCTACATACCAATTTTCTTAAGAATGAAAACTAAGTGTTTTAAAAAAAAGAAATGATCAACCCTTGACTCAATTCTTCAACATAAAGTTTTTTAATCTCAAACTTAGTAGTGCAAAAATTTTAAATTAAGAAAATTCAAAGCCAAAAAATCTAGTGCAATAAAATTTATTTTCTTCACTTTAATGCAAGTACCTCACAATCTATGCAATCAAAGTTTTAGAAATTTTCTTCCACATAGCCTTATACTACTCAAGTGCAAGACCCTATGGTAAAATGTACAAAAATAATGATTTTCAAAGTTTTTCCTCTTTGCAATAGAAATTGCAGTTTTGAGTGTTTTTTGATTAAAAAAAGGCTTTGGGACTTTTATGTTTAAGTATCGATAGGGTCAAAACTACATTAGAGGTCATTTTTATTTGTACACAATAAAAACCATGATATTTATAAAAAAGATATTTATTTTTTAATTATGAGAATCTTTAAAGTAAAGAATCAAAGAAATTTTAACCCCTAAAAGATCCTAGTAGGGGAATGAAGATTTGAAGCCTTTTAGGCAAAATAAATTATTACTTGAGAACTGTTCAAAAATAAGATCTTCATTTTTACAAGTTTCTTTTATCTTCCCATCCCTACATGAACTAATTCAAAACCTTATACAAAAATCATGAAGCACCAAGTGGTTACATCATTTAAGAATAGACAAAAATTACGTTTGCAATATACTTTGAAGTACTTCATTTGTTTCTTACTGCCTTTGTAATTCACATTATATGCTTTTGAAAGACATTCATAATCCACCCAATGGACCCTAAGACTCTTAAAGAATAAAATGTTATATAGAGGTATATTTGAAATATATTCTAAAAGATTCAAAATCATTCACTAAAGGTTCAATCTATTACTATGTGACCATATTGCATCATTGCACCATGTCTAATGTTGAAGACATTTCAAAATGACGGTATAAGGTCATATTGGTAATTCTTCAAAACACTCGTATATGATTAAATATTAATATTATAATTAAGGACAATCTAAAGTAGAGCACTAAAAAAAGTTAATCTATGAGCATCTTTAGTTGTGAATAAAAACATCGTCAACACCTAGAAGGCAAGTTGCTTATTTAGAGGTCATATTGCTTGTATAGAGGGTGAGTTACATATTATCTTCCCGATTATCTTACTCATGCAAATTTACATTCTAGTATCAATCAATTGCAAGTCTCATAGTGTACAAAGAAAAAGTATTCTTTGTCATTCACTTTGACAACATGCTAATATTCTAAAAGAAAAAAAATATTGTTTGTAGGAATTATTGGCATCTTCGAACATTTCTTTTTGTGGAATCTTATCTCCATCAAGTTATGAAAAATGCCCTCTTTTTATTTTATTTTTTTGAATGTTTCCATTGAATGTTTTCTAACAATTTAAACAACAACAAAAAAAAAATTCTAAATTTTTTGTTAATTATTTCTAGATTTTATTTCACCTAAAGCTCTTAGTATTTCATCTATCATCATAACCAAAATGCATCAAATACTACCAAAAATCTTGAAGTCACTTCTCACCTTCCAACCTTGTTATCTCATATTGTAGAACAATGATTCTGAACTTTAATGATCCTTTTAAAAAACACAAAAGATAGACTAAATTTCCAATAATGCAAAGAATGATGTATTATATAGTGTAATCTCCTTAGAAGAAAAATACATGAGAGACTCTTAAACAAAGTTACAAACTATACTTCATAAACTTGTCCATAAATGTATTCAAATTGTTTAAATATTCTATTACAAACATCAATTATTTATCAATAAAATTTTAAATCATTTAATATTCCTTTCCAAATTGATTTTCAATTGAATCTTAGTAGTTTCTTGAAAATTTATCTTATGAGTTCGAATTTTGAAGTTCTACTTATGGTAATTTTCCAAAATTATTATCTTACTTGTTTCTTGAAATTATTTGTTATATACTTTTGTGAATTGGAAATTTTAGTATTTGAGTTTAAACATGTTGTAATCATTGAAAAGAGGAATATTTGCAAAGAGAATTTTTTATATTCCATATTGTAGAAAATTTGAAAACCATCATAAGAATACAAAAATGATAGAATGGATAAAGAAAACTAAACTCTTGATAAAAATATTCAAATTACAATCTACTAGTATTCATGAACCAAATTTTGGCTCATGAATCATTCAAAGGTTTAAAACTACAAGAAAAGTCAATCATTAGGAGACGTTTCTAAGTATATATCAACTCAATTTTATCCAAATTTGAATGAAATTTCATTTGAATTTGGATGAATTGTATTAAAATTAACATTGAAATGTCATCTAACAAGAATTCATTTTTTTTCTATTGACATGTTTGAGTTTATAGAGGTGCAATAAACTATGCACCAAAAATATGCATACAGACTACCCATGCTTGCCACCACCGACTCAAAAAATCCAAGACTATCAATGTGTTTAAGAAAAATTGAGGCCCCCTTCATGCGCTGTCATTTGAATTGTACAAAAAAATAGTTTTGATAGAATCCCCGTTGTCAATCTCAAATACGATACTTACGGAATGCAATATATGATATACAATATACATACAAATATATGAAATATGTACATATGTATTCATGGATTGCTTGGATCTTGTCACTCTTTCAAGCAATGCACTCCAATTGTTGAGAATGTCGTATAGTATGGTTAAAATACTCTACCTTTTCTAGCTTTTGAATGAAGCAAAGAGGAATTTTTTTCTTACTCTCTATACCCCCTTTTGCTTCTTCTCCACTCTAGGTTTTTAGCGTCATGTCATGTTTAGACGTCAAGTTTGTTTGTCAAAACATTAGGATTCAATTCTAACGTCTGTTAGGATTATGTCTTTGAAAAAAAACTTTTTTGGGGGGACAACTTGTCCATTGAGTTGGACGGTCTAGACAGCTAGATTGACGAACAAGTTGTCCAATTTTATTTTTTGCAAATATGATTGTAACATGTCAACAAATGTCCCAACCATTTTGACCGACATTCCGATGCAAAAAATCCATGTCATGTTAGGATACTAAATCCTACTCCACTCTAGTCTTCAATTCCAAATTGTAAATCCTACTCATTCCAAGTTCTATGCTTGCTTCAAGTTTATAAGCTTCCCAATTTTCTGAATGGTATGCAAGCTATGTGCCTTGTGCCAATCATTGTACATCAATATACTACATATCCATATGTATCTGTATATTAACATGTGTCATATATGTATATGACAAGTGCGAAAGTGCAAAATGATTCTAGAGCCTCATTTCTTGTAGTTTTATTTCAAGATGATGATTGTAAGAGTGAGAATTTAAAGGTTTCTTGCCACATCACCAAGTGGATCACTTATAGAGACCTACTAGAAAAAACTTTGTTATGCTTCTTCAACATTGAAGAAATGAAGTATGAGTTCTATTTCAAAGATTATGAAAGCATGGAAACTATTATTGGACTTGGGGTGCCTCATTCAAAGGTCATTTTGAAATGTGGGAGTGCTCATGTGAAAATTGCATAAATCCCAGAAGAAGATTAGGATGTTGTGTGGGTTCATTCAAATGTTATCCCTCTTTCAATCTTAGAAGGTAATGTTTTGAAGCACGAGCAATTTCTTGGCATCTTCCATCACATTGCAAACATTATTAATAACCCCTAAAGGTCCAAACACTATTTTTTGGCAACATAGTGATTTTGGGTAGCTCGCTACAAACAAATTTTTTTATTTTTTTTATTTTAAAATTTCACATGACATGTGCCCAAGGAGTAGCTTTAAGGCCCAAAAAATTTCATAACTTTTGAATACATGGTTAAAAAGTTATTGCATGATATGTAATTTTCGACAATTGGTAGGCACCCCAAAAAACTTCTCTAAAATTACTTTTTTAAGAAATAAAAATTTGAAATTGGTTCTCTACATTTATATGTACATGGAAAACTTTGAATCATTCCATTTTGATTAATGAGATGGAAGTTATGAAGAATTTTAGTTTGCAGGTAGGTATGATGTCTAGAGATTCCATATAATATGATATAGAAAGAGAGAAATAGACAAATATATACATAAAATTTTCAATTGAGTTCCTAGTTCTAGGATAATTTAGTCATACATGACAAAAAAAATACACTTAAAATAGGAAATCTAAAATCACAAGAAACCTTCAAAGTACCATGGCTTCCTAGTAGCTAGTACATCTTTCTACGTAATAATTAATTAAAGTATAAAAAATAGTTAGAAAACTAATCAATAATATATTAAAATTGGAAAATTTCAAAATATAATTGAAACAATTTAGGCATTCATCGAAGTTATTCTTTTAATTTTTGGATAGTTGTTGCTACTTTCATCTAAAACAATCACATTTATCTTGAAACCCTAAACTCTCTACCTTGAATGTAAATTTTTTGTTAAGTTACAAGAATTGTTGTGTCTAAAATATATGTTTTGTTTGTGCGAGATTGTACTTTACAATTGTCAAAATGGTGAGGCAAATAACTTTGCAATATATATTTATAATTATTAAAGAACAGATGAAAGATTGTGTGGAGTGAGTTGAATTTATATGAATTAGGCAATCTTTATTTATTTATATATACATAGAGAGAGAGAAACTAGGTCACTAATTTTTCAAAATTTTAGGCTACCATTTAATTATCTATTTTTTATCTAAGCTGCTAGAAATCTACAATACCGCTTTGATCAAATGATCCAATATCATCTATATTCCTTAAAAATATACCAATATATTATAGAAGAAGTAATATCAAAACATGCACTAATAAAACTTTGTTCATCAATGAAGTAGGAGCAAGGGTAAGGGGTCCTTTTACATCCTTGAAAAGAGATCCCCTAGAATGAACAAAAATGTCTCATATGGCTACTTAGATTACCACAATTTTTGAATTAAAAAATACAACCTTTTTAGATATCTAGCAAAGCATTATATTTGCCTAGCATAGGTATGAGTAATGTTGGTTATACAATGTTATGCATAACCTTTGAGAATAATATTTCAATAACAAATTCAAAAAAATTATATTTTTTCATAAGGTTTTAGAGGAATATATGGAAAATATACTACCATTTTTGGTGGTCAAGGTTGGTATAATTTAAAAAAAAAATAGATTCCAAATTTTTAGTGATATAATTTTTACTAAAACAATTTAATGAAAAAAAAAACTTCTATTTTTAGACATCTCTAATCACATTTGCCAAGGACTATTGAACTTGACAATAATGCTAGCACATAAGTACAAAGACATGAGCCTACGAGCCATGAACTTAGTTGTAAGTACACACCTACAACCATTTGAAGGTGTTTATAATATAGGTACACTATAACATGGAAAGAGTCTATAATATAAGTACCTATTAACATAGACACCTATAATCATAGAAGGTGTCTATAATATAGATTCCTTGAGAGATTCCTAGACTTATGGGCTCATAGATTCTATGCTCATATGCTAGTATTCCCCTTGAACTTGACAACCAGGTACAATAACATAACATTATAACTACTTTAACTCTTAAAGTAAATTGACTATGTTAACTCTCAAGGTAATGGAACATAGAAGATGAGATAAGTAGATTTGACTACCTTAATTCTTAAAATAATTTAAGTCCTTGAATTGTGCAAAAATCCAAATTTAAAAAGGCAAATGGTAATATTGGCTATCAAGTCAAATTTTGAATATTTTTATCATGTCAAAATGAAAATTGTCCAATATTTAGAAGAAGTAAAATGACCCTAGGTTGTATTTTATTGCAAGTTTTGTACCAATACGTGGTGTTTTTGGTCAAATATGGTATAATTCATTGAAGCATGTGAGATTGCACAAAAATATATTCAAATATCATGACATGACCATATATGTAGATTGAATGCATTGCACTTCCAAAGGGTGATCGATATAGGCAAAAATCATTGTACATTTGGGACCTACAAACTATTTATATCTTTAAATTGTATTTAACCCCTAAAGTTCTTTCATGTTTAGAGGCCCAAAACTTCTTCAAAATACTAGTCTCCAAAGCAAGGCAAAAAATTTCATCTATATTTATTTTCTAATAAATCCAAATATAGGATCTTTTAATTAACTTGTTAAAGTACATCCTCCTAAAATTTCAAAATAAAAAACCTTACCAATTGTAAGATCATGATGCTTGAGTTTCAAAAAGAAATATTTTCAACTCTTCTCGAATGGTTAGATATCATCTTTCAAACATTTAACCCAAAAATGTGTAGATCCTACGACTTGCAACTCATTATAATATGTTGGTGGACACATATAAAAAATTTCAACACATTCAATCTACATATATGTTCTCCAACATGTTGAAGTTTTCATAAGGATTAAAGTACAAGTCAAAGGGAATAGAAGTCTCTCTTCAAAAAATTGGGGGAGAAACATCACATTTAGGGAATGTGGATTACATGCATTCACTATCTCCATGTGCACTCAATCAATACAAGCTTGTACACCTCCTTATATGAATTTAGTGTTTGGTATTTTCAAGCCCATTGTTGTATAAATAATTTACCGCATTTTCATGCATTTTTAAATACAAAAATAGGGTGATTGCAAGAAACACTTGTTGATTTTGTTGCTTTTTCACAATACTCATGTTTAGTTTTTTGGAGTACTTGAAAATTATTAAAAATATAGCCAATGTATACATCTTTAAGAAGATAAAGTATAGAAAAATTCTCTCTAAGTAGGAGAATTGATAAGTCCTAAATCTCAAGAAAATAGATACTTTGATGCTTTAATTTTAAAAAATTTAAAAAATTTTAAAAATTAATTTTTTTTAAAGAACCTCCATTTGTAACAACTCTATGAACATGGTCATTCACCAAAAGAAACACCAAAATAACATTTTGCATGTTTTAAAATGCAAGCAAAAAGAATCTTATTTTGTGATCTTCTATACAAAAAACGATTAATTATTTTTAGAGTTCCTTTGACTAAGAATTGCTGAGACAATTGCAAGTCTACTAGAAGACCATCCCCTCCATATTTCAGTTCCAAATTCGTTTTTGGGTTACTAAATATTCTACCCTCCAAATTGGCGAATGTGACAAAAATTGGGGGTTATTTTGGAAAAATAAAAACATTTTTGAAAAATGCAAAAAAATTGGTCAATGCATATAGTCATGATTACTTTATCTATGAATCTCAAATCATTTGAAGCAAAAACACAAAAATTATGGCCAAAAAACAAATCAATATGTAGGGTGTAATAGAAAATAGTATAGGTGTTCGGTGTTATTTGCAATCATCCAATAAATGCATGGACAAATGACAAATGACATGATTTATGCAACATTACTATTACTTAACATATTAGTCTAATTTATGTTGTTTTCTATAGAATTCTTATCATATCCCATCCAAATAGTTAAAATATTCTATCATGATGGACTTTGGGGTCATGTTACATTACGTATTGTAACATCTTGATGTCATAACTTGACATGATTCAAACAACCTTGGTTTCAAGATTAATTCTTAATAAGGGTTGAAACATTTGCATTTCTTTTGTATGATAAATAAGAGAATTGTCTAAAATATTTGTAATTTATTGTGATGCATAGGCAATATTTATGTGATACAAATGATATAATTAGCCTAATGACACGTTCCACACAAATATTTATTTTGGCAAATGTATATAGAATCTACTACACAAGTCAAGTCATTTAGAGTAGCCCACAATAATAACACTAACACACATTTTTTATAGTTAATATAATAAAAAGAAATGTAATTTCATATTGTCTATTCTACACTTTTTCCAATAATTTTCTAGTGGTGTGATTGAAATCCAACCTCCATCCAAATTTCATCCAACAATTATCTAAGTTAGTGTGAGGAAATCTTGCACTATTCAAATACCGACTCACACTAATTATATTCATTTATATAACAAACTACAGTAATCAAAATGAAAACAACAAACTAGATGGGCACTCTCTAGTCATCGGGCCGGTTTCGTCTTTCAACTGCCTTAGGCGCTCTCTGCGCCTAAGCATGGTGGAAACCGTCCCCCTTGGCACTTCTTGTATTTTAGTTCCTCTGTTAGTTCTTATTGCTTGCCCGCCCAGTCCGCTTGCGACTGAGTCTTTTTTTCTTTTTTCTTGCAGTAAAGGTCTCCTTTATTTGTGTCCCAAAAAAAATAAAAATGAAAACAACATCTTATTTGATGTGTTGTAATTAGGTCAACAACATCTTATGAAGTGTTCAGGAGTGGTTATCGTAGACTGGCTCTGACGTCTCTGCTGATGATCTCTACTGTGACGTCTCTTGCTGATGATCACAACACTGTCACGTCTAATGACCACAACAAAAATGTGCTGTCGATGGGATTACCGACCCAGTCACGTGGGCATTAGGATACAAGCCTCAATAGTTAACAATATTAGCAGTCTGACTTACAGTTGCCGTCGTGATGATTCTCGAAAGGAAAAAAATGGAAATAAAATACTCGCTCGGACCCATCTCCCAAGTTCACTGTTTTAGTGCACACACGCACAGCTAGGTTTACAAGTTATAAGTTAACTTTAAGTTCCTGTATACACGCCGATTGAAGCGAGCCGGCTCTTGCGATCACGATCGAAAGGTTACAAACTTATTTATAATAAATAATAATACTTCTGGAAACTGGCAGGTCCCAGCCAGTCTGCGCCTAGCTAGCTAGCTCAGTCTCATCAGTCAGTGGAATCGTATCAGTTCCGATTGACTTCATAACTTGCTGTTGTTCGATTCGGCATTGCATTGCATTACAGCGTTTTGGTTTTTTCTTGAATATAAATTGGAAGTTCCACTCATAGGACTGACCCGCATTTTGCTCAGCGAGTGTTTGTTTTTTTGCATTTGTCGATCCTCCCTCCTGCTTTTAGAATATTATCCGTCCTTGACAAATAGACCTGGTCAATGAAAGCATTTTTTGGACGGAAACGTCCAGGCACTCATGGCTGGCCACACTGCTCCGCTCTGACTGGCGAAAGATCGACCAGTGGCACGGCCGGGCAGATCGATCGATCATCTATCTAGGGGACTATTTCTGTGTTGCACCTGATGGGACAAGTCTGTGAATTGGAATGGTACGGTGGAGGAGGATGGGACGGGGTGGGTGTTTTCCTATGCAACAACGTGACATCCCCATCTTCAGTTGGCTCCAGGCAAACATAAAATAATAACTGGACATAAAATAATGGACATTATGCACGTTAGAAAAAGAAGAACTCCATAAGAACATTATTCAACAAGGCTTGAAGGAAGCTCCGAAACCCATCATAGCACAATCCAAGAGGGAGAATATTTTGTTCGTTGTCAACTTGTCATGCGTTGAATTCTTCAATGATCATGTGTCCATATGAAGAACCATAGAGAAAATATTGGCATTGACTATTTAATACAGGTCAATATAATCAAAGTTAGAGAGAATATTGGTAGCAAAATTGCACTACATTTTAATTGGTGTAAGTTGAGATATGGTCCATTTTAACCCCCTCAGCAGTCATTGTGGAAAATTGCCACTTTTTAGGGCAATGAAAAAAACATGGTTTTTTTTTTCCTTACTGTACAAATTTGTACTAGACTAATATGGGAATGTGTAGAAAAAAAATAAAAAAACTTTGACCACCAAATTGAAAGATTATAACATTTGAAGTTTAAAAAAAAAACTTTTTTCCAACTTCATCCAACAAGGGCTACGGACTCCTCTGATTGCTTTCTTTGCACTTTTTACATTGTTGGTCAAGCATTTTTTGTTACTAATTCTTGAGGCCCCATTCTTTCTCTAATGGTGACTTTCAAAATCCTTATCCAAAGGCAAAATATTTATATTTTAATCTATGATTCTTGACCTAAAGAAGCCTTGACACCTTCACACCGCTAATAATGAAGTAGATAATAGTAAGATGAAAATAATTCTCACATGAAAACCAAAAATGTACATTCAAATATTTGAAATGTATAACTTTCATAGATAGTTTCCATATTATATAGTTATGACATAATTTGCTTTGATTCTTTGCCTTAATATTTTGCTACTCTATTGTTGGTGATTCCTAAAAAATCCTATTACAATTTTGCCATTCAAAAATAACAACTAGAGAGATTCTTACCTAAATTGTACATATTTATTAAAATGAAAATAAATGCAATCTAAACATAAATCCAAGAGTGGATTCTTAATTCACTTATAACCACAACTTTGAAAATTTAGAACATCATTTTACTTAAAAACTTGCCCACAATCCCAGATAGTAACACAATATTAGCTTGGGACAATATTCTTCAACTAAAGATTGACAACATAACTACAAGAGTTAGTTACAAGCCATTTGCATCCAACTATACCTACTAGTAACTTGACTTTGTCTTCGCTCACCAACATGACATCACAAGATTGGTAGTTAGTAAGTTACTAGCTACTGGTTAGATGACTATTGTCTTGATTAGTTACTCAGAAAAGAGTGTCTAAAGGAGAGAAGGCTTTCACATTGAGAGAAGCTACCTATGAGGAAGTTTGAGTAGGACTTTCTTCAAAAAGCAAGCCTGTGCTGCAAGGACACAACCTCTCATAGAATAGCTTCTTGCCTTTTTTGGAGGCCTGAGGTTACTGGCGCTGAACCTGCCTCGCCACTGTGTCAAGCCCGGCTTACCACCAATAAGGCAACAGTAACCCCTCCTCAAAAACTGCTCCCTAAAACACATAATTCATTCATAGTGTGGAAAAAAAAAAACCAGATGCTAAAGTGTTTTGAAACCCTCTCTCCATCCTTAACAAAATTCCTCACAAGATCCAACCATTTGAACCCCAATTATGTTAAGTCTCAACAAAATTAGTACGGCCTTTTTGCTGGAGTTGAGAGTTGATTATTCTCACATTCAGTTTTCATGGGCAAGCGTCACCGCTGAGGTGATTTGAGGCCGCGGGTCACGTGGCGTGAAGAGCGGGTCTCCGGGAGCGTGACTTGTTGCTGCAATGGTGGGGTACATTATGTTGATGGTATGGTACATACCCTGAAATCTCTGATACCCACCCAGCCATTCCGACAGCCAACCAGCCCGCCTGCCCAGGCATCCTAAAACCTGAAGTAAGTCTTCAACGAACAAGACTAGCTTGGCAGTCATTTGGGGCAAGTCAAACAGAGCATGCAGTCATATATTTGGCCAGCCAGGAATTCCCAGGAGCCTCCCTTGATCTAGCGCGCTCTCTCTCTCTCTCAGTCGTGAATCTTAGAGCTAGTGAGCACTTGAAGTGCTCCCCAGCTAGCTAGCTAGGCCAGCATCTTCCATTTCATTGCGGCAGGTGCAGTACCAATTGCAAAAAACCCGCTTCAACAAGCAGCTGCTGCCGCCTCGCCTCTAGCTAGCGCATGGAGTTCGAGCACTAGTGCTGCAACTTGCAAGGTTGGCGGAGAATGCATGTATTGTCGGACTACTAGCTAGTGTCGGAAAACTTGCGTGGCATCCCAACCGTGGCTCTCGATCATTCCATGGCTGCAGTTCTAGAATATACTAGTTGCATCCCAAGTTTCATGCCTCGTGTTGGGGCTTAGTTTAAATAATCATTAATTATTTAGAGAATTCTAGCTTCAGTCGCCTCGCTTGGCCGCCGTGGAAGGTGCTTCACCACCTTCAGTGGCCCTTGTTCCCTCGCGGAATTCCAGTGTGCCTACTTGTTGACGGACGCAACGAGGGGTTGGGGAGTAACGAGAGCTTAATTGCAGACACAGCCAACTTCTGGTTGTTGTGGATAAAGTAAAGTAGTGTTTGGTATATATGGAGATAGTTCATCCACTGAATGCTCGACGTGCCCTGGCTTAGCGACTGTTTCAGTCCTTCTGAAGTGCTCATATATGGTCTGTAGGAATTTCTATATCTTCTTGCGTCCGAAAGCAGCGCCCCTCTTCTAGCTGTATGTGTTGAGTCTCAAGCAAGTTCATTAGTAACACCTTCGTTCGTGGTAACCCACAGGGATTATTAGTATCATTTTCATTCCATCCAGTGATTCTGTAGCTCCGGCACTGCATGTTGTGGTGGTATTAGCTGGGATTGATTTGTCAGTGTATCGACGTAAGCCCCAGGTCAACGCGTTAATTTAAGTCCACTACCTTTGATTTCTTACTGAGATGACGAGACTTGTGTCGAGGTCGAACGTCGAAGACGTTCGGAAAGGAGCGTGGACAGCCGAGGAGGATGAGAAACTTCGAAAGTATGTGGAAACGTATGGGACAGGCCACTGGCGAAGCGTTGGGAAGAAAGCAGGTACGTACGCCGCTAGAGATCAATCTAATCCAATTTGTGGTTATCTAATTAATTATTGAATTGATGCAACGAAATTTTTTGTCCTTAAACTTTGTATTGAGCTAAATTACCACTTGATGTTGCGCAGGTCTTCAGAGATGTGGGAAGAGCTGTCGTTTGCGCTGGACAAACTATTTGCGACCTGATATACGACACGGAAGTTTCACCCCTGAAGAAGAGGATCTTATTGTGCAGCTCCATGCAGCTCATGGAAGCAGGTAATCAATTAATTGAGCTGAAACAGTCTTGTAACATTAGATCAGTGTCCTGGAAACTACGGTTCAAATCAACTACGTACTCAGATAACAACTTTACGGTACGCAAATACCTTATTTTTTTCAGGTTTTCGTGGTGCTAGCTGGGAATTCATTCTTTTGAATATAATGGTTGATTGCAAGAAATGAGCTCACTAGACAGCAATTGGCATGCCTGTCCTGGCCCACAGATGGTCCCTCATAGCTACACAAATGCCCGGCCGAACCGATAATGACATCAAGAATCATTGGAACACGCGGCTGAAGAAAAAGCTGTGCGACATGGGTATTGATCCCGTCACACACAAGCCCATTGCCGATTTCCTCAGAGACCTGGCTGGCACGATGGCTCAGTGCTCGGGAGCTGAATCCCAGGTAACAACGTGCCCTTCACGTCTTGTGTCGCTACCCCTGTCGTTCCCCTCATTATTTTAGACATATTTTCTGACAGCCCAAGTATTGAAGTTATCGAGCTTCCTAACGTACACAATTATTTACAGGTGGCGGAGGAAGCAGCACGGAGGTGCTTCCGTGACAGTCTGATTAGCAAAGCCGTCCGAGCGGAGTGCGGCAAAACTACTCCTGCCCAATTCATGCTCAACCAAGCTCTCTCCAATCACGTCCATAAAAAAAGCCTCAACAACAATTCAGGAAACTCGAATAGCATGGACGAGAGTAGTAGCACCGAGGAGGCTCTGTCTACCGACATGGAATTGCATTCCAGTCTCCATAGGTATCCAATTACCAACATCCCTGAGCAGGATTTGGCAGAAATTGCAATGGAAAACTCTGGGCCTTTATCTTACCTCTCCGGAGCTCACATGGAACCAATCTTGGGTAGTTTCGTTGATCCTGGCAGTACAAGTGGGCCTTTGAAACCAAGGATGGATTACACTCGCTGGTTAAGCTCTAGAACCTCAGCTCTCCCGCTTGAAGACCAGTTTCTGAGTCGGTTGAATTCGGAGTTTCAGGCAAGCGAAGTGTCGAATTCCATGCCTGGGTCTAATAAGGTGGATATCCGGATCAACTTAGGCTTCAATAATCAGCAAGGCTCGTTTCTGCAAGAGAGCAATAATTTCGGTTACAGGGGCTTTACGAGTGGGCCATTGATGTCTCCCAATAGCTCTGGGAATTTGAGTTCCTTGCTGGATAGTAACACTCCGCTGCAAAGCTACAATAATGGTGTACAGTATAATACTTCGGGTTTGATGGGTCCCAATTGCAACACCGTTGCGCCTGCCACTTTAAATAGTCCTTTGCCTGGGACTAATTCTTCGGCGGTAAGGCTGCATGAATATGAAGTGCCGAGTCCGAGGATGGTGTTGTGGGACTTCCATGATCAGGATTAGAACTGAATTCAACTGGTGGAGATTGATTCTCTTAGAAATTTTGGTTGTTTTCAGTAGACGAGCTAGCTTAGCTGTGCATGTTAATTAGAGAGGGTGGAATTGTACATTACGAGGTGATATCGGTGGACCTTGTAGCTTCATGAACATTATTGATATTATTCATTCTTTCTACTCTACCTTAGAATTGATCTCTTGATCTGTTTATTGACCCTGCTCCTTTGATGTATCTAGTGGGTTAAAGTGATGATTGTCCGCTCTCTAAATCTACCTCTTCAGTTTAAATCTAACCGTTTTTAGGTTTCGTTGCAATCCCAAACCGCCTGTCGACTAATTAACTCATAGTTACGGTCGTACTGAATGCGCTTATGCTCCTATGAGTTGGTAAGGCAATGCCCCTTCATCTTCAGTATAATTTACAGTTCCTGCACAACAGATACAGAGTAATTGTTCACCTTGAGAAGATTCATACACTATTGAAGTAGTACATGATACTCTGAAATTTAGTTCTGAAAATCCGGAGGGTTTACTACTCCTTTTCATCTTCCCCACACAAAAGAATGTTGAATCGAAGCGTGGAACTGAAATTTTGTGTACCTTCCGAAAATGAACTGCTTCTCTTTCATGGCACACTTTCCCACGAAAAAATTCCCAGACTAGGGTAGCTCCTGACTAATCCAATGATTCAATCTGACGAAAAGACACACCTAAACCTGCTTTATCTAATCCTTCAGCAACCCCTCATAACTGCACCCAATTCCCAAGAGTATCTTCGTCCTTGCTCGTTACTCCCTGCAAACATTTAATGTCACGCTTTAGATCATCTACCACTCTACCACTTTCGATAGATAAATCATAAATGACTAATACTTGATTCCTCCCCGTAGCTACCCTGCCCCATAAATGACGCAAATAAGCCTCTGCATGAGTTTGCAAAAGCTATTCTCATCATTACCGGTATCTTCCCCACAGAGTATTTCAGGAAGGCTGAATCACGTCATGATGCCTTGGTTGTTGGTACACAGTCCTTCTCACAGCCATTAGGAGCGGTAAGTTGTCAGACCGGTACTCAGAGTGAGTCAGATCCTCAGATTAAGACGACATGGGAGATTCGGGTTATGCACAAATTAACTTGCATGCTAGTACTCTGACAACGACAAATTTATCGACTTCGTGTTATCTAGTCGACCAAGTCCATAAGTTCATGATCTAGTCGAGAACCGGAAGAATTGAAAGCACTATCGGACATAATGCCAAGTTGTTATACATACTCAATGATACCCAAACGTCAGAACTTTCTAGTTGATCTGAGAGCTTCCAATGCAATGACGGGAAAGATTATGGCCTTAACTTAGTTATGGGTTAAAAATTTATAATCCTCTTCTGACTAGCCAATGAGTCAGTGATAGGGTTACCTTGAACACTGGTCTTAACATTATGAAATCTTTTATTTTCATGCAGTCTTAATATACAAAAGTCTGGACTCCTGGTTGATGATCAGGCAGAGTAAACAGTGTGATCTGACAGGATATGGAGAAGTCAAAACGGGTTCTGCAGAAGCTCAGTTCGAGGAAGGCGAGTTCACTCATCAAGAGCAGGCTCATGTGAGTTCGTTACATGGCGTTGATATATGTTCGGACACCGCCACCTTGGAGTTGCCGATCAACTGCTTTTCTGCCTGGCCATGGCGGGACAGCAGCGGGATCAGTTGTGTGTGAGTAGTGGCACTGGCCATGGCCAGCCGGCCGGCTGGCATGGCCTGGCAGACAAATAATGATTGGGACTTTCGTGTGACGTTCTTTCCAAGGAGTGGACTTCAATCGTTGCTGAGATTTGCGCAGGATTTGATGCAGCAGCTGCTGTCAGATCCAGGCGGTTCGAAGATGGCACGTCTTGCTTCGGACAGAGTTAGTCGCCTGAATCATATTAATTGGCGTCAAGGCCTCGGAGAATACACTCCCTGTGCAGATGAATATGGTCAGCTTCGCTAAATTGACGTGTTTCAGATCTCACACCCAAATTACGGCATTGAGAGTGCAAATAGGCCTAAAACTAGGACTGGTGTAGATCTGAGGTTCCTGACAAGCCGGGGCAATTTCTGGAAACTTAGTTATTTTAAAGATTCAGAAGATTCAAAACCTGGGCCGGCATACATGCATTACTTTCGAGTTGGCTGGAGCTTCAACGGGACGTGTAGGCTTGTGGTTTGAGAGCTGGCTTTGTCGAATGGCAAAGTCAGCCACTGATAAGACAGCTCAATTTAACAAACATCTTAGTCTCAGCTAGCTAGCCAGTCCCTTGTGTAACAGAAGAATTCTGATGATTGGACTTCTGATGAATATTAAATTCCCAAATTGGAATTGCAAACTAGACATCTGCAGCACATTACAAAGCTCTAGGCGGGTTCGACACTGGATTGAAAGACGACGTGTCCCAATTTTCTTGCATCGTTACGATCTTTTGCAAACTTGGAGTCCACGGATTTGCCAGTAAGCCGTCAAAGCTCCATGTGGAAATCACAAGAATCTCATTACACTATTCGTCTCTATGGCAGGGTACAGCTTCTCGTGCAAATGCAAGTGAATTGATATTTGCTCAGGAGTACGACGACGAACATAATGGGAAGTTGTAAAGAGACTCAAATGCTTCTGGAAAGGGTCGAGACTTTTGCTCCTATTATTTCGCAGCGGAGACCTTGACTGCGATGGGAGTCAAAATTTATCGTAACGTGATCGAGCCATCGAGTACTATTCTAACTTTGAATGTTGTACAGTCGACTAGCTACTCCTGGGCATTCACGTACTCCTTCGACTGGACTGTGCATGTGCTTTATCCATATGCATGATATCCAAATTTTGTCAGCATGCTTTGCTATCTCACTAATTAATTTCAGGAGGTTGGATCCCCGGTTGGATCAACGAACAGTTTTGAAATCTGCAGGCTTGTGAAGTTAATGATGCCGGTGATCGAGTCTAACACTTTGGTACATGGTGGTCTGCGCCCTGAAATTTCTAAATTATCGGTCCATGTTTCCTAGTGTGAGTCGTGTGACTGATTCTTACTTACTATGGATCATGAATCTGAATAGCAGCTTGGAATTTTGAGAACTTCAGCAAGCACACTCAGCGAAAAAGCAACACCTTCATCACGCAGCATGGACAATTCTGGTGTAATCTAACTAGCAAATCAAAGACGATTCCAATGCGTCGAACAGTGCATTATATGAAAGTTTCGAAAAAGAGGGGCAGATCACCGAAAACGAACATGAGTAAGTTCTTATGTTAACTTGAAGAGGTTAATTTAGGGCCGCTTTACACGTAGAGGCCGGGCCAATATTTCATGAGGCCGATTGCACAAAATTTCATCCCCTTTTGGCTAGAGGCCGTCCTCAACTACTCATTAGAATAAGAATATAATGGCGGTCAATTTTTCAGTATGTAAAGGCCTTGGGGCCATGAAACTGGGCCGATTCAATAAAACCTAGAAAAGAGAGAGTGAAAGGCTGAAATTTCAGGGTCTCTTTACACCAAGAGGTTGGGCCAATTCCCATTGAGGTCAATTGTACAACATCCAATGAATTTGATTTGTTGAAAAAAGAAAACTTTTTTATAAAAAAAGATTTTTTTAATTGAAATCTGGCATTGGCCCCTATACCAAGAATTGGCCTCCCATTTTTTTTACATCCAATTTAGAAAGCTCGGGTCATGTCAAATCAAGTCTTTGGAGATGAAAAAATTGATTGCACCAAATTGGTCCAACCTCTATGTGTAAAGGGGTTGGGACCAATTTCAGGATTTTGTCCAATCACAAGTGAGGATTCTTAACCTCTAACATAGCAAATTGGTTGGGCTCTAGGTGTAAAGCAGCCCTTAACTTACATTCACGATAAAGGGCAATTTCGTTAAAATGGCAAAATTTCCCAACTTTGGCACTTTTTATAGTTTAGAGTAGGCAATTTGAAAATGGCACACGGAATACCACCATTTTAACAAAAATTTCCATCATACTCATTGTGCAAGACATTAGGGTGTTCCATTTATGTATTTGTTTTAGTTTGAATTGGAATCTCTAATTTATCTTTGCATGTAAAGCCAATGAAAATGTTATGTAGTATATTGGTGATCATATTGATTTAAGTAGTTGTGTTAGAAATAGCTATTCTAGACTTTATCTAGTTAGATTCATGACTACATTCACAACCAAACTAGTCATTTGATAAGATGGACCATTTTAAAGTGCATCATGAATTTGGGATGAGAGCTTCTAAAGATTTAGAGTTAAGGTTATTCATTTCTTTGAAAATATTATAAAAGATTAAATACTAGTACATACAAAATGTTCAAGTATTTGATTATATGCATCATTGAATTTTATAAACATGAGGTGAAATGACTTTAGTTATTCAAAATCATAGTAAATACAAGTTTATCAAATAAAGCAATTGCAAGAAAGACTTAAAGTATTTTCTATGACAATGTTGCTTTGCCATATTTAGCTTGCTATTAACTTTTTCAAGCATAACTTTGATTGTAGAAATCTAATGTAGGGGTGACTACAAGAAACACTTGTTTTTTATCTCCTTACACTAGAAGAAAAACACGTCCGGCACAACCAACTACTATGCAACTAGTGCCCTATGCAAATGTCATGCAACTAGTTTCCTCTCTATTTGCACCAAATCTAATGTAGTTGTTTTGTGTCATTGTTTTACAACATTCATTCATTGTTTTAGTTGCAAAGTAGTCATTCTGTAGTTGCAAAAAAAGACTAGAAAACAACTAGTGTCCTATGCAACTATTATGCAACTGTAAAATGACCATAGTTGTTTCCTAGTTGTACGCTAGTTGTTTCTTAGTTGCACTCTAGTTGTTTCCTAGTTGCTTTCAAAGTTCATTCCCATTTGTGTTATATCAATTGACCCATATCAATTGTAAAGAGTACCATTAGATTGAACATATAAGACTTGTAAGTTGTTATAGTCTTATGTAATAAATTCTTTTGATAGAATTCTAAGATTTCTATAATTTGTGGGTTTCTACAATTTGTAGATTTGTATATAAGAATTTAAAAAATAATTAAAATTCAAGAAATTTTATAATCTAGGAAATTGAATTTTGAAATCTAGGAAGAAGGTAGATCTGAAATTTTGAAATCTAGGAAGAGGGTAGATTTGAAATTTTGAAATCTAGAAAAAAGTAGATTTGAAATTCAAAAATCTAAGAAAAAGGTAGTTCTGAAATTCTAAAATCTAGAAAGGAGGTAGATCTGAAAATTTGATATCTACAAATCATTGAGATTTATATTTTAAAATTTACAAATCTACAAGTTGCAAGCAAGTTGCACACAAGGATGAAGTTCTTTGTATGGTGTCGGATGACAAAAAACCTTGCAACTAGACTGCAACTAATGCGACTTGTCCACTGCAACTACGGACTCTACATTGTCACCTAGTTGCAAACGTCCTATGCAACTACAAAATGAGTTGCATACTGTAGTTGCAAAACCCTTCATTTTCTTCTAGTGTTAGTCTTAAATAGGTGTTTTTTTGCTCATAACTTTTGTGTCATAATGTCATATGTCAATTTGTATGAAATTTGAAGTGAACATACATATGGTAGTTGTAGACATTAAGTAATATTTTTTAATTTTGAAGATTAGTTTATTATTTTTAAACAACCCCCAATTGGATGTTTACCTTTGTCATTTTGGAGGGTAGTGCTCTTTTCAACCCAAAAATGTGAATTGGAAGGTCAAAATTGGAAGATAGGGACTTCAACTAAGTTACACAAGACTACAAAGAGATTTTCTAAAAGTAATAAAGTGTCCACCTTCCACATGTGTTCAAAGTGCACTACCTTTGTGCAAGTGTAGAGAACACAATTTTTTTCTTTCCACAGATGAAGATGGTTGAGAAGGAACATCTTCAAGTTATAAAAAATAGGTGTTTTTGGTAGTTATTTAAAAAAAAAATTCTTACTATTTTCTTATTAAAAATCAAGCATCAAAGCATCTATTTTCTTGGCATTTTCCATCACTATTTTTTTGACACAAGTTTTAAAGAATTATTTTTCTTGACTTGAATTTTGACATAAATATTATTTTGAATGTTTACAAATTATCCATATTTTATTTCAATTAAAAAAAAATTATTTCAAAAGTCATTATAGTCACTGAAATAGACCATTTTGAAACAAAAACAACAAGTGTTTCTTGCAACAACCTATAGCTAGAATTCATAATTAGGGTAGGTACAACCAATTTAAAATTTATGTTTAATATATTTATTATTTTATAAAATTTATTTAATATAAAGTATTGATCTTTGAAAAAGTATGACATTTTCAATTCCTAGAGTATGGATTGCTACTGAATTTTTATTCTAATGAATTTGAAGCTAAAAATTAGATGAATTTCTTTCTCTAATGGACTTGAAACTATAATAAATGGAATTATAAAAATAAACCAATTTTGCCTTGTGGAGACATTTACAAACTATGCTTCTATCAACTTGCATTTTCAAACAGGAAAAAATGCTTTACTAGTTATTTTTGTGGATAATTATCTTATAGAATATTTTAAAACATCAATTTTATTATGTATATATTATCAAATTATTGTTTTGAAAATTTCCACTTTTTAATTCTCTTGTTTAGATCATTTTTGTATTTTTAATGCAGATTTGGAGAAAAATTCAACTTACTAGGATGCTTTATGTGTTATTTTTTTCTTCTTTATATATTAAAAAAAAAAATTAGGACTTAGAGACTGATTTGGGTATCTATTTTGCCTAGATCCAATTTGACCTCCAAACTCCACTTCCTTGGCGCCAAAATTTTCCAAAAGTATTGCCATGTAGGCGTTTTGAAGTGATGTGGGACTTAAAACTTTGAACTCAACATGAAGCTCAAAGCTACAATTTTTAGCTCTTCACTAATTAGATTTTAAGAATTTAGTAGGATTTAGGACTTGGGACCTAGCAAGAAAGACCCTTTATATTTCTTGCAATCACCCAACTACATTCTACTTATGAATCAAATATCCAAAGTATAAAATATAGCTTATTAAAAATAACTATAAAATACTTGACGCCTCAAAAAACTTCAATATGATGCGTGTCTTTTGTTTGCATGGATGCATAATTTATAGAAACATCTACAAAGAAAAGGTTTTCGTACGCAAAGTTTTTATTCATTGAACTATAAAAGACCCTAATTACTTTGTATAATTTAAAGATCCTAATATTGAATCCAAGAAATATATATTATCATTTAAGCTTTAATTTAATAATCACCAATTTAAATTATTAGTTTGTAATGTAGTTGAATTGATAATGATGTGTATCGTGATCATATTTTGAATTCAATCATTTTTCCCATTATATTGAGATATTGCATTCAAAGAATTGCTATAATATTTTAATACTGAAATGTAAATAATTAGTCTCATGTAATAAAACAAAACAAAACAAAATTTTTAAAAGGCTTCTTAAAATATGGCATGTAATAAAGACAAAAAAATAAATGGGGATATTTATGTTATTATGGATGATATTTTTTATTACCTATTTGCACAAAAATAATCCATTCAAATTTGTGTTTGAAAGCATAATAACCCTCTATAAATTATTGATTGAATTAATCCCTAAAGAATCTAGTATCCATGGAATTGACATTTAAAAAATTTGGGTAATTTTTCAAGAAGTAAATTCGTGAATGGATCTTTCCAAAATTCTATGTACTCCTTTTGTGAAAATAAAAAAATTGATTAGGTGCCAAGATCAAGAATTATGACGCGTAGAAAAATGTAGGCAATTTGGATAGTTCGGGCAAATTTGTAACTAATCCTTTCATCTACTTTTGAAATTTGGCACATATGTAACTAACATAATTTAGCTTCATAGTATGCAATTGACACAAATAAATTATATTTTATTGCAAAAACCTCACTTCAAGAGGAATCTAATTTTTCTAATTGTGTTGAGCCATGTAAAAAATAATCACTTCTATCTTCAATATTGCAGACAATCATAGTGCAAGGAATTCTAATTTATATATTTTCAATTTGAGGTTCTATGTTTTTAGCGTTCAAATTTAAAAAATATAAGAGTCCTTAGTGACAAAGAAACCATCAAAAAATTGCTAACATATTGTTGGTTTAGTTGACTCCATTTGTATTGCAAGTTGAATTAAAATAAAGTAAACCCCTTATTTGCTTTAGAAATTTTGCATGCATGTAATTAATAAGATGTAGTACTAAATTGTGTAGAATTTCAACTGTGAGTAGAGCAAAATCTTACTCTAAGAAGGCTCAAAATTAGCTCACAAATCAAGTAGGGTTGAAAAACTTTCTTTCACTTTAAATATTATAATCTTGCAAGAAACATTACCACATGGTTGTATGCCCCCAAACTCTTAAATGGGTATTTTAATAATCAACAATATTTATTGCAACAATTCATGAATTGTGTTGTATTTATTTATCTTGACCTCTCATTATCAATCTCTTTCTTAGTACCGGTAGTGTTATTTCAATAGTTATAAAAGAACCTTATATTATTGAAAATAATGTTATTAAATCCTATGGATTATCATAACAAATACAAGCTACACTAAATTAACTTATTCAATAGCACAGACATTGCAAACAAGTTTATCTACCTCAATAGTATTTTATAACTACGCCAAATAATACAAACTATTTTATTTATCAGTCATTTCTCACCCCTTAAATTTCTTTTTCTTTAATGCATCTTGCCCAAAAATTATCCTAAACCATTCTTTTCTAAAGCAATGCTACATACAGTATTCTTTATTAATTTTTAATAGATTCAATTGTAGAAACTCTTAATTAACTTATTAACTTATTTCTTTGGATATGCAACCCCGGCTATTATAAACCTTGTTTTCATTTAAATAATGCATATCAATGGATTTGAAAGCTACATTTAACCAACTTTATTTGAACTTCATTAATTTAAAACAGGTAGCCTGAACTTATTTGACCAGTTTTTTACATAGTATTTTATAATAATGTGACAAACCAACCTTGGTACTTTCTAGGGCTACTTTCTTTAACCCTTAGAGGACGTTTAATATACAAGCTTGGTCAAACTTCATTAGATTTCTACATTAAAACACACATTTCAAAAATTTGATATTTTTCATAAGTAGTAATATATATCCAAAATTTAATTTATTTTTTCATAATTAAAAACAAAAAACTGAATTTTATATGATTTAAAAAAAAATCTCTATAAAAATCTTAGTAATTACAAGAATGTTTAAAATAATATGAAATTTTTTAAGAAAAAATGGAAATAATAGTGACATACATCACAATATAATTAATGTACTCCTTCAACTCACACCAAGAGAAATTTGATAGAAAAATAAAAGTTCAAAACTGGAGGATCTTCCTCATCCTTGTTTTTTGCACATATTGAGCTCAATTTCTCAAGGAAAACTCCCCATATCCTACATGCGGAAATGCTTATTTTAACCATTTATGGTATTCCTACCTTATTTGAAAATTCAGGTTTTTGACTTTCAAAAAATGTCCATTTGACTTGCAATGTCCTTGAAGGGTAAAAGTTAGAAACTGAATGAAACTCATCCTTTCTCCATCCTGTTTTTTTTTCATTCCTGAATGAGACATTCTGGGCCCCCACTCCAAGACACGAAGAGAAAGACAGAAACGCCCGTGCAAGTTCATCATTGGCTCAATTATTTGCTTGTTGGGGGAGGCTGGGTTAGACAGCAGTCCAAGGGAGGCTCCAAAGGCCCCCTACCCCCAAAGAAGGGATATCAGCGATTTTGAACCTTTCTGCTCCTCCGTGTACCCAAAGAATATTGTTGGATGTTTTTTTTCCCAAATTCCATCCACTTGGCAATCTCACATGGTTGGTTCTAAAGAACAAAGCACTATTCCTTCCAATAAGTGAGACGTTTGCATAAAGGAGGCTCATATGAGTCATTATTCATTGCGTGGGGATAAAAGGGTACCATAACCATAAGCACTAGTACAAATTTGGATCGCGTACACTGCGGAAATGACCCACAAGAAGACCCACACCATGAACTTGACTTCTAGCAGGTCTTCTTGTAGTCGTTTTCCTAGTCTACGTGGACCAAGTTTCCACTAGCAAAGGTACGTACATCTACGACCGACCTTTTGATCACTTGTGACAATATAGATAAGAACTTGTTGAAGAATTTTTGTGTACTCACAAATGGTTATGAAGCTAAATGTCTAGGTGGCATGGGGATGAGAATTCAAGTACTGGATATAGGCCAAATATAGATGCAAGTTTCCACATTACTATAAATAAATCTATTCATTACTCAAAATGGTCCCTTACTACCCCTTGTTATTGTCCTTCTACAAGTCATCATTTAGGATATGTATTCTACTTGTTTAATTTGTTTTCCATTAAAAAATAAGGGTTGATATTCCTTAGGGTCAATTTACAATGTAGCTATCTTAGGCATTAGTGTAAGATGCATGTTTTAACCCCTAAAGCCCAATTGTCCCCACGAGGGACAAAATAGCTTTCAGGTAGGCTCTTTCGGTCACAATATTCATCATAATTTTCTAAAACTTATTGTAAAGGTAAAAAAACATATGAGATTTTGAGAAATATAATTTTTATTTCAATCAATGCCTAATATCAAGAGTTATGGCTTAATAAGTCCAAATTTTAGTTGGGTGGGCAAAAAAAAAAACTTACCAAACTTTAAATAAAAGAATTCAATTTCTTTTTCTTCTCTTCTCTTATATTTTTATCTATATGGGAAGCTTTGATTCATTCCATTTGGATTTGTTATGAGAAAATTATGGACAATTTTGTTTTGGGGGCAATCAAAGCATCTTCTTGAAAAAACAACTTGTAGGATTCTATCATTTATGGATTCAATTTTCACAATTTTCCAAAAAAACAATTTTTACAAATTTAAGATCTCTTGCTAAAACAACCTCACTATTGAGATTAATGTATTTCAATCCCATCTTAGAGCTATTAACAGTTTGGTTTTCCATTCAATCTTGAATCTACTTCTACTTAACAATTTTTTAATGAGTGAAAATGAAGTGTTTTTAAAAAAAAATCCTACACTATAAACTCAATTCTTCAGCTTAAAAAATTAGAAATTCAAAATCAATAGTGCAAAAACTTTAACTTAACCAAGATTCAAAGCTAAAAAAATAGGCAAGCAAGGTATATAAAATTTTGTTATCTTCACTTTAAATGCAAATATCTTGCAATCTACTTGGTCAAAGTTTCTAAAATTTCTTCCACTTAGTTTTACAATAGTGTAGTATATGATCCTACGGTTAGATATGTAAGAAAAACAAAAACAATTTTTAAAGTTATTTGCTCTTTGCAATAGAAATGATAACTTTGAGTGTTTTTAATGGAAAAAAGATCTTGGGACTTTAGGGATTAATTAATACATCTCACATACCATACTAGCTTATCAACATTCTATTTAACATTCTTAAATCTTCTATATTGACTCCTTCTACAATGAAATTGACAACAAAATATTTTGCTTACAAATATCATTATGGACCAACAAATGAATGGTTTCTTGCTTATCCCCTAAAGTTCCTTGACTATGTTATTACCAAAAACGCTTAAAAACTGCCATTTCTAATATAAGTACCAAATTTATGAAAAATATCATTTTTGAACACATGTAATTGTAGGATCTTATAGTAAGCTACATTGAAAAGATGTAAGTGAAAAATTTCAGAAATTTCTACCTTCTAGAGTGCAAGCTATTAGCGTTTGAAGTGACAAAAGTCATTTTTTTGGCCCGGCAAAACTCGGGTAGGTGCACTTCTTAAGGTCACTTTTGTATGAAAAAATGTCCAAAATGTTGGTGCTTCTTTGGATTTATTCTTCGAGGCAATTTGGTTACATGCTTGAAAATTTTCAGATCATTTGGAATCGTACAACATATAGGGAAAAAATAATAAATAGAAAGATGTAGAGAATGATTCAAAATACTAATTTGTTAAGAATTTATTTATGGAATTGAAAATTGCCAATCCCAATGGTTGTAATGTTGTAATAAACAATCTACACCTAGTGTTTTATTTTTTTCTAAAAATATTGAAAATTGAGTTAAATAAAGGACTTCAAAGTTTAATTTAGAGTACAAAATCCATAACTGTCTGCAAAGTAAAACACCACATAACTTTTTTACTTTGTTGTAGTCTTTGGATTTATTCAAAGGCAGACTTCATAAATTTTGACTCATTGATCAAAATGGAATGATTTAAAGCTTTCTATGTATATATAAATCTAAAAAACTAATTTCAAATTTTTATTAGTGAAAAAAATTATTTTTTCATTTGCCCACCTGCCCAGATTGCCTAGTTACAGAAAAAAATAACATATTAGACCATAACTTTTGACTTGTGTTTCCAAATGTCTTGAAATTTAATGCATATGAAAGATATTCCTTGTCTAGTACACCTTCTATTAACCCCTAAAGGACCAGGACCATTCTTCTGTCAAAAACTACTCAAAACTGTCATTTCTATAGCATTCATTCAAAAATACAAAAGAAAATACTTTTTTTAGAATATAACCGTAGCATCTTGTACTTTACTAGTCGATGATCATGTGGTAAAAATTTCATGGAGTTTGACTATACAGATTGAAAGATATTAGCATTCAAAGTTGAAAAAAGAAAGTTTTTTTGAACACTTGCCTGCAATTTCAAATGACTTTGAATGCCATTTGTGGAATTCTTTTGCACCATGAACCTTGAATTAAAAATTTTGTGTTGAAGAATTGAGTTGAAAGTCTAAAAATAAATAAAAAATAAAAAACATGCTTGAATTTCATTCTTTAAAAAATTGTTAAGTAGAAGTAGGTCCAAGATTGAAAGAAAAACTAAATCGTTAATAGCTCTAAAATGGGATTGAAACACAATCATCTCAGTGGTGAGATTGTTCTAAATAGAAAACTTAACCTTGTCGAACAATTTTTTTTGAAAAATTGTGAAAATTGCATTCAAAATTCAATCTTATAAGTTATTTTTTCAAGAAGATGCTCAAATTGCCCGAAAAACAAGATTGTTCATAACTTTCACATTACTAATCCAAATGGAATGAATCAAAGCTTCACATGTAGACAAAAATATGATCTTTAAGAAGAAAAAAATTGAAAAATTAATTTCAAATTTTTGTAGATTTATTTTTCTGCCCAGTGACGTGAAAATTATGTTTAAGATGCCATAACTTTTGTTCCTGCGCACCATTTGAAATAAAATTTATATTCCCCAAAAGCTAATAAGCTTTTCTATCTTATGAGAAAGTTTCAAAAAGTTTCATAAAAAATTGAGATCATAGGACCTTTCGGGGTTAAAGTTTGGACCAAAAACACATAAATCTCTACTCCACGGGGGAGTCACTTAGTGTGCATATTAGAAACCATGTGAGTTCTAAAATAGGATACTATATATTTATTATGCCTAAATTTTTTTTTTAAATTATATTAATATAGGGTATGTAGAATTACATGTAGGATATTATAAGTAATATCTAGGGTTATGTTTAATACTATGTATTAAATTTTATGTAGAAAAAAAATAGGGGGGCCAATAATATGTGGGAAAAATAATTTTGTAGAGTGGGTACTTAATCCCTAAAGGTCAAAGACTATGTTCTCACCAAAATTGCTCTAAATTGCCATTTCTAATACAAGTACCAAATTTTAGAAAAAAAACATTTTTGGACAAATGTAACCATAGGATCTTATAGTACACTAGTTTGAGAAGTTGTGGAAAAAAATTCAGAATTTTTTTCTATGTGGATTGCAAGATAATAGCGTTTGAATGCACAAAAATCCTTTTTTTGTCCCTGCAAAAATTTGGGCAGCTGTACTTCCATTTGCCATTTGCAAAAATTTCCAAAATGGTGGTTACCCTTTGAATTCATTCTTCACGGCAAGTTGGCTACATGCTTGAAAATTTTTAGATCATTTGGAATTGCACAACATCTAGGAAACAAATAGTAAATAGAGAGAAGTAAAGAATGTTTCAAATTACAAAATTGTTAAGAATTTAGATATGGAATTGAAAAATGTCAATCCCAACAGTTGTAATGTTGTAATAAACAATCTACAGCTAATGTATTTTTATTTTTTTTCAAAAATATTGAAAACTAAGTTAAATAAAGGACTTCAAAGTTTATTTTGGAGTACAGATTCCATAACTACCCTCAAACTAAGAATCCTCATAACTTTCTTCTCATTAATCAAAATATAATGATTTAAAGCTTTATGCATATATATAAATCTAAAAAAACAATTTCAATTTTTTATTTTATTTAAGAGTGATTTTAAAAGAATTTTTTTTAGCTGCCTAGGCTGCCCGCCAACCAATGAAAATTACATATCATGTAGTAACTTCTTAACCATGTAGTCAAAAGTTATGAAATTTTTTGGGCCTTAAAGCTATTCTTTGGACACATCTTTTCTGAAAATTTTAAAGAAAAAAATAAAAACTTCGTTTGTAGTGAGTTGCCCAAAATCACTTTATTGTCAAAAAAACGGTGTTTGGTCCTTTAAAGGTTAATGTCCTCAAAGAAGAGATGGACAAAAAATGACACATTATTTGTTCCAAATTATCCATAAACCTTGAATGAAGAGTTGTAACTGCCTCAAGAGTTATTTATAAAGTCCTTTAAAGTCACTTAGAATTTGAAGAATCTATCATGAATTTTGCTTTAATATACTCTTATTGCATTGTATTCATTAGAATATATTGTAGATGATTAGCAATAAGTTGTTTGACACAACTAAAGTGCATTGTTTATAGTTTGTGAATGTATTTGTTTAGCCATAGTGCATTCATTCAAACATATTGTACTTTAGTTTTCAATAACTATAAAAGAAATGGTTTGAAGAAAAGTGACAAAAGAATAAAGAATTTAAGGATAAAAAACAATAATAGGAAAAAAATCATACAACAACTATTAGCTCTAATTTTTAAATCTAATATAGGGGCCAAAAAATTGAATTCAAAAGTGTATTATAAATAATACAGGGTGCTATAATAAATGACAGTTTAGAATTTTTGGTATATTAAATTACAAAATATTAGGTAATAGCCCCCCATAAAATATCCCCCAATCTCATATATATACTAAACCTCTAAACTAGTGACCCCCCCGAGCTCTATTCACACGTACCTGCCCAAAATTTCTATGTTGCCAAAAATGCAGTTTGGTCCTTTAGGAGTTATATTTTCCTTCCTACAAAGACTTGCATCTTAAACTAAAAATGGACTTGGCGTGACAAGTTCAAGAATGTTATGTATATATATTCTTTACAATATATACCTTCAAACAACAATTTTTATTTTATATATATAAATTTCATTGTTTATATCATATGTTGACATACTCACATTCTCCTTTGGTTCCATATTTTTAGTCTCTTTTTATAGTAAATTTTGAAAGTATTAAGGATTTAATAACAATTATTTAACCCCTCGAGTCCTAAGGCCAATTTGCTATCAAAACACATCTCAAAACTACTACTTTCAATGCAAACAACAAAAATTTTAAATATTTTTTTCCATATCCAATCATGGGATCTTGCACTAGGTTAGTAGGAAAATGTTTGGAAGAAATTTCAAAAACTTTGACTATATCGATCACAAGATATAAGCATTCAAAGTCTAGGTACTTTACTATACTTTGTAATATATATTTTGAGGTCTATTTAGCTATTGTTTCACAATAGATATGCCCCTATTTTTTTTCCTACTTCAACTTTTCGCCCATTTTCTTACCCCCTATGATAATTAAAATTGAAATTAGAGGCATTTAAACATGTCCCTATCAGTGTAATTCAAAAATTTATATGTGATTTTAGAGTTGATTAGTACAATATGTACACTCTAACTACTATTGAATACAACCCGGGGTACAACCTACACAAATAATATATATACTAGACATCGTACATCAAACATTTCATACAAATAAATCATACATGTACAATAAGAGAAAAGAAACACAAAAACTGAAAATCCCACAACTAGTATTACATTGGCTAAGCCTAACTTATGTAATGTGTCCTTGAAAACCACCTGCCACAAATTTGAATTGGAGTGAACAAACAAGATAACAATCCAAAATGAGACATTGCTCATTAATTTGTCTATATGCAAATGAAAAATGGAAGATCCTCATGCGGATTTTTTCCTTCCCTATTAGTAGACCTATTAGACTATCCCTTGTGTAGATTTACAAATTATGTACTATAGATCATTACTATGCACTATATAGTAGTTGTAATATAGTATGCTTCAAAAAAGTGATGTTCTAGTAATTTAAAATATTTTTTTAATTATTAGCTTCAACATTTAAATATACCCTATAGTAAGTCTTACATTGTTTTTAAAGTAATTGCTACTGAGATGTACCCGGGGTTTAAAGTGAAGAGAAGAGATTTTTTGTTCCTATTTTGATTAGATTGCAAGGCTTTGAATCCTCTTAACTTAAAATTTTTTGCACTACAAATTGTAAATTTTTATTTTTGTATTTTGAAGAATTGACATGCAAGTTAAGACTTTTTTTTAAATCTTGTAATTTTCACTCTTGAAAAAACTGTTAATCCAAGTAGAAACAAATTAGAAGGAAAACAAAGTTCTTGACTGCTCTAAGATGGAATTGAATCATATTAATTCCAATAGTGTGATTGTTCTTGAAAGCAAACTAAACCATGTGCATCTCTTATTTTAAAAAATTGTTAAAATTGAGTTAAGAATTGGATCCAATACACTCTTATAGTCTTATCTCAAAAATTTGCTAAGATTGCCCACAATAAGAAGCTTCATAACTTTCACATCACTTATTCAAATGGAATGAATCAAATATTTCCACAAAGACAAAAATATAATCTATAAGAAATAAATTTAAAGAAAATTTATTTCAAGTTTTACTTATTTTTTGTTGCCCACCCTTGCTGATTTTATGCTTAATTATAGCATAAATTTTGCTTTTAAGCATTGGGGTGATTGCAAGAAAGACCGAACGATTTTGGTAGCATTTGGTCAAAAACTGCATTTTTTCTGCCCGGTACTACGAGTACTATGAGTACTACAAAACGGAGCAATCTCAACCATTGATCTGAAAAATCAACGGCCAATAGTACTTTTGAATACCTAATAATATTGAAACAATACTACTTGAAAAAAATGACAGTTTGTCACAAAAAGTAGATAAAATTAAGTATAAATTAATAATAATTAAAAAATCATGAATAAAAAAAAACTAAAAATTGGCCATTTGTAAAGACTTGATAGTGATTACATTTCACCAAAAACTAAAAGTTGAAACCATCATGAATGTTTAAAGCACTGTGCACAAGGGACCCCTATTCACATGGATGTTGAGGACAAAGAATTGTGTTTTTTTGAATGCCCTTTGGTGGGCACATGCTCATCTAGTGTAGGAATAATCCACAAAAAATTCAAGTGAACATCATAATTTTTGGATGCTTCACAGTACTAAAACCCCCTAAACCACAAAGTGTGACAAATTAGCTAAATTGACATTTAATTATAAAATTATTTTTCAGAATTTATGAAAAATAATGAATCTCATGATTTCTCAATTAGCCATGTTCAATAAAAATTTCAAGTCCATCAGCTTCATTTTCTGAAAGTTATGATTGATGGCAATTCAATCTCTTCAATTGTGATGCCTCATAGGACCGGCCTTTCTTGCAATCACCCATTGATTAAAATAAAAACTGTATTCCCAAAAATCTAATCAATTTTCCTATCTTCAAAAAAGGTTTAAAAAATCTTGCCAAAAATTGAGATCATAGGTACCTACCTAAACCAGAAGGATTCTTAAGACTTTAGAGGTTAATTCATGTAACATTCTAATGATTCTATTTTTAAAGAACAATGTGTCTTTACGATTGCAAGAGAAGTTGATGTTGATGTTAAATAGAAATCAATGTATTATAAGATACTTTATCCTAACAAAATATGCTAAACATTTTGTAAAAAATTCAAATTTTTTTATCTCATAATGAAAAACAATTATGAAGTGTTGGTGATTTATAAAAAAATACATCAAGTTTTAGAAATTTCACAAAACTGAAGATTTTTCACAAAATCATCACTATTTATATATGTAATATATAATGGCATATGTACGGTATATGTAATGGCAGTAACTGCCAATTTTGAGCTCATTGTGACAAACTATCACTAAGCTCAAAAAAAATTAATTAATTTTTTAACTCCCTCCCAGATCCCCTAGGTTTTAGAAAAATTATTAATTAAAATTAATTTTTGAATTTTTCGTCCCCCCCTCCCCTTGTTTGTAATTTTTTGAACAAGTATACAATGGCAAACAATATGGGACAATGAAAACTGTATCCCGTATCAATATCCCGTATCCGTATTTCTATCTATACATGTATTTGTACACATACACATACACATATTGAATTTCCAATATCAAGTACTATATTCATACAATATCTGTAACCGTACTCTGATTCGTATTTGTATATTGTATCCATGTTCGTATTTGGATGGATGGCTTAGATTAAATCTCAAAGATCAATGGCTTAAATTTTTTTGAAAAATCAATGACGATTTCAAAGGTAAGCATTTTAAAATAAAAAAAATCAACGGCCTTGAAAATTTTTGAAGGAGGAGGGGGGCAACTAATACCTTTACTCACTCTTTTGGGTACATTGTCACACAGAGAGAGTATTTGATATTTGTGTCACTTTAAGTGCAAAGAATATAGAATTATTTTTTTTTGCCAAATCCTTCATCCCCCTTGGATCCATGCGTTCTCACAACCTACTTTATTAATAAATTATCAATGCTTCTGATTTATAGTGCACAACAATGAGGCTAGTAATCAATGCCTTTGTAGTATTCAATATAAAATCTTGCAAATATGTAAATAAATATAAATACATATACGGATATACCAAATAAAAAACCATTCATAAATTAAGGTTATTGTAAAGTTTAGAAGTTTTGGATAGAGAAAATTCATATGAATTATAAAGGTGCTCAAAATTTTCAAATTTACATGGAGTGTGTCTTATTTTCTTAAAATTATTGAATTGAAAATTGTGGTAGACTGTTATGAAAATATGAATGTAACATTTGTGATAATCATATTATTTAATATTTGGAAATTTGATAGGAATCATAGGATACTGTATTAAAGTTTTTTAAATATAATAGTATCCATCCAATTAACAATTACATTAAGTCTTTCAATAGCAATAATTTTCAAGTAGACTAAAATTTACTAATTTTTTTTATAAGTTGAACTTTAGTCCTTAATTAGGTTGTTTGTTTGTTTTGTTTATTTTGTTTGTTTGATACACTAAGATCTCTTGGATTGTATGTCTTCCAATTGCGTTTTTTGTACCACCCGACACTCTCCGCAATGGAGGGTGCATGGACTTTGTTTTGTGGCATTTGGACCTACAATGTGAAAGTCATTGAACTTTAAAGTTTTTATGAATTAAAAAATTAGAAAATTACTTTTACTTTTATTTAAAGAAATTGAAGAGGGCTTAGCCATTACTTTTGAAATCTTCATGGTTGTGGCAATTGCACATGGCACACTAGTCTATACTTCAATCCTTGAAAGGCCCTTGGGTCCTTCTAAATGACCCATATTTTGCCTTAATGACTCTAAATGTCCTTCTAAATGACTCTTTAATTGTTGTTTAATAGATGAATTATGATACATTGTTATTTACGTACTATTATGATCATTAATTTACTTTGTATTGAAAAGTATTTGGTCAATGTTGTTTTGATCAAATACCACCAAATTCATAATATATTATATGACTGCAAAAGACTTTTAGACCCTTAAAGGGTTAAATGAGATTGTTTGACGTTTGTTATGGTGAGATTTCCACAACCATGCATCCCTTGGTCATGTTCTTGGTGTTGTCAGAAATCCCTCTTCAAGGAGGGGTGCATGGCCTTTGTTTTGTGTCATTTCAATTTACGACAAAATTAGAAGATATTGAAGTTTGAAGTTTTTATGAATTAAAAATTAGAAAATTCTCTTATTTTACTTTTATTATATTGTGGCAACACACAAGGCATATTAGTTTGATTGAAATTATCTTTATGATCAAAATGAAGTTCAAATATGAAAACTTTTAAAAATGAAGAAAATACACTATACCTTATAAGTATTTTGTTACCCGAACCCTTGTGAAAAATCTGAAAACAATAAATGCACCTTGGATTTTCTTCCATATATAAATGAAGAGGCCATAAATTGTTTTTATTTTAGAATTTTAATTTTAATAATATCTTTAAAAAATTTACTTCTAAAAAAGACCGAGTACAACATATCAATAATTAGAGTTTTTTTTTTATATTAACCTTTAAAATTTTGAGCAACCAAAAATGGATTGATCCATTTTAGAATGGCCATTTTTAGGCTTGGAAATGTGAAGAGTTACTTCAACTTGGGTTCTTATGAAGAGAATCAAGTTAGCTATCAAGTAGTGTATTTAGATTTAGAATAAGATTCACTATTGAATTTAAAAAAAATTCCAAAGCATGGTTGGTCTAAGGGTTTTAGCAAAGAGTCATTGGATGGACAAACTCTAACCAATGAGGCAAGGCATGTGTTCATGGGTGGGTAGGGTCAAAATTATGACTAGCCTATGGTATGGGAGAAAGGTGGTTGGAGACTTTTGGTGTACTTTTAGAGGCAACACATGGCAAGCTATGTGAGGAACATCTTTGGAAAAAAATGTTCAAAACAATTTGAAGTGGAAGTGTAAAGAGGATTGACAATGATGACGCTTGGAATTGGCTCATGGGTTCCTAGCTTAGATTGTTCATGATCCTTTTTCAATGAGTTGCCTAATAGTGGTTTAGACTTGGAGTGGCAATGGCTTCTCCTTTTTTTTAAGTCTACCCAGTTTAACTATTGGAATACACATCTTACACATCTTGCACTTGGATTACATCTGTTTTTCAATTTTTTTTCTTGTTGTGTGTCTTTTCTTGCACTCTTTCATTCTACAATATTTGATCATAAATTTAACCCACTAAGGACCGGTCAACCACTTTCTGGTCGATTTTGGTACTTTTTGTCTCCTACAATTTGTAGAACATTTGATTTCCAAAAACTTAAAGAGGAACGCATTTAAAGTGTCTTCATACACTCCTAACAAAACCAATTTCAAGAGAATATGTGCAAAAATGAGTGAGTTGTGCTTGTTCAAACTTGAAATAGCCTGACCCTTCATATTGGGGTTTTCAATGAAAAATGTATATTTATTTCAAAGGACAACTATTTATGTGTGTGAAGGAATTAGTTGAAAGGTTTTGGGTCAATTTCTGGACGATTTACGCAAATTTATGCCCAATTGTAGCAAACCCTAGTTTTGCACTAGTGCCAAAGGCTATTTATGGCACATCAATCTTTGAAGAGTTATTACAAAGATGTAAACCGTTGGATCACTTTCATTTTTTGTGTGGTTCAAGAATCTATCCCATGGAATTTATCTATTCAATCCGATCTAAAATTACATCTACCAAGAGGACACAAAATTGCACTTTTTTGGAATTGTATACAAAAACCACACCCGCCCCTCAAATCGACCACAAACGTTAATGGGTTAAGCTCCACATTTGTAACAAATCTTCCATTTATCTCATAATTTTTCCAATTTAACAATGAAGTGGTCACTAATGCAAGACCATTTTTTCACTCATTTTTGGTTTCAAAAAATACAAAACTTGTTTTCATGCATGTGGGACTTGATTACCTTGAGAATGAGCATAGGATGCCAACTTTCTAAAATGTTATGTGTCTAAAAGACCCAGGCAAAGCACAATTTTAGCTATGCCAAAGCATTGATTTCCTTGAAGTACCCTTCACTTTTACATTATTATAATCGTGCAATCTATGTCTTGAATGGAAACTAAACTTTGTAGAAATGATAAGGACTTGATTTTCTACAAGATCCTATGATTAATTTTGCCTAAAAATGGCTCTTCTTACTTTGAGCTTCAACTCTTTGTAACTTACAAAATCAAGATCCAAAACACCTTGAAAATGGCTTAAATTTTTTAGGGTTATACAAAATGTAAGTTTATCAATCCACATACTATTCTAATTGAAAATCTTAAGAAAATAAACTAGAATGCAACCACGTAGTGCAATTGCTTGTTGAATAGAAATTACTAGATAATATTTCATGTATATACCTTACAACAAAGAAATTCAAAACACTTCATTTAGGAATAGAATTTATAAAATATTTTTCTTGTTTTGAATCATACAAAGTTACAAACACTATTGAAAATCTAGTAGAAGAAGACCAACAAAAAACCCATGAGAAGGCCTACATGTGGTCTGAGTTGCCATGTGGATCTTTTCATGGTTTTAAAAAAAAATTTACACCTCGAGATTTACACACGACAACTTAGACCATGTTTCTATTAATGAAATACTCAACCATCTCAACAAATGAATGTATTTGGCTCCTCATCAAGTTTGACCATTATGGGAAACCAACCATTTCAAGGAAAATAATATTGTGACTACTTTAGGTGAGTAAGATGACCATTATGGATGTACTTTTGGTTAGTTTTGGTGTAGCTTAGAGAGACTCTTGTGGGCCATTTGGATAGCACACTTAAAAAATTCATGACAATTTCATAATTTATCAAAAAAATATAATTCCAATTGCTCTTGCCTTTTTTTTTTGTCTTTATGAAAAAGAAGAAGTAAATTTTCACAATTCCACCCCCTCTATTGGGCTAATTTACCTTCACATACACCACTAACTAACTTACTATCATTTATTTAACTATAGTATGATAAACACATTCCTTTTTGTAAATATTTCCTCCAAAATGGTTTACAATCTAACTTAGAACAAAATTCCATATATGTGGATTCACATCTAAAAGAAATCACTTAAATATTGAAACTTACTCTATATAGTAGTAACTCTTTAGAAATTTTCATTTCATGCATATAAGGTTGATACCCTCGAATTGCCACTTTTTGCTATTGTGCCTAATTACTATTATTACCATTATTAGACCGGTCAATTTTTCATATTTTCATAGTGTTGACAAGTGAAATTAAAGGGGGTTCCAATACACCAAAGAACATGGCATTTGGATACATATGCAAAAGTTATGAAGGGTCATAGTAGATGTTCTAAAATAATTTCTTTGACATACATACATATTGATTTTGAAGATGTACATGGAGTGAGGATGGTGGAATTTTGGGTGTACCCACCTTGCCTACATGAAGGTCTAATTGACACTCTAAATTGATTTTCCCTGTCAGATTCTCATGGATCCACGTCACTTCACACAAATGAGAAGGTGACATGTGGCACTCCTTCACAAAAATCACTTAATTATTTCCAACTCTGACCTTCACTTAGGTGTCGGCCTCTGGAACCGCAAATTAATTAACCAGACCAGACAAGTCCCCCAGCAATCAAGGCTTTCCAATCTCTTTTATAAAAAAAATTTCCTTCCTTTATTTTTTTTGCCTCTTTCCAAAGGAATGATTGTTCATCCCAATCAACTGAATAGGTAGCCCCAATAATTAGAGCTGGGTCCCGGACTCCCGGGACACGAGAGGGACCAGGTCCTGCAGCACTCGATCACAACAAGCTCACCGTCCCTCACTCAAACTTCTTCTTCACCGCTGCGGCACACTCAGTCCGTGGCCGGGACCCTGAAAGTCAAATCCATTGCAAGCATCCAGCTCACACACACAGTCTCACACACACGCGAAAAAACAAAAAAATTTAAACGAAAACCACAATCAGGAAAAAGTACCGATCTGCATCCCCAAGATCCCGCCTCAATTATTTACTATGAATGGGTGATAATTCGAAGTGACGGTTGCTGTCAACTCCGCCTCATCAAGTCTCTGGGTGCCTTGTTGCTGCTGTCACAGAAGCTCCGCTTGGAGCTGTCCCTTCCCACGGCCTGAAAACTTTTCTTTGAATAAGAATTTGGGGCGTGACGACAAGACTCACAGCTCCGGGCACGAACTAGCGCGTGAATGTAGATCATGTTGTTGGAATTGGAGGGTGTATTGGAAACTTAGTACGCAAATTCAAGACCTGGGGGAGCCAATGTGAGTGGAGAGATTGGCATTCGCGGAACAAATGGCTACTAGGAAAGGAGCTGGAGGGGTTCTACTTTTCTATGCTGTTTTGGTGTCGGTGGTGAGCTTCGCGAATGGAGTTTCAGATCCTAGTGAAGGTAAGCAGAGCTTTATGTCTCTCCAATTTCGGTTCTTCCATCGCCTTGCTAGAGTTTGTTGAAGCATTATTTATGTAGTTGGTGTGAATTGAGAGACCTTCACGGCCCATTTCAATGTCACTAGGTAGAGATCAATATTGAAATGGACCGCTATGAGGATCGATCTTAATGTTGTGAATTCGACAATGTGAGGATGCGCCACTGAATTCGAAGCTGTCAATGTGCTGGAATGCTATAGCTTTTGAGTAAACATTCTTGATAATTATTGTCATTCAAGTATTAATTAACATGGTGAAAATTTCAAGAGATTGGCACTCGTCTGGAAGCACAGATTTTTACTCGTTCGTACGTCCTAGTTTTAGATCTTTATGCACTTGAATTGTCACAATTTTGGTGCACCGAATTAATTTTCAAATTTAATTACTATGATCATAAGTTTTGTACCAATTGAGATGATTCTGGAGTTTTTCCAAAGAAATGTTGGCGTTAATTTGGGTTGGTTCTCCACATTCTGCATTCACTTGCTCAGTTGAATTAACACAAAAGGTGTGCTCTGTGGAAGACGTGCGCTGATCGTCAAGTTAGGTCTGGAGGCTTTGGAGCTGATTCTGAGAGACTGATCAATTTGGCTTGTGTGGTGACTTGGGGTGCAGTTAATGCATTATCGACGATGTTCAATGACTTCAATCAAAATCCGAGGCTTACTGGGTGGACTCAGAATAATGGCGACCCCTGTGGGACAGCGTGGTATGGCATTTCGTGCTCGCCGGACAATTTTATTACATCCATGTAAGAACCTCCATTTCACATCAATGTTACATGCATGTCCTGTCCTTGCAACTCAAACATGGGACGATGGATTTCATTTTCTTCTTGTTCTTGATGTTCTTGATCTTGTTTTTGATTTTGCCATGTTGCAGAAGAGAATATCCATAGCAACCTGTTTTTCGGAATCCTAGCCTTCGCTTGTTGATACTCTCTGCACTGGCTGGCTTGCCGTAGTATTCACATGCTGTGCCTCTATCTGTTGTGCAGTAAGATACCAGGTTTGATGTTAAATGGAAAGTTGCAAGGGTGGGTTCTTCAAAATTTGGAACTTCTTCAGGTTGTGTAAGTACCTGCGCTGCATTCTTCTCATTGCTTCGCATTGATTGCTTACAATGCCTTTGTTTCAAGTACAGGATGCATTACCCATATTCATTTCCATCAGCTACACGGAAATACTACATAAAATAACATGCGAAATTGGCTTTCTTGTGCATTTTCGACACAGTGACGTGAGTAACAACAACTTGACTGGAGAAATACCGCAACAATTCCCCCTTAACATCACTGAAATGTAAGCTGTGCGCTCCACATGACTCAGACTGCACCATTGGATATTTCATTCTCTTGACTCTTCATTGCAGATTACGTGAGTGCATTGATTTGATTCCACTTGTTTGTAAAGGGAATTTGCTGATAAGCAATTTCTCACTCCTTGCAGAACCATGAACAACAATATGTTTACTGGTAGCCTTCCACAACTAGATCAATTGTCCTCGGTGGAGATTATGTACGTTTCCTAAACCCTAATTTTTTACACACTTGCAATGAAATAGGCCTTCAATTTCACTGATTCAAAAGGGGATCTGAGATTAGGGTGGCTACGCTAATATTGATTCCGCAAGGAAACCTCTCTGTAGGTTTTCTCCTGCAATAATTCTAATCCAGAATGCGATTTCCTTGATTCTTGTCTTGGTGGATGGAATGATAGTTAGACAGACAAGAAAAATACTGATTGAGTTGTTTCATTTACTTGCAGAAACTTGAGAAACAACCAACTGGACGGCAACATAAACCCCCAGATTTTCACAGCACTTGGGAAAGTGGTCACACTGTGAGTCTTTTTTAAACCCTGTGTAAGATGCTCACAAATTCCATGTTACAGGGCTTCAGAGTCGGAGGACAGCATGATACATTCTCTAGAGGTTCTCATTGACCAGAATCCATTCAACCATTTTACTGCTGTAACCTCAACGGAGCCCTTGGTTGTCTCCAACACATTGCATGTATGTGATTGTTTGTTACCAGGGATCTTTCATTCAACCAGCTTCAAGGACCTCTTCCCGACACCGTCAAGAACATGATTGCCCTGCAAACATTGTAAGAGTCCTGCTGCTCATCAGTTCTTTTTCAGTGTCAGTTGTAGCAAGCAGTTGAAGGATTCGAATAGTCCTGATTCTGCCCTAAAAATACAAAGAATTTGAAGTCTGATCAGGGCTCTGTGAGTTGGACAGGAATCTACAGAATAACCAGCTCAGTGGTCAACTTCCTGCAACTTTGTCTGAGCTCAATAACGTGCAGACATTGTAAGCCATTCTGTGACTTTCTCTTACCTTCCCCTTCATAGTTTTTATTTTTTATTTTTATGTTAGCTATGCACTTCTGCTTGGGTTTATTAAATTAATTTAGAATCATTGGCTAAACTCTGCTATTGTTTCTCAAAACAGCAACATTGAAAACAACCAGTTCACCGGGACCCTCCCAGCCGGGTTCAACCCCAGGACTTACAAGTAAGACTGCTTTCATACTGCTCCTGCATTGGATCAGGGAATCTCCATTGAATTGCAATTCAATTATGAACTAGGCAAACCGGAAGAATTACCCATGTTACTGGGAATAGTTTGGCCGTGTTCCCAACAAGTTAATCTCTAATAACCTAGTTTTTACAACTTTCTACTACTATGTGCATACTAAGCTACAACGCACGTAGTTAAGGCATGTTGCCAAAGCTTGTCTTACCTCGTCTCTTCTTTGCCAAAAAAACACTTTCCAACAACGGCAAAAATTGCCGACAATGAGGTTATGATCTTTGGTAGTGAGAGGCACTTCATGTAGATAGTTTATGGCATTGAACTCATGGAGTTATACAAACACCTGAGGAAGATGCTTGTTCATGCAGAGTATGATTCAGAGGTTTAATTACATTGAAGTAAATATTCGCTGCTGAAGTTCAGCACACTTGTCTCGTGTGTTCGCAACATTTGACTTACTTTTGAATTCTTCTTAAATTGAAGGTATGGAGGAAACCTGCTCACCGTCCAAAGCTCACCTTCAACCCCAGGCTCCTCTACCACTCCAAAATCTCCAACTACGAAAGACTCAGGAGGGGGTTCATGGTTTACTACCGCACACATTGCTGTAGTGGCTGCAGGAGGTGCTGCTTTGGTGCTTATTTTTTTCTCAGCGTTTCTCTTTTTCTGTGTCTTTAGAAAACGACGGCCTGCCAAAGCTTTAGACGATCAGGAGGCTCATCACAGTAGCCGGCGGATGCAGCTCCCTCAGAGCCCTGTAAAAGGTCAGAACCCGGGGTCAGAATAACTCAAAGTTTCGGTTTGTTTTGTCATCTTTATAGGCACGAACATTTGCTATCTGATAGCTGAAATTGAAGAAATCTAGAACATTATGTTGTCTGTTTATAATGATGATAACTATAGTGCTTACTTCAGAAAATTGTCTACATGCTCTGACGGCCACATGAGGTTGTGACTCTTTCCTTTGAGGAAGAGAAGCAAGCTAGTACGATTCTCATACGAGGTGGCCATGCTTGCGAAGCACCCATTTCTTTTGTCTGTCACGATTGGTAGAGCATTTGTGCAGTCAAGCTGAAGTATTATTTTTGGCTTTGTGGAATGTTAGTGGCTAGAGATAGCCAATTTAAGGATCACTGCAGAGGTCACTCAAAAATCAGATTAACTAGGTCAAGTTCATGGTATTCCTGTGGGTTCTGTGCGAGAAATCATTCCTGACTTTGATTGCCATGTGTTCACAGACGCAGTCGCGAATCAGAGAGTCTTCGAAACAGGTAAATATCAATACCAAATTTGCCATTCCCTTCTTCACATCTAATCATTAACTTCAGTCAGAGATTGCATTCTTGAGCGAAAATTCTTCATTGCAGATGAAAGTGAAAGAAATCTCGAAATCTGATCCATTGTAGAGAGCACACACGATGATTCGTAAATGACATGTCTTCTTTAACAAGGAAGTTGTGCGGCCCCCCAAAGAATCGACATTGTTTTTGCAAAGTTGTTAAAAGCATCTGTTCAAGAAATTAATGGAAACAGTGTTAATTTCGTTAAATTAGTTGGTGCAATTCCATTCAAATTGATTGCACAACAGACCCTCAAGGGAAGGAAATGATTCCAGGAGTCAGGAGGGGATGCGGGTGCAAATCCTGATTATCAGTGCACAATGTTGTGGATGAAATGCAATTTGCACATTAATTTGCAATGACCTATGAACCCAACAAGATAACACAAATGTCAAAACGTTGAATGGAATACCACCAATTATACAGAATCCAGGTTGAATGCTCTTATCGTCCATTTCATTGAATTCGTTGCTCTGGGCTCCAAAATTCGTTTCATTCCACACTCTTTGAAAACGGCCACAGTCACTGATAAAACTCCGCCCCATTTAATAGCATTGCCGTCCTTTATCATTGCTGTTGCAGTTCCCCAAGTTGAGAAAGCCACACCTGAGGAAGCGCCCCGACCAGAGGCTTTGCCCCCCGTGAAGGCCCTGAAGGCGCCTCCCTCCTTCAAGGCCTCCTCCATGGCAATGCTTTCCTCTAATTCCAAACCCTCCGCCCCCAGCAAGCCTGTGAGCCTCGCCGTCACCCCTTTTTCGGTGGCGGACCTGCAGGTAGCCACGCACAGCTTCTCTCCCGAGGCTCTGGTCGGGGAAGGCAGCCTGGGTCGCGTGTACCGGGCGGAGTTCGCCAACGGCCAAGTGCTGGCGGTGAAGAAGATCGACAGGTTCAATGCTCCCCTGGTGGAGAACGAGGCGGAATTTCTAGGGGTGGTGCAAGGCTTGGCGCGGCTGCAGCATGCCAACGCCGTGGAGCTCGTGGGGTACTGCGTGGAGCACGAGCAGAGGCTGCTGGTGTTTCAGTTCGTGGGGCGGGGCAACCTCCATGACTTGCTGCATCTCGACGCCAGTACTGCAGAGAAGAAGGGCAACCTGTCGACGTTGACGTGGAACGTGCGCGTCAAGATCGCGCTGGGGGCGGCGAGGGCGTTGGAGTAAGTGAAAGCGGACTGACTGATTGAAGTTTCTCCCTCCATCAGGAAAGCAGTGTCGGCAGTTTTGTTGAAAACAATGGATACCTCGATCGCAATGTGGAGAAACATAATTCAGAATGGGTTTCAAATTTGATATCAGGAAAATCATTGAAGATCATTCTATGTGCTTGTTCTATTGCCACCTAAATTAAATTGGACGCTTCTTCTTGGATGGAGGAAATATAAAATTCCTTTTTTATCTTACGAGTCGACTGATCTACCTTCTAACGATTGTTTTTTCCCCTTCAGGTACATGCATGAAGTGTGTGCGCCACCCGTGGTTCACCGTAGCTTCAAATCTGCGAATATCTTGTTGGATGACGAGCTCAACCCCCACGTTTCAGACTGTGGACTCGCTGCTCTTTCCCCATTTGGCTCGGAGCGGGAGGTTTGTGCTTCCAATTCCTGTATATGCAATTACTTTGTGATTTCTGCAGATTTAACCTGTTTTGTTGATTGATACGGAGAATCAAATTAATTCTCTTGCTGAAATTCATGTTGTACAGAATCGTTTGTGTGGGACTACCTGGTTTGATTTGAGAGTTTTACTGTGGCTGGCAGGTGTCTGCGCAAATGCTGGGTTCCTTCGGTTACAGTGCTCCTGAATACGCTATGTCGGGGACCTACACAGTGAAAAGTGATGTGTATAGTTTTGGTGTTGTCATGCTGGAGCTTCTGACTGGGCGTAAGCCTTTGGACAGGTGCTTAACTCCTTCCCAACTCATACTTGAATACTCTATGTCAATGATAAGATTGATAACTCCCCTTCAAATATTTCACCCATTTCCCTAGTTATCATTATCTTCTCTAAGTCTTTTTACCTGATGATAGATAGGAGCACTCTATTGAATTGAAATACTATGATTAGACATAGCATGGATCTCCTCATCATAGCAAGACATTCCAAAATCACTAATAGCAAACCCAAATATACTCTAGCAAACCTAACCATATTATGATTGTCAAGACTTTTGTTTTTGTTAAAGCAATCTTAAATATTTATATAGCTTAAAGCTTACAAACCTACTTGTGGTATGTGCAATTGTAGTTCAAGACCGAGATCAGAGCAATCTTTGGTGCGGTGGGCTACACCCCAGCTACATGATATTGATGCGCTTGCAAGAATGGTGGATCCAGCGTTGAAGGGCAAATACCCTGCCAAATCCCTCTCTCGCTTGGCTGATATTGTTGCTCTTTGTGTTCAGGTATGTTGTTTACAATCCCTATAAGATTGTCATGTACCATGATTCTAGGACAACAGTGAAGTAAATGTTCACTTATATAATACTAGATTGGCATATCTTGTAGAATATAGAAGACCATACATGTTGAGGAGTAAAAATGGGGGAAAATGGAGCAATGGTTTGCATTTATTCCACATGCCATTTTTTAAACAAATTTGGCAAGATTAATTTGAGTTGCAAGAGTTCCAAAAGTGTAAAATGAAGATGACAAAATATGAACCCAAAAGATTATAAACCTTCACTTGAATTTGATTTCAACTTGAGTCAAAATTGAAGGTACCAAGTAATTCCACATAGAGCCCCTCTTTGTGATTTCAAATAAAAAACTGAATGGATTTTATCATCAATTTTATCATCAAATGGTGTCCTATAGAGTTTAACCATGAGAAGTTGATTTGAACCTTGGATCTCTGAGGGGTCAAAATAACCTCCCTCCAATTTCAATCCTTTGCAATGGAGAGTTTATTTTGTCCTTCACAAGGGGAGGATATCTTTTACCCTTGGTGTCAATGTCCCCTATGTTGATGATTTATTCACAAATGTTTTAAAAATAATCATGATTCTAGGGAGTTGAAAGATCCTTTTTCTTTGAACTAGATAATTTAAATATAGACTAAACTATCATTGACCAAAGCTTTCACCAAAAAAATTCACTTCTAGATTATTGGTAAAATGTAGATATTAATTTTGAGAATGTAATGTACACCATTTGGACACTAGAGCTTAGTCACAATTTGCTCCTTGAAAACTCATAACTTATTCATATGGTATCCAAATAATGCATGCTAAAAAGTGTTGGAATCATCTTACAAGACCCAATAAAAAACAAACAAACTTTGTTGTACCATAGTAAATATGCTCAGTTGCAATTAGGGACGATTATAGGAGCACATCCCTCTGTAATGTGCTTCTTAATTCTATGGTGGTGTGTGTGCAGCCGGAGCCAGAGTTCCGACCGCCCATGTCCGAAGTGGTGCAGTCACTTGTAAGACTGATGCAGCGTGCCACCTTGAGCAAGCGAAGATCCGACTCGGAAGCAGGGTTGGACTCCATTGAACCCTCTGAGAATTCAATCTGAAACACTGATTTAGAAGAAATAATAAAAAACTACAGCTTCATGGCCCGCATCTCCCTCTGGGTTGCCAAAGTTTTAATTATCGGCCTGCCTATTCTCGAAGTGTAGAATTAGCTTCTGTAATTAATTGCAGATGAATTCATCCAAGTCCTAGTTTCGATTGGGTGGCTTTGACTAAAGCAAGGGAGAATCAGGCTACGTCCTCTTCTCTGCTGAAAATGAAATCTTCGAGTCGCTGCAAATTCCATGTTGCGGTTTCGATATATATGGAGGTTGATTAACACTCCCTAAGTAGAATTCGAGGGAGCGTCATTGAATTCAGAGATCGTGTTCAATTGTATGCAAGTGAGTGATGCTATTTGGTTTCTTAGATGAGCGTATTACAGCAGTACGTGGCGTGGTGTTTGGAAGAATAATGTTGGTTTTTGGTCGATAGGCCTCACGATTGACTTAGTACCTGGATACGAATATCTCTGTTGCTAATCCTGCTGTAGTGTAAGACTGATTGAACTTCCTGTTAAATTTATTCTTTTTGGAGCAGTCCTCATGACTTTTCGAGAATCCTTCTGAATATGTATCACTTGGTCGATTCATTCGCCAGCTTTGGCTTTGTCCTCTGATATTTGTATATGTGTTAATTAACGTTAAGTATAGAGAACAGAAACCTGTGCCTTTAGAAATGTTCGTGTCTGAACAAGATCGGGTTCTCAAACGTTGAAAAACGTTGACTATCTAGAGGGTGTGCTTGCGCCCGGTCTCAATCCTATCTAGCTTTGCAGGTGGGCATTATGTTTACTTTGTTGCTGGCCCCAATAATATGGTCTATGGTAGTGTGCTCTAAAATCGACCCTCTTCTTCAAACCGTCCTCTAGGTGGCTCAAAAATGGATACATGATGGACTATTGATTATGTCGGAGAAGAGGAAGAGTCATTAGATGATATTTGGGGGGTCGGGAGGGCCGTTTCAGGCCTGTTCCCGGCGTTGTTCCCCCGACAGTCCGGGAACGGCCGCTGTCAGATTTTTTTTTTTCGAATTTTTCGAATTTTTCTTTTTTTTTTTCAAAATTTTAAAACAAAAGATTGAATTGAATTTTTTTGAATTTTTGAATTTTTGAATTTAAAAAAAAAAAATGACGTGGCAGTCGCCTTGCCACGTCAAGCAGCACCTGCGAACTGCTACGAACTACTGCGGACTGCTGGGGGGGTTGTTCCCAAACCAAGGGAACTCACAGCCCTCCCAAGGGGCTGAATCCCTTCTAATGTGGTTCATTCTTCTCCAATGGATGGTTTATACTTCTTTAAAGGTTGGTTTAAGAGCCACTGTAGGTCCATTTCTAATTAAATTGATAGGCGTTCATTAACATTAGGGAAGAAATGAGGCCTCTGAGAGACTGTCTGGCTATGGTTCCCCATGCTGCAAACCATGGCCGGACAGTCAGAATATTTGATAATATTAAAAAAAATAAAAAATTTAAAATTTTAAAAAAATTAATTAATGCAGTCCGATGTGGCAGTCTCTGTGCCATGTTAAACTGCTGCTTCTGTGACGTTCCCACAGTTCGGGAACGTTAGGGAACTCAAGGTCTCTCAAAGGCCTGAAAAAATCTCTAATGTTTTCTTCAAAATTAGAATCGGTGGCCCAACCACCTTCCTACATATGCTAAGAAATCTGAAATAATAATCAACTCAAGCTTCCATTCAAATTTTAGTAAAGGTCACATTTAAAAACTTTATCTATTACTTTTTGCATGCTTCAATGCTTGTTTTTGGTAAAGGCATAACTTTTTTCAGACCATTTAAGAGTGGATTTTGCAAGGGCTAGAAGTCACAAATAGGTTCCTCTGGCAAAATTCTTTGAAAACTCAAAACTAATTCATAAAAGCTCCAAAAAATATGAAGCCACTTAGGTTAGATTCCGCATCAATTCTTCTTTAAGTGAAAAATAAGGAAAAATATTTTCATACATCTGAAATCCATCAAAAACGCCCAATAGCCCTTAAAATGTCACTTTTAGAGCCACCTACGTTAATAGCAGAGTGATCTAATTTTCACATTAGATGGGATTTAGGCCTTTGGGAGGGTTGTTTTAGGCTGGTTCCCGTTGCTGGGAACTAGCCTATGTTATCTGAAAAAATATAAAATAATATAAAATTTGAAAATAAATAAAAATAAAAATAAAAATATCTTGTATAGTTGTATAGCAAAAATATTTTTTTTAATAAAAATAATAATAATTTTTTAATGCCTGTTGATATGGTTGTCTCTCAACCACGTCAACAAGCTGTATGGTAGAGATGAGAATGTAGGAAAATTCATAGCCCTTAACAAGGGCTAAATTTCATCTAATGTTTGTACTAGTGTGTTGCCATAGTGTAATAAAATGAAGGTAAAAGTAATTTTCTAATTTTCTAATTCATAAAAACTTGGAAAGTCAATATCTTTCACAATGTAGGGCCAAAGGCCATGAAATAAAGTTTGATAAGGGCTTTCCAATAGTACCAAAAATGAAATTGGAGGCACATGGTTCCAGAGATCTCACTATAATAAACAAAACAAACACCCTAGCTTAATCCATAAATGAAGCTGCCGAATTTTTTTTTGGCTGATGAATGGTAGAATTCTTCTATGTGGGACAAAAATGCAACTATTCATCCTCCAAATTTGGTATAAAAAGGGAAGGTCTTCTACAATAGCTTGACTTCTAATGAATATGTTTGGATTTTTTTAAACCAATGATTCACAGGATACCAGAATAGATTGATTTCTATGGTTAGGTATAGGCAGTCTCAATTTTTGTCATGATTTTTGAAACTTTTTTTGCAAATAGAAAAATTGATTATCTTCATGAGAGTATATATATATTATAAACAAATTGAATTGATGCCTACATAATCTTAAAACAAGGGAGACCGGGCAACAAAAAAGAAAATTGGAAAATTTGAATTTTTTTAATTAATTTTTTTTTCTCACGGATTATATTTTTGTCTCCATGGAAAGCTTTTATTCATTTCATTTGAATAAGTGATGTGAAAATTATGGACAATCTTGTTTTTTGGACAATCCAAGCATCTTCTTGAAAAAATAACTTGTAGGATTCATTTTTGAATGCAATTTTTACAATTTTTCAAATAAAGAAGTTCCATATGGTTTAGTTTGGTTGCTAGAACAATCTCACCATTGAGAATTTGAGATTGGTGCGTTTTAATTCCATCTTAGAGATATTAATAATTTAGGTTTTCCTCCTATCTTGTACCTACTTCTACTTAACAATTTTTTTAAGAATGGAAATTAATTTTTTTAAAATTTCCCCCCCCTAGACTCTCAACTCAATTCCCCACCATAAAGATTTAAACCTCAAAAGTCAAAACTATGTAGTGCAAAAAAATTAGGTTAAAGAAGGTTCAAAGCCAAATAGTCTAGTCCTGCAATGTACCCCAAAACTTGTTTTTTTCACTTTAAACACATATATCTTGCAATCGATGCAGTCAAAATTTATGAAATTTATTCCACACATTCTCATACTAGTTAGATGTAAGACCCTACGATTAGATGTGTCTAAAAAACAATTTTCAAATTGTTTTACTCTTTGCAATAGAAATGGCAGTTTTGAGTGATTTTTGGCGAAAAAGAAGGCCTGGGTCCTTTAGGGCTCAAGGGTTAAGGGTTAATGTATAGGTCATATTTCTCCAGGCAACTACATGACCAGGAACAGTAAGGAGGAACTCCATACTATGACCAGGTATGCAGGCCGCTGTGTATAGAGGTACAGTACAAGGTTTTGGACATTAGCTCATTGTCATTACGAACAGACACTTTATTCACGCCGGTCTTCTCTTCTGAAGGCCAGAGTTTTTATCTATCTACAGTACAAGGTATAGCCAATCAGTAAAGCTGGGTTCAACAGTGAGTGGGTTCTTCGGCATCAGTCTCAAAGTTCACTCACATCCAAAACTTACAGTAACTGATTATTGCCAGCAAGCCATTGCCAACAAGTGCACCCTCAAAATCAGTCATGTGAACATGTGCCGCGGGGAATATAACACATTAAAACGAAATGGTCATGTTCGTGGAAATGGCATACGGAGTCTTCCAGAGCGCAAAACTGTGACATTTGAGTGCCCAGAGTGCAACACGAGGACAAGTATAGATTTGAGGCCATAATTGAGTTGAACTCAGTGGGAGCCTGGTGGGGGCATTGCGCACCATTTCGAGGAGTGAAATCCGCAATTTCAACGAATACGAGGTTATTACGTATCCCCGTCTGCAAAATCTCCCCCAAATTGATTAAAATATTAATTCTTTGAGCCGACTCACTGATAAGTACTGTACACGACGCGTTTGATCCGCACGGCTAAGCAACCAAGGAGCACTTTGTCAGCTATCCTGTGGTTGTGAGACACTCCTCCACAGCTTTCCTTCTCCATGCTTGCACCACGTCAGTCCGAAAGGAACCGCTCACGTTTTGCAAGTTCCAAAGCTGCGAAACCCTCCTCTCGCTCTTGAGTTCCAATTTGCGATGTGAGAGCCCTGTTGAGCTCTAAGTTAGTTCATCTGTTCCCAGAGGAGAAAGTTTGTAACTTTCACGGTCTCACGTTTCTAAACGGCTCTAACCCTGAGGTGGAGTGCCACTAGCTTCTCACTGCGTAGTCTGTGGGTGAAGGACGAGTGAATAGAGTTTCTTTGGAGGACGCCTTCTTCACCCACGCGTAGCGTTGTTTGGATCTCCTGCATCGAAACGTGAAGGCTCAATTCTAAAGCACGAAGTCTGAACAAGGGTGACGGTACTTTGGCTCTGACAGGGAGATTGAGGGTTGCCGGTAGAGTGCAGGCTTACACAAGCGGTGCAACTGGTGAGTATGATTCTGCACTTGCTGTCTTTCAGATTCTGGTTTTGTTCTGTGCGATTGCTGCATGCGAGGTTGATTGTCTGTGTGAAGTTGTGAAGTAACTGATGGTAGATCATCGGAGTATGAACATCGGAGAGTTGTATAGTACTTCAGAACAGCGAACTCCTTGCTTAGGCTAGTGGTACATGCCCAACGCCTCACAAGGAGCTAAGTTCTTTTGAATCCCCAGTGTGAGACTAGGCCACCTGGGTAACACGTATGGCTACCCGCAGGATTAGACTCCCGCCTGTCATGTTTTCTGCGGTTGTATGTACGCCCGACCTGTAATCTGCTAGTGAAAACGTGAGGCATGAAAACCCCTGTGCAATGATATGGTAAGTGTCTTGCAAATCGCCGGGTCACGGGGATTGCAAATTGCCTCCTTCCGCGTGATGATTTAGTGCTTCTGACTGTGTGCGGTCTCGACGTCCTATTAGTTCTGTGCGGGAGGGTTTGTAGTGCACGAAGGTTTTTACCGACCTTTTCGTCGGCATGAGCGTGTCAGTATCCAGAGATCGTGCGTTTCTTACAGAGATTTGAAGGTCGTGCTCATTAGTGCTTGCTCCTGATTTATTTCGACGGATTTGTGAATATGTTGGATGTTCCCTGCTTGATGCGTAGGATTTGACCTAGCGCAGTTCTATCTGGAGTTGGCGTTGTGTGTCTGCTGCTTACTGTTGTTACTGGTGCGAATTCTTAACCCTAGCCAGAGTATTAATGTCCATTTGTGCCATTTCTACAGATATGATCAAGTTGTGAGCCTCTTGTAGCGGCAGGATTACCGACAAACAGAATCTTTTTTTTATTTTTTATTTTTGAATTGCTATTCTGATCTGCTTAGCCTGTGTGTTTCCTTCTTGGCATTTTGGAAGAGTCTATTTAGAAGCTGTAGTTACACATACAGGGATTTTTTTTTTTGGTTATTCTTGTTCAACTCGTCATCCCTTGCCATGTTGTGCTAGTCATTTTGCTTGTCAAGTTGGTTGCCTGATTGAGAGGTGTGACATTGTGCAGTATCCGACAGCATTGCACAGATTTACTGAAGTGCTTGTGACTCATTATCTCTTTATCTGTTGTGCAGTTTTGGATGTTCCACACATCATTCCTTCTAGACCTGCACCACCGACAAACAGAAATCTGTCATGAAATACACACCAGAAACCTTCATTCACAGACCATTCAAATAGACTCCTGCACCACAAGTGTTGGCGAAAGTATCGATGAATTCATGAATGTTCTTGTTTCCAGGTACGGTGATGCTTTTGGATTGGCTCAGTTCTGGGACTTCCTTGGTTGATCATTGTCGAGATGGGTTAGATCGTGTCATCATTATTTCAAATCCGTGATTGAACTTCCAGTAAAGACTTGCCCGCACCTGTTTTCAGCACTATTCATTAGATCGATCCCTACCTCGTCATTGAAACAGGGTTTGACATTTCACATTGGATAATGAAATTTGACATTTTACATTGAATCACTTCTACTGATGGAGAAGTCAATTTCGAGGTTGGTATCGCTTTAGTTCAGCTCAGGTTTACCATGCTACGAAATCTTTTGTTTCATTCCATTTTCAGTTGCTTTTATTTTGCTTTCTAGTCTGTTCTTTGAAGACTCTGTTCCTCACTTATAAATTACTAATGATGTGTGTTTATGAATTGGCGAATTTCATTGATCACATTGTGGCAAGTTGGGTTTAGATGGCATCAAATTGTTTGTCACCAGAATCAATGATGAACATTGCTCATGTTAGTTAGAAATAGAAATGGACCAAAGATGGTTCCCATATTACCTCCTAAAAACTAAAGTAATTTTGAGATCCAAGTTGGGCCTCTTGATTCTTTAGGGTTTCATCCATAAGTTCACATAGAAAGATTAGAACAATTCACATGGAAATATTGAAATGAATGGTTCATCTTGCGATGTTTTTTGAAGTCGTTTTGCTTGAGAAGTGTGATTGGAATAGTGTAACTTTCTTCAGCATCCACCAAAAAATGTGACAATTGAACAACCTTGTTCATGTTCTTATGTCTGTGAGAAGTTTGTATTTTCTTATTATGTTGTCTAATCTAGTCTATTGTTTCCTATAAATTATTTATTTGGTTTTCGTTGTATCCAAGTATGCATATTAACAAGGAATGATGTGTGGAACATTAATTCATTGACAACACTTTTGTTGTTGATACCATGCTGATGCACACATGATTAGTATTGTTGTGAGTTGTGTAGAGAGTTAGTAAGGAGCTTTGATTCATGAGTTAAGGGTGGTAAATCTTATTGCCATTTGATCTACAGGGGATACATCCATACATTTTTTTAAAGTTCTTTACGAAGTGAACCATCTATCTTGCAACATACAACTATACTAGGCTTGTATTTTGGAACTACACACTCCCATTGTGAATACTACCACTTTCTGAAAAGAAGCAAGTTGGCAAAATATGTGAGTACTCAAGCCATGTTCCCATCTTTATCAATTGTCCCATGTATTGTGTTGACATGAATTTTGTTAGAATCTAGAATTCCAAGGCTACAAGAATAATGACTTGTGTAGGATGGTGAATCACAAACTAATATATTTTGTTCCAATTGCAAATTCTTTTTTCATCTCTTGGAGTCATTAGTATGTTTCAATTTTGAACAGGGAAATCACGACATGTAATATGGAGAATGACACTATTGATGTTAGTGACATCAATGATGCAAATGACTCAAAGAGATCATGTGCAAGTGAAGGAAGGCTTGGCAAGAGATTGTGTGGAAGTGACTTAAGGCCTAGTAAAAAATTGTGTGCAATTGAAGGTGTGGTTAATTTTTACCCTTGGTTTCACTAGTAATTTGTTCTTTTCGTATTCAATTCTTATTTACCATCATTTATAGTTTTAAAATGCTCACATTTGGGTATGGTTGCAAATATGATTTATTTGATGTAAATTGAATGTATTGATATTTGAAGTATATTGATCATTGATTGTGCAGATGAATTTGGAAACTATGATGTTTTCATAAGTCATAGGGGTTCTAATACCAAGACGGGTTTTGTGGGCTATTTATACGAAGCTTTGAAAAGAGTTGGGTTGCATCCCTTTTGGGATTGCATATCCATTGGTAAAGGCCAAGATGCTTGGACATACATTGACCATGCTATCAAGATGACACCCCTAGCCCTAGTCATCTTTTCTAAGAGTTTTACACAATCTGAGTTGTGTTTGAAAGAATTACATGCAATGTTGGATTCTCCTTCAGTGAAGGTGCTACCCATCTTCTACAATGTTCAACCTTGGGAAGTGAGTTTTCCAGAAGAAGGTCAATTAGCTCATGGATTTAGGGTGTTGACAAAGAGGCATGGTACAAGTGTTATAGAAGAATGGAGGGCTGATTTGAAAAGAGCTTCCAAGCTCAATGGATGGGAGTACAAAGTGGGAGACAAGAGGTACTTCTCATTTAGAATGGAATTCTATTTAGTTGCACGTAAATAAAAGGAGAAATATAGAAAAAAATCACATTTGTGGATATGTACTATATATTATGAAGAGTTTGTGGTTGAATGTGACATTGACATTGTATTTGGTGATAATGAAATTTGTTATAAATTGTTTGTAGGTTGGAAAAGGACCTAGTGTTGGAGGTGGTTGCCAAGATTTTTGAATTATCAAATAAACCCCTTCCCTTGGATGTGGATGATCATATTGTGGGTTTGAAGCAAGTTGTTGAGTACCTCATTAAAACCATAGATGAGAAGAAAGTGTTGATGTTGGGATTGTTGGGAATGGGTGGAATTGGAAAGTCCACTTTGGCGATGGAATTATACAACCAATTGGGGCAAAGATTTGATGCAAGGTGTTATGTGAAAGATGTGGTAGAGCTAATAAATCAAGGTGGTGTGGTGTCCGTCCAAAATCATATTTTGAAGGCCTTGGGTGAGGATGAGTCAATGCAAAATATTGTTGATAAATCAAGTGGTAAGGCTAATCTTGAAGAAAGGTTATCAAAGAAAAGAATTCTTTTGGTTTTGGATGATGTTTGTGACGATGTTCAGATGGATTATCTATTGTCACACAAAATGTTGAAGGAAGGTAGTATATGCATTGTCACTTCTCGAGACTGCCACATATTTGAAAAGTCAACTTTGTTTCATGTCAATCATGATGTTCATGTTCATGATGTTCAATTATTGAGTCCACAAGATTCTCGAAGTTTGTTTGCATATCATGCATTTAGAGGTGATTGGAAAGTACCTCAAAGATTTGAAGGTCTTGTTGGAGATGTTAGCATGGCATGCGGCGGAGTTCCTTTGGTATTGATGGTTTTTGGATCTCTTTTGAGGAACAAGGAGGATGTGGAGATTTGGAAGGAAGTTTTGAAGAAGTTGAATTATGACACTATCATGGACGAGAGGAAGATACTGGAATGTCTTCGGATTAGCTATGACTCTCTTCAAGAACAACATCAAGAAATGTTTTTGGATATTGCATGTGCATTATTGGGAGCATCTACCAAGTTGTCTATACTTGTTTGGAGATCCCAAGGTTGGTCTGTAGCACAGGGGGTTCAAAGCCTTGTGGAAAAGGCCTTGATTAGAGTGGATGCAAAAGGTACCTTTGGCATGCACAACCTCTTGCGAGACATGGGCCGTGCAATTGCTAGGCAAGAAAAATCAAGTTTGGATATTTGCAAGCGCTTATGGGGTTCTGAATCCTTGGCATTGTTGAACAAGAATGAGGTATGCTTGGTAACCATTGAATTTTAATTTGGTCAATCTTTTGAATAGAGTATTAGTATGTAGTTTTATTGTGACATATTAGAGAAAAAAACTTGAAAGATTCTAGGAGAGGTGTTCAATCTAGTTAATTGTTTGAGGATCTAAAACTTATTGTGTATGTAGTCTTCTTGTAATTGGAGTAATTGAAGCATGCAATATATTACTTTGTAGTTTATCCATGCCTAGCTTGATCCAAGAAACAATTGTCTATTGAATCTTTTTAGTTTATTTGATTTTTTTTAATGTGTTTGTGTAGTCACTATCAAATTCTCTTCAAACTTTGATCCTTCCTTGGAGCCTCCAAATTCAAGTTGACCTTTCTCTTATGAAAAGATTGCGTATATTCAAATGCAAGGGTGGTTCATTTTCAATGTCATCACTTCCAAAAAATTTGCGTTGGCTTGATTACATCAAGAACATACATGCACCAATGATACAATTTCCAAAGGCACTTGAGAATAATGAATTGGTGATATTATTTTGGAGGGATGACTCGATGGATAGATTGCCTGAATCTTTTGGAAATTTGAAGAAGTTACAAGTGTTGAATCTCCGAGCTTGTTATAGGCTTGTGAAGCTACCAGATTCGTTTGGAGGTCTCCAAAATTTGAAAAACTTGGATCTTGAAAGAAGTGGGATTCAAAGATTACCTGAATCTTTTGGAATATTGAGCAAGTTGGAAATGTTGAATCTTCGAGCTTGCTACAGACTTGTAGAGCTACCAAATTTATTTGGAAGCCTCCAAAATTTGAAAAACTTGGATCTCAAAAGAAGTGGAATCCAAAGTTTACCTGAATCTTTTGGAATGTTGAGTAGCTTGGAAGTCTTGAATCTAAAGAGTTGTTGTAAGCTTGTGGAACTACCACATTCATTTGGAGGCCTTCAAAATTTGAAAAACTTGGATCTTGAAACAAATAGAATCCGAAGTTTACCCGAATCTTTTGGAATGTTGAGCAACTTGGAAGTGCTGAATCTAGGAGCTTGTTACAAGCTTTTGAAGCTTCCAAATTCATTTGGAGGCCTCCAAAATTTGAAAAACTTGAATCTTGAAACAAGTGGAATCCAAAGTTTATCCAAATCTTTTGGAATGTTAAGCAATTTGGAAGTGTTGAATCTACGAGCTTGTTATAAGCTTTTGAAGCTACCAAATTCATTTGGAGGCCTTCAAAATTTGAGAAACTTGAATCTTGAAACAAGTGGAATTCAAAGTTTACCCAATTTTTTTGGAATGTTGAGCAATTTGGAAGTGTTGAATCTACAAGCTTGTTATAGGCTTCTAAAGCTACCAAATTCGCTTAAAAACTTCCAAAATTTGAAAAATTTGGATCTCCAAAGAAATAGAATTCAATATTTGCCTAAATCTTTTGGAATGTTGAACAACTTGGAAATGTTGAATTTAAAGAGCTGTGGTGAGCTTGTGGAACTACCTCATTCATTTGGAGGCCTCCAAAATTTAAAAAACTTGGATCTTGAAACAAGTGGAATCCAAAGTTTACCTGAATCTTTTGGAATGTTGAGCAATTTGGAAGTGTTGAATTTGCGAACTAGTTATAAGCTTCTAAAGCTACCAAATTCATTTGGAGGCCTCCAAAATCTTAAAAACTTGGATCTTGAAACAAGTACAATCCAAAGTTTATCCAAGTCTTTTGGAAAGTTGAGCAACTTGGAAGTATTGAATCTAAAGAGCTGTGGTGAGCTTGTGGAACTACCAGATTCATTTGGAAACCTCCAAAATTTGAAGAACTTGGATCTTGAAACAAGTGGAATCCAAAGCTTACCTGAATCTTTTGGAATGTTGAGTAACTTGAAAGTGTTGAATCTATGTGCTTGTTATAAGCTTTTGAAGCTACCAGATTCATTTGGAGACCTCCAAAATTTGAAGAACTTAGATCTTGAAACAAGTACAATCCAAAGTTTATGTAAATCTTTTGGAATGTTGAGCAACTTGGAAGTGTTGAATCTAAAAAGTTGTTGTGAACTTGTGAAGCTACCAGATTCATTTGGAAGACTCCAAAATTTGAAATGCTTGGATCTGGAAACAAGTACAATCCAAAGTTTACCTGAATCTTTTGGAATGTTGAGCAACTTGAAAGTGTTGAATCTAGGAGCTTGTTATAGGCTTTTGAAGCTACCAGATTCATTTGGAGGCCTCCAAAATTTGAAAAACTTGGATCTCAAAAGAAGTGGAATCCAAAGTTTGCCCGAATCTTTTGGATTGTTGAGCAACTTGGAAGTATTGAATCTGCGAGCTTGTTATAAGCTTTTGAAGCTACCAGATTCATTTGGAGGCCTCCAAAATTTGAGAAACTTGAATCTCGAAACAATTGGAATCCAAAGATTATCTGAATCTTTTGGAATGTTGAACAATTTGGAAGTCTTAAATCTTCGAGCTTGTTACAGACTTCTAAAGCTACCAAATTCATTTGGAGACCTTCAAAATTTGAAAAACTTAGATCTCAGAAGATGTGGAATTCAATGTTTACCCAAATCTTTTGGAATGTTGAGTAGTTTGGAAATGTTGAATTTGAAAAGTTGTAGTGAGCTTGTAGAACTACCAAATTCATTTGGAGGCCTCCAAAATTTGAAAAACTTGGATCTTGAAACAAGTGGAATCCAAAGTTTACCTGAATCTTTTGGAATGTTGAGCAACTTGGAAGTGTTGAATCTGCAAACTAGTTATAGGTTTTTGAAGCTACCAGATTCATTTGGAGGCCTCCAAAATTTGAAAAACTTGGATCTTGAAACAATTGGAATCCAAAATTTATCCAAATCTTTTGGAATGTTGAGCAACTTGGAAGTGTCAAATCCAAAGAGTTGTAGTACTGAAGTGCAAGTTGATTCCAAAGCCTCATCTTCTATAGTTTTAAATGAAGATGATGATTATTTTAGCAAAGACTTTAAGGTTTCTTGCCACATCACAAAGTGGATCATTTATAGAGACCTAATAGAAAGAACTTTGCTTTGCTTCTTCAATAGGGAAGAAATGGAGTATGAGTTCTATTTTGAAGATCATGAAAGCATGGCAACTATTATTGGACTTGGGGTGCCTCATTCAAAGGTGGTTTTGGAATGTGGAAGTCCTCATGTGACAGTTGTTGAAATTCCAAAAGAAAATTGGGATGTTATATGGGCCCATGCAGATGGTATCCCTCATTCAATTCCAGAAGATTGTATTTTGAAGCAAGAGCGATTTCCCAACATCCTCCATCACATTGCAAACATTATTAATATTGACAATATTGTTAGTAAGACTAACAACAATGGTGTTGAAGGAGATAATGGAAAGGGCAAGATTGAGGGTAATTCTGATGATAGGAAGGGCAAGGGTAAGGCTCACTATCGTGGAAATGATGGTCATCCAAATAGAGGTTCTAATGGACCTAATGATGATGACAAGGAGGAAAGGAAAGGGAAAGATGGAAATGATGAGAAAAAAGACAATCGTGATCGAGGGGATGGGAAGACTTCCAATGATGGCAAGGAAGTCCAAGCTGTGGTTCATCTCCTCTTATTGAGAGGGGGAATTCTTGAAGAGAAGGGAAAGAGAAAAGAAATTAGGGAAGTTCATGAGGAAGAGGTAGAAGAAATGGAAAAGAAACTTGGGGAAGTTCATGTGGAAGAAGTAGAGGGGGGAAAAAAGGAACTTGGGGAAGGTTGTAAGGGAGTGGAAAAGAAGAAGAAAAAGTATCTCAGAGCATTAAGGAATGCCTTTAAACGAGGCGAAAGTAGCAATGTTGTTGAAAACCAACAAAAGTCAACAACTATTGAGGAACTTCAAGATGGTGATGTTGATGAGAGTTTGCAAAAACAGTTAAACGAATGAATCCACACAAAGATGGTGTTTACCTTTGCAATCAAGGATGAGATTGGAGGACGATTGAAAACTATTCAAGCAACCATTGATCCAATAACTTTCCAAATGCCCCCCAACAACAAGGAGAATTATTTGCAAAGGAGGCGATTTGGTTGGTTTCATGAAAATTTGCAAGTTGCTTTTGGAGTAGTCAATATACAAGTTTCAGATTTGGATGCAAAATCTTGTAAAGTCCTTGATTCTTTTGAGGTCGAGGAAGTAAGCTCACAAGGCAATTCAAAGGGAATTGCAAAAACAAGTACAAATACCTACAAAGGGAAAATAGGAATAAAACATGGTGTCATTGCAAGCGGTGAATATAATAGAACAAATGGATCAGAAGTCAAGAGAGCTGATGAGGTTTATAATTCTTGGAAAACCAACAAAATATGCACAAGAGGTGGCTTTTTCATTTCAGATCATATAGATTTGAATTCTCAACAACTCAAGTATTCATATTTTCCTCCCTCTCCATTCAAAGAGAAAGAGTTTGAAGTAATAGGTGAAGATGATCGCTTGAATATGTATCATCTCAATTCAATTTGTCAGTCACAACAAGTGAGCTGTGAAGGTACATGGCATCCATACAATTCTGAAAATCTGGAAGCGTATAAGCTTGAAGCAAGTAGGGAACTTGGAATGACTAGGGTTTATAATTTGGAATTGGAGACTGGAGTGGAGAAAAAGCGAAAGGGGGTATGGAAAATGGAAAAAAATCAGCCTCTTTGCTTCATTCAAAAGCTAGAAAAGGTGGTGTATTTGAACCATGCTATGTCACATTTGACTTCGTCAACAGCTGGAGTGTATCGCTTGAAAGAGCTAGAAGATCTAAGTAATCCATCAACGTTTCTTACTCAAGGGCAATATAATGAAGAACCTAAATGGCCTAGTAATCATCCTCTCATAGATGTGAAGCAATAAAGAAAGAAATATTTGAATGTCCTCAATTGATTCGAGACTCTAGCAATCAACTGATCTATTGATTCAAGACTCTCAATTGATCTTGAACTTTCTTGTTTCCTATACGTAACTATCAAGAAAATTGTCATTAATCCCAATACGACACACTCGATGACCAACGATGTATTCAAGTGGTCATTTACTAGAAGTTAATTAGTGGGTATCTAATTTGATATTGTTACAAACTTAGAATATTATATAGAGTTGTAAACTAGATAGATTTGATTACCCCAAGATTGAAGAATCCTCCACTATAGAACCAACACCTTACAAGGGAGGACATACAATTCATATATTTAACCCCTTCGTCTTATTGCCACTTGCAATCGCTTATTTTCATCAAAATTTTGCACCAATGTTGCAAGTCATGGCTTCTCTCATACAAGGATAGACAAATGTTGTTGACTATGCCCAATATGCCTGAAAAGTTTCTTCTTAGTGTGGTATGTCTTCTTTTTTTGTTAGTTTGTAACTTTTTGTTGTACCTAGTCTTTGATTTTTTTCTTTGATTCATTTTCAATGTCATAGGATTGCCAAAAGATTAGTCCATAGGTTTACATTTTTCTTTCCAATTATAGATGCTTGATCTATATTGGAGAATATTTTCTTCTTGTGATTCTCTTTGTCTAGTTGTATCCCTTTTAGCATGCTCATTGAGAAGCTTGCAATGTGATTTTTGAACCCTTTGCAAAAAATTGAGAGTTTTCCTTTCTTTTCTACATTCTTTTGTATTGAAATTTTGTGACAAAGCAATTTTAAGCACAATTTAGGATAATGCATGATGGACCAAAAGCAATTCTTCTAAATGTGTAATACAGGGAATGCTTCAATTCAATTTCTAAATTTTTCTTGGCTATTGTATGTAATGTTCTTTTCTAAATGCAGTGATAACAACAGTGCTAGTATGTGAGCCTAGAAATGTGAGCCTACGAGCCTTGAGCCTAAACGCATAGGTACTCTACAACTATTGGAGATGTCTATAATATACATACTTATTATATAAACATCCTATAACTATGGAAGGTGATTATAATATAGGTGCCTATATCATAGACACCTATAATATAAATATCCTATACCCATGGAAGATGCTTATAACATAGGTACCTACAAAATAGACATCTTTAATATAAGTGCCTATAATATAGACACTTATAATAAAAATATCCTATTACCATGGAAGGTGCTTATAACATAGGTACCTACAACATAGACCATATTCAAGAGTTCTTTTAAGATACCATATTTTTATTTTTATTTTTAAAAATATTTAAAAATCAATTAATTAATATTATCCGACATAACAGTCTCTCGGCCACATCAAATTATTGTTGTAGTCAAGTTCCTATAGTCCAAGAACTTGAGGGAACTTAGGGTCTTTCAAAGGTTTAAAAAATCTTCTAATGGTCTACTTTGAATTATTCATATATCTACTAACTATACTTACAACAACGACGCTAGCATGTGAGCGTGTGAGTGTGAGCCTAAGAGCGGTGAGCAAGGATTGTGTGAGCCTAGAGCCTAGAAATGTAAAATATGATGTAATTTGTAAATATTTTTGATTAAAAAGTTAAAAGACTGACTTTTTTTTCATCAAAATTGTAATGTCTAGAAAAAAATGATCTATTACCATGGGACCTATGCCCGTGGATTTTGTATCTAAAAGCTTGGGAAGTTGGTGCTATTGCATGTTTTGAAATTTATATTACATTCTAAAAGGTTGTTTGAGGGTGGGTTGATCAAGTGAGAATACATATAATTTACAGTGAATTCTAAAGATAAGAAGAAAACAAATGTAGTGAAAATATCGTAGGATGTAGAGCATTGTATACATAATAAAATATTCTTTCATTGCAACAAAGAATACATATTGGAATATGAAAATAATACTTTCTTACTTGAATTTAGAGATTTTGGAGATAATATATTGATACTACATATCTATTTGCACACTAATAATATTTGCGGTAACATTTCTTGCACTTTCCCACTGATTGTGGTGATTTTTGGTGGATGCCTTACTACTTTAACAAATTTGCTTGCCATTTTGAATTAAGGGGATTCTTTCATCATGTGCCAGTTGAGGATAAGTCTACAATATAAGCTCAAATACCCTAGATGAGGTGAATAGACTTCGAAGTGACATTGGTACGTTGAACTACAAGCAAAACCCAACTTTTTCAATTTACATAAATAGTGCAAGACACTGAGGGAATTGCGATAATTGGAAAGGTGAGGAAGACGAGAAAACCTGGACGATGCAGGATTACTAAGGATAGTACGAAAGGTAGTAGGATCAAATAAATCCACTATAGATGGCAAAATAACATTTGAAGAGGAAGATTGACAAAATGTAATTGGTGTCTCACCTTTAGAATCATTGTTAAACTCTATTATTGCTTCTAGGGACTCATGTTTAACAATGTCCACATAGAACATAATTGTATTCACCAAACATCCACTCCCGAAAGACTCTACTTTACTAGATGTAGTAGTGGATATTCAACATTGAACTTATCATAAACAAACATTATTATTTTAGTCAAAGCTGGTAAGAGCTCAAGCGAGAGACCATAAATTATATAACGCCCTATTGGAAGAAACCAATAGAATCCTTTTTAATTGTTGTATGATCTTGACTTCAAAATCAATTCCTTAACAATGTTGGAGTTACCATGGACTTCTTCCTCTACGACGATAGAAGAAGGGAAGAATCTATAGCAAACATGTTCAAGACCTTGACTACCTAATGGTACATGTTCAAGACCTTGACTACCTAATGGTAAAACAAATGGGACCTCATGACTTCTAGCAACAATACTGGCCACAATGAAGTATTAAAGAAAGTTGTAAGCAAGTGACAACATTAGAAAGATAGGCAATTTCGTTAAAATGGCGGTATTCCAATATAATGGCACCACATTCCATTAAAATGGCACTGCATTTGTTAGAAAATAACACTACATTCCGGTAAAATGGCACATATTCCATTAAAATGGCAAAAAACTGCCGCCATTTAAACGAAATTGCCTATAAAGCAAAAGGAAGCAAGTAGTCCTAGTTGCTTGCTCTATATAGACTAGCAATTCAAACAATTGCTCCAAATTGATTAGTAGAACTCGATCAATAGTAACTCGATCAATTAGTTTCATTATAATGTAGTTACTACATCTTTTGATCGAGCTCATTGTCATTTTCACAAACTGTCACAATGAGCTCAAAAAAATGAATTAATTAAATTTTTTTAACTCCCTCCCAGATCCCCGGGTTTTAGAAAAATTATTTAATTAAAATTAATTTTTGAATTTTTTGTCCCCCCCCCCCCTCCCTTTATTTGTAATTTTTTAAACATGTATAGAATGGCAAACAATATGGGACAATGAAAACTGTATCCTGTATCAGTATCCCATATCAATATCCATATATGTACATGTATTCATATTCATATATGTATTTGTACATGCATTGTATTCCAATATCGAGTACTGTATTTGTACAATATCCATAACCGTACTTTGATTTGTATCCATATATTATATCTGTATATCGTATCCATATTCATATTTGGATGGATGGCTCAGATTAAATTTCAAAGATCAATGCTTTAAATTTTTTGAGAAATCGACAATGATTTCGAAGGTAAGCATTTAAAAAAAATCAACGGCCTTAAAAAATTTTGAGAAAGGAGGGGGGCAACTAATACCCTTGCTCACTCTTTTGGGTAAATTGTAATTCACTCCCACACTAAAACTAAAAATGAAAGATGGCCACACTAAAACTAAAAATGATGAACACACCTCCATTAAAAAGAACATCACATGTTGAATCTCTGTCTCTTTTGAGAAGATAGTGAGGGAATGTCACCCACTCACTTAACACATGGGTGAATTCTCATTATCCCCAATACCTATATTTTTTCAACATGCTAGACTACAATTGATATGGAAATAACAACCGTATCCTGTATCTTGTATATACATCCATATCTCATATCATAAGAGTATTTTGGTCAAGACATCTATATTCTACATAATCTCGTATCCTACATCCCATACTTAGGACCACTTCACACTATGGCCAAAGGTCGAGAGGTTGTGGTTTCCACCAATCAAATTTCAAGAAACCCAAAGTTTGACCTCTCGACCCTTCCCACTAGAAGGCACAAGTCCAAAGGCCATCACCTCCAACTACCTACATGGCAATAAATTGTCTACATGGCGATGGACTCTCAAAGGAAGTTTGGGTCGGCTAGAAATGAATGCCCAAACTATGGCCGAGAGGCCATCAACTTATGACAAGATCTCAACCATTAAATTGGTAGGTGGGAGTTCATTACTAAGAGTTTGGACTTTGGGCTTGGCATTTGGAGGCTTTACACTATGGCCGGCCAAGTTGAGAGGTCATGGGAGTTCATTGCCAAGGGTTTGAACTTTGGGCTTGGCCTTTGAAGGCTTCACACTATGGCTGGCCAAAGGCTCCAATTCCTATTATTTATTGCCGCCTATTTATTGCTCATTTCTTTGGACTTTGAATAAAATTTGGTCACTCAATGCCACGGCCTCTCGACTTGGACGGCCAATCATATTGTATCACTATTCCATATTAGACATGGGTATTCCATAATTATATTGTAAGTATTTTGTAAGCATTCCTATATCCATATCAAAGTTTTTTTGGGTTATGGTTTTGAAATCTGAATGGGCAAATCAGGTGCTTTTGATTTGCAGGGGGTGGTTAATTAATTGCAGGAAACTGTGGATTTCTGTTTTCAAGAGATAGTTAAGGCATGTTGTCAAAGCTTGTCTTGCCTTGTCTCTTCTTTGCCAACAAAACCTTTCTAACGGCAGCAAAACTTGCCTACATTGAGATTATGACCTTGATAGTGAGAGGCACTTCATCGAGATAGGATATGGCATTAAATTCATAGAATGCAAACACCTCAGGACTTAGACGCTTGTTCATGCAGAGTGATTCCAAGGTTTAATTACATTGAAGTAAATATTGGCTGCTGAATTTCAGCACACTTGTCTTGAGTGTCAGCAACATTTGACTTACTTTTGAATTCTTCTTAAAATGAAGGTATGGAGGAATCCTGCTCACCGTTAAAAGCTCACCTCCACATCAGGCACCTCTACCACTCCCAAATCTCCAACTACAAAAGACTCGGGAGGGGTTTCATGGTTCACTACCGCACACATTGCTGCAGTGGCTGCAGGAGGTGCTGCTTTGGCGCTTATTCTATTCTCAGCGTTTCTCTGTGTCATTAGAAGACAACGGCCTGCCAAAGCTTCAGGCTCATCACAGATGCAGCTCCCTCAGTGCCCTGTCAAAAATCAGAATCACTCAAAGTTCCGGGATTTTTTTTGTCATTTGGAAGTAAGTGGCTACAGATAGCCAATTTAAGGATCACTGCAGAGTTCACTCCAAATTAGATTAACCAAATCAAGTTCATGGTATTCATGTGGGTTTTGTTCGAAAATTAAAATCATACCTAACTTTGATTGCCATATGTTCACAGACCCAGTGGCGAATCAGAGAATCTTCGAAACAGGTAAATATCAATCCCAAATTTGCCATTCCGTTCTTCATATCTAATCATTAACCTCAGTCGGAGATTGCATTCTTGAGCGAGAATTCTTCATTGTTGATGAAAACCAAAAGAAATCTCGAAATCTGATCCATTGTAGAGAGCACACACGATGCTTCATAAATGGCATATCTTCTCTAACATGGAAGTTGATGCGGCCCCCCAAAGAATCTACGTTGTTTTTGCAAAGTTGTGAAAAGAATATATTGGAAATAGTGTTAATTTTGTTAAATTAATTGGTGCAATTCCATTCAAATTGCACAACAGACCCTCAAGGAGAATAAATGATTCCGGGACTGAGGAGGGAATGCGGGTGCAAATCCTGATTATCAGTGCACAATGTTATGGATGAAATGCAATAAGCACATTAATTTGCAACGACCTATCAACACAACAAGATAACACAAATGTCAAAATGTGGCATGGAATACCACCAAGTATGCAGAATCCAAGTTAAATGCTCTTATCGTCCATTTCATTAAATTGTCATTATTCTGGGCTCCAAAATTCATTTCATTCCACACTCTCTGAAATCCGCCAATCACATATAAAACTCTGTCCCATTTAACAGAATTGCCGTCCGTCTGTATAATTGCTGTTGCAGCTCCCCAAGTTGAGAAAGTCACACCTGAGGAAGCGCCCCAACCGGAGGCTTTGCCCTCCGTGAAGGCCCTGAAGACGCGTCCCTCCTTCAAGGCCTCCTCCATGACGATGCTTTCCTCCAATCCCAAAACCCTCCGCGAGGCTCTGGTCGGGGAAGGCAGTCTGGGTCGCATGTACCGGGCGGAGTTCGCTAACGGCCAAGTACTGGCGGTGAAGAAGATCGACAGGTTCAATGCTCCTGGTGGAGAACGAGGCGGAGTTTCTGGTGTGTGTGCAAGGCTTAGCACGGCTGCAGCATGCCAACGCCGTGGAGCTCGTGGAGTACTGCGTGGAGCACGAGCAGCGGCTGCTGGTGTTTCAGTTCGTGGGGAGGGGCAACCTCCATGACTTGCTGCATCACGACGCCAGTGCGGAGAAGGGCAACTTGTCGACGTTGACGTGGAACGTGCGCGTCAAGATCGCGCTGGGGGCGGCGAGGGCGTTGGAGTAAGGTAGAACTGCCCATTAGCACACAGATTTGCTACCTAGGTACTTTGGAGAAATATATTTTTCAGAGATAGAAAAGTTTGAGAGAATTTAATTGCAAAAAGAATGAAGACATTTCAACAAGAATTGAATTTTCTGTGATTTTTCATAGCTAAAATGTTAACCCCTAAATGCCCAAGGTCTATTTTGAGCCTATTGGAATTTGCTCTAAATTGAACAAAAAGTCAACATTTTGATAAGTCAAATCAATTTTATTTGAATTGTAACTTTACAAATTCAAATTCGACATGTTAGAGATCACATAGGAAAAGAAAACACAACAATATCATTTAACCCCTAAATGCCCAAGGCTTGTTTTGAGCCCTTTGGAATTTGCTTTAAATTGAATAAAATGTCAACATTTTGATAAGTTGAATCAATTTTTTTAAAATTTTAACCTTACAAATTCAAACTCGACATGTTAGAGATCACTTAGGAAAAGAAAACACAACAATATCATTGAAAGATTGAAAGATTATAATGTTTGATCATGAGGGTGTTAAAACTATGAAAATCTTTGAGCTCTCTTTTTGCATGTCAAATCTAAAAAATTGTTCACCAAAAAAATACGAGGTTGAAGGGCCTAACAAGCATAACCCCAATCAATTTATGGCTTTTGAAAATCTACTCTACCATTTTTTTAAATGAATTTCTAGTGTGATTTTTTTTCTAAGATCTAATGTCATTTGAGGTTCATTTCCAAGAGTCCTCAACACTACAAAAGTCAAGATTGCAATGGGTACCCTTGAACTAAATCTTGAATAGAAAAATCATAATCATTCATTTTCAAAATTGGATTATTGATGCTAAAACTAGACTTCAAAAAGAACCTTTCAAAAATTTAAACTACTAAAAATAGCAATTTGGTAAGGTTTTATTTAACTTCAAAGTTTCTTCGACACCACATTTTGGTGCCTCGAGCATTTAGGGGTTAAACTGTGAGTAGACCCTAAAACGTGGCCTGATTTGTCTGCCCCCTAAGTGCATTGCCATCATAATAAAGGGTTATAAAGATTGTGATAATAGATAGGCCATTGATGCAATTGGGAGGATCTTATAAGTGACAAAATTGGATGGACGGTGGTATTAGGCAATTCTATCTAAAGTGAAAGTAGATTAATAGTATCTAAAGTTGTTCCCTCTATCATGAAAGAAATGTTGGCAATTTTGTTGAAAATTTGGAATACTTCAATTGTAATTTGAAAAAACATAATTTAGAATGGATTTCAAATTTGATATCAAGAAAATCATTGAAGATCATTTCATGTGCTTATTATATTGCAACCGAAATTAACCCCTAAATGCCCAAGGTCTTTTTTTGAGTGTCTTGGAATTTGCTCTAAATTTAACAAAAAGTCAACATTTTGATAAGTTTTATTAATTTTTTTTGAATTGTAATTGTACAAACTCAAACTAGACTTGTTAGAGATCACATGGAAAACGAGAATACAACAATATCACTTATAGATTATAATGTTTGATCATGAGGGTGTTAAAATTGTGAAAGTGATTTGAAGTCTTTCAATCCTCTTTTCACATGTCAATCCTAAAAATTTGTCACCAAAAAAATATGAGGTTGAAGGTGGCATAACATGCAATTACCCCAATTAATTTACAACTTCTCAAAATCTACTCTACAGTTTTTTTAAATGAATTTTTAATGTGATTTTTTCTCCAAGATCTAGTGTCTTTGAGGCTCATTTCCAAGAGCCCTCAACACTAGAAAATCAAAATTTGCAAAGGACACCCTTGCACACAATCTTGAAAAGAATAATCATAATCATTCATTTTCAAAATCAGATTTTTGATGCTATAACTAGACTTCAAAAAGAATTTTTCAAAAATATAAACCACTAAAAATAGTAAATTGGTAGGGTTTTATTTAACTTCAAAGTATTGTCAACACCAAAATTTGGTGCCTCGGACATTTAGTGGTGAAATTGGACACTTCTTTTTGGATGAAACTGGGAGCATATATAATTTTTTTTTTTATCTATGGTTCAAACGTATTCTTGAAAACCTTATGATGGCCTTTTGTGATTTTTTTCTCAACTAGTGATGGAATTATTAACCTTGAAGCATTAGACGTATCACCAAGATAGTGAGCCAAAAGTTTATGGCATTCTTCATTTTTACAGGAAAGTCGTTCATTGTACACTTTGAATTCTGCGAGGAACTAAAATTCAAATAGTGCTGCAGTCTGTGGATTTGTTGACATGGATTAGATAGTCTTTGAAAGGCGAGAAGGTCATATGGCATAATTCTGAATTCTTTTTATTATTATTAGAACAATCTGAGAGAGCATATTTCGGTCTATGAAACTGATGATCGAGAGCTAGGAGGCTCAAGAAGATTTTAGGACATAATTCTAAGTCTTTACTCTGACTTTGGATCAAGAATGTTTAAGAATGTACCCTTCAGATCAAAGGGCTTTGCGTTAAATTTAGTGTTATGGGAAATAACTCTCGAGCTCTTAAGCAATGAAGAATTGACATATTTGTGTCGACTACACTGCTTGTTTTATTAGTGTGACACTAATGTATCAAACTCACGGCATTTTGAACTAGTGCGGTTGAAATACTACTGAATTGTACTGAATTTTCCACCATGTTTTTGGTCTGGCGCTAATTTCTCATGTGATACAGTTTTTGCGCCGTCACCAAGAGGATTAATCAACTCAGTATCGTGGAAATCTAACTTCTCTCTATACATTCTTTCATCATGGAGCTCCAATTTTTCTTAAGAGTCGACTGATATACTTCTAGCGATTGTTTATTTCCCTATCGAGTTTGAGGTACATGCATATAGTCTGTGCGCCACCCGTGGTTCACCGTAGCTTCAAATCTGCTTAAATCAATATCTTGTTGGATGACGAGCTCAACCCGCACGTTTCAGACTGTCACGGACTTGCTGCTGTTTCCCCATCTGGCTCGGAGCGGGAGGTTTGTGCTTCCAATTCCTGTATATGCAGTTAATCTGTGATTTCTGTAGATTTTAACCTGCTTTGTTGATGGACACCGAGAATCAAATTAATTCTCTAGCTGAAATTCATGTTGCTCTCATGGACACAAGCAATTGCGTGGGACTGCATGATTTGGTTTGAGGATTTTAGTATGGCTGGCAGGTGTCTGCACAAATGTTGGGTCCCTTTGGTTACAGTGCTCCTGAATACGCCATGTCCGGGACCTGCACTGTGAAAAGTGATGTGTACAGTTTTGGTGTTGTCATGCTGGAGCTTCTCACTGGGCGTAAGCCTTTGGATAGGTGGCTTAGCTCCTTACCAACTCACAGACACATGAATAATACTCTCTAAGTGACAGCTCTCCTTCAAATATTTCACCTATTTCCCTGGTTATGATTACCGCTTTGTCATGGTCTTCTTAGTCATTTTACCTGATGATAGATTGATAGAAGCACTTACTAAGCACTCCGTTGAATTGAAATAATGGGAGTATGATATGGATCTTATCATCATAACAAGTTATACCATAATCACTAATAGAAAATCCAAATATACTTTAGAAAACCTAATCATATTATGATTGTCAAGATTATCATTTTGTTAAAGTAGTCTTACATTAGAGAAAAAAGGAGCCCAATACAAGGTCCCTTCACAAGTCGCTTTGGAGATCCTTATTTATATTTAAATCTGTACTTAGTCTTAGAACAGTGAAGAATTTCCCTATACCCGCCTAGCATAGAAATCATGACGACAATACGGGGAGGTTCGTATCCATTGGTTGGCGTACTTGAAGTCAGTACTATCTTTAATCCCAGATAATTCTGACTCCTAGTACACTTGCATGTTTGCTTTTGAACAAAATAGAATTCTTTAATGCATGCACAATAATTCTTTATTATAAGTGTAAGGTCAACAAGTTGGGTTCTGGGTATACACTGGTCCAAAATAGTACTTAGTAGTTTAGATATACTTAAAAATTGGCAAGCTGAATAAACTAAGAATATATTATGACACAAATTGTGTTAGGGAACAGCCTTCAGCTATTATAATAAACATGTTCACTATAAGCAAAACCCAAATTACCTTAGGAAATTCACATTAGATGGCGACGGTTTATTGTTAGCATTCTGTACAACAATAGCCACTCTACAACCCCTTTAAATAGCCTTAGACTGTCAAAGTGGAGGGGCCCTCTCCAAGGCTCATTTTTACTCTAATGAATATTTATATGATTTATAGCTAATAAATAATAAATCTACTTGTGGTATGTGCAATTGCAATTCAAGGCTGAGATCAAAGCAGTCTTTGGTGTGGTGGGCTATGCCTTAGTTCCACAACATTGATGCGCTTGTAAGAAAGGAGAATCTTGAGTTGAAGGGCAAATACCCTTCCAAATCCCTCTCTTGTTTATCTAATCATATTGTTGCTTTTTGTGTTTAGGTATGTTTTTTACAATTCCTATAAGATTGGCATGTACCATGATTGTAGGAAAGGAGTGACAACAATCCATATAAAATGAAGCTGAAAAAAATAAAAAATATGATTCCAAACAATCACTTGCATTGGAATTTGGTCCCAACTTGAGTCAAAATTAGAGGCGTGAAGTAATTTTGTAAAAAGTCCATTTTTGTGATTAAAAATTAAAAAAAACTAATGGATATATATATAAAATCCTAGTGTCCTATAGAGTTTAACCATGAGAAGTTGATTTGAACCTTGGATCTCTAAGGTGTCAAAATAACCTCCCTCCAATCTCAGTCTTCCATAGTAGAGCCAAGTTATTTTGTTATTCATGAGCGTAGAGTATCTTCTACCCTTGGTGTCAATGCACTCTAAGGTGATGAGTCATCTTAGGGGGTGCACTTGGTTCTATTGCACACATGAAGAATGGTAGGGCGTCACCCGAGGGGGTATTTTATTTCAACATGCATCTTTACCCCCCCCCCAAACTTTTTGTTTTAAGAAAGTTTGGGGGGGGGGGGGGGGGGGAATGTGCATGTTGAAATAAAATACCCCCCGGGTGATGCCTTGTTGTTCTTCCTGTGTACAACAAACTACGTGCAAACAAGTGGTTTCTAATAAACTATAATTTCAACCTAAAATTTTGAGCATTGTTTAATAATGACTACAGGTTTCTATTGCTGAAATTTCCAACTCAAATAAAATATGAATTGATTTCTAGAAGAAGTTGAAAATGAACTACAATGGCATGTTTTTCAACTCAAATAATTATAGAGAACACATTTATATGACCATTGAAACAATATTCAACTCAAAATGAGCTTTCAATAGAGATTTATTTTTAGGAATTTTTTGTTCATTTTTTAGAATTTTTTTTTTAATATAATGTAGGGGTGTAAAAGTTATTTTTCAATTCTACAGTGTATTTTTTTACTTCAAAAATTTGTAACTAATTATTATTAACAAATAAAAATATCAATAATACAAAACATAAACTTTCAAAGTAGGAAATTTTTTTCATATTTTTTTAATTTTGTTTTATTTAAAATTCAAAAAGTATATAGGGGGTCCAATTGTTCAGAGTTTTGTTTGCATATGGTTTCTAATGGACACTCTAAGTGACCCCGCGAGTGAGTAATTCAGAAGAATATTGAAAATAATTATGATTATGAAGAATTGAATGTTCTTTATTCTTTGAACTAGGTAATTTAAATACAATCAAAATCATTATTGAACCAAAATCTATTACATTCAGATTCTTAGTTTGAAACGAAGATATTAATTTTGAGGATATGGTCAATTTCATTAAAATGGCGGTATTCCACATGCCATTTTAATGGAATATCTTCTACAAATGGAGAATAAGTGTGCCACGATAGGGTCATACATGTGCCAATTTTATGCCTAGCACATTCAAATCACTCCTAGTTCACGCATTTCCACTCCCCTTGGACAATCTTTCCATTGTTTTCATTCTTTTAGTGGTTTCATTTTGTGCCATTTTAATGGAATACCACCATTTTAACGAAATTGACCATGGATGTAATGTATATGGTCTAGATACTAGAGCCTAAATGGTACAACTATGTTTGCCACTTTGAAAATTCATAACTTATTCATATGGTTCAACAAGTGTCCAAATATTGCATGCTAAAGTGTGTTGGAATCATCTAATAATATCCAACAAAAATAAATTGTGTCGTACAATAGTAAAAATGCTCAGTTGCAATTGGGGACGATTATAGGAACACATCCCTTATTGCCCTCTGTAGTGTGATTTTTAATTCTATGGTGATGTGCGTGCAGCCGGAGCCGGAGTTCCAATCACCCATCTCCGAAGTGGTGCAGCGTGGCCACCTTGAGCAAGCGAAGATCCAACTCGGAAGCAGGGTCCGACTCCATGCATTGGACCCTCTGAGAATTTAATCTGAGACACTGATTTAGAAGAAAACAATCAAAAACACCTTCATGGCCAGCATCTCCCTCTGGGATGCCTTAGTTTTAATTATCGACCTGTATTCTCGAAAGTGTAGAATTAGCTTCTTTAATTAATTGCACATGAATTCATCCAAGTCCTAGTTTCGATTGGGTGGCTTTGACTAAAGCAAGGGAGAATCAAGTCGTCTTCTCTGCTGAAAATGATCTCTCAGTCACTGCCAATTCCATGTTGCAGTTACGATTAATATGATATGGAGCTTGATTAACATTCCCTAGTTAGAATTCGAGGGAGCGTGTACTGAATTCAGAGTTTGTGTTCGATCGTATGCAAGTGAGTGGTGCTATTTGGTTTCTCAGACGAGCGTTTTACGACGGCATGGCGTGGTGTTTGGAGGAATAATGTTGTTATTTGATAGCTAGGCCTCACAATTGCCTAAGTACTTGGATGCGAATACTTGGATGCTAATCCTACTGTAGGAGTAGACTGATTAAAGTTCCCGTTCAACTTATTCTTTTTGGAACGGTCATGCTTCTGAATATGTATCACTTGGAAACGTCGATTCATTCGCCTGCTTTGGCTTTTTCATCTGATGTTTTTATATGCGTTTGAGTATGTTCTACTGGGATTAAATCAAGGTCACGTACAGAGAATGGAAACCTTGTCCTTCAGAAATGTTCGAGAACATGCTTGAGTTCTGAAACGTTGAAAAACGTTGACTCTAGATGGTGCGCTTGTGCCGGGTCTCAATCCTATCCTGCATTGGTACAACACTATTACTGTAGCTTTGCAAGTGGGCATTATGTTTAGTTTGTATGTGACCCCAAATAATATGGTCTAAAAACAGATGGACCCTATTTTCTTCTATATTGTATTGCTCCAGGCAACCGCGTGACTAGGAACCGTGAGGAAAAACTCAATACTATCGGTACGCAGGTCGCTGTATTCCCCTACAGTGTAGATACAGCCAATCAGTAAAGCTGGGTTCAAAACTGAGTGGGTTCTTCGGAATCTCGAAGTTCATTCATATCCAAAACTTACAGTACCTTATTACCTTAGCGACAGCAAGCCATTGACAAGAAGTCCACCCTCAAAATCAGTCATGTGACCATGTGCCGGGGGAAGTATTACATACTTAACTAAATGGTCATGTTCGTTGAAATGGCATATTCCAGAGAGCAAAACTGTGACATTTGGAGTTCTCATAGTTTAAAACTAGGACAAATATAGATTTTGAGGTTTCAGTCGGGCAATAGTAATTGAGTGAAACTCCGTGGCCGGTGGGGGAACTGTGCCTATTTCAGGAGTGAAATCCGCAATTTCAACGAATATGAGGTTATTCCGGATCGCCGTCCAATTTCCCCAAGACAAGATCCTTTCCAATCTGATTAAAATATTAATTCTTTGACCCGACGGCCCGACCGACCACTGTACACAACGCGTTTGAACTGTAGACCGCCGTGCTATGTAATCAATGAGTATTTTGTCAGCTATCGTGTAGTTGTAAGGTACTGCTCCACAGCTTTCCCTCCCCATCCTTGCACCACGTCAGTCCGAAAGGATCCGCTCACGTTTTGCAAGTTCCAAAGCTGTGAAATCCTTCTCTCGCTTTTGAGTTCCAATTTGCTATGTGAGATCCCTGTTAAGCTCTAGTTCATCTGCTCCCAGAAGAGAAAGTTTGTAGCTTTCAGTGTCTCGCGTTTGTAAACGGCTCTACCCTTGAGAGCGAGTGCCACTAGCTTGTCACTGCGCAGCTGTGGGTGAAGGACGAGTGAATAGGGTTCCTTTGGAGGACGCTTTCTTCTTCCACGCGTAGAGTTATTTGGATCTCCTGCATCGAAGAGTTCTAAAGCGCGAAGTATTGAACAAGGGTGATGGTACTTTGGCTCTGACAATAAGATTGAATGGTTTTACAGAGTGCAGGCTTGCACAAGCGGTGCAATTGGTGAGTATGATTCTGCACTTGCTGTCTTTCAGGTTCTTGTTTTGTTCTCTGCCATTGCATCTGGGTTGATTATTTGTGTGAGGTTGTGAAGTAACTGATGGTAGAACAGTCAGAACCGAGTATGAACATCAGAGAGTTGTACAGTACTACCGAACAGCGAACTCGTTGTTTAGACTAGCTGTACATGCCAAACGCCTCACACGGAGAGCTCTAGATTCTTTTGAATCCCCAGTGTGAGACCAGGGTAACACATATGAATCACCGCAGGATCAGACTCCCGCCTGTCATGTTTCCTGTGGTTGTATGTAAGCTCGTCCTGTAATCTCCTAGTGATAACGTGAGGCTTGAAATCCCCTGTGCAATGATATAGTAAGTGTCCTGCAAATCTCTGGGTCACAGGGATTGCAAATTACCTCCTTCCGCGTGATGATTTAGTGCTTGTGATTGTGTACAGTCTCGACGTCGTAATACTCTGGTGTTTTTCTCTGAATCAGCATTTGTCGGTAAAGGATTTGTTCTATCGCAGTCTTCTTATTTCCTCACCAAAAGCTTGGCGGAGATGGTGAATGAAGATCCCATCAGGCTCCGAAACCAGTCTTGTCTTATCCGCAAGGAAATTGTAAAGATCGAGGATGCTGAACAGCCTGTATACTCTTCCTTAGCTCGCCTTCGCACTTTTTCAGTCGGTCTCTCCAGTACTCAAGATGAAGACCCACCTCCAGCCCCACTTCCTGAAAGCAGTGTTGATTCAAAGGACAAATCTCCGCCCAGCTATTTCCAGATGCCAGAACTTGGTGCAAGGGTATTTGTTGGTGACGGTGATGGTTCTGATACTATAGCTTGTCATCTATTTGATGACTCTTATCGTGACACCAAACTTGATCTTCATTCTGAGTATGCAACAGTGAGGTCTCTTTATAAGGATGATTGTCTTGGCGGACTCGACAGTTGGTTACGAGCACAACCTGTAGAGTTTTGGAGAAGGAAAGACTATTCAGAAGTGATCCTCAGTGGTACTGAATTGTTCGTTGGCCCAACCGATGGTGGAACCACGGTGGGAAGTCTGGGAGGAAAGAGCCGGAGAGCGTCTGACTCTATCTCTGGTTACAAGGATTGTACCAGTGACGAAACCAGTAGGAAACCATCGGATATTGTTGAGCAGCCAGGAGACCCTGTACCTGGTGTATTCTGGACAGATCATTGGAGAAGTGTCGAGGGACCTGATTTGTTGCGATCCACCAAAGGGTCGTACTTGGAAATGCCCAAATTCGTGAAGAGTGATGATCAATATTCCAAATATAAACCCTCAAAAGCAGATGCCCTACAGCTGACTAGGTTTGATGACTTTGTAATTTTGGGTAATAAATACTTCAACCGTTTCTTGCACCCTCACAAGGTCATACACATTGTCCGAAAGAATGCTTCTCAAACAGTTGATGTTATTGCTGCACAACTTGTCAAGGGTGCCGTAGAAAACAATTGGCAATCGCTTCCGTTTCCAATCACTGCCATTGTAATATTTTTGGACCACAAGGCGATCATCCTAATAAAACAAAAAAAAAGAGGTAATTTTTTTACTAGTGCATCTGGTACTATCTTGATTTTCACATTTAGTAGATCATGTTTTAATGCTAAAGATTGTAGATTGTTTCCATTTTGACACTTATGCGAAAATGTGAATTTGTATGAGTTGATTTATTCATTGTAATTAATAACCAATGTGTGGTAAAAGTCTTGAATTGTTAGTATTTTTGGCAAAATAGAGTCTTTTATAATTTATGACAATGTATGTTAATTTGTAAGTATTGTAATTGTTTCCTTACAACATTAATAATTATTTAGTTAATTGAAAATTTATTCTTGTAATTTCATTTCGATGAAGTATGATTCAAGTCTAACTTAGTTTTCATTGCAATGCAGAGCATGTGGTCAACAAATACATGGTTATATTATTGCAAGTATTGCTAGTGTTGGGAATATTCAAAGTATTGGGAATATTGGGAATAGAGGCAATGGAAGAAAGATTGGGAATATTGGGAGTATCGAGAGTATTGGGAAAAAAGAGAATATGGATAACATTGGAAACATTGGTATTGGGAGTATTGGGAGTATTGGTAACATTGGAAGCATTGGGAATATTGGGAACATCGGGAACATTGGGAGTAGGGACAATAGTGAGGGTATTAGGAGTGTTGGGAATATTGGGAGTAGCAGCAATGAAGGGAATATTGGAAGTATGGGGAGTATGGGAAGTATTAAGATTATTGGAAGTATTGGGATTATTGGAAGTATTGGGAATATTGGAAGTACGGGGAGTATGGATAATATTGGGATTATTGGAAGTATTGGGAATATTGGAAGTACGGGGAGTATGGATAATATTGGGAGTATTGGGAGTATTGGGAGCATGGGGAGTATTGGGAGCAACGGGAGTACTCGGAGTATTGGGAATATGGAAAGTATTGGGAATACGGGGAGCATTGGAAGCATTAGGAGCATTGGGAATATGGAGAATATGGGAAGCATTAGGAATATGGGGAGCATTAGGAGTATTGGGATTACTATTGGGAGTATTGAGAGCATTGGAAGCATTAAGGTATAACAAAGAAATTGCAAAATTGAAGGAAAAAGAAAAGTTACCAAAACTAAAAAATGAAGAATTGAAAATAATTCTAATGGAAAAAGATCTCAAGGCACAACTACCTACTGGTGAACTTTTACCAAATGTTTTACAAACTTCAACAATTTCACTTGAAGAAATTGAGGTGAGTGAAATTAAAGTTATGATTATCAAAATTATATGTTTAGATAAATGCTATTTTATGTATACTTGTATGTTATTGTAAATCAATGTCTTTTAGATTCATCATTTGACTTTGATAGATAATTTATGATATAATTATGGGCTTATTCAAAAATTTGAATCAAATTTTTAATGTTTCTAACTAAATTGTTGTGTTTTCCTTCTATGTATAGTTTGGAAGGAAATCAACAGCAATAAGCAATAACCCAACAAGTTCAAAAATGCAAGATGATTTTGGACCCTCATCTTCTGTAGTTTTAACTACAAATGATGATTGTCAAAGCAAGGAATTAAAGGGTTCTCACTGCATCACCAAGTGGATCATTTATGGAGACATGTTAGATATAACTTTGCTTTGCTTCTTCAACATTGAAGACGTACAGTACGAGTTTTATTTTGAAGATCATGAAAGCATGGCAACTATTATTGGCAGGGTTGTCCCCGTCACGTCCTGTCCGTCCGTCAGGATGTCCGGACGGACGTCAGGATTCAACCCCGGCGTCCGTCAGGATGTAATTTGAACGAGAACCGTTCATAGAGGATGAAAACTACGGAAATGGATGGAAGTTCTTCGTCGACGGGCGAGCTGGACGGGCGAGCTTCCGTCGACGGGCACGGAACGGGCGTGATGGACGGGTATCTGGACGGGCGGGATTTAGGGTATCTAGACGGTTTGGATGGACGGGTATGTGGACGGAAAACTGGACGGGCGGGTGGACGGGCATGTGGACGGGAGGGTGGGCGGTTGTGTGGACGGGTATCTGGACAGGCGGATGGACGGGTATGTGGACGGAAAACTGGACGGGCATCTGGACGGGCATCTGGACGGAAGGGTGGGCGGTTGTGTGGACGGGTATCTGGATGGGCGGGATGGACGGGTATTTGGACGGAAAACTGGATGGGCGGGTGGACGGTTGTGTGGACGGGCATGTAGACGGGCATGTAGACGGGCATGTGGACGGAAGGGTGGGCGGTTGTGTGGACGGGTATCTGGACGGGCGGGATGGACGGGTCTTTGGACGGAAAACTGGACGGGCGGGTGGACGGGCATCTGGATGGGTAAGTGGACGGTTCTCTGGACGGGTGGGATTGGATTTTTTGCCTAAATGCCCGAAGCACCCAAATTTGGTGTTGGCAAAACTTCGAAGTCAAATAAAACCTAACCAAATTGCTATTTTTAGTAGTATCCAAGTTGCTATTTTTAGGGAGTTCTTCTTGAAGTCTAGTTTTAGCATCAATAGTCTATTCTTAAAAATAAATGATAGTGATTTATCGTTCCAAGACTTTGTGCAAGGGTACCCATTGCAATCTTAACTTCTTGTAGCATTGAGAGCTTTTGGAAATGTGCCTCGAAAACACAACAAGATCTTGGAGAAAACATCACATTCAAATTTGAAATTTAATTAAAAGAAAAATATGGAGTATACTTTTAAAAGCCATAAATTGTTTGGGGTTATACATGTTAGGCAATTTAACCTCATGTTTTTTGGGTCTAAATTTTTTTAAATTTTACTTGTGAAAACTGAAAAGAGGATTGGAAGACTTCACATCATTTTTGTAGTTTTAACACCCTCATGTTCAAACATTATAATCTTTTACTCTATAAGTGATATTGTTGTATTTTAGCAACCTATGAGATTGCTAACATGTCTTGTTTGAATTTATACGGTTACAATTTTTTGCAAATTGATACACCTAGTCTCCTAATAAAAAATGTTGACATTTTGTTCAATAATGCCATAATGCCATTTGAGAGAAAATGGAAAATGTTAAATACTTTAATTTGTAAACTTTGGAGTTAAAAAAAAAATGAGGGAGTAGTCAATCATGTGTCCAACTAAAAAAAGATTCAAATTAAATAACTAATAGAAAAGAAGTTACAAAACGTGAATTATTTAGGGTTTAATTCTAAAGACTTAGAGGAGATTTCATCAATTATGAAGCAATAGAGATTTTTTTTTATTATTTTAGGCTTTGGTAAAGAATTTCCATTATTTGTATTTCTTAGACCCTAAAGTAACATACTCTCATTGTCCTTGCTGCAAGGGACAAAATGGATTTTCGATAGGCGCCCATGATCTAATTTTTTACTCAAACTTTTGAAAACTTTTTCATAAGAATGATAAAATAGAATTATAGAATGATAGATAAACTTATGAGTTTATTCATAATACAATTTCTATTCCAATCGGTGCCTAGGAGCAAGGGGTTAGGGATAGGCCACAAGAACAGAATAACCTCAAACAGGGGAGATCGGGACACTGGGCGGTCCAGGACTCCGGGTAGACAAAAAAATCCACAATAAAATGAAATACAAATTTGTATATTTTTTCTAGTTGCATTATATTTTCTTTTAAATGGGAGGCTTTCATTCATCCCATTTGGATTAGGAATGGAAAAGTTATGGATTTTTCTATGGAGCGGGCAATCCTAGCCACTTCTTTAAATAGATTTGGAGCTTTCACTTCGAATGCTAATAACTTTCAATCCATACGGTCAAACATCACAAATTTATGGTCACGTCATCTAAGACAAGTGCAGAACAAGATCCTTTGGTTCGATTCAAAAAAAAATTGGAAAATTTAATTCATAGGTGAACATAGGGGTGGTTTAGGGCTAGGGGAGGACACTCTCACTACATTTGGGGTACCCACGTGCGGCGGTGGAAAAAGTAATACATGTAATTCACCTTGAATAAACTATAATTTCATTCTAAAATTTTGAGCTTTGTTTAACAATGACTAAAGGTTTCTATTGACAAAAAATTCAATTCCAAATAACATAAGATATATTGTCTAGAAAGGGTTGAAAAATGAACTAAAATGGCATGTTCTCCAACTAAAATATTTATAGAGCTCACATGAAGATGACTATTGCATCAATATTCAACCAAAATAAACTTTCAATAGAAAGCTATTCTATATAATTTTTTTTCATTTTTCAAATTTTTTTTCTTATATAATATAGAGGTGTGAAAGTTATTTTCAGCTTTACAGTGTATCTTTTTTCTTCAAAAATTCATAACTAATTACTATTAGCACAAAAAAATACCAATAATTCAAAACATAAACTTCTAAAGTAGTAAAATCTATCCATAATTTTTTTTTTTAAAAAGAAATTAAATTTTAAGGTGTATTACTTGTTTTACTTTTTCCGCCGCACGTAGTTTGCTAAAACATAGGGAGTGTCCTCCCCGGGGTTTAGGGTGGTTTGGGCCAAAAAATGGACTTCGGACTTTAGGGCAACACCCAAAATAAAGATAGAACACTCTTTTACCTACCATCTAAGCATACAAGCTTCTTCTATACTATTACAAAAAGGTACAATAGATTACAAAAATAGACAAAGGCGAAGCAACAATATACAAGGTGGAAAGAAAACGATAAATGTACATACTTTATAAATCCGCTGAAGTACATAGTAAACTAATAAAGACTTTATATAATTACATATGTTTGCTTTGTACAACTTCCGGTATTTAATTCTATACATCTATCTAGTTATACACAATCTAGTCCAAAACTATCTATTCTACTTCTTCGATTACAACGCCTCGTGCTATGCTGTTTCTCAAAAATTGTTGCAATTCTCGTCGCGATTGCAAAGTCGTCAATAGCTGAAATGCGTCGATGTCGTATCTATTATGTAAGTGGGAATAAATGGCACTCACGAGAGCTGGCTCATGGAAGGTATTGTCTTCAATGTACGTCATTTGTTCCTCAAAACTCAGTTCAACCTCAAATCCGACTGGCGCACCTTGAGAGTTAAACATGATGCGCTGTGGATGTGGCGCACGCACAAAAATGGAGCGGTCTTGGTCCCAATGTCCACCCGCAATCTGACCAAAATATAGTCAACGCCCTGGATCACCTTCTCCAAACACCCTCCTGATCACCTCTGTCACTTGGGCATCACTCTGCCAATGTATCTCAGCAACCGTTCCTGCCGGGAGGTGTCGGTTGTCGTGGCCCCACTTCCAAAGCCATGTCACGTCTGAACCCCAATGTACTCTATTACCGAGGCCCGGTAAATTTTCTTCATTGTACTTGTACGCTGCAGGCATGTGGTCTTGAAGGCCAAACGTTTTGTACAGTCGTGCATGAAATGGAGCTCTACATTGCGCACATCTCTTTCTGGTGACCATGTGAGGAATGAGACACCTGGGGTGGTATAGATGGCCACATGTACCAAGATTCCATCCACCTTCTGGGCCAAACGGTTCTTGGCAAATTATACATGTTGTTCCATCTTGTACAAAAGCTGGAACGGACGGCCACACTAGTGGTGTAATGCCATCGCGGTTGGGTGGCCCGTACTGTTGGCGCTCGATATTGTATTGGAATTCCAAGTCTGCACGGGAATTCCAATCGATGCTTGAATTCTCGGTGAACACTGGCAAATCGTCGGTGAACATTTCTTCCACCCAAGGCCATGAGGTCAAGCCAAAATAACGTTGACCGCCATCATTGAATTCCGCAGCCACTCTCCTCACTTCACGCTGCATTTGCTCAGCCTCGTTTAGTGCCATGCTGCATGTCAACTTCATGTTGCACATTTGAAGCAACATCTGTTCCTTCTGAGGATTGTGGACCAACCGCATGTTTTGAGCACTCATTGCGGTTATGGTCTGTTCCATGTCAGTTCGAGCTGCAGTCAACACCACCACATCTGCCTCAGCGTTGTTGGCACGGAGTTCCAAAGCACGCATGGCGCTTGTTAATTCTTCCATGCTTGTGCGAGTACTTTCAACCTCTGCTTCAGCTCGCTCAGCACGTGCACGCATAATATCCAACGAGGCACTTTCTGCACTTGGAAAAATGGCCCGTGGTCGTACTACAAACTCAGGTGTATTGCTCGGGCCTGCTCTGTCTTCGTCTATCCCGTATGTAGCACGTTCCACTACAACATCGAGTGGTGGAACTGAGTCTGTGCTGAACCACCTGTTGCGCTCTACAAGCTCTGCTTCACGTGCGATGAGGCGCACGTTTTCATCTACAAGGGCCCGCATCCTTGCACTTTGAACTTCAAACTCTGCTGCATGAAGTCGTAGCGCTTCTTCTTTTTCCGCTTGCAGTGTTTGTACTAATTGGCGCAAGCGAATTAGTTCTTCAGTGTCAGCTTGGGCTCCACCAATCACATTTTGTTGGTTGACATTTGCACCGCTGCTCTGACCAACTTCTACTTCCATCAACTCCGTCCTTGGCTGCTCCACGGGTGGAATCACATCCATTTGCACATTTTGAATACCAACCAATGGCACGGCAGGAATTTGTGCATTGTCCAGTGGCACGGCAAGATTTGTTGGAATGTGGCGAGTTCTATTTGGAAACTTGTTGTCCCGCTGTCTGCCCAAAAAGCTTCTCCAATCCACATCCTTGCCAAGAAAAACCTCCGCATATGCCATTTGGCACAATGAAAGTGTCCCGTCCTTCTTCGATCTTGAACCCCAAAGTGCCAATGACACTTCAATCATCCTCTTCTTGAAGTGCGGATGGGTGCACTGGTCAATATTCACCATACCAGATTTCACGTGCACCTCGTACCGGTCGTGTGGCCAATGGCGGTTGATGTGGGCCCAATCTACAAACCGCCGACATGTCGCTCTTGTCCATGGTGATTCTGCCTCCAACCACCCAAGCTGTGCTATAATCGCTGGGGCATTAAGTGTGCCCCAATCCAAAGTTGCTCTATTTCCTCTCTTCTTTCTACCGCTTCCCTCACCTCCAGGTCCCTCACCTCCTGCTACATCCTCTGCATCCATTCTTGATACCTGCACAATGACACACACGATACTGTATGCGAATACAATGACAATTTGCTTTGCCTTCTGTTGCGTGAAGGCAATTGAAATGTGGCAAAACAATGTCAAATGTATAACACTTCCCCTCAAATTGCAATGCGAAGCTTTCTCAAGCTAGGACAGTGCAATTCAAAAGAGGAAGCAAGGGCAAATGTGAAAAAATGTCACTTATACCCCCCAGTTACCGACCCGGTTAGCAAGGGTAATTAACACCTAATCAACCCGTCCCCCCCCAAATCCAGACCGTCCACGGCGGGGGACAGCCCTGGAATGGACGGCCGATCCGTCCACGGACGGCCGGCCTCGGGTCGGAACGCCGTCAACGGGTTCGGGGCGCCGTCTCCAGGTTCGGGGAATGATTACACCGCCGCCCGAGAGTTCGACGGACGGCCTTTCCGTCCTCTAGACGGGCTGCCCGTCCCCTCGACGGCCTGGATGTGGGAGGGGACGGGCTTTCCGTCCCCTCGACAGCCTTTCCGTGGAAGGGGACGGGCTTTCCGTCCCCTCGACGGCCTGGGTGTGGGAGGGGACGGGCATTCCGTCCCCTGGACGGCCTGGATGTGGTCCTGGACGGGCTTTCCGTCCCCTAGACGGCCTGCCCGTCTCTTCGACGGAAAGCCCGTCCAGGAGGACGGTCTGCCCGTATCCTCGACGGCCTGTCCCTGGTCGGGAACGACCTGCCCATCCTCGCGACGGCCTGTTCGTGGTCTGGGACGGCCTTTTCGTCCTCTGGACGGCCCTTCACAATATATAAATTTTTTTTTTTTTTTAAAATTGGTTCAGGGTGGAAGTTTTGACAAAATCACGTTAAATAGAAAAGTAATTTTCAGATTTTCAATTTTTCACCATGTGTATATATCACACGGACAATGACATTAGAATTCATCATAGTGTAAACTTAATTTCCATTTCATGATATATTTGTTTTGTACTCAATGTAGTAGACATTAAAAACACATTCGAAGTTCAAATCGCAATAATGAAATTTCAATTTAGGGTTGTGTTGGGGGATTTTACATAAAATAGGAACTAGAGAAAAGGACCTTTTGTTTGATAGTTAGACTCAAACTCCCAAAATTGATATTTTGGGGAGAAATCTTAGATTTAGAGTAAGGAGCAACAACTTCCTAAAATACACTAAAGGAGCATATTTTTTTATTTTTATTTTTTCTAAACTCGGAATTACTTGGAGGCAAATATTGGAAAGACTACAAAATCAATTGGATACACTTTGTAACTCAACATGGTAGGTCCCAAGAAAATGAAATGAACGCTTCCAACTTCTTTCCATGTCATTGAAGTGATTGAACTGCCATTAAATTGGCACTAAATGATGCCGTTGGGTGTTCAGAGGGTGAAGTTTATTGTAAATATCTTGCAATCTACAATTCTACATAGGTCAAGTTTGTGAAATTTCTTCCGATCAATTGAACACTAGTCTAGTACTCTAGTATGAGATCCTACATGCTACAAGCAAAGGTGCACCTTAGAGGCCTAAACACATTTTTTTTTTTTTTTAATTCTTTGCTATAGAAAATTAGAAATGGCAATTTATTCAGATTTAGTATGGAAAAGACTCAAAAGAGGCCTTGCGACTTCAGTAAGTTTAGTGGCTAACATACGATACTACATAAGCAATTAATAAACAATCCATAAGAAAAACTATAGTAATTCACCGCTAGTTGCATTATAATTTAGAAGCCATAAAAAAAATATAGACACCACAAAAATGTCAAGTTCATGTACTCAATGTTGCATTTTGATTTTGAGAATAAAAATAAAAGGCAAATGCCATATGTTATTATGTTATTGTTTTAGTCTTTTAGAGTTTCCCTTTGTGTGGAAGACTACATGGAACATTAGAATCCATTCGTCTTTTTTTTTCCTTTATCTTACGGACTTACACCAATCCTCTCTTATTTGTCATAGTTACATAAACTTGAACATCAAATTCTCTTAAAATTGCAACAACGTCTAGGGTTTAGGGTTTAGGGTTTAGGGTTTAGGATATAAGCCTATAGGATTTACTTCAAAACCTAGGTTGAACCGGATACTACGAAACATGTCCTTCATTTCGGTAGTTGGCATTACAAGTGCAAAACTCAATCAAGATGTAGTCTTTGAAGTTTGAATTGGAAAAAAATAGATTAATGATTTAAATTCAAAGTTTTAGAAAACATATTGAAGACACCAAAAAATGGCATAACAATATCTGTAAAAGGTAAAACATTCTTAAGTATAGATGTATAGGGCTACATTTTTTTTATGTAATGTATGAATGGAAAGAAGAAACAATGTTTTACATGAATCAATGATATGCATATGACATATGTTGTTTAGGAGGTCTTTCACTTATTTGATAATTAACCATTTTAGAGTATTAATCTTACTACCTTTAACTAGAGCATTTAGAGGGTTGTTTTTGTCTTGGTCTTTGTATATTTGATCCATTCTCAGTAAGTTATTGAATGTTTGTACGATTGAGACTTTGAATTGAGTATACTAGTATAGACAGGGTTTAAAATTCAACAAAATACTAAATTGTCATGTGCACTTACATGCAAGGAAGGATGGAATCAAAATACAATAATTCCAAAGGTGAAATTGTTCTATGTATAATTGATAAAATTCATTTGAATTCAAATTTGAGCCCTACAGATTATAAATTATTTTAAGGGATTGCGAGATTTTGAGGTTTTGGGAATAAAAACATTGCCCAATGCCAACGACTTTCGTGAAAATGGGTGCAATTAGAATCAATAGAATGAATCAAATGTTAACATGAACATCCAAATAGAACATTAAAGGACCGACATTAAAAAGTTTTCAATTTGACCTTTGGTGATTTTTTTCTATGTATCTCCCATTATTTACGTGCAACAAAATAGAATTCCATTCTAAATGAGCAGTAAACCTCGTTTTCAGCATTTGAATGTCATCCCTGGTATTTATTTGTCCTCTAATTGAAACAAATAAATACATTAAGTTAGCACTCCTAAACTACCCGCCCCCATAGACTAATGCCCGATTGAGAGGAAGGACACCTATCCTGACAAGTCCGAGAGTGCCGAACCACATAAATGAAAAATTCGTGGAACAAGGATTAGAAATGAATTCCACTTGTTCGAACGTCCCGCTCGACGACCTTCCCGCCCTCTCGACGGCCTTCCCTTCCTCTCGACGGCCTGTCCGTCCTCTCGACGGGCTTTCCGTCTCTCGAGATTCAGATTGTCCTCTTGACGACCTGTGCCGTCTCTCGAAAGTCTTCACGTCCTCTGGACGGCCTGGCCCGCTGGACGGCTGGTCCGTGGGGGGGGACGGCCTTCCCGTCCTTTGGACGCCCAGGGTTTAGGCTGGACGGTCTCAGCCCCTGCACGGCCGTCTGTCCTCTCGACGGCTGGTCCACGGGCTGGACGGCCCTGGACGGCCCTGGACGCCCTGTCCGTCCTCTCGACGGCCTTTCCGTCGACGTGAAATGGGTATATAAAGACTGTTTTTAGGGTACTTTCGCCACAGTCTCTCTTGCTCTGACGGTGCTCTCTTGTCTTGGATTGGTTGCAGTCCTTGCTTGCGAGCGCGGGTGCTGGGTAGAGGCTGGTTTGAGGAATAAGGGGGGCGGTTTTTCACTTTGTGGAAGCTGAATTCCTAATTCCTATCATTTTGATTATTTGTTACTTGTTACTGTCACGATGGCTGGTCGAGATTTCTCAAAGAGAAAAGTTGATGATTGGTACACAGGTATTGGAAATGCACCGATGATGGACCCGGATGCAGAATCACCAGAGCCCGTTTCAGAGGCTGTAGTTGCTGAAGGGTCCGTAGCTGCAGAAGGGGCCACAGCTGCTGGGGGGGGCGGAGAGTCTTCGAAGGGGAAAAAAAAACACGAAAGAGGCACAAGTCTACAAATCCGGAGAAGTGGCCAAGCAAGGGTGCAACGCGAAAATTGCATGAAGTGGCGTTGGATTTTTTTGAGCAGTATTCGATTTCGCAGTTGAACACAACATACGTCTCGCGCGGATTACAGGGAGTGGATGTCATAAAACAAAAGTTCCACCACATGTTTTGGACAACAATGAGCGCGGATGAGTGGCATGAAGACCGCACGAAAGAATGCTTCGATCATTGGTTGGAGTCACAAGTGCAAACGTGTATCTTCAACCTTGCCCAAGTTGCGGAAAAAATAAAAGGCTTTCAGAAGAGTGTAGTGCCCAGACAACAAGCATTGAATTTGTTGCACAAGAAGGTGTATTGGTGGCATGAAGCAATGCGTGGACTGTCTTCAAACAACATCCGTTCCGCTCCGTGGTTTCAACGAAGTCAAAATTTGGCCTTTGGTCAACAGGCTGCAAGAGGAGTGGTTTTTCTTGAACGTGGAGTGGTGGTGGTTCCTTTGTCTGGCCATAGCAAACAAGGGGGGCATGGGAGGGTGCGCAAAGTATGTGTTCAAAATTCAAAACATATTCCGGAGAATATGGAATTAGCTGGGAAGTCAGCTTTGCGCGTGGATGAATTGAAGAAGTCCAGGGAGAAGTTGTCCATCGAGGCATTGGTATGTCCATGCGAGCATCCAAGGGTCATCAAATTCTTTGCTATAAATGATATGACCATGGAGTGTTATTCGCAGTGGTGGAATGGCGGTACTCTCGGTGCCATGTTTACACTGGATGAGAAGAACCGAGATCCAGATGAAATTGGAGAGGTGGCTTACGATGCAACTCCACAAACAATGCAAGCCATGAAACGCCTCATGGCATATAGACGCAAGCGCACTGAACTTGCGTGGGCAATGATTTGCATTGTGGATGCAGTGCAACAATGCTCTGTATTGCACAACGACATCACACCGGAGAACATTATGCTTCATTTTCCGAATGATGATGGCAGAACCGTGTGGATTGGTCTATGTGATTGGGGAATGGGTAGCCGCATCAACGAAGAAATCCCTTCTCTTTACCAATTCAATTGTCCAAGGAAGTTGCAGGCAACCCGAGCGCAACGTTGGTAGGTGGCTCCTGAGTTGATGTACTTGACTGGAGAGACAGGAACTTCATCATCTCCTACTCGCAGGGTTAAGCCACTGTGTGTTAGTATACACACAGATGGATACTCCATAGGCAAATTGGCTATGAAGGTATGGAAAAAAGATCGTGGAAATCTAGAGATGATTCCGGACCATACGGCATTTGGTGCATTTCAAACCATGTTGGGTGAATTGTGCAAGGTGGAGCCACTACAACGACGCTCGGTGACATACGTCGTGCAACGTCTAAGTGGTGCTCCAACGTTTTGGACACCAGCTGTGGATTGCTATCGCGAGGCTCGCAAAGAACAAGACCTTCAAGAAGAGCAGGCGCGCAATGAAGATTAGATAATAGTGTATTACCATATAGTTGCAAAGTTAGTGTTTACTTAGCACATGCGGTTATTATAATATAGGCTTGAGGACATACGTAGCAATGTAGCACACTTTGTGGCTTCAATGCATTTTGTACTCATTTTGGTTTATATAAAGATATAAAAGTATTTTACCAAAACATTGAGTTGTAAAGAACTTATTGTCTTTCCTAACTTTATCATTTAAATTGAGTTTAAACAAAAATCTTATATCTTTAGTACTAAAAACTCTGAATTGTACATCATTATAAGAAATTCCAATTAGTTTTGTGCACAATTGTAATTGTCATCATTTTTGTTGCACTTCGTGCCATAAATAAGTAAAAATAGAAAAAACAACTCACGAGATTCTAAATTTTTAGTTTTTTACAAGAGGTCCAAATATCAATAGAGATTTCTAGTCGAACCAATTTTCAATTGGTTATTTTAGTTTTCACACCCGAAACTAATAAACAACCACAAAGACGGGCTTGAAGTCAAATTTCACTATCAAACCAAATTTATATTTTTATTGAAAATCAGCATAATATTTTAATATTTCTCCCCACTCGTAAGAATTTATTTTAAATTTATTTTATTTTTTTCAGCAAAATTAATGGAAAAATGAATTTATTGTGATTTTATAAAGCTAAACGTGGAAATCTAATTTTATCAATTAGAATATGTATCAGAATAACCGGAAACTCTTACCATAAAGTCATAAACGAAGGAATGAATGAAAAACATAGTTTTAGAATTTTAATTAAAATTAAATTTGAAAAAAAGAAAACATACATGAAAAAAACACCAGACTGTCAGATTGTGTTATTTGGATTTTAACACATGGAGTTTTCAATTGCAATAACTCTTTCAAATTTAGACCTCGATTCTTTCGTATTCACAAAAAAAAATTCAAAAACAATATTGCTCCAAACTCCAGAGGCCTAATTTTCCATAAATCGTAGTGAAAGTTAATTTGAAATTGCAAAGACCGCATTCAGAAAACTAGTTCTTCCAAGTTTGAATGCTAATATCTTTCAATCTATTCGGTCAAACTTCATGAAATTTTTTCCACGTGATAAAAAACATGTGAAGTACAAGATCTTACGGTTAGATGTTGTAAAAAACATTTTTTCCACATGTTGAGGCAAATGCAAGAGAAAAAACAGTTTTGCATCCCTTTTTCTGTAATGACTTTGGGACTTTAGGGGTAAATAGCTCCATGAGAATGAAAGGAACCTGAGTCATATTTAATATTAATGCTGATTTCAATATGCAAGGTATTGAGCCTCTAAAAAATTTGCATTTGAAAATGTGAAGACCCTATTGTCATTTCAAAAACATTCAACGTCTTCCATGCCTAAGAATGCGCACAGAAGTATTTGCATTTGCTTCTTGTACTATTGGTTCATTACCACCAATTTCTTCGAGTGGACCTTGTCGAGGCACCGGCCCCCTGTAATCACTATCTCCTGGAACCTCACCATCTTCACCTATAGTACCACCGATGGATGCACCATCATCATTGGAATGATTGGATGGTGCACTATCACTTTTGTTGGAGGCCTCATCATTGCGGTTTCGTTGTGGTCGAGCTATAGAAGACAACGTCCGAAGAGGTCGTTGGCCCGTTGCGTCCATAATGCCATCTGTATTGGGCCCTCCCGTTTGAACTTCTCTTAAAAATGGTTGGGAAGCCGCTTCTTCCCTCCTCAGCCTTCTACGTGCTCTAGTATTCACACGTTCACTGGTAGTACCTTGTGGTCGGGGACGCTTCCCTCGATTATTGGCATGTACAGGTGGCCACAATGAATTCGTATTTCTAGTCACACGTTGTGACACCATACCAACCAATCGTGTACCTACCGACGAAGTTGGTTCGTGTGGACGAACTTCGGAACTAGACGGCCTTGATGAACTTTGGATTTGTAGATTTTCCAATACTGGCATCTGCCATTGTGCAACCGAGACTCGATTTGGAGGGGGCATATGTGCTTCTCCACCTTGAGGGGGCCCTTCTCTACGAGTGGTCCTCATGGGCAAGGACGGTGGTACTACTACTTCTTCTTCACGTCCTCTTCCAACGTCAACCCCATCTCTGTCTATTGTGGCATCAATTTGTACATCCATAGGGTCTGGACTTAGTGGTCTCGGTGCCACAACGTCCTCATTTGTATTGCCCCCACTTGGCCCAGCATTCCACGTTTGTGGCATTCGTGGTGGACTTCCTTGATGTCCCTCGGAGGCATTGTCGTTATTATCCCCCTCTTCAAAGTCAAATACGGATGCATCAATTAGAGGACGCACTCCTCCAAACCCACCAAATCTATCAAACGGTGGCTCGTCATCGTCATTGGAACTATCATCTGAATCGTCATCATCTGGATCAGAGCGAACCGAACCACGGTCTAGACCATCAAATTCATCTGTCATGGAATCCTCTGACATCATGTTTTCAGTGTACCACCTTGTCGGATTTGCTGCAGCCCTTTCTCTTAGAGTCTTGGAATTGGTATAAATGTAAACCAATTCCTCAGCACGCTCAGATGTCAATCTATTGCGTGATTTGTTGTGGACAAACGAATACATGCTCCAATTGCGTTCACATGACGATGCAGAACACACTTGTGCGAGGATCTTTTTGGCAATCGGTGCAAGTGTACGAGCACCGGCTCCGAGAAGGTCCCACCATTCGTGAGGCTGCAAATTCAAGGTGTTTACATCAGGGAGTCCACTGAAAATGCCTCGCCGATCTCTAAATGCTTGGTACTCAGACAAAGCTGACACAAATGCTTGATCTCCAACCGCCAATTTGCGCAGAACTCTCAATATGGCTTCTCTTGCCTCATCATCATCCATTAGCAAGACTTCGTCAAGTAAAAAGGGATTCAATAGAGCCCCGGCGTAATGCAAATCCGTCCTCAGCATGTCCCAGCGCTTGTAGAAATCATCGATGGCGGAAATTGCATACCGTGGCTCTAATGAAAATGGTGGATCCCTCAAAGATAAAACATGCTTTTCCACCTTTTTCATCACAAGCCATGCCTTGTCCAAGCACGGATGCTTTCCATCAAACTCTCGAAGAGCAATCAACACGGGCTCCACTATGTGTACAAAGTTTAAACATCTCCTCCAAAATTCATCCGTTCGCACATATCGTCGCACATCATTAGCTTTGCTTTGCTTTTCACTGGATGCCAATCTCCGCGTGTACTCATTCCACTGCGGATCGTGGATTGTTGATTCTACCGCTTCCCTCACCTCCACCAAACGTTCAATCATGAGGAACATGGTTGCAAAGTGTGTTTGAACGGGATTTTTCAAAACGTGATTAGGAGAATGTCGTCGAAAGATTGCAAGTGGCATGTGATGCGTTCGAATGTATTTCACAATTGACTTGGCTTTCTTGACCATACTTGTAATCCAATCTTGTTTTCCCCAATCTTCAAGTAGAAGGTCAAGTGCATGTGCTGAACACCCTTGAAAATATATGTGTGGAAATCTACACATTAACAGAGCGCCAGCGGCCAACATGTTTGCTGCATTGTCTGTACAAACTTGTACCACGTTCTGTGCCCCTACCCCGTCAATGTAATCACCCATGCAATTAGCCACGTAAGTAGCATCTTTGCATTCGCCTGTTGTGTCTATCGATCCAAGAAATACCTCTCCACTTGTACATGCCAACATGACATTCATCAATGGTCGATGTGTCACATTATCCCATCCATCAGAGCATATTGTAACGCCATACTTGTGGATTGGTGCCCTTATCTTCTCTACTACAATTGCTGCCACTTCATCTTTTGTAGATTTTATGAGCTTTGTACGAAGTGCATGGTACGCTGGAGGTTTGTAGCCAATTCTCGATTCCGATGTTGATTTCACTGCATCCAGAAAAGCAGGATGCCTCACTACATTGAATGGTATATTGGCTTCATAGAAAAACTTAGCCCACTTCTTGTCTAGTACTTGCTTGTTTGATGCGTTCATTCCATCTTGTACAGACAATTGCCTCATCGATCGACTGTGGGTCAAATTAGGAATGGGCGCCTCCGATGATCGTACTTGAGAGCTTTGCCCCCCAGTATTTTCCCATCCATCATTTGCTGAGATTGAAGCATCAACTTGTTGCTCGCCACGTACTACACTTGGTAGTATCGTTGATGGTGATGTCACTTCCACGTCGCGTCCAGGTCCATGCAAAGTGTCCGTAGGTATATGTCCTCCACAATTCCAAAACATTACCTTCACGGCTGCATTGACTTTAGTGCACGCCCTCACTCCCTGGACGGTGTCGTTTCGTCTGTATCCCAAATGGAAAAGCAACCGATCCTTTCGGTAGCTTAGTAAAGTTTCGCAAAACTTGCAAGCAACTTTTCCATCTGGCCGTAGTGTGTACCAAGGTTCCCACTGTGATCTTCCTCCACCCATTGCTCTTATCTGTCCTCCTCTACCTGCCCCTGCACCAAAAAAAAGATTAGTATTCTGTTTGAAATGTGATGTGGCAACAATACTTGTTGCTCTCACAACAAGTGCCACCACAACACACTCTTCTTGGACTTCGCTCTACCACAATGGTTGTACTCCAACCAAGACATGAAAGGCAAAATTAGCAAGGGAAAGTAATCTTGAATAGGCGGAAGTCCTTAATATACACCTTGAAGCCCTCCCTAAAACCCTAAAACCTAAACCCTAAACCCAGCTAGACGGACATCCGGCTGATGGGGTGGACCCTAAACCCGCAGCCCCACACCCTAAACCGTTCAAGCGGCGACTGTCCCGTCCAGCGATATTCCGGTCCAGGGGACGGGATGGATTCCCGTCCTGTAGACGGTTTCCCGTCCAGAGGACGGATTCGCGTCCAGGGGACGGATTACCGTCCTGGAGACGAGAATTCCGTCCAGGAGACGACCTCTTCGTCCAAAGACGGGCTCTCCGTCCAGGGGACGGATGGGCTCTCCGTCCAAGAGACGGATGTCCATTCGGCGACGGAATGACCGTCCAAGAGACGGCCCGACGCCGTCGCAGACTGGACAGACTTCATCCGCGCCGCGAATGGTCCCGTCAGTATCGGCGACGGGCTCTGACGCGTCCGGACGGACGCGTCATGACATCCGGATGTAAAAAGCCAACGTCACGTCCGGATAGACAACCCTGATTATTGGACTTGGGGTGCCTCATTCAAAAGTCATTTTAGAATGTGGGAGTCCTCATGTGATAGTTGTTGAAATTCCAAAAGAAGATTGGGATGTTGTGTGGGCCCATTCAAATGATATCCCTTGTTCAATCCCAGAAAGCAATGTTTTGCAGCAAGAGAGCTTTCCTAACATCCTCCATTATATCGCAAACGTTATTAACATTGATAATATTGTTAGTAAGGCAAATGATGGTGGTATTGGGGGAGATAATGGAAAGGGCAAGGCTCAGGGTAATACTAATGACAGTAAGGGCAAGGGCAAGGTTCATGACAATGACAATCGTGGAAATATTGGTCATCCAAATGGAAGTTCTAATGGACCTCCTGATGATAATGATGAAAAGAGAAAGAAAGATAATGATGGAAATGATGATGAAAAGGACAGTTGTGAACAAGATGATGGGAAGACTTCCAATGCTTGTAAAGAAGTCCATGCTGTGGTTTATTTGCGCTTATTGCCAGGGGGAGTTCTTGAGGATAAGGAAAAGAAAAAGGATCTTGGTGAAGTTTATAAGGAAGAGGTAGAAGGAAAAGAAAAGGAACTTGGGGAAATTTATGAAGAAGAGGAAGATGAAAAGGAAAAAGAAGAGGAAGGTCGTAAGGGAGTGGAAAAGAAAAACAAAAAGAATATTGTAGCATCATGGTGGCATGCTTTTACAAAAGGTGAGAATGCCAATGTTATTGAAAACCAACCAAAGAGGACAACTACTGAGGGAGTTGAGAATGGAGATGTTGATGAAAGTCTCCTAAAAGAGTTAGAGAATCAAATCCATGCACAGATGGTGTTTACCTTCACATGTAGAGATGAGGTTAACAGACCATTGAAAGCCATTAAAGCAGCCATTCATCCAGTAACTTTCCAATTTCCCTCCAAAAACGAGGAGAATTATGTACAAAGGAGGCGGTTTGGTTGGTTTCACCGAAAATTGCAAGTTGCTTTTGGAGTAGTTGATATACAAGTTGCAGATCTGGACGCAAAGTCCTGCAAAGTCCTTGATTCTTCTGAAGTTGAGGAAGTAAACTCACAAGGACATTCAAAAGGAAATGCAAGAATGTCTACAAATGTCTACAAAGTGCAAATGGGAATGAAGCATGGTGTCATTGCAAGTGGTGAGTATAATAGAACAAATGGATCGGAAACCAAGGCAATTGAAGAGGTTCAAAATTCTTGGAAAACCAACAAAATACTTACAAAGGGTGGCTTTTCCATTTTAGATCATACAGATCTAAATTGTCAACAACTCAAGTATTCATACCGTCCTCTCTTTCCATTCAAAGAGAAAGAGTTTGAGATAATAGATGAAGATGATCGCTTGAACATGTATGAAAATCCTATTTGTCAGCGACAACCAGTGAGTTGTGAAGGTATATGGCAACCATATTCAGAAACTTTGGAAGCATATAAACTTGAAGCAAGCAGAGAACTTGGAATGACTAGAATCTACAAGTCAAAAATGGAGACCGGAGAAGAGAAGAAAAAAAATCAGCCTCTTTGCTTCATTCAAAAGTTAGAAAAGGTGGTGTATTTGAACCATGCCATGTCACACTTGACTTCCTCAAAAACCGAAGTGTCCTTGAAAGAGCATCAAGGTGATCCATTTCTTACTCAAGCACCAGATAATAGAGAGCCTAAATGGCCTAGTAACAATCCTCTTGTATGTGTAGAGCAAAGTATGAACATTTGAGCATTCTCAATTGTTTTAAGACACTAACAATCAAGGCTTTTAAACTTTCTTGTTTCCTATTTATGAATATCAAGCAAAATTGTCATTAATCCCAATACGGCACACTCTAAGACCAACAACATGTATGTGATTTCCAATTATTTCATTCACATTCACTAGTTTGCCTACATTGGATTTTTGAATAGCAATTGCCATATTTTCCATAATCCATACTTGTCTAAGATTTCATGGTATTGAATGATTGTTTATACTTTAAAAAATATTATTGGGACTAGGCAAAAATCTATATCACCAGGATCATTGGTTACCCCCCTACAAATGTTAATGTCTATGATTATGAAAGCCATAATAAAAGTAGGATTAACTTCATTTTACATGTTGGCTAGATCATTTTGTGAGATCTACTATGTGAATTCAATTTTGCCTCTTAATTATGGAAGTTGCAAATTAGAATTATCTTCAAACCTTCAAATTTATAGGTTCGAAATTATTGAGAGTAGCAAAAAAATTCTCATAGATTGAGATTACTTTCAAGGATATTTGTATCAAGATCATCTTTAAAACTTTCAAGAAAATTGGGTCAAATCTAGATGAAGTCTACTCTTATGAGGCCATGCCACTCTATATCATGAAATTAATGTTCAATCTATAAAGGATGTTCTATAACCACAAAAGTTTTGAAGAAGTAGAAAAATTTCATTTTTTGTTACCATAAACTAGAAATTCCCTAAATATTGCAAACCTAGTCTTCATTCTATTAATAAAAAGTGAGATACAAATGACATATGAATGGTTGTGGCATCAACATAAGGCCCATAGGTTTGATGAGTTATAGAATACTTTGGCCATTGCAACATTATGTTAACATTTTTACTTTTGCTATTCTTTTTAGAATTTGCATACTATTTTTGTCTATCAATTTTTATTTTTTATTTTTTAAAGTAATGCAAAAATTGATTATTACACATGATATTACAAATTAGTGCTACAAATAATTTAAAGAATTAAAAAATGGATAAAAAAGAGATTTACGAAAGGATTGGCTATAATTTAAAGAATTAAAAAAAAAAAATGTCATGTGGCAATGACAAATGACATAATAATGGTTGTCGCAATGGCATAGGAATTTTTTTTTTTAATGCCATCATTCTAGGTGTAAGATTGTCAATGAAAGTACTAGCATAATCCAATTTTTATGCCACAAACAACTAGCAAGTGAACTCATGCTTCCAACAAACATGCAAATTGAAGTGAAGTGAAAAAGATGAGTTGATGTTGGTTAGTAGAGACATGATTTGCAAAAAAAAAGTGTGCTTAGGGTTTGTGAGAATGGAAAGAAAATGGAACTAGGTGGATGGGTTAGGTGTAGTGTTGGTGCTTGTAATCCTTGTATTGCTAGGTTTGTGCTAGCTACGTGATCCTCTACAACGCGACTCTGAACCATGGTGCCAATCGCCTTATATTGCACGTCTACCAAGATTACATTATCCATCTCATTTTGGGACCCATGGCATATTTCTCCAAGAGCTACAATAGTTGAGTCCTTTGTGCATTCAACCCTAAAACCAAGTTGTAGTTACTCTTATGTTGGTGTCATCTTGCTCTTGTCCAGAATGCTAACTTATATGTCTTTTAAAGAATCACTCATTTTTTGAAGGTTTTAAGTTTGACCTAATGAATCCATGCATTTTGTGTTGATGGTGCACTTAAACTATGCTAAACTTGCTACCTAGAGTCCCAACCTTTTCACTGTAATATAGTTTGTGTAACAATTAAGTATCCTAGATTCCCATAATATGGGTTTTTGAGTGTATTTGTGTTGTAGAAATTATGGGGGTGATTAGTGGACTTACAAGATAAAGGATCGTATTCTTATCAACACTCGGCATTTGCTTGTAATGTGATTTTGTAGAGAGATGGACAACTTTCTAGGACTATTGGCTTGTCTAGCTTTGTCACAACACCATGTTCCATGTTAGGAACCCAACACCTTTTTTGGCTTTATTTTAGAGTAGAGATTCTATAACTACTTGCAAACTAAAAATCCTCATAACTTTTGACTCATTGATCGAAATGGAATGATTCAAAGGTTTCCACATCTATATAACTCTAGGAAACCAATTTCAAATTTTTGTTTCTGAAAAAAATAATTTTTTCTGATTTGCTTGGACTACCCGGCTACAAAAAGAAGTAACATATTAAGCCATAGCTTTTGACTCATATTTCCAAATGTCATGAAATGTAGTGCATATGAAATATATTCCTCGCCCCCACCTTCTAATAAAATTCGAACATGAAATATACAAATCTTCAATCACAAGTACCTACCCAAAATTTCTATATTGCCAAAAAACACATGGTGGTCCTTTAGGGATTTATTATGGAAGTTGCAAATTAGAATTATCTTTATATCTATAGGTTCCAATATTATCAATATTGTGGTATACAAATACAATTATAAAAGGTCTTCGATCACCAAGTGCATTATAAAAAAAGTGCATTATTGGTTTAAGTTAATACATGATTAGAGTCACTTTTGCAACATCAAGAGCATGCTAGTCTTCATTCTATTAGTAAAAAGCAAGATGCCAATGACATACAAATGGTTGTGGCAACAACATAGGGCCTATAAGTTGATGAATTATAGAATACTTTGGCTGTTGCGGCATTGAGCCATTGAACACTTTCCTACTCTAAAATGTTGGGTTCCTTTGGTTACAATACTCCTGAATACGCCATGTCGGGAACCTACACTGTGAAAAGTGATATATATATATATGTATAGTTTTGGTGTTGTGATGCTAGAGCTTCTCACAAGTGCTCAGCTCCTTATCAACTCATACATGAATGCACTAAGGTAGGAGGTCCATAAGTGGACCATCAAATTTCTGGAACTGAATTTTAGGGAGGTGAAACACCTTGAAGTATTTTTCAATAAATTTTCCTTCAAAGACAAGGAGAATTGACATCTAACCCAAGTTGTTTCATATTTTTTGAAGCTTCATGGAATTAGTTATGAAATTTTGAAGTCAAAACACCATAGGGATCTTAAAGCAACCACCCCCTGAAATGTACACCGTTGGTACATTTTGATAAATTGAAGAAACCAGAATGTACCTCTGAGGCATGTTCCATTCAAAATGCCTGATCCGAGTTAGAGACTCCTACCTTTGTCAAAGTCTTCTTAGTCTTTTTACCTAATAGATTGGTAGAATCACTCTTTTGAATTGAGATCTCCTGAACATAGCAAGATATATCAAAATCACTAATAGCAAATCCAAATATACCGTGAAAATCCTAACCATATTACAATTGTTTAGAGTCTAAAATATATTTTTTGTTAAAGCAATCTTAAATATTTCTATGGATTATAGCTTATGAACCTACTTGTGGCAAGCAATTATAGTTCAAGATCAAGATTAGAGCAATCTTTGGTGTGGTGGGCTACTCCTTAGCTATATGATATTCATGCACTTGCAAGTATGGTGGATCCAATGTTGAAAGGCAAATACCATGCCAAATCCCTCTCTTGCTTGGTTGATATTGTTGCTCTATGCATTCAAGTATGTTCTTTGCAATCCCTGTGAAATTGTCAGGTATGGTGATTGTAGGAGAGCCTTGAAAGCAAATACCTGCCTATGTAATACTCCATCTTGTAGATTACTAGATTGGCCCATCATATTAAATGTTGTAGAATGTAAAAGACCATACATATTGAAGAGTAAAAATGGAGGAAAATAGATGGTAATGGTTTGCATTTATTCTACATGCCATTTTCTAAACAAATGTAACAAGATTTATTTTGAGTTGCAACAATTCCAAAGTGTAAAATGAAGATGGAAAAGTATGAAACCAAAAGATCTCCTTCACTTGAACTTGATCGATCTCAACTTGAGTCAAAATTGAAGGCACCAAATAATTCCGTGTGGAGCCCATTTTTGTGGTCACAAATAAAGAAACATATGGATACAAGGATCAAGTTCTAGTGTTCTATAGAGTTAAACCATGAGAGGCTAATTTGAACCTTGGATCACTAAGGGGTCAAAATCCCCCCCCCCCCCCTCCCTTCAATCTCAATCCTTCACAATAGAGGTTATTTTGTCTTTTAACAAGGGTAGGATATCTTCTACCTTTGGTATCAATGTCCCCCGAAGTGATGAGTTATTAGGGTTTAGGTTCAAAATAATTATGATTTTGAAGAGTTGAAAGGTTCTTTTTTCTTTGAACTAAGTAATTTAAATACAACCAAAACTATTACTAACCCAAAACTATCATGTGTACATTCTTGTTGAAATTACTTCATTAATTTTGAAGGTGGAATGTACACGGTTTGGACACTAGAGCTTAGTCACAATTTAATAATAAAACCATGTTCACCACTTTGAAAATTCATAAATTATTCACACGGTTCAAACGGTGTCTAAATAATGCATGCTAAAGTGCGTTGGAATCATCTTATAAGATCTCCAAAAAATAATTTGTGTCAGACAATAGTAAATAGGATTAGTTTCAATTTTAGGAGCACATCCCTCATTGCCCTCTCTAATGTGCTTTCTAATAATTCTATGGTGTGTGAGTGCGTGCAGCCGGAGCCAGAGTTCCGACCTCCCATATCCGAAGTGGTGCAGTCACTTGTACGATTGATGCAGCGTGCCACTTTGAGCAAGCAAAGATCCGACTCGGAAGCAGGGTTGGACTCCATTGAACCCTCTGAGAATTCAATCTGAGACACTGATTTAGAAGAAAATAATCAAAAACTACAGCTTCATGGCGGCCAGCATCTCCCTCTGGGATGCCAAAGTTTTAATTATCGACCTGCCTATTCTTGAAGTGTAGAATTAGCTTCTGTAATTAATTGCAGATGAATTCATCCAAGTCCTAGTTTCGATTCTGTGACTTTGACTAAAGCAAGGGAGAATCAGGTTGTCTTCTCTGCTGAAAATGATCTCTCGGAGTCGCTGCAAATTCCATGTTGCGGCTACGATATGGAGGTTGATTAACACTCCCTAAAGTAGACGATCACTCAAACAATTCATTATATCTGTTGTATGGGTATGGTGAGGGGAAAAATTTCCTTGTTTACAAAAATAGATTTAAGAAGGATTTCATATTTTTTTACATTTTTTTCTTCAAAAACAAAATTACCATGAATTTTTTTCGTGAAGATTTCATTCAACCTATTCTTGTTATATACTCCACTGCATTTCCAACTATAGGCTAATTACAAAATCGACCATGCTTCAATGTAGGTGATAATTGTGATTTCCAATGTACATCTTGTGATCACTATATGCTTTCAACTTACACCTCCCAAACATTTGTGTTGCTCCTATTCTATGTGAGGTGTCACCTAAGCCACAACTCATAGAAAACAAAGCAGCCTAACTAGCGAAAATGGTTGGTTGGTAGGAAAGGGGTCGGCTCCCCTAGCTAGAATTCAAGGGAGTGTCATTGAATTCAGAGTTAGTGTTTGATTGTATGCAAGTGAGTGATGCTATTTGGTTTCTCAGATGAGCGTGTCACAACAGTACTTGGCTTGGTATTTGGAAGAATTTAATGTTGTTTTTTGGTAGCTAGGCCCCACAATTGCCAGTACCTAGATACATGGTCAATTTCATTAAAATGGCAGTATTCCGCATGCCATTTTAATGGAATATCTTCTACAAATGGAGAATAAGTGTGCCACGATAGGGTCATACATTTGCCAATTTTATGCCTAGCACATTCAAATCACTCCTAGTTCACGCATTTTGACTCCCCTCGGACAATCTTTCCATTGTTTTCATTCTTTCAGTGGTTTCATTTTGTGCCATTTTAATGGAATACCGCCATTTTAACGAAATTGACCATATACGAATATCTCTGTTCCTAATCCTACTGTAGGTGTAGCTTGGACTGATCAAGCTACCCGTTAAACTTATTCTTTTTGGAACAGTCCTCATGTCTTTGAATGCTTCTGAATATGTAAAGTATCACTTGGAAACGTCGATTCATTAGCCAGCTTTGGATTTGTCGCCTGATTTTTGTATATGCATTTGTGCATGTTCTAATGGAATTAAATCAAGATTACGTACAGAGAACAGAAACCGGTTCTAAAACGTTGAATAACGTTGACTCTAGATGGTGCGCTTGTGCCGGGTCTCAATCTATCCTGGATTGGTATTATCGTAGCTTTCCAAGTGGGCATTATGCTTAGTATGTTCTTGGCCCAATAATATGGTCCAATAACAGATTGATCCAGTTTTCGTCTGCACTCAAGCTTAGACCAGTCCTAGTTTTCGAAGCTTTGTGCGCTTGAGTATCACAGCATAGGCGACCCTGAAACTCGCCATTTTAGCGAGTATGATCATAGACGTTTTGTCTCTTCTAATTTTGATGCTACGTAGCGGTGACACTGCTTACCCGTGGCGGTATCGTAGCTCTATATTATTACTGCTGGCATTGCAAAAATTGGAGCCAGCGCGTCAAGTTAAGTCTCTCACAGGGGCGTTCTAAATTAGCACAGCCCACTTGAAAAACATTCACAAAGAACTCCAAGGCTGCTATTTCTATCTTCACAAACGGTAGTATTTCACGTGAAGACGATCATTGTGATTAAACTCCCTCAATGTGATCAGATGACTCATTGCTCATTGCTCATTAGCAATTGCTCATTGCTAATCAGGAATCAGGACTTGGGGTGTGTGAAAGACTGGACCCCCAATGCCCCCCCCCTCCACACTGTCTGCGAGCCTCCCGACATCGTCAAACACGCCTCAAAAAAATTCTCTTCTGGTAAAGACCTCATAACCCCATATTGTATTTCTCGAGTCGCGTGACGAGGAACTCAAAACTATCGGTATGCAGGCTGCTGGATTTACCTACAGTACTGTACAGGTATAGCCAATCAGTAAATCTGGGATCAAAACAGAGTGGGTTCTTCGGAATCTCGAAGTTCAATCATATCCAAAACTTACAGTAACTTATTAGCGCCAACAAGGCACTGACAAAAAGTCGACCCTCAAAAGCAATCCCGTGAACATGTGTCGGGGGGAATATTACATATTTAACCAAATGGTCATGTTCGTGGAAATGGCATATTCCAGAGCGCAAAAACTGTAACATTTGGAGTGTCCAACTACGAAAAATATAGATATGGGGTTTCAGTTGGGCAACTGAATAATTGAGTGAGACTCTGTGGCCGGTGGGGGAACTGCGCCCATTTCAGTGAGTGAAATCCTTATATTATGGGGTAGTTGGGCAACTAATATGAGGTTATTACGGGTCCCGTCTGTATTTCCCCAAGGAAAGGGCCAGGGTGAACTGCCCCCCTCATTGACTCTTTTTACCTCTGGGGAAAACACTGTGGAATTTTTTATTTGCAATCAGATGATAAAATTTGCAAATTCTGAATTCAGATTTGCAACCAATGGCTCCAAATTAACTTGGGGAGGTTTAGAGATTAGAAAAATCACAGCAAAAATTAGGTGTTTTTTTTCCACAATAACCCCTGGACAAGGCAATGAGGGTGAGTTCACCTTGGCCCAAGGGAAGATCTTCCCAAATTTCATTAAAGTATTAATTCTTTGACCCGACCCACCACCAAGTACTGTACACAACGCGTAAACTGCCTTGCTCAATACACTAATGATGATAAATAGTGTTACCTACACTAATTGATTTAAAAGAGCTATAAGTTTTTACTGTTGATGAATATTTTTACCAACTATAGGTGTAAAGATCTCCCACTTAAAATGATATTAGGATCTATACACTCAGTAAAAATATTCATCAAAAGTAAAAACTTATAGCATTTCTAAAATAGTTAGTATGGCTAACACTATTTATCATCATTAGTGTAGTCAAGGAGGACTTTGTCAGCTGTCGTGTGGTGGTAAGGTACTCCTCCACAGCTTTCCCTCTCCATGCTTGCACCACCTAAGTCCAAAAGGAACCAATCACATATTGTCAAGTCCGGTTTCCAAGGCAGATTTGTCGCCATTCCATTGGATAGTCAGAAGATAACAGAACCTTTTTTTACACCCTTAGATTTGCGAAAAGTACAGATACAGACGGACGTTTGTGATGAATTATTAGACTTGGCATTATGTCCTGCAATGCTCTTGAGCATTATCTAGTCCGTTTTGCAAGTTCCAAGGCTGTGAAACCCTTCTGTAGCTTTTGAGTTCCAATTTGCTCTGTGAGATCCCTGTTAAGCTCAATGTAGGCTAGTTCATCTGGTCCCAGAGGAGAAAGTTTGTAGCTTTCAGTGTCTCAGATTTGTAAACGGCTCTTCCCTTCAGGTCGAGTGCCACTAGCTTGTCACTGCGCAGTTTGTGGGTGAAGGACGAGGGAATAGGGTTTCTTTGGAGGACGCCTTCTTCTCCCACGCATAGTGTTGTTCGGATCTCCTGCATCAAAGCGTGAAGGCTGAGTTCCAAAGCCCGAAGTTCTAAACTAGGGTGATGGTAGAGTGCAGGCTTACACAAGCGTTGCAACTGGTGAGAATGATTCTACACTTGTCGTCTTTCAGATTTTGGTTTTGTTCTCTGCGATTGCAGCTAGGTTGATTATCCGTGTGAAGTTGTGAAGTAACTGATGGCCGGACAGAGAGATCCGAGTATGAACATCGGAGAGTTGTACAGTACTACCGAACAACGAATTACTTGTTTAGGCTAGATGTACATGCTAAATGCCTCACAAGGAGCTAGATTCTTTTGAATCTCCAGTGTGACACACTAGGGTAACATATATGACACCTTGCATGATCAAACTCCCGCCTATCATGTTTTCTATGGTTGTATGTAAGCCCGGTGTGTAATCTCCTAATGAAATCGTGAGGCTTGAATCCCATGTGCAATGCTATGGTAAGTGTTTTGCAAATTGTCGGGTCACGGGGATTGCAAATTGCCTCCTTCCGCATGACGATTTAGTGGTTGTGACTGTGTGCAGTCTCGACGTCCTATTACTCTGGTGGTTTCTCTTAATCACCATTTGTCGGTAGAGGTTTTGTTCTATTACGGAACCAAAATCTCTTTACACGCTCTACATGGACTAATTGCATGGGGACATTGCAGACTAATCGATGGCATCAAATCTGAGAATAGCCGAGGCCGAGAGTGAAGAGTTGTCAGGATCCAAAACAAGTTCTCTGAATTGTTCAAGAGTCCTAGCAGCATAGCCGCCATAGCACTTCCCGCAAGTATATTTCACGTCTTCTTATTTTCTCACAAAAAGCTTAGTAAAGATGGTGAATGAAGACTCCGCCAGGCTCCAGAACCAGTCTTGTGTAATCTATGAGGAAGTTGTGAAGATCCGGAATCGTGACCGGCTTGTATATTATTCCTTTGCTAGCCTTCCCACTTTTTCAATCGGTCTCTCTAGCACTGAGGGTGAATACCTACCTCTAGCCCGACTTCGTGGAAGCAGTGTTGATCTAAAGGACAAATCTCGAGCCCGACTTCGTGAAAGCAATGTTGATCTAAAGGACAAATCTTTGGCCCACTATTTCCAGATGCCAGAACTTGGTGCGAGGGTATTTGTTGGTGACGGTGATGGATTTGATACCATAATTTGTCATATGTTTGATGGACGTGATTATGAACGCAAATTATATAATTTTGATTCTGAGTATGCAACAATAAGCTCTCTCTACAAGGATGATCGCCATGGTGGACTTAGCAAGTGGTTACTAGCACAACTTGTAGAGTTTGGAAGAAGCAAGGACTCTTTAGAAGTGATCCTCAGTGGTACTGAATTGTTCGTTGACCCACATTTCGTTGGCTGTCGGAGAATCACAGTGGGAAATCTAGGAGGAAAGAGCTCGAGAGTATTTGGCTCTAGCTTTGATTACAAAGATTACACCGGTGATGAAACCATTAGGCAATCGTTGGGTATTGATGAGCAGCCAAGAGACCCTGTACCTGGTGTGTACTTTAATGATGATTGGGAGGATCACTGGGAAAGTGTGGAGGAATTTGATTTGTGGCGATCTACCCAAGGATCATACTTGGAAAAGCCCAAATTCATGATGAGCGATCATCAAGATTTTGTATTTGACCTTCCTGCCCTTGCTACCCTTCCAAAACGGGATGTCCTACAACTTACTAGGTTTGATGACTTTGTAATTTTGGGTACTTGTCACTTCTTGCACCCTTGCAAGGTTATATCCAAAAGAATGCTTCTAAAACAGTTGATGTTATTGCTGCTCAACTTGTCAAAGGTGCCATGGAAGAGTATTTGTCTGTGCTTTCTTACAACGCATATCCAATCACTGCTATTGTAATTTTTTTGGACCACAAGGAGATCTTGCTAAGAGAAATTAGAGAACACAAAAAAGAAAAAAAAGGTAAATTTTTTTTCTCATACATGTGATCCTATCTTTGATTCCCACATTTATTAGATCATGTTTTAGTGCTAAAGATTTTAGATTGCTTCTATTTTCAAACCCAAAAATGTGAATTTGTATGAGTTGAATTTATTCACTGTAAGTGACTAACCAATGGGAATGTGTGGTTAAGGGCTTGAATCATTAGTATTTATTGGCACCTTCTATGATTTTTGACAATGTGTGTTTGTAAGTATTGTAATTATTTCCTTATAACATTAATAATTATTTAGTTGATTAAAAAAATTAATACTTGTAATTTCATTTCAATGAAGTATGATTCAAGTCTAACTTAGTTTTCATTTTCAATGTAGAGCATATGGCCCCAAAAGACAAGGCTATATTATTGGGATTATTGGGACTAAAGGGAACTCTACAATCAACAATATTGAAGGATGATAAAAAGATTACAGAATTGAAGGAAGAAGAGAAGGTAACAACATTGAAAGAAGAAGAAAAGATATTTTCATTAGAGATGGATGACAAGAAAGGAATTATGATGGAAGATGATCACAAGGTGAAGATACTTGTTGGTGAACATTTGCCAATTGCTGCACAAACATCAACAATTTCACTTGAAGAAAATGAGGTGAGTGAAATTGAAGTATTTAAATGAATGCTATTTTACGTGTACTTGTGTGTTGTTATTAAATCAATATCTTTCATATTCATTAGTTGTTAATTTGCATCATTTGATTCTAATAAATAATACATGATGCAATCATGGCCTTATTAAAAAACTTGAATCAAATGTTTAATGTTTTTATATTAATTTTGTTGTGTTTTCCTTCTATGATTAGCTTGGAATGAAATTGATAGCAATAAGCTCCAACTTAACAAGTACAAAAGTGCAAGATGATTCCAAAGCCTCATCTCCTATAGTTTTAATTGAAGATGATGATTGCTATAGCAAGGATTTTGAAGGAAATAAGGTGACTACTCCCTAAAGCAACAATGCTATTGAATCCTTTAAGGGTTTTAGGGTCTTAAGGTTTAAAGTTTTAAACACTATTTCATGTTTACTTGTGGTGTTGTAAATCAATGTGTTTTAGATTCATTAATTTTTAAATTGCATCATTTGATTTCAATAAATAATATATAGATCCAATCATGGCCTTATTAAAAAAATTTCAATCGAATTTTTAATGTTTCTAAATAAATTTGTGTATTTTCCTTCTATGAATAGGTTGGAATGAAATCAGCAACAATAAGTTCTAAACTACCAAGTGCAACAAAACAAGATGATTCTAAAGCCTCATCTTCTATAGCTTTAATTGAAAAGGATGATTGCAAGAACGAGGATTTTATGGTTTCTCGCCACATCACCAAGTGGATCATTTATGGAGACTTGCTTGAAAGAACTTTGCTCTGCTTTTTCAACATTGGAGAAATGCAATATGAATTCTATTTTGAAGATCATGAAAGCATGGCAACTATTATTGGACTTGGAGTGCCCTCTTCAAAGGTTGTTTTGGAATGTGAGAGTCTTTGTGTGATAGTTATCGAAATTCCAAAAGAAGATTGGGATGTTGTGTGGGCTCATTCAAATGTTATCCCTCTTTCAATCCCCAAAGGCAATGTTTTGAAGCAAGAGCAATTTCCTAACATCCTCCATCGCATTGCAAACATTATTATCATTGATAATATTGTTAGCAAGGCAAACAATGGTGGTATTGGGGTAGACAATGGAAAGGGAAAAACTCAAGGTAATATTGATGAAAGTGAAGATACGGCTGAGGACCATGATGACCATGGAAATACTGGTCATCCAAATGGAGGTTCCAATGGAGCTCCTGATGAGAATGACAATAAGGAAGGAAAAGATGGAAATGATGAGAAAAAGGACAATCGTGACCAAAATGATGAAAAGATTTTCAATGATTGCAAGGAAGTTCAAGCTGTGGTTTATCTTCGCTTATTGCCTGGGGGAATTTTTGAGGATAAGGGAAAGAAAAAGGAATTTGATGAGGAAAAGGGAGAGGGAAAGAAAAAGGAATTTGATGAGGAAGAGGGAGAGGGAAAGAAAAAGGAACTTGGGAAAATTCATGAGGAAGAAATAGAGGAAAAGAAAAAGGAAGGCTATGAGAAAGAAGGAGAGGGAAAGAAAGAGGCACTTCAGAAAATTCATGAGGAAGAGGTAGAAGAAAAGAAAAAGGAATTTGGGGAAGTTTATAGGGAAGTGGAAGAAGAAAAGAAGAAGGAATTTGGGAAAGGTTGTAAGGGAATGGAAAAGAAGAAGAAAAAGTATTTTAAAACATTATAGAATGTCCTTGCAGGAGGTGAAAATGGCAATGTTGTTGGAATCCATGAAAATTGGCCAACTACTGATAGAGTTGAGAACGGTGATGTTGATGTAAATTTGGAGAAAGAAGTAGTGAAACAAATCCATTCACAGATAGTGTTTACCTTCACAATCAAGGATGAAGCTAACGGGCCATTGAAAACTATTCAAGCAACCGTTGATCCAATAACTTTCCAAATGCCCCCGAACAATGAGGAGAATTATTTGCAAAGGAAGCGATTTGGTTGGTTTCATAAGAAATTGCAAGTTGCTTTTGGAGTAGTCAATCCAGAAGTTGCAGATTTGGATGCAAAGTCGTGTAAAGTCCTTGATTCTTCTGAGGTCAAGGAAGTAAACTTACTAGGTAATTCAAAGGGAAATACGAGATCAAGTACAGATGCCTTCAAAGGAAAAATGGGAATCAAGGAAGTAAACTTACTAGGTAATTCAAAGGGAAATACAAGATCAAGTACAGATGCCTTCAAAGGAAAAATGGGAATCAAGGAAGTAAACTTACTAGGTAATTCAAAGGGAAATACAAGATCAAGTACAGATGCCTTCAAAGGAAAAATGGGAATGAAGTATGGTATCATTGCAAGTGGTGAGTATGATAGAACAAATGAATCAGAAACCAAAACAACTAAGGAGGTTCAGAATTCTTGGGAATCCAACAAGACACTCACAAAGGGTGGGTTTTCCAATTCAGAACATACAGACCTAAATACTCATCAACTCAAGTATTCATATCGTCCTCACTTTCCATTCAATGAAAAAGATTTTGAGGTAAGAAATGAAGATGATCGCTTAAAGATGTATGGTTATCCTATTTGTCAACTACAGCGAGTGAGTTGTGAAGGCACATGGCAACCATACGATTCAGAAAATTTGGAAGCATATAAACTTGAAGCAAGCAGAGAACTTGGAATGACTAAGATCTATAATTTGGATCTTGAGACTGCAGAGGAGAAGCAACAAAAGAAGGTGTGGAAAGTAGGAAAAAATCTACCTCTTTGCTTCATTCAAAAGCTAGAAAAAGTGGTATACTTGAACCATGCTATGTTACACTTGACTTCCTCAACAACTGGAGTGTATCGCTTGAAAGAACAACAAGGTCTAAGTGATCCATCAACAACATTTGTTACTCAAGCACAAAATAAAAGAGAACCTGAATGGCCTAGTAATGATCCTCTTGTAGATGTGAAGCAAAAAAGGAACATTTGAGTGTTCTCTATTGTTCAAGACACTAGCCATCAAAGCTTTTGAACTTTCTTGTTTCCTATATATGATTATCAAGCAAATTGTCATTAATCCCAATACGACATATACTAAGACTAATAATGTGTACAACTAGTCATTTAAGAATTAATTAGTGGGCATTCAATTTGCCATCATTACCATCTTAGAATATCATGTAGAGTTGTAGACTAGATAGGATTGGTTACCCCAAGTTTGAAGAACCTTCCACCACAACACCAATACTTCTACATATAGTCAATCGGTCATTTAGGAATTAATTAGTGGACACCTGATTTACCATCATTACCATTGCAAATATCATGTAGAGTTGTAGACTAGATAGGGTTGATTACCCCAAGATTGAAGAACCCTCTACCACAGCTTGAGCACCTCACTATGGAGGGACACCTAATTCACATATTTAACCCCTTCCACCTATTGCCACTTGAAATCACTTTTTGCTCTCATCAAAATTTTGCACCAATGTTGTGAGACATGACTTCTCTCATGCAAGGATGGACAAATGGTACTAAGACCACTTAATATATACAAAAAGTTGTTTCTCAATGTGGTATGTCCTCTTCTTCTATCAATTTGCAGCTTCTATTGTCTTTAATTTTGTGCTTTGATTCAATCTCAATGTCATGCGATGGCCAAAAAATTAGGCCATAGCTTTACATTCTATTTCCAATTGTGGATGCTTGGTCTATGTTGGAGAATATTTTATTGTTGCAATTCTCTTTGTTTAGTTGTATTCCTTTTAGTATGTTCACTGAGAATCTTGCAATGTGATTATTGAACCCTTTACAAGAAATTGAGATATTTCCTTTCCTTTCACATTCTTTTATGTTGAAATTTTGTAGCAAGCGATTTTGAGCATAATTTGGGATAATGTTTGAAGGATCAAAAGTAACACTTCTAAGTAGGTCATATGGAGAATGCTTCAATGGGCTATCAACCTATCGCATGCAATGTTCTTTTCTAATTGTGGTGATAGAAAGTTCGGCCTTGTTTGAATTGTGTTTTTTAGGATATGGTTGATCTTATTTGTATTATGAAATCTTGGTCTTGTAGAAATTAATAAGACTTTTGGTTATGTGGAAATTGTTTTTTCATTGAAATTGCCTTTTGTGAAGGGAGGGGATATTACCTTGTTCTCGTTTTGATTATTTTGATTTTGATTGTTTCAAATCCTAGATTGTGTATGTTACCAAAGATGATATTTAACATCATTTATTTGCTTAATGATGGAGGGAAGGGTCATTTGGACTTCTATCTGTTCATTGTGAAGTTGTCAAAGATCTCATGTACTATCTTGTCTTTGGGGGTAAGAATGTACTTGGAATGTAAAGTAGACTCGATTGACATTGAGTATGTTGAAGACATGTCAAATCCATTAGTTGCTAGAATAAATGTTTTGGATATATATGTGGTTTCCAATCCTTTCATTCATATTCACAAGTTTGCCTTCATTGGATTTTTGAATAGGAATAGGTGTTTTCCATAATTCATAATTGTCAAAGATTTCATGATATTAAATGATTAATGTGATTATTTGTATTGTGAAATATATTATTCCAAATCATTGTATCCATACAAATTATAGTATTCCCCTACCAATGTTATTATCCATGATTATAAAAGCCCTAAAGTAGGATTAACTTCATTCTATATGTTTTTGGCTCTTAGTTATGGAAGTTCTAGATTAGAATTATCTTTATATCTTCAAATCTATAGGTTTCAATGCATCAAGAGTAGTAAAAAATTCTTGTAGATTGAGATACACTCAAGGATATTTGTACCAAGAACATGTTTAAAACTTTTAGGATAATTGGGTCAAATCCAGTTGAAATTGCTACCCTCATAAGGCCATGCCACTCTATATTATGAAGTAAACGTTCTATCCATAGAGTATGTTCTTGAATACGAAAAGTCTTGCAGAGCTAGAAATCTCATTTCTTGATACTAAAAGGTGGAAATTCCCTAAATATTGCCAACCCTATAGTTGATAAGTACAATGTCTTGTGACCGGTTTACCTAGAATATGTCCAACAATAAATATTACTAACATTGTGGTATGCAAATATAATCGTAAAAGGCCTTCAATCACCAAGTGCTTGACATAGAGGGAGTACACTATTGGTTTTAGGTAATAGATAATCAAAGTTGCCTTTGCAACATCAAGAGTATGGCAATCTTCAATTTGTTAGTATAAAGCAAGATACAAATGACATACAAATGGTTGTTGCAACAACATAGGGCCCACATGTTGACAAATTATAGAACACTTTGGCCATTGCAGCATTGCGCCAATACTTTTACTTCACTTTTTCACTTTTACTTTTACTTTTCTTCTTACAATTTGCATGGCATATAAATTTTGTATGTTAAACAATTTATTTTTTAAGAAACATAATTCAAAAATTGATATCACGCATGATATTTCAAATTAGTGCTGCAAATAATTTAAAGGGGTATGAAAAGAGATATATGAAGGGATTGGCCATCACTTTTGTGGCAATGACAAATGACATACTAGTGATTGTGTACTCTCAACTATAACGCCAACCACCTTGTGTTGCAAGTCTATTGAAATTTCATTGCCCATCTCGTTTTGATACCTATGGCATATTCCAAGAGGTACATCAACTCAGTCATTTGTGCATCCAACCCTAAAACCAAGATTTGGTTACTCTTATGTTGGTGTCATCTTGTTTAGAATGTCTTATATCTTTTGAAGAATCACTCATTTCTTGAAGGTTTCAAGTTTGACTTAATGAATCCACCCATTGTGTACTGATGGTACTCAATATTTTGGAATTGATATACAAATAAAAGTTGTAGGTTTAGAGTTTTAGATTCCGTTTGTATGGTAAGATTCACCAATGCTATCACCAATATTTTTTAATAAATTCTGAAAGGGAAATTTCAAAATTCCTTCAATTTTTGAGTAAATTTGATTAGCTGTGCTAAACTTACCAGTAATATAGTTTGTGTGACAAGTGTGCTGGATTTTCATAACTACAGAGGTTTGCGTTGTGGAAATTATGGGATGAAGGGAGCCGGACACCATTGTCTCGGATTATGCTGCTGAGTGATGTTGCTGTTAGTGTTGAAATTCTCAAAACTTGTTTCATGAATCTCTTATTTGCATTGCAGAGTACACCCCTTTCAAGTTCTTTTTTCGACTGGATTGATGTACACATCAACGGCTTTCGCTGCAGCCATGCAGGAAAGTATCCCAGTATTTGCATTCGTAATCGGAGTTGTGATCAGGTAATGTAATAAGTCCCTCGCCTCCGACCCCTCTTCTTGCCCAACTCCCGTTAATCAGTCACTAAGGTAAGGTAGGAGGCTCGAACTCCGTTCGGGCATTTAGAACCGCCCCTATAAATGTTACTGGAATGGGCTGGAGGTGATTCTTGAATTGACCTTCATTGTCATTAAATGAATCAAGAAAAATACTATTTATTATTGCAAGAGCCAATCAGTTTCCTTTCTTTTCCCATTTCTATTTAGAAGTCGCAGTGAACACTTTATGAAAGACCTAGGATCACAAATAGGGACCTACAACACATCTCGTTTGAAAATTCATAACTAATTCAAAAATGATCCAAAAAATATGAAACAACTTGGGTTAGATGCCAATTCTTCTTCTCTTTCAAGGAAAATTTATTCAAAAATATTTTGAGCAGTTTGACCTGCCCAAAATTCAGTTACAGTGCTTAGATGGTCGGTTTATGAACCGACTACCTTAACATAGTTTCAGAATTCTTTGTATGATCCTAAAGTTTATGATTATGGTTTTCAATCCTGTACAATTTATCATCCCTTTGCATAACATTCTAGAAACCTTTGGTTGAGCACCTGCTGAATTGGAATCCCTAACACCTCACTGGCAGAAAATGTGCCTCAGTAGATCAAGCTTTCCCCCCTAAAGCTCTAAATTGCGTTTTTTGGCAACATAGTGATTTTTGGCAACTCACTATTAATGTTGACTTTCATAAATTTTGACTACATGGTTAAAAAGTTATTGTATGATGTGTAGTTTTCATTGCTCGATGAGCAACTCGGGGAGCTAAACAAACTTCTTTAAAATTACTTTTTTTTTAAATAAAAAATTGAAATTGGTTTTCTAGATTTATATATATATATGTAGCTTTTAATCTTTCCATTTTGATTAATGAAATGAAAGTTATGAGGAGTTTTAGTTTGCGGGTAGTTTGTGGATAGTTATGGAATCTCTACTCTAAGATAAACTTTGAAGTCCTTTATTTAACTCAATCTTCAATATTTTTGGAAAAAAATAATAACCTTAGATGCAGATTGTTTATTACAACATTACAACCATTAAGATTGGCATTTTTCAAGTCCATAAATAAATTGTTAACAATTTAGTATTTTGAATCATTCTCTATTTCTTTCTACTTACTAGTTTTTTCTTATATGTTGTACAATTCAAAAAGATCTAAAAAATTTCAAGCATGTAGACAAATTGCCTTGAAGAATGAATCCAAAGAAGCACCACCATTTTGGACATTTTTTCATTCAAATGTAACCTTGTAGAAGTGTAGCTGCCCAATTTTTCAGAGGGCCCGAAAAAGGATTTTTGTCACTTCAAACGCTAATATCTTACACTCTACAAAGTGGAAATTTCTGAAATTTTTTCTACATCTTCTCAAACTAGCATACTACAAGATCCTATGGTTATATCTGTCCCAAAAAAATTCTCTAAAATTTGGTACTTGTACTAGAAATGGCATTTTTGGTGAAAACATAGTAAAAATTTGTAGGAGTTAAGGCCCACACTTGGTCTAACTCTTCATTGTGTGGATTTTGAAGCTTTGTCTACTTGAACAAATTTTCTACTAATTCTTTCTTTTGTAAAGTTGAGCTCAATTGATTAAGTGAAAGCTCCTCACTCCAGTGAACAAGTATATTCACACATGATGAGAGTATGCCAAAATTTTGATTTTGCTTGATTTGATTTGGTATGACTTTGTTCTAAATAATTCTTAGTTGACATTGTTATCAAATGAAGCCATGCCGCTAGCACTCAAGAAAGTTAGATGATTATATTGTTTTGTAATTAATGCCTTGTCTTTAAACCTATTGAAACAAAGTGGAGGTTATTCATTAATTCACATGGCCTAGCTCAAGTGTTGGAGGTGGTTGCTTGCATGACTAAGGACAATGATCAGATCACTTTATACCATGGACCAACTATTTTAGGCTGACATTCACACTTAGGAATATGGTCAAAGCCCTCGTCAAAGCTTCATTGGTTGCTCTCCATTGTAGACCTATAGATATCTTACTAAGTTGGTATTTAGTTGTATGTATTTCTATTGGGATCTATGTCAACCTTTAGGTATAATAGAATTTTTTTGCACTAATTTATGTGCACTTAAAAATATCCAAACAAGTATTTGAAGATGATTCCAATAATTAGATTGACTTAGGTCTTGTTTGCATACTAGTAATGAAAGAGGATTCCAACATATTTTAGCATATATATTTTTGAAACCCATATAATAAATTTCAAAGCAATAATCATAATGTGAAAAAATTTGACCTTTTAACCCCTAAAGTCCCAAAGCCATTCTTTTGTCAAAAAACATTCAAAATTGTCATTTTTGTTGCATTCACCCAAAAATAAATAAAAATCACAATTACAATCTAACCATAGGATCTTGTACTTTGTTTGTCTTAGATAATGTGGTAAAAATTTCATGAAGTTTTACCTTATCTATTGGAAGATGTTAGAATTCAAAGTTGGAAAAAAAAGATTTTTTGGATGCTAGCTTGCAATTTCAGATGACTTTGACTACCATTTGTAGAAAAAATTTGCACTATGGACTTTGAATTTAAATTTTTTGATGTTGAAGAATTGAGTTGAAAATATAGGAATTTAAAAAACAACTTTTCTGAAACATCCGAAGTACTTGGGTGTTTTTCTGAAACATCTGAAGTACTTGGGTGTTTATCATATCTTTTTGAAGCTAAATTCATACTTGATAAGACTTAGACTACAATCCAATATAGTTTAAAATAAAATTTGTGTAGAGCATGTCTAATCTTTGTTCGTACATTTTGCACCAAGTGTATCCTAAGTACATGTAATTTACATGCATGTTTTTGTCTATAAGTGAAGATAACTATAGACAATATTCATGACACTGGTCTACTTTGTTGAGACAACCATAGACAACGTACATGACACTTGTCTACTCCATGCCAAGAATCATAGACAACCTTCACCAAACCAGTCTCCTTTCACAAGCATATGTCATTCTAAATTTGTCCTATGTCCAAGAATAAAGAACATCATGATCAAAATGAACTTCCATTCAAAAAATGGGATATTATCATGTCTTTAGAGTTTTTTTACAAGCAACAAACAATGTAAAGGTACTAAGATAAAATTGACTAAATTTGACAATTTTGAGGAAGATATCATGCAACTTGCATCAAGTCTTTCTCCAAGAGGTTTGGAGCCTCACCCGTGATCATCCCCAAAACCACACACAAAAAAATGTTAGGTTAGTGAGGACACACTAGGTGTCTTTAGCCCTTCAAATGCACGCTATAGCTTTTACAAAGACAAATTCATACAACAAATATATATCAATCTTAGTAAATCAAAACAACCTGAGTAGAAGTGCTTTGAGAAGATGCCATAACACTTAGTACAGTAGAAGAAAAGCAACTTTAGTGCAAGGTTTTGGAAGCTGAAGTAAAACCCTACTAGTTCAAGGTATTAGCCAACGCACTCAATAAGCAAGAAAGGAATAGATTTTTCTCAAAGTCCATAAGGCATACACTATTACAGAGCTTTCAAGTATAACCTTGAAGTTAAATGTATGGACCAGAAAGTGTAAGGTGGACCATCCCATTACCATCTGCTTCTAGATTTCGTTACCTACTGTTTGACCATGATTCCATTCTTTATCCTATCCATCCAAATTTGTCTAGGAAATATCCTAAACCGTTTAAAATTCTGACAAAATTTGACAAGATTTAGGCATTTATGACTTTAGTCTACGACGATTTTGTAATTTAAGGTTGATTACCTCAAAAATTCACAAAAATTACAGTTTTAATTGGAAAATTAAAACTCTTCTTGGGTTTGATTTGTGAAACAAGCGCACACCTCTGAAAAATATGTGCCCCTCTTGGAATTGGCCCCAAGATATTTAGATTGCAAATTAGGGTGGTGATAGGCAATTCTACCTTAGTATCAGCCACTTGTTCACGCACGCCAGAGTTCCAAAACTAAGCAAAGATCTATTCAAAAAAATGTTTCAATAATTCATTGAGCAAATTAATATTTCATATCTAGCTAATGGGTACAACAAATCAAGGCTATCTCAAAAAGTGCAAATCAATTGGCCTCAATTAATATAAGTTAAGAAAGTTCAACTACCTAATTAAAAAAGACTTAGCTATTATAGAGCTTAGCAAATCCTTTAGTTGAATGGATTTCAACGCCAATTAGTGAATTGTGTGTGTACTTAGTGAATTAAATCACCTCCAAAGCTCACCTAATTAAAGTTATTTGTCCAAGTTGTAAATCAAGCAAGTATTCAACTATACAATGTTTACATTATTGCCCTTACACAAGAAACCAAATGTACGTGTTAGAAAATGCAGCCTCACATTAATTGGATTATTGAATATAATTGGAGCCAAATATATCCCCATCACATATACAATCCTATGACACAATTAGTAAATAAGAATATTTACTAACATTAGGGCTTACAGTATTTGTAGCTTATTTTATGAACTAGGAATATGAATTTGATTGTAACTAATTTGGCTATTCAATTTCTCACTAATTTACACTTGTTGTATTAGAGCTAAAAGGATCAAATCAATTATCCAAAAACATAGCTAAGATATGTATAGGTCTTATCAACTATATATTTAGGTGTAGGATAAAGTGAACTTTAATCCATAATCATGGCTAATCTATTCCTCAAAAGACTTTAGATGTAATAATCAATCAACTACTATTCTTTTGCTAATTTGCTTATCTAGTTCTTCAAGGTAGAATTTTCTCCCATGTCACAAGACTAGAACTTGGAAAAGGAATCCAAAAAAATAAAAAAACACTTGATTTTCATTCTTTAAAACATTATTAAGTAGAAATAAGTCCAAGTTTGAACGAAAAACTAAATTGTTAATAGCTCTAAGATGGAATTGAAACACAATAATGCCAATAGTGAGATTATTCTAGCAAGTAAATTTAACTTTGTCAAACAATTTTGAGTTCTTGAAAAATTGTGAAAATTGCATTTAAAAATGAATCCTATATATTATGATTTCAAGAAAATGTTTAGATTGCTTGAAAAACAAGATTCTCCATAACTTTCTCATCACTAATCCAAATAGAATGAATCAAAGCTTTACATGTAGAAAAAAATATAATATTTGAGGGAAAAAATTTTGAAAATTTTATTTTGACTTTTTCTAAATTTTTTTTGTATTGTCCACCGACCCTCATTTTTAGTTCATTGTGCTATAACTTTTGCTCCCAAGCACTAACTAGAATAAAAATTATATTCCCCAAAAGCTAATGTATTTTTCTAGCTTCACAAAAAGTTTTAGAAAATTACAGTGACTATTGAAACTATATGAGCCTACCCAAAGTCCCATTTTGTCCCTAGTATGGTTCAAGGACTTCAGGGGTTAAACTCATTTTCTGATACATACATTTTTGGTGAGAAGTTGTAGGGGTTGCTTTTCAAATAAGTATCACAATTAGGTGTATTTACCAACTAGACTTTCTTTTAGGTGTATTTCTCCCTTAAATTTTTGGAAAGGATGGATGCAGAGAAATTCTTGAAGCATTTAATTGTAAGTTCTTCCTTGCCTTCTTGATTTGTCATGTGACTTGGTATCTTTTCGCTTGCTGGGATTGACTGATGGAGCTGAAGTGATGGTTAATGCCACCAGTAAAACCTATCTTGAAGAAAATACCCAGCCCCCATATCACTCACGGCATTGGCGTATCTATCTTTTCGGGATTCTTCAGGGTGGAGAAACAATCTGACTGGGTAATAGCTGAAACTACAAGTCTCATTACGCAGAAAGTATTTGCTTTCTACATGACTTGCTGAACTTTTGATAGTTTCTGCATTAAGGGCGTTCGATCTTGTGATTCCTGCTCATGCAAGTAGTAGCTTCGTTACCAAATTGAGCGCAACACGATTCTCCTTTCCTCAAAGTACTAGCCCCTTAATAGAGATTTAAGAACATGACGCTCTGTTTCCCAGGGTGTGGTCAATTCAGCAATGAACTTCTCGGTACAGACCTACTGTTACCAAAAAAGTGGACCCATCCTGGTGACGATGTTTGCACCTCTTCAAACCATAATCGCAACGCTGCTCGCTCTTGTTTTGTTCGGCGACACGTACTATCTGGGCAGGTACAGGCTTCCGCCCACTGCTAACTCTTGTCCTAATTCTCTTCAAAATCTACAGCAATACTTGAGCTTACCTCCAAGTTAAAACATCGCTTTGCCTTTCACAGTCCTTGTCTCCTGACCTTCACCATCTTTTAGTTGTCCAGAGTGCTGGGAGGTCTTTTGGTGCTCGTAGGCCTTTGCATTATAACACGGGGTCAAGCTGAGGCCGGGCGGTTGGCAAATTGGCGGTTAAAAGTGATGGCTGCTGGCCCCGGGGGCCAACCCATTGTAAGACCATTAGATTCTTTCAATAGACCATTGCTGCGCTGATCTCTTCGCCCTACATGCATATCCAATGCCGATCGAGCACCGACTTAACATAGAAAATATCGTCCTTCTGGGTCCCTGTATCAATAAGTTTGTAATAGACAACTTCCCAGTTCCAATTCGGATTCAGTTAACAAACTCATCCAAGAAGATTTCAGACCATGATAGCTATCTGAAGTTCCAAAAAAAATCGCATTAAAGAAGTGCAAATCGTTCGATTGCAGCGAGTACATACCATGAGCTATGGTGTCATCTCAAAAGAAAAGAGCAAAAAACTGGAAGTTTCAATGTACATTAAGAGCACCTCAAACTACAAGACTAATACGTTACAAGACTCTCTCAAGTTATTGAGGTTCAGAGCAACATCGACACTCAAACCTCCGCGTCACCTCACAAAAGGCAAGAATAACAGTTTGGGTTTCAACTTTGCCATCAGAAATCAAAGTTTGGCGTTCTGCTTGTCCTCTTTGCCATCAATACTCGTCGTTTCCTTCCCACCCAGGTGCTCATCCACATTGGATCCAGAGCAATGACTCTGTAACCTCCCCGGGCATACAAGGTGCGGGCAGCCGAATCATCTTCGTAAGCATGCAGGACGAGATAGTCGAAGCCCCACTTCATGGCTAGCAATTCGCAGGCTCTCAGGAGCAGTGTTGCCACGTTTTTTCTCCTGCACAAACGCATCAATAATAAATAAAAGCTGTCCAGAGAGTAAACAGCTGGAACACATATACAAGATGAGCCAACCATAACACAACCAGATTAATGAGCATAAGCTCACTCTACTTGTTTCAAAATCACTTTAGTAGTATTACAATAGCAGCACTGGATAGCATGCTTTTCAGCATATCAACAAACTACTTCCTCAAAACAAAGAGCCTATTAGTTCTTGGTCCTGTCGATGCAGCAACAAACTCTAAACTTTAGGACTTTCAGCAACAGAACCAAGAACTGACGCTAAATCTTCATCCGTGACAATAACTGATGTGACTTTTAAGTTACTTCTGGAAGAAAATGAGAAACAACCCAGGTATACCATCGAACCAATCAAAGTTACAAGCCTTGGCCACCTCCAAACTTTGCAGCAGGTTTTTTAGTCCAAAAAAATTATGATTATCATCGGTGAGAGATGTGAATCCCCTAATATCCCAAAAACAATTACTTGAGGTCTCCAAGAATAATCCAAAGACCAGAGAAAACTTCTGCAATGGAAGTATCTGACTCGAGCCCACCTGAAGTTAATATCCACAGCCATCCCACTCACATACAAGTACTCGCTGGCACTGTGTAAATGGCGTAACACATCATTATCGACGGACGCTGCCAAGTTCACTGCACCTACAACCGCCGGAACGGGTTCATCGCCTGATTCTCCCTCATCCATTAATATTGCTGGTTCAGCCAGTAAGCATGCATACCTGCACTGTTATAAGACAATTGTCACGAAATCATCATATATAAGATCCTCATCATCCAATCCAAAATTGATATGTTGCAAGGTCTCACAATTTCCTTTTCTTGCCCCAAAATTTCCTAAGGGTAAACAACCTGACAGAACTCAAAGTGTCAAGTAATGCAATTCTCTTTCAATGCTATTTCTCCCTTTGTAAATGCGATGAAGGTCTTCCAGAGAAAAAATTGCATAAAAGATTCCTGGCAGTAGATTATTCTTACAATCAAAATGGAAAGAGAAGAGAAGATGAGTGATTGAACCTATCAGACGGAGAATGCCGAGCTTTGTAGATGAGAGCACTCAATATTTCTGCCTGTTCCGATTAACACAAGTTAGCTTCCTAATAGAATTCAGTCCACAACGATACATTACCAATTCCTACATAAATCTAAGACAACCAATTCGTCGCCCCAACTTGTCTGCATAAAGGTCACAGAAAAGTACCAAAACTAACCTTGAAGAGCTTAAAAAAGAGCTCATCGAAAACGGCGGTTTGAAGATGGAACGACGACGCTTGGACATGCGCCACAGCGCGGAGCTCCTCTGTATCGAATTTGGCTTCCCGGACCTTCCAGCCATACCCTACCGTAACCACACCATCTTCGTCTTCAACCTCCGCAGCATCCACGAATCCCGAATTCCGAATGGAATCTTCCTCCCGAAAAGTCTCCGTCACCAAGCTCACGTCTCCAGGCACCTGCGCCCGGGCAGCAATCGAAACCCTCGTGGACAAATCTCCACTATCATAATATACACTGCCCTTGGGAATCCCAAATGAGCTCCATATCCTGTAGTGAGGTTGCAATTTCCTCGTATCCCTAACGGCCTGGAGCGACTTGGGCTGAGAAACCCTAAACCTGATTTCCACCATCGTCTTCTTCTTGGCCCGGCACGTACTACTCCTCCGTGCACAGTAGGGCACTCTGTGCGCCTCCACCACTCCCACACCCGTTTGCACCAACGCGTACATTGCGAAACTCCAGAAAATTCTTCAACCCCAAAATTTCACAAAAACCAAAACTTCGCAACCCCAAATTTTCCAAAACCTCACCCACTCACGAGATCCTCCTACAAAATCAACCACGACAAGTACCCCTCCAACCTCGCCATCAATTCGGAGACGAAATTATCTCGTTTCTAGGGGAACGAAGAGAAAAACTCGCACTGTCACATTGCTCTCCACGGTAGCCTCTTACAACTTTTGCACCCTCAATTCCTTCTCTCCCGGGTTACAATCCCAACAAATGCTTTGGAAACTGAGCTACATTTTGCAAATTTGTCCAGCGGGAAGTGGCGCTACTCCACCAATCGTATGGGAGATAGGGGCTATCGAATTGACAAGCATGAAACAAAAATGTGCGAATTGAAATGGAAAAAATTGGGTATGAGGGCCAGGGTGAGGGTGAGTGGGATTGCGGTGAAATTGGTGGTGCGAGTGTGGATTGAAGGATTGCAGAGGTCGTGAAAGGCGATGGCGTGAGCAAATGGGAAACCGGGAGTGATGAGGGGATAAGGAGCGTGGTGTGCCGCTGGGATGTGAGAAAAGGGAGGTGCCCACGAGTGCACTCCACAATGCACATGCACACCCTCAAAAGTATTAGCCATGGGACCTCAAACAAGCATGCTTTTAGAGCTTGGGAGACTCCATCTTGGATTGGCATGGATTGGCATTTTATGTTTTGGTTATCCCATGCCCATGTGTGAGCGAAGTTGTCTCTGGGGACAACCAAGAAATTAATGAAGGTCGTCATTTTGACAACCAAAATTATCAAAAGTTGTCCCTTGTAAGTCAATGTTAGTACTTGCTTATGGCCTAATGGAGGTGGGTGTCTCGCAGGCTAGGTTCCTTTGATGAAGTGAATTAGGACTTAGTTTTTGCCTTCAATCCCAAAAGGATGGGTTGGTCACCGTAGAAATCAACCTTTTGGGTACCATGCAAATCATTTGTATAATTTTTTTAATTAGCACTCGTTAAAGGTCAAACTATTGTGCAGAACCTCCCCTTTTCACACAAAATTCTCAAGATGAATATTTGCATTTGTGCCCTATGTAGAAGGATTATTTGTCATCCATCAAATACTTAGTGCCTATCGAATCTTTCTAGGATTAAGATACAATTAAAGGCTAAGGGTTTTTTCCCAATGGTAGTTAGCTTATTGCACTACCCCCAATTAACCCCTATAGTCTCAAAACCTTTTCCATAAAAATTAAAAAAAAACTCAAATCTGCTATTTCTATTGCAATTAGTAAAAAAAACATTTTTTTTAAAGTTTTGCATATCTAATAATAGAATCTTGTACTAGACTAGTATAAGAATGCATGGAAGAAATTTCAGAAACTTTGATAGCATAGATTGCAAGATATTTGCATTTAAAGTAAAGAAAACAAGTTTTTTTACTTGTTGCCTAACTAATTTTTTTGGCTTTAAATCTTCTTAACTTCAAAATTTTGCACTAATTTTCTAATCTTAATTTTCTATTTTTTTATGTTGCAGAATTGAATTGAAAAAAACACTTAATTTTCACTCATTAAAAATTTGTTAAATAAAAGTAGGTTAAAGATTGAAGGAAAAACTAAACCGTTGATAGCTCTAAGATGGAATTGAAACACAATAATCCCAATGGTGAGATTTTTAACCATGCCTAACAAAAAATTTGAAAAATTTGAAAAATTGCATTCAAAAATGAATTCTATAAGTTATTTTTTCAAGAAGATGCTTAGATTACCCAAAATCAAGATTGTCCATAACTTACTCATCACTAGTTCAAATAGAATGAATCAAAGCTTCAAATGTAGAAAAAAATATAATCTTTGAGAAAAAAAATTTAAAATTCAATTTTTGGTGATTTTTTTTAGGCATCCTCTCGAGCTATTTTTTAGACTTTGGACATAAGGAAAGATATGGGGTCTCTAAGAGACTGTCCGGCCATGGTTCCCCATGTGAACCATGGTTGGAAAGTCAGATTATTTAATAATTAAAATTAAAATTAAAAATTAAAATATATAAAAGAATTGTAAATTTTAATTTATTTATATTATCCGACATGGCAGTCTCTCTACCACGTTGGATTATTGGTCCTGTGACATTCTCACAGTCCGGAAACATCGGGGAACTCGCAATCTCCTAATGGCTTTAAAAACCACGTAATGGTGACGTAATTTTTGCTCTCGGGCACCAATTGATATAAAAATTATATTCCCAAAAAGCAAATCTGATTTCATATCTTCAAAAAAGATTGCAAAAATTTATTACAAAATCACACAAGCCTACCTAAAATCCTAAGACTCTTTTGTAGGGACTTTGGGACTTTAGGGGTTAAGTGCTATCTCATACAATTGACTTTGTTGCCTACCACCACTTGATTGGAGGGTAAGGCAAACCATCATTCCATGACATTGTGGAGGAGTGGAGGAGTCTATTTTGCGAGGATCATACATTCTCATCATTTACATTAGGAATTGTTACACCTTCTTCACCCCATTCTCAATCTTTAGAAAATGGGTACATAGCACTCTCTTCTTGGCTTGTAGAGGTCCCATTCTTCAAAGATTGAGAATGGCCATTTTTCTCCTCTAGAAGTGAAGAATGGGCATGAAGAAGATTTCATTGAAAAAAAATTCATCTTGTTTTCTCTTTATTATGCATGCCACTTTCATCCAATCGCGCTATCATTTTCACCCCGAATTGTTGCTTTTTCATGGCTTTCACCATCGACTTTCAAAGTCCACAATTGAAATCAACATCAATGCTAGGCAGAGGATAGATGTTGTGGAGAGTCATCTACACCAAGTGAACTACATCAATCATGAATCTACATTGACTAAAAAATCTCATTCTTCACATGACCTTGAAGGAGTGTCACACCTTCTTCATGGAGAAGGGCTTTTGACTGGTTCCTCTTTTCACTCTTAGCCTTCTCATTCTTCATAGAAGTTTGATATTCAAAGGTGTGACAACCCCTATTATGGAGCATTGCCTCCTGTGGGAGATTTTAGAGGGGATGGGTTTTTTTGGGATGCAAGATAATTGCAAGGCATATGAAATGAAGGCCATCCAAACATTGCACATGTGGTTTCCACATTTGAAAGTGTTCAAAGTTAAGTTAGTTAGTCCCATTTGCTTCCATGATGATCCAATAATTATATACAAAAATACTCAATTATGGCTTCAAACTTTTATTGAACATTTTTTTGTATTTGAATAATACGTTTTGCTAGATATTTTTGATGCTTATGGATTAATATCAAACTTTTGAAGTTTTGTGGAAATGGTTCAAATCTCATGCATTGGTTTATAGATGCGCTAAGCTTGGACAATGTTCAAATGTCAACTATAGTAGGCATTGTTCTTGTATGACAAGATTGTAGAAGGGTGCTCTTACAAATCCAACTAATATGACTTCTTGTGAAAGAGGATTTTGGTGACTTAGAATCATATTAATTCATGGTTACAAATTAATTTGAATTGTTAGAAACCTTAGAAATCCAAATTAGAATTGCAATGAACACTATATTCATTAATTTGAGACTTTTCATTTTTACATAAGTCTACTGAAGGTGGTTGGAAGAAAGATTGGTTGTTTTTTGTAGTGTTTTGCCAAACCAAGGCTATCTCCTACTATAACTTTTGAAGCATGACCTTGATGAACTTGAATTATTTTTGTTTGTGGATTTCTTGACTACAATTGTATCCTCTCTTTTTCTAATTTAAAAAAAAAAAAAAAATTATATTTAAAAGTCAATTTTGCTAATTTGTCATACTTTCACTAGAAGAAAACCAGAAGAAATTGCGTTTTACTTCACAAAAACTGCGTTGTACTCAACAAAAAAGTATCATCTGGATTTTGTTGAGGTCTCCTTTTGTAACAAAATTTTTTGCATTCTAATACAAAATTTTGTGTTTTACTTGTCAAAAATCTGCATTTTACTTGTTAAATTCTGTGTTGAACCGTTGGAACGCAGAATTTTGCATTACAAAGGGGAAACTCAACAAAATCCAGATGATACTTTTCTATTGAGTACAACGCAATTTCTGTGAAATAAAACACAGTTTCTTCTGGTTTTCTTCTAGTGTTTGGGGGTTAGGGCTTGTGAATACTATTGAGTATCCTAAATTAATGATTTAGAGCTAAAATTTATGTGGTTTATTTACATAATAGGCAAGTATGTTTCTACTAAAGGGCATCTAAAAATAAATTATTTTATGTCCTCCACATTCATGGTAAAAATAATTATTTTATATCTTTTGATGAAATCTCATCACTATAAAGTCCTTACAAATTGACAATTTTAGTTTTTTTTACTTTACTATGGTAGTGTTATTATAAATCCACATCTTGCACTAGACTAGTATGATGTTGTTTAGAAGAAATTTCAAAATCTTTGACTATATTGATCACAAGATATAAGTGTTAACTCCTAAAGGATCGAGTACTACAACAAAAGTAGTGACTTTCATGAGTCATATTTTTGGAAGATGTGGAATATGAATATGACTTTCATGAGTCATATTCTTTATTGATGTGAAATATGACTTCTATGAGTCATATTTTTGGTCGACGTGGTAGTCCATGTCCAATTGTGAATGTCATTAGTAATTTTATGACTGATTACAATCATATTTTAAAAAGTGCAAGGTCACATTTTGACACACAGAACTATGAGCATTAATGACTATAGCTAGTTATATTTTGGATAATATATGTTGTGAAATGTAACTCAAGCAAGTGATATTCTAGATGACTAAGAGTCACATTTAAAAAAATTGTGCGTAGTTTGTGATTGGGATGATTGAGATCCAAAATAGCTTTAATTATAAACTACAATCACATTTTCCATGCATTTTAAATGAACATGATACATTGCAATCATACATCAAGATAATTTAACAATTCAAGAATAAAGAATTTAATGTAATTAAAAACTAATAAACATGATTTAGTAATATAGAAGAGCCAATCATATTGGAGAGGGAAAATATAACAAAGAATGGAACTCTCTTCATTAATATTTATTAGTCACCGATACAAAACATAAAAATCACAATGAATCTTTTGCACAATCCAATAGGGCCCATATTCCTTACAGTAATGTGAAGATGGCTCTATTAGGTTGCAAGTAGCCTCCAACGACTTTGTTTCAACTTTTAGTGAATGAACAACAAATCTCAACTTTCAAAGGCTTACAACAACACAAAACATGTAGCACAAGTTTAGGGTAGGAAGAATAAGAATGGTGATGGAGGAAACAAAAAGACAAAAGCGGCAAGTGCTAAGAGATAACAACAAACAAGAATTAAGATGCAACAAGAAGCAACAACCAAGAAACAACAAGAAACAACAAGAAATGAGAGTTAAGATGCAACAAGAAGAAACAAGAAGCATAAACTAAAAAGCAACAAGAAGTAAGAGCTAAGAAACAACAAAAAGCAACAATTAAGAAGCAAAAAATAAGAAGTAAGAACAAGAGCTAAGGGACAACATAAGGCAAGGAACAAGGGCCAAAAGAAGTGGCGGCTAGGGTTTCAAAACTCTAAAAAAGTGGTGATTAGGTTTGAAAATCCTAAGAAAGAAGCGGCTAGGATTTTAAAACAATAGCTTACCTATATTTTTTGGGGATTGCCTATATTTTTCTTAGGCTACCTGAAAATTAAAAAATGTCACTACCATGAAAATTTGATTGGCAATATGACTCAATGTTCTCCAAATATTTTCCCTACATTCTCTATGAAGTTCTTCAGTGTTCTCAATGGGTGTATAATATATGCCTGTGAATTACAAGGCCCCAAAATGACTAGTAGTCATATTCTTCCCTAAGGTGTTGGCCTCTAAGAATATGACTGTGAGCAATTGCCAATCATCCTCAATCATATTCTTACAGTCATAAATACCCATTTTCTTGTAGTGGAGGCACATTTTTTGTAGAAATGGTGGAAAATTGCCACTTGAATAGACACTTGGGCTTTAGGAAGATAAAGTGAAGAAAATCAATTTATTTGAGATTAGAAGGCTTTGAATCTTCTTAACTTAAAATTTTTGTATTATAAATTGTGAATTAAATTTTCTTTTTATGTTGAAAATTTGAGTTGAGAGTTTAGAAAAAAATTCACTCCTTGGGCCTCCATTTTCATTCTCTAAAAAATTGTTAGTCAAAGTAGATATGAGATAGAAAGAAAAAACTAAATTGTTGATAACTCTAAAATGGAATTGAAATACACTAACCCCAACAATAAGATTGTTTTAGAAAGCAAAGTAATTAAATAATGTGTCATTTAAAAAAAATGAGTTTATAAATAGAATATCCAATACATTAATTTCTTAAGAATTTGTTGAGATTGCTCGCATTTCAAAAAGTTCCATAACTTTCACATCACTTATCCAAATGGAATGAATCAAATCTTTCCAAATAGAAAAAATATATAATCCATAAAAAAATAATTTAATTTCAAGTCCTTTTTTCCTTGCTACACTCCCTCATCTATTTTGGACTTATTGTAGGATAACTTTGCTCCCAGGTACTAATTGAAATAAATAACTATGTTTTTAGAAAGTTGACAAGTTTTTCTATTTTGAAAAAAAATTCAAAAAATTGTGCCAAAATTGAGATCATATGTATATATCCAAAGTTTGTTTAGGGGTTAAGAATTTTAAAAATGTCCTTCTATTGGTAAAAACTCTTTAGAGCATCCTATGTATAGTAGGGTCTAATGCACTTGCTAATTGCCTATTATGGCATTAATTTTTTTTTTTGCATAGTGCAGAGTATAATTGGAATTTTTCAACTAGCATAATTAACACTCAATTCTTACACAATCCCAATCAAGTATACCAAATATGAGTTTCAAAAAAGAAATGTTCCATTTTGGATGATTCTCAAAGTAAATTTTTATGGTTTTACATAATATTTTATTGAAAAAAATTGGTAATGAACTTAAATTTATTTTTTGCCAAGATGTGTAGGGAACATCCATACACACATCTTTCCTTTAACAAGCATCTCCAAAATAGTTTCACAATTCCCTTTAGAAGAGTTCGATGTGTGGTGCTATTTGACCCTTACTCTATAACTAATTATGTACATTTGAGCATGATGGTACAATAACCTTGCCAAAATCTAATTACAATAGAAAGATATCTATTTTTCAAAATTAGGACATTGTCACCCCAACATTGAAATCTCAATAGAGGGAATTGTGAAACATCTTTGGAGATGCTTGTTGAAGGAAAAATGTGCACATGGATGTTTCTTACATATCTCCACAAAATCAAATTTAAAAAAATTCATTACCAATGTTTTTCAATGAATTATCATATAAAACCATAAAAAATAAATGAAGAAATTCACCTAAAAATGGAGTTTTTATTTTCTGAAATTAAAATTTGGTATACTTGATTGGAATTGCATAAGAATTGAACATTAATTACACGAGAAGAAAAATGTGTTAATTACATGAGAAAAAAATGTTCTTCTCATTTCAAACTTGGGTTTCCACTACGATTACCTCTATTATGCAAAAAAAAAATTGACAATTTCTTTGAATGGCACAACAAGCTGTACAGTAAGGTCTACTTCATTTACGAATTTTTGCATTATTAGGGACAAAATGATTGCTGCCATCCATTGCTGCCATCTTTGACGCCCTCCTTAGGGCTGAATTTATTTTATTTTATCATGAATTTTTTTTCACAAGATCATCTCTATGTTAATAGCATATGTGACAAATTTCAAGGCCAAAAGATTTACACATAAAAAGATATTCACAATCTACCAACATGTGTAGTTGTGAGAAAAATTTCAATGCTACCAACTTTGACACCCTCCCAAAGATTGAGAAATTAAAACTTGGCCATGAAATTTTTGTTATGAGATCATGTCTATGTTGGTAATATGTGTGCCAAATTTCAAGTTCAAAGGATTTTCCCATTAAAAGATATTTGAAATCTACAAACAAAAGTAGTTGTTAGAAATTATTTCACAACGACACATGTTGGTAGATTTCAAATATCTTTTTCTAGGCAAATCTTTTAAACTTGAAATTTGGCACACATATTATCAACATAGAGTTGATCTCATGAAAAAAATCTCATGATAATTAAACAATTTTTCTGCTCTTAGGAAGGTGTCAAAGTAGGCACCAATGAAATTGTTTCTCTCAACTACATTTGTCCACTAGTAGATTTCAAATATCTTTTAATGGGAAAATCCTTTGAACTTGAAATTTGGCACACATATTACCAACATAGACATGATCTCATAACAAAAATTTCATGGCCAAGTTTTAACTTCTCAATCTTTGGGAGGGTGTCAAAGTTGATAGCATTGAAATTTTTCTCACAACTACACATATTGGTAGATTGTGAATATCTTTTTATGTGTAAATCTTTTGGCCTTGAAATTTGGCACAGATGTTATTAACATAGAGATGATCTTGTGAAAAAAAATTCATGATAAAATAACAATTTTTCAGCCCTAAAGAGGGCGTCAAAGATGGCAGCAGTCATTTTTTCCCTAATAATGCAAAAATTTGTAAATGAAGTAGACCTTACTGTACTGTAGCCCGTCAAATGCCCCCTTGAAACATCAATTTGGCGAATCGAGATAATTTTCAAAACCCAAACAGATCGTGACAGAAGCCCTTCAAAGTTGCGGCCCTGCCAAAGAAAGAGACTTCGCACGCTATCGAAGCTAATTTCGCAGGGTGGAGCCCCGCAATACCAAAAAAAACTTGCGCTTTTATGCTTTCTGTAATGATTTCGTAGACACACGACCTGTCTTTATGAGATGGAAACTTGCATTGATATGGAGCCTGTGGGAGAGTAAAAAGGTGGGTGCGCCCCGAACCGCCACTTTTGGCTACTGAGTCTAGTACTATTATTACACTGGTCAAATTTTCATATTTTCTTATTGCTAAGCAAAAAGAGGTTCCAACACACCAAATAACACAACATTTGGATCTTGTATGCAAAAGTTATGAAGGGTCAAAGTTTAGTTTTAAAACAGTTTCTTCCACATAGGTACATGATCGATTTTGGAGATGGCCATTTAGGGTCAGTGGCTCATTTGGGAGTGCTCACCTTAATCTTGGGCCCAACAAACAAAGGAGCTATTTTCACCTCTATTACATGAATTTTAATGAGACGTTGAAGGTACAAGAAATTAACCCCTAGAGGACCAAGGTACATTTTGGGCAATAATGGTGAAAATTGTCACTTTTTAGGGCAATGAGAAAAAAAATTTAAGAAGAAAAGTTTAAAAAAATAAATTCAACTGTACAAATTTGTAATAGACTACTCTAGGAATGTGTGGAAAAAATTTGAAAAAATTTGACCACACGGATTAAAAGATTGTAATGTTTGAAGTTAGAAGAAAAATGATTTTTTCGACCATGCCTAATAGGGCCAACACACTTTAAGTCCTATTTTACACTACACATGGTGTTTTGGGGGTGGGGTGGGTTGTTTACATTTGCATCTCATGTCATGTAAGTTATATAATTGCCAAATTTCAAAAATAGAGGAGGAGTTTTGCACATGCTGCTTGAAGCTGCCCAAGTTGTCCAAAAAATTTACTTTTGATTTAGGCACCCGATTGGAAAAAAGAATGATATTCCCATGAAGGGAGTACATGTTCACACCTTATGGCAAAATTTGAAGAACATTTGTTAAAAAATGACTTCATACACACCTATCCGAGATCACTTGCATACATTCAATGGTCATTCCGTCCTTTAGAGGTTAATGCATGAAATTTGACCATTGAATTCTTGAATCTCATTTTGAAGACCCTCAAAATATGACATCGTGGGATTATATTATTGCATGTGGTTGGGGATGTTCTAAGTTTTAATTCCACATCAATCAAAAGTTAATAATGTATTTGAAGGGCCATTTTTTGGTGTAGATGGTGTATGGCTTAAGGGTGTCTACAAAGGATACTTGATACCAAGCCCTCCAAACCCATAAATTTGTATAGGGAACTATTAGGGATTTTTTTAATACAAATAAAGGAGGACCCTTGACTACATGAAAAAGAAATACAAATATCCAACCGCAAGTGGCATTAGGGGGGATTTGAGGCCAACAGAAGACCGTTTCAAGCCTGTTTCCTTTATTGTTCCCCCTGCAATGAAGGAATGTTTGGTTGTCATAATTTTTTTTTCAATTTTTTTTTTCAATTATTAAAATGCAAAAGAAATTTGATTTTTTTTATAGAAATGAAGTAAGGTAAAACAGCCTATTGTGGTCAGAATTAGGAGTTTGACCTTACATGGTTGCTGAAATTTTTCAATTTTTTCTCCACATGTAGACAAGTGTGAGAAAGAGCAAGAGCAATTAAAATTATATTTTTTCAACAAAGTATGAATTCACTAGGATTTTTTAAAGTGTTCTGGCCAAAAGAGTCAGTAGACTACCCCAAACCAGCATGCAACGATACCCATAATGGTCACCTTACTCTTCTAAAGCAGTCACAATATTTCCGTAAGGCACACTCAAATAGTTGGGTGTTCCTAAGAGCATCCCCACGGAAGACACAACAAATACAACTGGTCGGTGGGGGCTTGCAGTGCAGTTTCAAAGCCCGCAGCCAAAAAGCTCCTCATGTGCCCAACGGCCAATACGCTAAGAGGAGGCTTCAAATGAATTATGCAATTCAAAGAAGTTTCCTTGCTTTGAATTTTAAAAAAATAAAAATTGTATCTTTGAAATTGAATTCAAATGCATTTCGAAGTAGTTCCTTGAAATCCCAAAGAGAAGTGGAGCTCTTTATACACATGGGGTAGTAGAAGCTAGAGCAACCCATGTGGGTTATGTTAATTTAACTTAACTTTAAGTGGTGAAGCTCCTACTAATTATAATTATCCCACATGGATTGTTCTACCTCCTACCACCGTATGTGTATATATTGAGCTTCTCACTCACCCTCGAAATTCAAAACACGTTCATATTCCATTTATCAAATAATTTTGGACTTATGTAAAGATAACTTTACTGTATGTAAAAATGCCTTTCCGCATTTCATTTATTGTAAAATTATTTATTGCTAAATGTGATTGAATTCTTTTGAGTGCCAGTTGGGATCCGGTACCTCAGTAGATTTGGCCGTGGCCAGACATTGTTAGGCCTTGGCCGTACTTGCCGTGGGGCAGTAAAGTGACCGGGCCCGGTCACTTTACCGGGTTTATGCTACTTACAGTATTGTCGTTGGCATGTTCTAATGTGGTTACTAAGTATTCCATTAGAGTTACGTAAGACATTGATTGAGGCGCAAAATCTCATAAACTGAGAATAACCATTATGGGATCCTTCTGTAGGTGACCGGAATAGGAGAAATGACCACAATGGGCTGTTTTACCTTAGTAGCCTCTTGACCACATAGGACTATTGCAATGTCACTGCAACAATCAAGTTCGTTGGTTATCACTGCATGATAACTCACGGTCTTCCGAACACCCCAAATCTCACCTAATGCTTGGGTCGGGGATTTCGTTTTCTTGACTTTTCCAATGAGTGTTAAAGTGTCAAGGCAAAGACAAAATGTGGCGTCCCGCAAAGGTGGCAAGACTCACAATAGATCCATTGGATTTTGTTTTTTTATTCAAACTATGGTCCCCACCTAATAATTGCCATTGGTGACCTCTGGTAACAGAGCCATTGAAGACACCATAAGGTAGGAACATTGAGAAGCGTCCCTTTTTTAATTTGTACAAGTATTATTAAATTGGTCTATTTTTTTTATTTTTTTTATTGATAAATGAAAGGGGTTTCTATTGCACTAGAAAATGTGACATTTGCATATCATATGCCAAAATTATGAACGATAAGAGTTTTCTTGTTAGATGTTCTAAAATCCTTTCTTTAACAGTTTGTACATATTCATTTAGAAGATGTACACATTAACAAGAATCTCTTGAAGTGGCACTTTGAAATATTATGGGATTTCAAGTGTATCTACCTTACTATAAATGGATCAATAAATGGGACAATTTGATATTCATTACCTTAAAGCAAGGTTAACCTTCTAATGATGTGGCCCTATGACCAAGGTAGTCACCCAAACTGCTCTGATTATGGAACTAGTAGGTGCATTCTTTGTTTTTAAGGGAGGCAACCCATTTCTAACCACTTAAGTAGATACATATATTTGCAAGGTAGGTTTCAATAATGGAAAAAAAATTCTATGTGCAAAAATAGAGTTCATAAAATTTCTATAATTTTTCAGATTTTTATTTTTGAAAACATAATTACCATGATTTTTTTTAGCTGAAGATTCTATTCCACCCATATTGGTCATATAGACCTTCCTATTTCCGACCAAAGGTTGGTTCCAATATTGAGAGTCTGGTAGCCAATCATAATGTGCCTCAACTGCGCCAGGAATTGTGCCATAATTAATTACTATTAATCACCTCATGTACATAATTAACGTAGTATGCTCTAAATGTACCCATCTTCTTCAAATGGATCCTATTATGAGTTGGAAAATGGAGATGGGATGAGCCTTAAATGAACCACTTTTGCAATTGAATGAATTGTGGAAAAGTTGTTTTCTATTGCAAGAGCCAATCCTTGTCTTTGATTTTTGCACATGTCTTTACAAGTTGCAAGTGGACGGATTTTGAAAGACCTACGATCACAAATAGGTGTCTATGCCCCAAATCTTTGAAAATTTATAAGTAACTCAAAAATGCTTTGAAAAATACAAAATCACTTTTTGTTAGGTTCTACATGTATTTTCGTTCCTCTGAAAAATGATCAAAAAATATTTTAAACGTAAAAACTTACGAAATGACAGACTAGCCCTTAAATGGTCGCTTTTGGAGCATACTACCTTAGATCCAATCTCTATTGGGCTTGAGGGGTCTAGGCCTGGACCTCCGACCTCCAGATTTGCAAAACTTGGAAGCAAAACTAGACCTTCCGGTCCCTCTGCCAAAGCTTACTTTCTAAACTACACGCAAGGCCAAGATTTCAGAATTTTTTGAGCTCTCTGCCTGTGGCCCTCCAGTTCCTATTGCCAATGGAGACGGGCTCTTACACCACCCTACGATGCTAGAATGGGAGTGATCACGGCAGGAATGGGTTGCCTCCCCCAATAAAGTCATCCATCGACCACTTTTTGCCTTCCAGGATTAAAGCCACTCACTACAGTACAGGCGGAGTAAATGCTTACTCCGGAACTGACTCGGAAGTTCCTTACTGTAGGCTTGTGATTAGGCTCGTGGCTGACCTCACCACCTGACGTTTGGGTTCATGGTCGGTGATTGATGAGGTCAGCGTATGGGAAGTACGTTCCCGAAACCAGTGTAAAGGATGGAGCTGACGTCACGTGACGTCACCCTCTCTGTGGGTTTTCCTTGGAGTCTGTTTTTGTCAGATTGGAAGAGTCCTGCAGAGTTCAAAAAACGAAAGATTCCTGCTGAGCCGACGGAAGAAGTTCGATCCCCGATGCGTTCGAACTTTTTAATGTACACCCTTGGCTTTAAATAAAGCTTAGTCTAGAGCTGAGAGACAAGACAAGATCAGGGTGGATTGACCCCCTCGCTCGGCCTTACCAGGGGTGCATGTAAAAAAAAGCCCCCTATTTTGGGTCGTTCTAGGGTATACTCTTGACCTCTATAAACTAATTTGGGGTCTCTGATCGCAAAAATGAAATAAAATTTTGCAAAAAAACTCATGTGCAAAATTTTTTTTTCCCAGAGTTTGCTTGCAGGATCGAGCGAGGGGGTCAGTTCACCCTGGCCCATACACAAGTGGGGGACATCCCCCACCATAAGTTATTAGTGATTCATGAAGCATAACTTACGTAAGGTAGGAGGTCTATAAATCGCCCACTTAAGCCTTAAAGACAAAGGGGTGACCTTGGAAAACACCCCTTTTCATTATTGCAAAAATAGCAAAAGCATTCATTGGAAGTCAAAGTACTATAGAAGATCTTCCCTTTTCACAACAAAATTTTGAAGATAAATAGTAGCACTTCTGTCCTACTACAAAGATTCCTTGTCATACATCATACGCCAAACGTCCTCCTTGACATTTAAGGGTTAAGAGCTGAAACTGATTTTGGGGAGGTGAAGCTTCTTGAAACATTAGATGATATTTGGGGGGTCGGGAGGGCCGTTTCAGGCCTGTTCCCGACGTTGTTCCCTGACAGTCCGGGAACGGCCGCTGTTAGATTTTATTTTATTTTTTCGAATTTATTTTTTCAAAATTTTAAAACGAAAGATTGAGTTGAATTTTTTATTTTTTCATTTTTTTCAATTAAAAAAAATAAAAATGACGTGGTAGTCGCCTTGCCACGTCAGGCAGCACCTACGAACTGCTGCAAACTGCTGGGGACTATTGGGGGGTTGTTCCCAGACCAAGGGAACTCACAGCCCTCCAAAGGGGCTGAATCCCTTCTAATGTCTTTTTCAGTAATATTTCCTTGAAAGACAACTGGAATTGGAATCTAACTCAAGTTGTTTCATATTTTTTGGAGCTTCGTGGAAGTAATTATGAAATTTTGAAGTTGAAATGGCATAGGGCTCTAGAATCGCCTACCTCCTCAAATGTACATTGTTTGTACATTGTTGAAGGCTACAAAAAAAAAACATGTACAAATAGTGTACATTTGAGGAGGTGGGCTATTTTAGAACTTGTGCGCTTTTAGAACCTCATACCTTATTTGCTTTGAATGCTTGGCCACTCTCAGCTGAAAATGGACTGTAATGAATCTACTAAAAATACTCCCCTCATTCAAGATTGTAACCATCGTCCAAGGTTGGGAAGTTTCTTGAGTTTTACCAATATTTTTCTTCAATTCCCAAATTGAACTGGTAATTCAAGTATGCAGTCCAATTATTTTTTAATTTTTTACTCAAGATACAAATTTTATAGACTTTTTCACTGTTTTTTGGCCAATTCTTTCAAATTGCAACCATTTTTTTTCCCAATTCCATTAGCTACCTTTGAACTAGCAACTAGTTCTGTTAGGACATAGATTATAATACTGTATAACCTAGCAGTAGTCCTCCCCATGCCAGGAAGGTATTATGCTTTGCTAAATCCTTGAAAGAAACTTATCAATTAATTTCAAGATTGGGTTGGCCAAATAGCCATATGAGACAATTTCGTTCATTGTAGAGGGGGCCTTTTCAAGGATGTAGATGGGACTTCTACCTCGTTGGTAAACAATGTTATGATATTTTATCTTCTTCCAATTGGTAGCCAATATCTTAAATTAGGAGTTTCTCCATTTTCACAAACACCAATTGCACCTTAGTGTTTGAACTTGAGAATCAATCCAAAATTATTCAAAACCTTTTGTCTTTAGTATTGTAGTTGTGGCTTGTCTCCTAAGTTGACAAAAATATATTTTACCCTAGTTTGACTAGTAGTTTGGCTGTAGAGCTAGTATAACCATGGCATGAGAGCACCCACAAAGTGTTCTCAACATAACATTACACTTACAGTGTCTCCATTTGTCCCTTCAAGTTGATTCTACAACTTGGCCATATGAGGAGGATGAGTAGGTACTTATGTCTCTGCTAGTTGTAGTCCTAGACTAACAAAGCAAAGCTATTATAAAAGTCATAGGGGAGCCTATTAAAGGTACTACAAAAATGTCACTTCCTTGTGTCTTTGTGTATTGTACATCATATGTGCCAACTTATACAACTTGGAGCATGCTTTGCTTCTATCAAAGTATTCTAATTTTTATTAAGTATGGTAAGGACATCAATCATGATATACCAAATGGTAAAAAAAAATGCATAGCTATTGGTACATACTTTATGGTACCTAACACTCTAATTAATGAGTTTACTAATAAACAAGAAAATGATAGACCATTACATTAGTACAATGTATGCTATTAAGGTACTAGACACATTCAAAAGTTGTCAGGGCTATAGATTGTTGTATGAAGGTCTTCATCACGCCATAGAATATATTAGTAATTAGATAAAATATTCTTAACCTCGGAAAACTAATAGAAAATAATACAACAATACAATATTCTCTCTTCCATGATTAATGGAGTAAAATCTTTCTAAAACCATGATCATTATTTACATGAGATATGTAGAGAGATATGTAGAGAGAGAGGATTACATGTCTTTTTCTTAAAGTACATATTTAAATGTAAAATGGGGCCTCCCACATGCTCTTAGAAGGCCTTCTCGTGGGGCCAAATTTTCTCTAATGTTGATGGCATCTTGAAGTGCGCCCACTTGGATGGGTCTACCCTAGCATCTTGCTACTTTGGATGAGGTTGTCCCTCCGAGTGGAGATGCTCTTAATTCCCTCTCCGGACTCCCTTGGGTAGAAGGTATATCACTCTACCAATATACCTTTTGTTCCTACTTTTGTTGTGACTTCAAGCTAATTCATAAGCTGCAATTTTCCATTCTACAATGGTTGTCATACACTCTTCCAATGAGAATGTTGGATCAATCTCTAGATTAACGGAGAGCAAGAAGGAGTTCCCCATTTTTGCTTAATAATGATATGAATGGTTTGGTATAGTTGCTTTGCCAAATGTAATGCTAACTTTTCATTGCAATTTGTAATTAGAACTTGATATTTCTATTATAGGAAGTGCATTCAAAAGTACTTGCAATTGAATAGGTACAAAAAAACTCAAATTTAGACATTGGACAAACCAAAATTTACCACTTCAAAAGTTAGCTAAAAGACAAAAAGTATAGTGGTCATCGATATCAATGCACATTTTGTCATTGCAAATTGAAGTGAAATGTACATTGATAACTTACCATGATTTGCCAAGACCAATATAATTTTTTCTTTTAGCTAGCTCTTTATTGAAGTGGTTTATTTTCTTTGTCCAAAGTTTGCGCTTCCAATGATAGAAATTTCAACTTCTAATTACAAAGCAATGAAAAGTTAGTATTATATTTGGTAGAGTAATTAAATTGGAATATTGAGGATGCTTTTAATGTACTCCACCAATTTCACTGCCAAATAAACTTATAAATTTTAACTTTTTTATAGTCAGAGTTTGAAATTTACATCTTTGAGAGTACATCCAAAGTATTTTGAATAGGTATGAAAATTTTCAAATTTAGACATTTGACAATGAAAAATAAACTACTTCAAAAGTAAGCTATAAGACAAAAATTATAGAGGTCGTGGAAAATTACACTTACCAAAACAAAATTTTGCCAATTGTCCTTGGAAATGCTATGAATTTTGTTTTCGTAAGTAGGATTTGCCAAGACCTCTATGTAATTCTTGTCTTTTAGCTTGCTTTTGAAGTGGTTTATTTTCATTATCAAATGTCTAAATTTGAAATTTCTTGTACCTATTCAAAATACTTTAGATGTGCTTTCAATAAAAAATTTATAAGTTTATTTGGAGGGACAAATGTTGGCGTGCGTTAAAGATGCCCTAAAAGGTTTGCAATTGTTGGTGTAGTCTCCAGAGTATACCATACCCAGTTATTAGAGTTAGCAAAAAGTAATTATGTAGGATTTCAAGTAGGCTTGTGTAACCTCAATTTTTGACATGATTTTTTAAAACTTGTTCTTAAGATAGGAAATCATAATTGCTTTGTAGAAACATAATTTTTTTGTTTCAATGTATGATTAGGAGCAAAAGTTATGCTATAATAAGCTCAAAACAAAAGAGACATGGCAACAAAAGAAATCTACAAAAAATTGAAACTCTAATATTAAATTTTTTTTCAAATATATATTTTTTGTTTCCATGGAAAACTTTGATTCATTCCATTTGGACTAGTGATCTTGCTAGTGAAGTGAAAGTTATAGAGCTTCTTGTGGGAGGTTGCAAAAAATATTGATACTTAATTTACGTTACATGGAGAATGACGGAGCTTTCTTTCAATTCTTTGTGATAACTTTTGAAGTATGACTTTCATAAACTTAAATTTTTCATTAAAGATGATTGGTTGTCTTGAGTGTAATCATATCCACAATTGATACATGTGAGCCTAGGATCTTCAACCCATGAACATAGGAGCCTAGGTTCCTTTGTTATAGGCACCTTGCATAGTTATAGGATGTTTATATTATAGGTGCCTAATTGTATTATAGATGTCTATGTTATAATCACCTTCCATAGTTATAGAATGTTTATATTGTAGGTGCCTAATTATATTATAGGTGTCTATGTTATAAGCACCTTTTATGGTTATGGGATATTTATATTATAAGTGTCTATGTTATGGTACCTTCTATAGTTATAAGATGTTTATATTATAAGTATGTATACTTATGTGCTTAGGCTCAAAGCTCGTATGCTCACATTTCTAGGCTCGTATACTAGCACCGTTGTAATCATATCCTATAATTATCAAAAAAATTAAAAATCATTTAATATTTAAAAGTCAATTTTGTTAATTTGCCTCTTTTCCAGTTTTAGGGGATTAGAGTACCCATTAGAAAAAATCTAGACCTTGAAGAGGGTTCTTTGATTTTCAATCAATGTGCAAATCTAGGGGAAAAAAAGTTTAATGTATATATTTTTAAATAATTTTAATTTGAAAAAAAAATTAGTCCCCATTCATACATGGCACACGAGATAATCGTGTGGACCCTAGAAAATATTTTTTGAAATTAATTTTTTGGAATTTTTTTCTTATAATTGCACGTTTTCATGTAATCAAATGACCCTATATAGGGTCTGGATTTCTTCTAATGTATTGAGTACCCCAAAACTAATGATCTAGAGCTGAAATTTTTGTTGTCTATTTTTAGAGTAGGAAGGCATGTTCCTACCAAGGGGCATCTAAAATATTTTATTCTATGTCCTCAATATTTGTGCAAATAGGGCTTCCTTGCGTGCCCAATTTTGGACATTGAAGATGGTTTCAAGATCATTCTTTTAGTGAAATCTCATCACCAAGTCTTCATAAATGATTACTTAGTTCAGTTTCTCTGTAAATTGGTTTTCCTATTTTTTACAAATTAAAATGTCAAAGTGTATATTTTCTTCAAAAAATTTATCATTCTATTTTGTGAATCACTTTTGATTTACATTTTTTTAGGTCTCAAATTTTGATGATATGTTATTCTTAGTATTATACTAATCATCTTTTTTTTCTTTTAAAATATTTTTTTCCTGAAAGGTCAAAATACAGTGTGTACTAGTCAAAATTAGGCCTAAGTGGAACAAAATTGACAAGTCATTCTTGCAATCACCCTTGCTTTTGCGAACAATCCTACAAACTTCTTGAGAAATTAATGTACTAAATTTATTTTTGAACTCAATTTTCCCAATTTAAAAAAGAAATCCACATCATAGTTAACTATGCTTTAGTTAAAATAATCTCACTATTGAGTCTAGTATGTTTCAATTCCATCTTAGAGCTATTAATGATTTATAGGGAATTCATTAAAATAGAATATTCCATATGCTATTTTCAAACTGCACATTCTAAATCATAAAAGTACCAAAGTTGCAGAATGGTTCCATTTTAACAAAATTCACTATTTTTGTTTTTCTTTCAATCTTATACCAACTTCTACTTAACATTTTTTAAAGAATGAAAATCAAGTTTAAAATTATTATTTTTTGTGACATTGTCAATTCAAATCTTCAACACTAAAGTGTTCAAATCAAAAAATTTAGTGCAAAAATTTAAAGTTAAGAAGACTCTAAGTCAAATAATTTTATCAAGGAACATGCACAAAAAAAATGTTTCTTTTCACTTTAATTTAAACACATATATCTTGCAATCTATATGGTAAAAATTTCTGAAATTTCAAGATACCTTCTTGATTTCCAAACATTTTTATAATAGTTTAGTTTAAAAATTGAAAATTAAATATGCAAAAAAAATACTTTATTAAGTTTTTTGTTCTTTACAATAGAAATTGTAGTTTCGAGTGGTTTTTGATTTAAAAAGAGCCTTACGACTTTCATGGGTTATTGTGGCACACACACAACTTATTGTATTTACTCCAACCAATTAAGCCTTTGAAATGAAGCTTGTATGGCGGATTGATGTACAAAATCCTTAGGGTTGTAAATTTGGCAAGTTGCATGGAGGGCCACATGGGAAGGAAAATATTAGTGATTATTGCAAGGGGAGATTGGAACATACAAGGCATTTTCTAAGTACAATTAATCAAGGTTGCTATACCGGACGAGTCGGAGTGATTGGATGGGACTGACAGACGGGCGAACTGGACCGGACGAACGGTACGGACACTCCACACGCCTTTCATTTTTGAAGCCACCGAAATTTTCCAAGTGACAAGTCGCTTCCATAGTACCTGTCTACGTTGGAATCAGGGCACGGATATGAAAGTTAGGGCAGGGACGTTAGAGTAGGGCACGGATGCACACAATCAGGGCGTAGACGCGAATCGTCAAGGCATGGACGCGAATGGTCAGAGCAAGGACTTCAACCTGTCAGGGAGGGGACTTCAACCTGTTAGGGTGCGGACTTCAACCTGTCAGGGCGCGGACTTAAACTTGTCAGGGTGTGGACCTAAGGTCAAGGCACGGACCTCAGTCATTCAACAAAGTAGGCGGGTCTTTCAAATGCACTTGGGCATGGGATTCTTCCTTTCTATGGAGAGGGAGAAACCATTAATTGCAGCAAACTGTTATTATCAATTCGGAGAATATCTTTAAGTGCATGAAAGTCAAATGCCTACATTAAGAGCTCTACCTTTTAAGTTTTGCATTTGACTTCATGGAACAACATTTTCCCTTTCTTGAGGCGGAACTTTTCATTCTTTACTTCCTAAAACACTTGAAATCTAGTCCGAATAAAAGAAAATAAAAAAACTTTGGAAGTTCATTTGTTAAAATATATTGAATGATGGAAACTTTGAACACAAAATTCTTTGATGTTCATATTTTTTCTCCACTAGAGCGGATGGTTATTTTGGATGTAGGGTTTAAGGTTTTAGGGTGTAGGTTTTAGGGTTTAGGGGGATAATTGCTACATATGATTCTTTTTTAATTGAAGTTACAAGTTATATTCTTTTGGATACATGATGGAGGTTGTATTTTTTTGGATAATTAATACAAGGGATTCTTTTTAAATTGAAGTTACAAGTGATATTCTTTTAGATTGATGTTCAAGGGTGAATTTTTTTAGATAATTGGTACAAAGGATTCTTTTTTAATTCAAGTTACAAGTTTTATTCTTTTGGATACATATTGAAGGTTGAATTTTCTCAATAATTGCTACATGGGATTCTTTTTTAATTGAAGTTACAAGTTGTATTCTTTTGAATATATGTTCAACGATGAATTTAAAGAGATAATTGCTACATGGGATTCTTTTTTAATTCAACTTAGAAGTTATATTCTTTTGTATGCATATGTAAAGCATATTTTTATAGATTCATCCTAAATGTTCATGGATTCATGTTATTTCTAGAGAGACAAGAACACATTATCATGAAAATCTTTTGGTTGAAAAACGGTTGGCAGTCCTAAATAAGTGCCGTTAGGGCGTGGACGTAGGGCATGGACGCGAGGAGTGACAATTCACCCTTCAAGAACTCTAAGGCGCGCACCTGAATGAAAGACATCAGGGCGTGTACTTAAACCTGTGAGGCGTGTACTTAAACTTGTAAAGGTGCAGATTTAAACTTGTCAGGGCGCGGACTGAAACTTGTCAAAATGACGTCCGTGCCCTACTAGAATGACGTCCGCACCTTGTCTTATGTCAGCGCTCATAATTTTTGTCTATGCCCCTACCGATTCCATCTGCACCCAATGTCATGCCTATGCCACGTTGTGGCAACTACGTCGCCTATTTTTTCCTTATAAAAAAGTCAACTATCTGTTGACCATATCGAACGGGCGGGACCTCTATTGGACGGGTGAACCGGACGGACAAACGAACTGGACGTCCACCCACTATGACAACCTTGTAATAAATAAGTTAGCTTTGTTATTTTTTAGATGAAAAGTGTGAAATGAATGATAGACCAAATAAAAGATTGGAGAGTCTAAAATTTCAATTTTGTTAAGGTCAAAAATTCCACCAAAAGTGCCTTTCAAAAAGAAATAATTTATTGAAATACCAATGATGGAGATTCTTTGTGCCTTAAGAGCCTTAAAGATTTGTTATTGGTAAGTAAACAAAACTATAAGTTTCACGAGTGGAATAAATAAGAAATTTATCATCTAAAATTGAAACCATATTGTTTTTGTTGCACCCCTTAGTGACAATTACCATCTTAAGCTCACTTCTAACTGTTTTTTTGTAGTAGTTAACTCCTAGTGATACCAAAGGACACAATCTTTTAACACTACACATACTACACACATGCAACATTAGGTTCCAACTCATGGGGTTCCCTATTCCTTTGTGACTCCCCACTATCCACTTTCAACACTTAACTCCCACAAGACATTGGGCATGTCATTTAATGACATGGGGTGGAACTTCCATTGATATCCAAGCATTTGGTGGTGGCACTACTCGCCACCGGTACTAACCTCCTTTGAATGATACCCAACTCCCACTAGATCCAACCCACTTTACTTCAAGACTCACCTTGGGACTCACTTACTAAGACTCACTTATTAGAACTTATCAAATGGGACTCACCAAACGAGATTCATACGATGACCTAGTGTGGAATGAGACACATCTAACTGATATTAAGGAATGTACAAGCACTCCATAGTAACACACAAGTGGTGGTGAGGTTCCAACATCAACTTCTCTATTTGTGGCCACTAGGTTCCCTATAGCACCATTTGAAAGTGAGGAGGGAGACCACCCCTCTTCATGGTACTCTCTATAGGATTCAACAATCCTCCCCATTCTAAGGGTCTTTCCATCTTGGAAGACCACCCATTCCCAAGTTATCACCCCGAAATCGGGCTCCTAAAGACTCATGATCTTCCCATTAGGATAATTTTTAGTTCTGACTTCCAAATCCAAAGTACAATCCCATTTTCATGATCCAATCTTTCCGTAAATCATTGTCAACTATTCATTTCCTCAAATGCATCAAGTATTGAGGAAGTTATGACCCTCCAAAGGTCTAAGTCCCTCGGAAGAGTAATTATTTAGGACTGCACCTTCTTTGAATGCCCATAACTTTTAGCATACAACTCATCTCTTCATGAGACTTAATATTTTAGAAAGCTTGATTCCCTAGCTTTTCAACAATATGTAGTATGCCCTATTTGGCTCAAAGAAATCCTTCCAAACTTAAGTTCCCACGTCCCACACCTTGGAACATGGCTGGGACACTACCAACTTTGAAGAGACATAACTTTTGACTTTCAACTTGGATCCTCACGTTCTTTGGACCCATGGATGCGTTTTCTCATAAGCATGTGTGGCTTGCCATCCAATTTGTCATGAGCAGAGCGCTACAATGCTTTGATTGCTTCAATCTTCCAATTCCTTACACCTCATCTCTTGTAATGCTTGAGAATCACCCCCAACGTCCCCTTTGCTCACCAAAGTGGCACAAGCACGCCTCAAGATGAGGGTTGTGATAGTTTTGATAGAATGAACCTTTGAAGGACCATCGGTGATGTAATTGGTGCTTAAAGAGCATCTCTAATAGTTTGGCACTCTAGTTTTTTGGGATAAAAATGAGCAATAAATGCATAGTCTTGCCAAGATATATTCTATTTGGCATGACCAAAATTGCATTTTGGTTGTTGTTTTGTAACTCTATCAAACTCTATTATACATTTTCAAATAGACCAATAAAAGACTTATCATTTGTTGGAAGTTGGATAGCAATATGAAGAACTAGAACACATAAGTGATCTACTCTCCAAATTTTAGACACAATGTTTTGTCTAAATAAACTTTTGGTTTTTACCCCATAGCATTGTATCTTTTGTTGAAGTATAGCCATTGCATCTTTTGTTGAAGTATAGCTATTGTAGTAGTGACATTAAGTTAAGTCTGATGTGAATGACATTGATTTAATTGTATCATGGCCCTCTAGCATTGCATGTTTTATTGATGTATGGCTATTATGGCATTGATTTAGTCCATGTCACAAGAAGTGGTTACAAATTTGGCTAACTTTAGCAAAATATTTACTTGAAAAATCATGTAGCTACATGTCTATTGAAATTGAGGGGCTTAACCCCTAAAGGACCAGGGCCGTTCTTCTGTCAAAAACTACTCAAAACTGTCATTTTTGCTGCATTCATCCAAAAAAACAAAAAAAACACTTTTTTAAGAATCTAACCGTAGGATCTTGTACTTTACTAGTCTAGTATCATGTGGTAAAAAATTCATGGAGTTTGACCGTACAGATTGGAAGATATTAGCATTCAAAGTTGAAAAAAGAAAGTTTTTTTGAACACTAGCCTGCAATTTCAGATGACTTTGAATGCCATTTGGGGAAAAAAATTACACCATGGACCTTGAATTTAAAATTTTTTGTGTTGAAGGATTGAGTTGAAAGCCTAGAATTTAAGGAAAAAAAAAAACACGATTGATTTTCATTCTTTAAAAAATTGTTCAGTAGAAGTAGGTCCAAGATTGAAAGAAAAACTAAATCTTTAATAGCTCTAAAATGGGATTGAAACACAATAATCTCAATGGTGAGATTGTTCTAAATAGAAAAGTTAACCTTGTCAAACAATTTTTTTGAAAAATTGTGAAAATTGCATTCAGAATTGAATCCTATAAGTTATTTTTTCAAGAAGATGCTCAAATTGCCCGAAAAACAAGATTGTTCATAACTTTCACATTACTAATCCAAATGGAATGAATCAAAGCTTCACATGTAGAAAAAAATATGATCTTTAAGAAGAAGAAAATTAAAAAATTAATTTCAAATTTTTGTAGATTTATTTTTCTGCCCGGTGACGTGTAAATTATATTTAAGATGCTATAACTTTTGCTCTCAGGCACCAATTGAAATAAAATTTATATTCCCACGAAGCTCATAAGTTTTCCTATCTTATGAGAAAGTTTCAAAAAAATTCACTGAAAATTGAGATCATAGGAACTTGCCCGAAATCCATTTTGTCTCCCGAGGGGACAATGGTCCTTTAGGGGTTAAATCACTTCATTTTTGCCACATTATACATCTAAATTGACGTTAGAGAGACTAGGTGTGAAGACTTGGCAAGTAGGGGGGCAAGTTGATTGCCATCTTCTAGGTCATTGAATAGTTGGATTTCAACATGGGTTGTGCATCTTGAATTAAGGTGGTTAATCTAGACTATCCATATAGCTTAGCCATTCTTTTGAATCCCTTACTTTGAAACAGTTGACCCTTTCTATCCTTCATGTACATGTTCTAAAAATATTCTCTAACATACATGTACATATTGCTTTCTTCAATGTATCAGTTGTATTTGTCAATACACCAACAATGAACATATTAGGGGACAAATGCTTTTAGTTTTATACATGATTCCAAGTTTCCAACTTCAAAATTCATAACTAATTCCACAAAGGTCCAAAAAATATGAAACAACTTTGGTTAGATTCCATTTCCATTTTTTATCACAAGTGAAATTAGGAAAAAACTAGAGAAGTTGCAACTTCTTTGATGCATAAGTTTTTGACATTGGTAAAATATAAACGAAAAAAATAAAATGGAAGTACCTTTGTTTCACGAATCATTTGTCATGGTAGCCTTCTCTTACGTATGGAAAATTAAAAGTGTAGCCACTTTACTAAAAACTCAATCGCCAGCTCCATTTTTGAAAATTTTCATCAGGTGGCAAAATTTTCACCTACCCGTGCAGGTTTGTATAAATTTGGACTACTTTCAGAAATTGAATTTGAGAGCGCTGATCACGAGAGTCTTGCATGCAAATGTGGCGCTCTAATTATGTCAGGTCCTTAAAACTCTACCACTGTTCCGAACTGCCTCATCAGAGCCAAGTTGATTCACTGAACCTTTAAGTTTACAGTTACAGTTACCAGGCAAACATCCACAATGCTACAGTGTGTGCTCTTGTCGTTTCCATTATAACTCTGTCCGATCTGGAAGTAGTTGCGAAGGTCACCTTTGGCGTTTATACTCTGTTTATACTTGCTTATAATACCCGTCTGTCTTCTTGCGTGCAACTCAATAACTGTGAATTTCGTTTATTAGTGGTGAAACGTTCCGCTTATTTCTCACCTCGCAGCAGACTTCAGACTTCAGTCACACAGAGCTCGGAGAAGCTTAGCGGGCAGATTCGGATTCAGATGCAGCATTTACACAGTTAAGAGCAAAAACGTACTTTGCACAACGGAACGGTCCGGGCCCTGAGTTTGAGAAATTTGAAAAACTGACTTTGAGTGTTGAGTTATTGCATCTGGTTCGCAGGTAGTAGTTGGTGTGACATACAATTCCTGCTTCTTCTTCTTGTCTGAGCATTTATGCACGTCATGTCTTAGTGTTCTAGTTTTTGCCCCATTGATAGCTGTATTGTAAACTGAATTATTGGGCTCTTCAGCGGGTTGCATGTTGCACAGCGGGTTGTTACACAGGGGCTGTCTCACAGATGATCCTTTTGCCTGTCTTTCTCGAACGCGAGATTTGATCATCCGTAACAGTACTGATGGCAACCTTGTCGCCTCTCTGCTGTGTCATCGACTTGGTGTCACCCAGGTTCGTCAAAATACACACAACTCACTTTAGGTACAACTGTGTTAATTAATGACGCACTATTTGCAACTGATGCAATATTTGCAACCCGAAAACACAGCCGAAGTAGGTTTTCAAGTAAGTAGTGTGACAATATTGTTTGGCTGTTTCAGCATACCAAAACTCTGAATGCGCTCGAGGGAAGACATTCAAGAATCCCGATACAGACATCTACTACGATGAATTTCAAGAAAAGTGACACTTGTCTTGTCAGTTCACTGCGGACTTTTCGATCTCAGTGGATCAGGCGTGCTTTTATCACCACCAGTTCTGCGTACCAGGTTAATTAATTTCAAATCTTACAGTTTGGGCCGCAAAGTATGGCATTGACATTGAGTTCTTTCCTTCGCTTCTGTCATTGATGTGTAGGGTGGCACTGTGATACAGGTTCTAAGTACTTGAGTCGAATCTGAAGTCGTGATGAATTACCAGTGTCGGCAGATTGGGCGTCAACTTTACTGCCACCAGGCATAAAACTCCTTCCTCGATCGACTCCTCTTTGATCTTCAGCCGGCAAATACGCACCTTACCCAAACTCTCTCCGTGCCAGGTGTGTGTCACATGTGTCGGCGAAGCAAGTCTCCATGGCTAAGAATCACGCTGCCGTAACAACGCAACTCCAGCACGAGACTAAACCAGTCGCAAGACGCCAACTCCTGATTCATTCTCCCCGGGATGAGACCACCAAAGTAACCAAACCAAACCCCACAAGGCAGCAGATTTCCGAGACCCCGATCAAACCCGCAGCCACCGAGCTGCCTCTGTGCGTGGTCCTGCGAATGGAGACGGGAGACGGGGACGCCAGCTACGCTCGGAACTCGAGGATGCAAGCAGGGATGCTGCGGGACATCGGCGAGGAATTCATGGACGCAATCGTGAACCCCCTCATCAATCTTCCTGAGGACGGGAGTGCAGTACGAGTAGCGGATTTCGGCTGCTCCACTGGAGCCAACACACTCGCGTGGGCGGATCTGGCGGCCGCTGGCGTGCAGAAGAGGATCGCTAATGAGTCTAACTATCTGGGAAGTAGCAAAGCACCCGAGATTCAGCATTTCTTCACGGACCTGCCATCCAACGACTGGAACTTTCTGTTCCGGGACCTGCTGGTGGCGCAAGAAGCGAAGCCTAGACAGTATTTTCCAGCGGCGGTGGCGGGGTCGTTCCACGACCGGTTGTTCCCGCGCGGCTACTTGCACATTGCGCTCTCGGTTTGGTCCATCCAATGGCTCTCAAAGGTACGTGAATAACATTCACCCTGGAGTTTACTAGTATTTTGGGACAGGAGCTAGTACTGGGGTACTGACGTCAATTTCAATTTCGTTAAATTAGCGATATTCCACACGCCAAATTTTTTGACATACATCATCAGAAAGGTCTAATTTCAGGCCAAAAACTAGGACAGGTATAAATTTTGGTTTCAGGCTGTGCGACCAAAGTTTTGGAATATCGCCAGTTTAACGAAATTGGCGTTTACTGTAATGGACCCGCCATGCAGACTGTGGGCAATGAATTCTATCCGAAGTAATGAGGACATTTTATAAAAAACGATGGTCATTAATCGACATCAACCTGTGCGGATCGAGACACCCCTTTCTAAGCAGTTTTTGATTAGACCCTGTCCGGAGCATGGTCTACCAGCAGGTCTCATTACAAACCCTACTTATTCCACTCCTTAAGATTTTTGATTTATGAGAGACTTCGAAGATCACCCTGAAGCCTTCATCTATAGGGGTCTTCGAGCATGGGGACTGGATGAACAAACCCTCCGATGTGCTGAGTTTCCTGGCTTTCCTCCTCCGGATCCTCCACAAGAGTCACAGGACAAACTATATTATTTAAATCAAAATTTGCGGAACCTCAATTATTATATTTGCCTGCCTCTAGACTAGCATTGTTACCATCAACACGTATCAGCATTAAGTTCAACCCGTGGATGCTCGGTCATGCTGAACATCTATTATTTATGACCAGTCACATATGTTTAAATGGCGCATTTCAGAGAGCCAAAGTTGTGACTTTTCATGTTCCCCGAGAATCCGGAGCTCTGAAAAGTAGGACAATCAATTATAGATTTCAGCAATCGAGGCTTCAGCCAGATGATCGATCGATCGATCGACGCTTCAGTTGGTCGACTAAAACTCAGTCAATGTCACTGGAATCCGTAATTTAATGATGATGAGGTCCACTAAATGCATGGTAATATAATGATCTGTGCAAGACGCTGGGCATGCAGGTTCCAGACGCCGTACTTGACGTTCGATCTCCGGCATACAACAAGGGCTGCGTGTGGATCGATGGCGGTCACCCAAGCACGGCGCAAGCGTACGCGCAATCGGCACGACAGGACCTCTTCAATTTCTTCGCACACCGTGCTTACGAATTAGCTCCTGGTGGACTGCTGTTCCTCATGTGCATGTGCCGACGGGAGCACAATAGACCCGAGCACCAGACAGACGGAGAATTTATGAATGCAAACGTCTGCGGTCAATTATTCGAAGAGGCATGGCAGCAGCTAGTTGACGAGGTACGTAATCGTCTCAACCTCTCCACTGGTCCCATCCGTCCTGTCTAGACCTTTTTCAAATCTATTATCGTATCTGAACTTCATCGATCTTCGTTGTCACATGGATGGGTCATGTTTCCATCTAAAGTACAATTATGTTGCACTAATTGCAACTGAACCTGGTCAAAAAGTCTGTTTAAAACCCAATAGCTTGAGCTTCCGGAATAGGTTGGATGAAACAGGCTGTACTAATATTATAATAATACTGTAACGGGATCGGAACTGTAGAAGATTAACCGGATTGATTAAAACCACTTGGGAGAGTGCAAATTAAACTGCTTCAAGAGAACCAGTTTTATTCCACGATATGGAACTAGAGCACTGAAAAACAGAGTTCCGACATTAATGGGCAGAGTAACTAACAATAACACTTGGAACAACATTAGGATGTAGTGAGGACCGGCGTGTGGTTGTAAAGTATTGAAATGATATTATCAAGCAGCTGAGGCTCTGTGCCTCCGTCTTTGTAGCAATGACTACTCATACTTCCTAACTTATAGTTTCTGTTTGATGCATGCATGCCTCCTCCCCTTGGATCCATGCCAGAGCCAATAATGTTCAGTAATTTTTGCAGGTCCTTTCCACAAGTAAGATCGGTCTGTTGAGCTGACTCATTCTAAGCGTATGGTAATGTTACAACTTAAAACCCGTGTCATTCCACGCATCTCCTCCCCCGAGCCTCCCACAGTCCCACTTGCCCACTCATCGCTTCCACGGAGTCTCCCGCAGTCCACTTGTGATGCCTGGCTCCCACTTGGCCCAGGCTTAATAGGAGCTAAAAGGGGGCCAGAAAGGGGGCTGGAAAGGAGCTGGATTACTGGAAAGGGACTCCTACAAGTGTCCCGGGCAGAGAAGAATGTAGAATTGGGAAACCCCATGCAGTTTTTAACACCCGCACCCTGAGATGACTCCTGTTCAAATGTCTGAAATTGGGATATCCTGCAGCGGAGGTTCTCGATTTGTGGAATCGCAACCCCATTGGTGTATTCACTGACTTTCCTAGCTGTCTCCTGTGCAAGAGTCTCTATTAGAAACATTCCGCTGCGGAAGTTCTTTATTCTACATGTGTCCCGGGTAAGATGGATCGATGCACTATCGATCGACTTCTGACGAATTTCCAATGTGCAGGGCGTGATCCAGCCCCACGAGCGCGACAGTTGGAACGCGCCCGTGTTCCACTTCAGCCTGGAAGAGATCGAAGACGCCGTCACCCGAACACACGCTTACGACATCCAGCACCTGGAGATGCGGCGCGACCACCACTGGCTGCCCCCCGGGAGTCAGCAGGCGCAGGACCATCGGGACCACCCGGAGTCTTTCGGGCTGTGGGCGAAGAACTTCGTGCGCGCCATCTACAACCCGCTAGTGGAAGCTCATCTGAACCCCGCGCGCGCAAGAAAACTCTGGGACTGCCTGGAGGACCGCACCACGCTCTACACAAGGCGCACGCAAAATATCTGCTTGAGTATGAATGGGGCCGATTATGCGCTGGTGATTCTCTCCAGAAAGACGACTTGACGCACGGATGATCGATATCTCGGGGCATCAATGTAATTAATGTATTGATTGACAGTGGAATTCTTCTGTAGCGAGTTTCGTATGAAAAAAGTTAAGTTTGGACTGTAATGACTGTTGAGTCCAGTTGATCTTCGGATACGGAATCTTACTGTAAGATATCTGACGTGCGAAAGTATTTCCCCCCTGGTGGAGGCTCATCTGGACCCGACCCGCACCAGGAAGCTCTGGGAGTCTGTTAATTACGTACTGCCTGGCTTGAGCTATTACAAACGACTGAAACGAGGCGATCGAATTATGCTCTTGTGATCGATTCTCTGCAGATCGAAGGAACCCATGATGGTCGGTCTCTTTTGTGAAATTGTAATGTATTGATTCTCAGTGGAATTCTATTGTGGTTTCGATTCGTTTGAAAATGAAAAAGCTGAGTGCGGATTGTAAGGACTGTTGCATCGATCCAGATGAGCTTCGGGTATCGAGGATATGGTATATTATATAATTAATGAGTGCTGTCTGACGTACGAAAGTAAACCAAGATGCATGCATGTATGTAGGTGGGATTGTTGGAATTCCCTCTGACGTTTGAATCTCAGTTTGCTGACTACTTAGCTGATTGAACGTATGACGTCAACGAGAAAACGGAATAAATACAGATTCAGTACAAACTCTGTCATCAGACCAGGTCCCCTGACCACGGTGACCGGCTAGCAGAATTCCGCTGATGGACTTTGACTCGTGTTGGAACCGTGGATGGAGGGTACGGTCATAGCCGTCCTAGCTCAGTTGGTAGAGCGCAAGGCTCTTAACCTTGTGGTCCAGGGTTCGAGCCCCTGGGGTGGCGACACGTGGCATTCACTTTTACCTTTTCCTTGCATTTGGAAAAAATTTATTCTAATTATTTTTAATACGTTGAGTTGGTTCCCACATTCACGCCGTAATGATAAGGTAGACAAGTCTATTACCATGCAAATTAGCAATCTGAATATCTTGGGGCAAACTTAATATTTTTCATTACCATGCAAATTAGCAATCAGGGCCGGTATATACTTGGGGCCGGATTGAAGGCCGGCCGGAACTCTTCAAGTTTGAACCAATAGGATCACTCAATTTCTCCAAATCCGGCCCAAGAGCTTTATACTAGGGCCGGATTGATATCACCATTCATCCTACATGTCGGCTTAGGTGGCATAGTTTTGGCGCCAAACCATCCAGCCCCAAGGGAGCAATCGGGATGAGGTTTTTGGTAGCCCGATTTCCCATCTAGGGCCGGATTGGGGCCGGATTGGACTCCTCCGTTGGATCGGACAAATCTCCACCATCTACCATGCAAGGGCTTTTCTTTCTTTTTTTATTATATTTTTTATTAATTGTGAGCTCAATCCCATCTGGTTGAGTCATGTTGTGATACAGATGCTATGTTACAAGATGTTAATACTGAATTTTATTGTTAATACTGAATTTTATTGTTAATACTGAATTTTATTATTATCAACCATTGCAATTGTAACAATAATGTCTTTGCAATTGTTTTAGTATGAGATATTAATAATTAATTTTTTTGGTGTAGACACAAATTACATACTCTGTTATAGACACTAATTTTGATAAATTACATGCTTAATAAGTAAATTTTTTATATGGACACAAATCTGTAAATGAAAGTCATTGTTGAAGTTATGCCAAAAACTTTAACATCTACAAGATAATGTGTGTTTTTATCAATTTTGATGACAAAAACTTGAAAAAAGAATATGGTAAGGAAAAATTATGCTACTAGAATTCTAGAAATAACATATATGATAAAACCTAATTTACATTTATCATTCAAGTTTTCATAATAAAAAATTTCATGCTTTTCTTTAAAATAAACTAAGAATATAGATTTGAAAAAGAGATTAAAAAAAATTACACGTTTTCTTGAATTTTATGTTTAATAAACAACAACTACTATGGGGCTACAAATCTTTTTTCAATGTCAACTCTAGTTTTAGTGTCAAAAAAAAAAGGTTCAAAAGAAGTCAAAGAACTTCCTTTTTTCAAATAGAAAAAATAAGAAGAGAGTGAAAAAGGTTAAAAAAAAAGTAAAAACTCTCTCTTTGGTAAAGTAGGAATAAAAAGGAAAAGTCTAAAGAATTCTAAATTTTTTTTTCCTATATTTGAAACAGAAGAAATAGAAGAAAAAAACTTTTTTTTTCTTCTAAAGTATAAAAATTAATAAGAGAAAGGAAAAGATGCATGTCTTAGATTTTTTTAATTAAGGATTCCAAAAATCCAAGAGCACATTAATCAAGAATTCGGCCTTAGAATCGGGCCTCAACACTTTACATTATATAGGGCCGGAGTGATAAATTGGAATTCAGCCCCATAATTTGGCCTCAACCCTTTACATTATATGGGGCCGGAGTAGTGATTTGGGGCCGGATTGTGGGCCGGATTAGAGGCAAATTGGGCCGGCCTTCCATCCGGCCCCAAGCCGTGTATATACCGGCCTTGAATATCTTGGGACAAACTCAATATTTTTCAGAAATGTGCTTTGTTTCATGATTCAAATCCAAGTGAACTTATAATTTTTCTATTAAAATTGTAATTTTTAATAATTTCTGAAGTAGTCTGCCTTGAAATTATAAAATCATTTATGGAATGGAGTCATGAACACCATGTAAACAACCCATAACCACTCTCTATATATCCAATGGTACTTAAGTGTTCACCATTAAAGGATTGACATGTTACCCCTTGTTGGCATTAGTGCAATAATTTTGTCAAAAAATGAATGGATTTGGATGATTTGTTGGATAAAATTGGGTTTAAAAGGCAAATGTAGGATGATGAAATTAGATAGAGAATGGAAATGGGGTGGTCTACTCAAGTAAGTGGCCATATTACCTTGGCATTTCTTCTTTGGAAAATTTTTCAAGTATGATATCAACTTCTAAAATCATTCCAATTAAGGGTTGAATGTGGGTCCTATAATTGAATTGTGAAAGTTTTATTTGATCTTGTTGTCACTCAAAAGGGGACTCTAGAATCTCTTAGATATCATTTGGAAGGCACTTTATGAATAAAATATAAATTTTTAAAAGGCTAAAAACAAATATATCCAAAATTGACCTTAAGCTCTTATGAATAGAGGTTGTATATTTGGGCCAAGGAATACGTAAAGGATGATTTTAGAAATAGGTCATAATTTGGCACAATTACCTTATAGTCCAAAGGTGTGTTTTTACTTGCTTAGTGTTAAGAGTATAAGAGTATTGTTATATAGGAGTTTAAGTAATACATATTTAAACCCTAAAGGTTCAAACACCATTTTTGGCAACATAGCGATTTTGGGCAAGCTACTCGCCAACCATTGAAAATTACATACCATGCAATGAATTTTTAACGATGTAGTCAAAAGTTATGAAAATTGTTGTGCCAAAAAGCTACTCCTTGGGCACATGTGTTTAAATTTCAAAGAAAAATAAAGAAAAACAAAAATCCCATTCATAGTGAGTTGTCCAAAATTACTATGTTGCCAAAAAACGGTATTTGGACCTTTAGGGGTTAAAATTGGATTCATTTTATTAAACCCACCTCCAATATGAAGAGCAAATATACATTAATAATCCCTTTCATCTTAATGCTTGAAAGATAATCATATTAAAAGTCAAGTAGTTTGAATATGAGACAAGTGTCCAACAATTGATGATAGTGTTGCAAATGTGTGAGATATTCTAAAATGCCATGGAAGAGAAGGTGAGATTAAACATTAAAGGATATTTGGCCCTTTAAAAAGGTCCTTTAATTTTGACAAATAAAGCTATTACAAGAGTCATAAGGGAGCCTAATAAAGGTACTACAAAATGTCACTACCTTGTGTCTTTGTGTGATGTATATCACATGTGCCAACTTATACAACTTGGAGCATGCTTCGTTTTAATCAAATTATTCTAAATTTTTGTTAAGTATGGTGAGGACTTCACTCACAATAAACCAAATGGTAAGAAAAAGTTCATAGCCATATGGTGCATACTTCATGGTACTTAGCACTCCAATTACTAAGTTTACTAATAAACAATAATTGATAGACCAATACCTTAGTACAAGGATACTATGTAGTATGCACATTCAAAAGTTGTCCTATAGATTGTTGTACCAAATTTTTTTATCAAGCAATAGAATATAATTAGATAAAATATTATTAACCTCAAAAACTTACAGAGAATAATATAGCAATATAGTACCCCTCTTCCACAACCTATGAAATAAGACATTTGTAAAACCATATTAGAGAAAATTTGGACGTTCTAGAGGGCCATTTGACTTTGGCTAACAGTGCAAATACAACAAAAAGTGAAAATGATTTTTTTGGAAAAAAAATATTAAAAGATATTAAAAATCATGTACCATGTAATTGCCTCAAGTGCCATATCAAATTGCAAATTTTAAAATTTAAAATTTTTTTTTTTTATTTCCCATAGTTGCACTACTAGTCAAAGTCAAATGGCCTTTAGAATTTAGGTATAGATCTATGTGTCGGTGATAATTTATACCCTTATGGGAAAAAATGGACATATTTCCTAAATGATATTTGATTTATATTCACATTGACTTATAATTGTTTGGATATATATGAAGGATTTTTGCAATACATAAAATCAAGTGAAGAAGTATCACAATAATTTGAATATAGAAAATGAGAAATTTTGGGCTATTCATTTAGAGAGGCTTCAATATTCATATGACTGAAAGTTCAACTAGTTGAATTGGCCCAATTGTTGCTAAACTATTAATATTCTTAGTAGTTTTACAAATTCTTTAATAGTAGGAATAGTTTCATTTTAATTCGTTTAAATTATTATATATATATATATATTTATTTATTTATTTATTTATTTATTTATTTTTAAATTTCATTCTAATTCATTTAAATTTATTTATTTTTAAATTTAAAAACAATGATTTTTCAATTTTACTGATTTTCCAATTACCAATTTACAAATCCAAACTTTAAAAACGATCAAATTTTAAAGTTTACAAATTCCATAATTCAAAAACTTCAACTTCCTAGACCCATCATTTGAAGTACTACAAAGAACAATATAGCTTCAATTTTGCTTCAACAATAATCTTTATATGCATTCAACACATGTAGAAAATGTATATTGTTTGTTTCTTTTCAAGTTAAACGTGAACCTTCATTCTTCTTCTACAATTAAACCTCAACCAATTGTTTTCTGTCTACAAGTTCAAGGTGGGCAAATGAGTAGAAGAATCCTTCAAACAATGTATCAAAATATTCCTAATCAAGATAGAATGATCCATTGTTGTCTCTTTGATTGTTGCACACATTTAAACTTATGGATTTTGCAACTTTTTGTTACAAAAGATCAACACATCAAAAGATTTTCACATGTATTTTGGGCAACTTTTTTTTGGAAGAAGATACATTACAAGGTTTCAAAAGTAAACATATATCTTTCCATTGTGGACTATACGTAAGTACTTTCCATTGTAGACTATAGATCATAGACCATTGTATTCTTCTTCTCTTTTTGTATGCTGATGAAACTCTTTTTATGTCCAATTCTATTACAATAAGAATTCAAAAGCATCCATAAAGATTGTTAAAAATGAATGAATTTTTGTCATTTGTATTAGACTCATGGATACAATGTGACATAGAATTCATAAAATCATTGTTTTTGCTACTCAATTTTAGAGCCTTTCAACCCATACTCTCCACACTCCACACATCTCTATGGGAATCAACAACAATTTTTGCTACATTAGGAAGCAATAAAGTGAAATAGAGTTAATTGTTGAGGTTGAAAATAGACTACAATCAATTTTAGGTCATCCTACTTTCCTTGCCTCCTTGGACTCAATTCTCACACAATATTAAATCTTTAAATATGAAATCCAATCTAAAGCTAAATACTAAGCTCACTACTAATTGATCTAAAACAAAGAAGTTACTTACATTATTTATTTCAATATCAATTAAATTCACAGTAACATGACATAACATAACAAAGACATAATTACAATGAATTTCAACTTCAATTTCATTATTGTTTTAGTATTACTTTCGATGTCAAGACAAAGTCAATCACTTGAAACAGGATTAAATTTCACATTAAGGCAGACAATTATTAATTTGTCAATATCGAACCCCAAAGCGGTACTTGGAACATTCCTGAGGTGGCCCTCCCGGGTACCACGGAAACCTACCCGGACATTACCAACCGGATATCACATTCCGGATATCCACCGACAATCCACCAAACTTGGACAACCCGGACACTTGGCACCACCTCCCAACGGAGTCCCCGAAACCAGACTCAGCTGCCAGCAACAAAAGCTCGAAATGAATGAGATTCACCACCTCACCAGACTCCCTCATTTCCTGTTTCTGTTGCCGCGTGTCCTCAACTAATTCAAACCCACTGTCATCACTCCGCCCTTGTTCTTCAAATAAGAATCCAAGCTCTTGCATTCGATCTTAGTTACTACAACCCCATCTCTTGCAAAGACCTCTGTCAACAATCTAGTTTCCATAGCCCTTGCATTCGTCATTCGTAAGCTTCACACTTCTCTGATCAGTTCTCTTCTTGTCCGTGTCTTTGTATAATCTTCCAGCTTATCAGTTTCATTCCATTTGGATTTGGTACTTCGCTTCTTTTGATATTCTTGTGAGACCTTGCTGTAGCCTTGAGTAGAGATTAGATTGTGCCCAGCTCGCTCGAAATCAAGCAGAAAATGACGACGGTGGACGGTTGTACTTCTCATCAACCTGGAAAACCTAATGAGGTACTTGCATTCGCCTCTCGTCTGGAAATTAGTTCATGTACAGGTGCATTTGTTTCTCTCATTTTGAATGTCAATGCTCATCTAGGGAGGTTTATGGGATTGTAGACTAAAAATTCAAGCATTTTGAGCTTGGGATTCTCCACAGTTTGAGTTTCTGGGGTCTGCTAGGTCGAGATCTGTTTAGGATTACGGTGGAGGGCACCAATTTGTGTCGACTTAAGCATTTGAACCAATATGTAGAGTATGCTTTCATTAGGAGATCTGTGTAACGCTCACTGGAGGGATCACTCTGGGCACTGTGAGAGCTTTAGTCTTTTGAGTGCAAATTTTAGTAATTATGTATTAAATTCTTGTGCAATAATTCAATGTGGGTGTTCTGAGACCATCATTGAAAGGATAGTAGACAATCCTATTTGCATTCAAAGAGAAGTGGTCATACGCATTTTGCCAAGTCATGTTTGCATTTGCCTTGCTAGTTGAAGACAAACCCATTCCTAGATTGGAAGAGAGAAGTTGGTGTCAATAGCAGGGTCAGTCAGTAAGAGACATAATCAGATCCTTAATGATTTTAGCATCTTGCAACTTAACCCTTAAAGATCCCATAACTCCATTTCTGGCCTCGTATTTTGCTTGTATATGTGTGTTTTGTATTTTGATACTACCATGTTTGACTACATTATCATATTTAATTAGTAACACTGCATACCAAATATACAATGTATACAAATACAAAGTCGTACTTCAGTACATGAGGAGTTTACAAGACTTTATATCGTGCTTACATTCATGCTGTCCCCAAGGGACATTCAAGGGTTAAATTAAACTTGCGGTGTGATTTTGTGTAGGCCCTGCAACAAGTGTCCATAGACGAGCTAGTGGAGCTTGTCACAGACTGCGGGGTCTTAGTGGTGGACAACCCCAGGCTTGCAAATGAGCTCCAGAAACGGGGGTTTATGGTGACTGAGGGGGACGGCAAAGACGGGAGCATTGTTCTTCATAAAACCGAATGCGAGCCTCCAGAGAGCGACTTGAAGAGACTGCAAAGCCTGGTGGTGGATGCGTATGCACCGTATAGTCCCAAAGCGTCGCTAAGGCCCCATCCATTTGTAAAAGACCTTGAGAAACATGGTATAATAATTCTGCTCTTTAAATACTCACAAACAAATTCTCATTCAGCTGTTGCTGTTTATGGAAATAGCGCAATGTACTAGTGCTTTTTGACGCAGACTATTATTAGAATTAATGGAAGGAGCTGTCAGTATTTGTGTTTATCTCTGAATGGTGTATGTGGATATGCAGCTCGGGTCTCTGCTCCACAGCAAATCATAATGCAGAGTCCTTCGGAGCCCGAATTCTTGAGGACTACCGAGGATTTAGTTACTCATGCAAATGTGGAACAGGAGGTTTATGCTGATGTTCGTTTCCGAGCGGCGTATACGAGGTACAAGAATCTCAATGATTCTCATTTTCTGTGTATGGATGTTTTTTTGTGTTTCTAGTTTGAAAAACATTGACAGACTATTAAGTAGGTCAATCCGTCCTCTGAGCTCGGTGAAATCAATTCCTAATATCCAACAAGAACACGAAAACTTGCATCTCTTGAACAAAAACTTGCATCTCTTTGGGATCCATTTAATGCAGAACACATGTTCAAAAAACCAGCAAGATCAATCTGCCCACGTAATGTAAAGTCTGCATTCACCATACAGTAACGGAGAAGTTCCCTCACCACACAAGAGAATTTTGAACCTTTTCCTACAACAATCTAGAAATTTTCACCATCTTAAATTTTGCACATTTATTTTGTGTCAAGCTAAATTGATCACATGTATGGTCAATAGATCATGTATTTTCACATGGAGCCTCTAATGTATGGTCAATGGAGTCTTTACTTTAGTAGTCTACATCTGTTACAACACAAAATTAACCTTTTTTTTAAGGCTTGTGCAACATTGATCGAACCCAGTGCTCCATCAAAACGACTCTAAATCCTCTTCCTTAAATGCTGTTGGTTTCACAGACTAAACGGCTCTCCCCTCCTGGAGCTCCACCTGGTGGTCGAAGAAGTCCAATTCGGCGTCACCCAAAGCTCCAACACCCCCACGACCCGCGGCCCTTTCATCTACACCATCGAAATCAAAGCCTTCCCTTCCTCCAAATGGTCTCCCCACTGCACCCAAACCTCCGCCAAGCCCTCCGACACCTACAACTTGCAACGGCACGCCACTCTCGGCGTCACCGAGCGTCTCTCCAAGCTTTCAGCAACAGAACTCACAGGCACAAACCCTGGGAACAACCTTGGTAACAACCCTGGATCCCCTGCAGTGGTGAAGCACCGATGGTTACCAGCTGCCTATGACCCCAAAAGCTCAGAGAAGGCCGTTGAGTGGACATGGAAGATGACGACGTGGGAAGATGGTCATCCATTTGACGAAGAGAATCCGAGTTCTGGAGCAGATGGGATTCCTGAGTTGCCGTTCAGGAACCCCGAAGTGGTGAGATTCAAGGATTTGGAGGATGTGAATGAAGCGACGTGGGAAGTGCCGGCGGAGGTGGTGAAGGGGTTGCATGGGAGAATGGATTGGAGCTTTGAGATTAAGATTTACACGGTGTGTTTGCAGCAGAAGAGGTGTTTGGTGGGGGAGGATGTGGTGGTGTATAGGAAGAAAGCGGAGAGAGTAGCGGCCAAGTATAAGGGGAAGACGTCCAGGAGCAATGCGCTTATTATACCACCTTCATCATGATGATGTTTGGAAAAGCGAAACCCTAAACCCTAAACCTCAGATGATATTTGGTTCAGGGTCTTTTTTTCTCCCTTCTTTTTAGAGTCGGATAATTTCTTGTATTTTGAATTGGAGTACTGGGAAGGCGGCAATCTGTGGTTTGTCATCTGAGGTTTTGGTTGTTCCTTGAGAATCAAGTTGTGAGGGGAGCTGTACCATGCCACAATCAAGTTCATGAAGATCGTCATTTTGACAACCAAATTTTTTATAAGCCTTTCGTTAAGCCTATTTAGCCAAACAGCCGGCAACTTGAAAGCTTAGTACCTGCTTATGGCTTAGCTGAACTTCAAATGTGCAGATGTACTTACAATTCCACCTTATATGAATTGCAATGAATTTGAATGGTAAATTTTGCAATTGATGTTTGTCAACTTTGAATATATTTGCGTGAAGTCCGGCAGTATGAGATCATGACACATTCAAAGAATGGTGTTGCTTGATTGTGGCTTCTCCCTTGCAAAGTGTGTATCTTAATTGACGTACATATATTTGGCTTACAATATTTTGAAGATTTTAGTTTTTAAATTGAAAATATGAAATCAAATCAAATTGCTGTGAAAAATATTACGACAATCAATATCTATGGAGGTTGGCATTTTCGAACCCCCAAAGTTGGAGCTCTCCCTTTTACAAACAAAAATTTGAGGAAGATGTCTTAAACATTTTGGAGGAAGCCAGTCAAATTTTTCCACTGAGTGCTAGCATTGAGGATCGTAAGCTATTTGAGCTCATAGCTTACCTGTAATGCAACTGGGTGTTCTGTTCATCCGAAGTGCCATTTGATAGTGGCACTTGATCTCAGGGTTTAGGTTGTCACGGAGTTTGTGTTTTGTTACAATCATAATTGATTCTTGTGCAGACCATCTTGACAATGTGAATCATGTAGCAGAAATTGATATACCTGGGAAGACCGCTGAACCACGCAATAGAACAGAGTCCCTGCCTATGGACACAACTCACACAAGAAGCTCAAAACCCAGAGATATAGACGCTGTCGCACATCCCAGAACAAAATGTCCAGACCAAACACTGACCAACACGACCACAATTTCAAAGGCAGTACCAAAAACACCAATTGAAAAAAGATGCATCCAACACAAAAGGATCAAAACTTGAGAACAATACAAAAACGACTTGACACAAACTTCCAAACCAACTTGGCAACATGCGTAAACCGGAAGGAAAAATAAAATACAGAAAGATGGGACTGCGAATTCAATTAAAATGCAACTTCTGCGAACATTTCTCTTTCACTTGTGGACGAATAAACTCAATTTTTTGTTCCTGACTAAGCTCCCTCAATGCCAATACCCATAATTAACTTATTCGAAGCATTTGGGGGAATAGGTTTGTGAACATCCCCAGGCTGAAACCCACTACAGTGCGATCCCGCTGCTTGCATAAATTAAACTGTGGATGAAGCGACATTTGCAGAAAAATACTGCGAACTTCAATGTCTTTATTCAATGTACACTTGATGGAGGAAGATGTAACGAATCGTTGGGCCGGAAGCGGTGCAGGATGTCCACAAGGCGACAATACACTGACACCAGCAGTAAAATAGAGGGCACTTCCATGGCTTTTTCTGTAGACGGTTGGTCAGCACTCAATTAAGTAGAAGCGAAGAATTTCTTCGGGGCTTCGCAGCTACCATGCATGACAACGATGTCATGGTCACAGCAATTTCCAGAACAGGAAGCCAAGATCTCGTGTAAAAAATGTAATAATGCTTGAAGGCAATAATAGCTAGAAACTGCTGAATTGGGTGCAGAATGTAGCTATAAACCCCTTTCAGTGATCACCATGGAGAAGAAATTTGACGCCCTTGCTCGCTCGAACAAAAGTAGATTACAACAAAACTCAAGCTTGTGCTCTCTTTCTTGAGTTCCAAACCCGAGGAAGATGGAGGATTTGATTCATGGTCTTCTGAGTAGCCGTCGAGACTCTGTTTCCTTCTTGCAAATGCACCCTGGGTAAGGATTCGAATAAAAATTCTCTTCGAATTTGGGAAACTCTCCGACCTGTCTCCAGTGTGGAGCTCCGGTACGAGGGAGGTGGATCTTGCGTACTTGGCATTCAAAGTCTTTCCATGTGACTGTTCCTGCTTCATAATTGTCAATCAGGTTCACTAACCGCTGCCTGCACAATGCACAAGAGAACCACAAAATAAGCAACAAAAGTCACAAAAACACATGAACCCTAAACCCTAAACTACCTATGAGGGTACTAACAAAACAAGAATCGCAAGGCTATGTTCCAAACCCTATGTTGCAGCATGGAAAGATATCAATAGAAAATAATTCAGAAATAAAAAATAAAAATTCTCTACTGCGTGGTAGCAAATTTACGGAAACTTCAATTGCAGATCGTTCGAGTACCCTATTTTGCGCTACCAAGAACAATTGGGCATCCAGTTTGCTTGATATCTGGAGCAAACATTATCCTATTTCACATCTAACAAAATAATAAGCATTTCGTCTTATTAATAAAGAAATCAGGTGAAGTGAAATCTCTATGTCAAGAACAAAACCAAAAAATGGACAACGAATTTGGTAAATTGCCGATACCAAACGCTTGGTGAGAACGAGGGTTCAGGGTTTAGGGTTTAGGAATTTGATAAAATGCCAGTACCTGTCGGGGCTGATGGTTTTTCGGTACCCCTCAAACTGCCGATGCCCCATCACAGCCTTGGCCATATTTCCATCATAAGTGTACACGAACACATCGCTCTCCAGCGCCACCATGTAGTCCAGTCCCGCCAGCCGGTTCTGAAATTCCTTCAAAGGAGCCAGCTCCATCTCCGTGGCAAGCGTAGCATGACTATAAACATGAGGAAACTCATTGTAAAGACTGTCCATAGTACCCTTTCCATAAATCTCCCCAGCCACAATGTAGATTTGCGTGGACGAAGGGTAGCCTAATGCCTTCAACAGCAACCCTGTTTCATGAGGAGTTAGTGGACAGCCCCCCAGCTTCCGCTTCTCCTCGCCATCAATCTCCTTCTCCTTCCAGTGCTTGACCTCGTACCGCATCTGCTTCAGCTCCTCGGCTTCCTCGTCGGACAGACCGTGTGCACAGCCTGTGAAGGCCAACATGTCTTTCTCATATCTGCACACAAATCTTTGTTAGGTCTAGGTGGAAAAATTATGATGCATTACATTACTCTGTACAATCTTGTGAATGTGTCCTCATGTGATACATTCTTATTAAGTGAAATCCAGTGTCGCTTACAAATAGAAGCTCGTACAGATCGGCAAAACCTAAAATGGGCCAGACCTAGAAAGGATTATATACTGGGTGGCAATTGGAAATGAGTGATTGATGCAATTATTGGGACATGATCAGTTAGAGGATCTGCTGTCCAGACCCGGCATTCCAAAGGATGTCGAAGGCAACGAAGTCCAAAGAATAAAGAATCCTAATGTATGCATAAACTCTAAACCCTAAACCAAAGGTCAATGAGAACAAGACCTTTCTCTGGTTATTGACACAACTGTTCCAACGTTATCACAAATCTTACCCTCTTCAATCAGTAAGAATTGTGATTTATGAGGGTCTTCAAAGGGCACCCTAAAGCCAGGATTGGGGAGTTTCAAAGTATCAGGCCTGGAGGAAAACCCTAATAGTATGTTGGGTTCCCCCCTCCAGATTCTCAGTAGTACAAACTAACCCAATCATCTAGAACATGGGCAAAAAGTAATGCACAGCTTAGCCCCTAAGCAATCTGAAGTCCATATTCTGGACGAAGAACAGACTGCTTCAAGGTGATGTTTCGTCCAAGTTACTTCTCACTCATCCCAGGTAATGTTTGAACGTTTTCAAAACAACCTTCTTTTATGTCCAACTTGATGAAATTGAGGCAAATAATATACTTGTACAAAGATATAAGCAAAAAACATGCAAAAATTCAAAAAAGAGTAGGAGCAATGAAGAATTAGCGCACCTCAGATGCAAAGCTAAGTAAGGACTGTCTTCTCTCATGCGGTTGGTGAGCGTGCCCGCCAACTGCCGAATGGGCTCGGAGTATTGCAGAGACCGGTAGTTCACTCGGCACCTGAGCTGCTGAACGTAGTCTGGCAGATCGTTGTTGGCCAACCTTGAATCAGCGTGAGTGAAATACACAACCTTGCTCTCCTTCAGCAACGGCACCAATTCCTTCTCATAATAAGGTGCCTGAAGAAAATCAAGATGTCAGAGACAGATCATATCACCACCACAAGGACATGACACAAAGCTGTCAAACAAAACATTACAAGGAATTCCATTAGGTCATTTGAATCTTACTGCCTGTTGCACAATCCCTATGGACTTTACTTTACATCATGACAGATATACTACTAGACTAAAAGACGTTTCAGACACGGCCTCTGAATTTTGATTATTTTGACACATGGATAGCCAAATGAAACTCAGAGATCGAATTTGCGAAGTTTTCTTGCAAGGAATCTGACTTTCAGAGATTGCCATAAGTTGCAACAATGGAAGGTAGAAATTATATATTACCTTTGACCATGAGATGGGCGCTTTTGTGACAGGCTCAATGTTGGTGAGGTCAGGTGGTAACGCTTCTACAATGTTCACATCTTCTTGAAGTGACTCGATGAAGCCTTTCAAGTCGAAGATGTCCTTGAATTCACTGCACAAGGGTCCATTCATGTTTAGGCAACTATACAAACAGGCAACCAATTGCAGATCACTGAGGAGTGGGTCGATTTTTAGAGAGTTCTATCAGTAATGTAACTTAGTTCTGATTTTACAATGGAAGCTGACCTTGGATCAGCCCAGAAAGAGCTGTGGTCAAGTTTGGGGACAACAAGCGTAGCATTCATCAGCTTCGCAATAGCCACCATGTCACAAATCTGCATAACACCAACGCTGATCGTCGTGAGTAACAATTCGTGGCTGGAAATACCCCAAAACTTAGCACACTAATGCAAAAAAAGGCACTGTAAATTACAGTTACTACAAAACCAGGGTTTAGTAAAATCCTATACTCACTCCTGCGCGCATCTGATTCAAACCACCGTTTGCATTTACAAGGATGTAGCCATTTGACTCAGCTCCGGGCTCTACAAACAAACAAGACGTTCCTGAAGGTCAGTGAGATTCCAAAAAGAGCTCTTTTCATATCAGTCACCAAAACCTCAACCCCTCTACAACCAACGCAAATTTTCATTCTTCCCCCATTCGAAAGAAAAGCTAGATCTGGAAGTGTTGCCTCACCATATCCACAATAAAAGGAATGCTTAAAATCACAGAGTACGGTGATCATAAGAAACCGAACATACAAATACATTAACTCACTTTTTGCCTTCTTGGCACGGTCGATACATTGCTCATACTTCTGACCGCTATCTGGCTTTGACCAGAGCTCCCCAGCCCAAAAAGCCTGCGTCTGTCATAAAATAACATTACAGAATGTCAACACTCTCAAACTCAAATATGTTTTTGATGAAACGTCTTACAGTCTTCACAAACAATGCATTGCCAGTTCCACTTCATCAGATAGAATAATAAGAACATCGTACACGCACTTGCGAAGTCACAATTATGTTATCAAAGATTCTATTCTTCTTCGAATCATCGCGTCAACGCAAGTGCTTTTCGTATGCTTCAAAAAATAACTAAAAAAACATAGGACCTCCAGCTGGTGAAAAAGAAGCTCAAATGTGCACGTGTATGGTCTAGTCTCAAAGCTGAAAAGAATAATCACCTTGCGATGGTCCCTGTGGCGCCGGTGTGGCATCTTCAGAAACGATGATTCATCAGCAGACGACTTTTCATCTTTATCACTCACATCCACGGCGTTCCGTTGAAAAGAGTTCAACAAAATCTTCTCTCCTTGAAACTGCAGCACTCAAATAGCTCTCAATGAGCAACCAGTCCCATTCAAAACTGTCCACCTCGTGACCTACTACACTCTTTATTTACCATGGCCCTGAAATCTAATGAATAATGGCCCTAAAAATGCGAAGTGGTAGCCTTCACTTATTAATGCGTCGGTGAAAAGATGCTCTCGGACATTCAAACCTCTTTGTAACGACCCTATCTAAAATAGCATTCTAGGAAACCCTGCACGCTTTGCTACACTACTATGATTGCCTATAGCACACTTTGTCACACATTCAAGCTACATCAAAAGTTGGGACCCCAGGTGTAAAGATTACAAAGGTCTGAGAGCACTACAGCAGAAAGTTTTAGTACTACCATGGCCATGAAATCTCTCGAATACTACAACCGCGAAACGTAAGTCTTGATTTAATACTGTGTCGGTGAAAAGATGCTCTAATGTCAACCTCCTTACTAAATGGCGAAATTTCAAGAGGTCGGCGCTTCCCAGGCGCCCCGTCCAGAACCTCGAACTATACCGCTGCTAGTACATAGAGCTCCGAGCAATTTCGACGGTGCTTTGAATCACGCCAATTTAAGGAATTTGACAGACATCCTAGTACTGAAATAACACACAAAAGGATGAATAGCTGCAATTACGAGACATTTCTACATACCTGCATGCCATCTGAAACTTGATGATGAACAGAACACCAGCCAAGTAGCATAACCTTGAGCACCAAAAAGCATACCACCAACAGAGTGGACGCGTAGAACGCCGATTGCCGCCAGCTCTTCTTGACCCCGGAATTATATTGTCCCCCAGAGTCCGCAAACCTGGAATTCACATAAGCATACTCATGTACAGAGTTGCTGCGCCGGTGCGCTTTCAATCCATCCCCCCCTGTCTGAGAATTCGCCAAACTAGGGTCCAGATGGTCACCAGGCTCAGGAGCCCGGTGTCCTTTGAAGAGCTTGAACAGCAAGTAAGGCGACGGCTCCGACATGCGCTTCTGCGACAGCGAGCGACGGCTCATGGGGTGGAAGGAGCCGTCAACCCTGGGACTCATGAGCACATGCGTCACGTCGCGGTTGCCTTCGGCATTGGAATTCGAATTCGAATTCGGCCATAACGCTGCCGAAGTACTCAACCTGTCGTCTAAGCCTTCTCCTTCCAGCTCTGTGCCCAAAGAGTTGGCACAGTCGTAGTCGCAATCCAGTTGCACTTGGACCATGCCGATAAGCGCCAGCTTGACCTATTTGGGCTTGGCAAGCTCACCCTAAAACGATTCCTACTTTTGCTGTGAAGAACCGCTATGGCGTCCTGGTGTGCATAATAATGATGTCGGGATAATGCGAACCCCAACCGTAGAAATTCGGGGAGGAACCTGGCCCTGTGTGCGGGCATGGAGGTGACGCCCACGTTACGCTTCCTCGTCCCTCATCTCTCACAAGGACCATCTGAGTTCTGCGTGATCAACACCCGCTATGCTTGCTGTCGTTTAGTCCGAGGTACATTGTCCGGAAATCCGGAACTTCTGCAGAGAAAGACCATCAACAAGTGAGCATTTTGTTCCAGCATTGCGAAAAGTAGTAGAAGGATTGGTAGTTGAGAAGATAGTAGACCGTCGTTGAAAAGTAGTGTAGGAACCCTAATATCCCTGACTACCGAGACAAAACGAGAACTGTGCAATCATCATAGTATGTTCAGAGGCGCAGACTACGTTATCTACATTCTTAGGGAGTCAGAAGTAGCACGTGTCTGGGACGAGGAGACGTCAGAGGTGACAATGCGATTTTCACTGGCCACCTAGTCGGATAGCGTTTCCTCCAAGGGGGAATGTGAGAAACCCCTCACAATCGCCATATCCAGAAACGTGTCCAATAGGTTACGATCACAGTTACTATCAACCTCACCACGCCACAATGCAGAGAATTCAATGCAAGTTTATGGTCGGGATCCCACTCCTGCAACCCAATCCAACTACATTTTGACCTCTAATCCCCAAAAGCCAGAGCTTCGAATTCCGCGCCGGCCCCTAGCTTGCATGTGACAACTACCAGAGCTTCCTCAGAATCACACGAAACACAACTCCACTCGACAATGCAGCATGCGCACCCTGATCTTCCCATAACCACCGAAACGTATCAACAGATAAAATCGGTTTCAGATTCTTCCACACCAACACACACAGACAACTTCAGTTTCATCCTCTCATCAACGCGAAACTCGAAACCCAGATCTAGCGAATCTGCAACTCCAAGTTAACTCCCAAAAAGACTGCACCTTTACACTCGAACAAAACAGACTCCATAGCCAAGTACGAAACCAACCCCAATCCTCCCCATCTCACAAACCCCTCCAAACCTCGGAAACCATCGCTGCCATCTCTCTCCCCATCCATCCCCCAAATCTCTCTATTCCGCAACCACGACGCCATCCCCCCCTTTTCTTCCACACACCAACACAATGCCACACCGCCACCATCCGCGACGACCCTAACGAACCCCCAAACCTCACCTGGAACGAACAACCCGCCCTGCAAACCTCCCTAGACCCATGAAACCAACCAATCCCGGCCACCATCTAGCTAGATCTGGGTCCCTGCAGCATCGTCGTCCGCCCACCCCAATGAAGCTCCCGCACGTCTTCAGAAGAATGCGGGTGGGGTGTGCCCCATGCGCCGATCTACCTTCGACACACACACAACCGCCGGGCGGGGTTCCGAACCTGTGACTCCCAAACTGCCTGAGCGCGCTTTCGAGAGCTGGCTGGGTGGAGTGTTGTAGGTGGACTGGTTCAAGGCTCTCAACTGAAAGGCAGACCTGTGGGAGACGGGAATTGCAATTGGAGATGCAGAATTTTGTGAGAGCACTTTGTGAGAAGAAGCGAAGCGAAGGGCGCCGGACGTGAGCAGACGCGGGGGGTGCGCGTTGCAGTCACGACGGGGCAGAGGTGATTGCGTTGCCCCGGAGCGGCTCTGGCTGCTGGGGAATCCGAGTGTGATGGGGGTGCGGGGAAGGTTCGCAGTTCGGACCCTTCTTAACTTGGTTTGGGCCAGGGTCCAGGGAACTTTAGGCGCGATTTTTCTTTTACTGTGGAAGCTGGGATCACAAATTTGGAACAAACTCCTCCTGGAATGGGGATGAAGAAGGGGCTTTTGGTGCTGCAGTAATAGCAGGGTTTGTTTTTATCATTTGGGAGAAGGAGCCAGCTATTTCGTCAATACCCGGGCGATACCCGGGCGATACATGGGGGATACATGGGCAATACATGGGGGATATCTATATCAAAGCTAGGTGATTCCTAAGTATGATTTGGTTGGTGGTCTTAAAACACAACACTAATCTAACTAGTTTGATCGAAAAAATAAAAAAAATGTTTACAAAAAATAGCCCACGTCTTTTCGTAGTCGCCAAATGGTAAAAAATCATGCATAAAAAAAATCACTAAGTACAAGGACATCTTTAGAGGACACGGTGGGATTTGTCTTAATAGTGAGGATTTTGTGGAGGATATGAGTGATATTCCTTGTTGTGTTATAGAGTTTTTCAAAGGCGGAATTTTTGAGTTTTAGGATGCTTTCACTTTTACAGGAGGAAGAAGAAACTACATTCATAGAAGTAGATTAAGAAAAGAGAGAATCAACTCCAACCACTCTAAGTAGTTGGCATCATACACAACGAGTCTATTCATTTAGGGTCTCACGTCGAGCTCCAAAAAGTTGGTACGAGTGAAACCTAGACTAAGTACCTTTGTAAAAAGGGAGACTCTATACCAATTTAACTATATATTTGGTGTTTCAAAGGTGGAATTGTCTTTGTTGAGTTTCATAATGCTTCTACTTTTACATGACTAGAAATAAACTACATTTTACAAGTAGATTAACCCCTAAATGTCTAAGTGACCATATATGGTCGCTCCAAAATTTCAGATTCATTTTGGTGTGGGCAATTAAACTCTTATGATTAGTTTTAAAAAATTTACAGGGAATATTGAAGGTTAACTATTGGAAGTTTTTTATTTTTCACTAAAAAATATAAATATTTTATTTTTGAGAGGCCCTCAAAGGCATATATGTACCATTAGTGGAAGAGTAAAGCTTGCCAATTTCACTTGATTTGAAATCTAAAATATTGTATTTATCTATTTTCTTTGAAAATGTTTCCAATGGAAAGTGGAAAGTGTTTTCATGATTCTCACCATTGAAAATTTAAACTTGCAAGTGTTGATTTGGAGTTATTTGCAATTTCTACTTATAAAAAAAAGTTTGCATTTCAACAATTGCAAGGTGGATTGTGTAATGAGTTTGATAGCTTTTCATGTGAAATTGAATATTTTGAAAGTGCATTTTATTAAACTAACATTATTTGTAGTTGTTCATGTTACCTCCCATCTCAAAAAACTTTTATATGCAAATTTCTAAAACATTGTAGGGAGGGGCAATATACTAAAAATAGAATGTATACATTTCTCTTGTTATAATCTTACAATTCCTATGCAATTTCACATTCAAAATTGGTAAGCTTACTAACAAGCAAGCTCTTTAACCCTTAAGCACTCCGACGTCCATATTTTGGACAATGAATAGAGGGCTTTGAGGCATTGTTCTGTCCAACTAGCTTTTCATTCATCCAATGTAACACTTGAATCTTAAAAAAGACAACCTTCCTTAATGATAATTTTCATGAAAATGCAATAAATGACATTTTTGTAGAAAGATACAAGCAAAAATGTGACAAAATTAGAAAAAGGATCAAGGGGTTAAGGGGTTAAACATCTATAAGGTTAGATTTTGAAGAAAAAAAACAATTTTCTTCATTGGCAATAACTATAAGTCCATGCTCTTTTTTCATAGGAAAAACACCCTTGGAAAGATTCAGTCACTTAGAACATGCCCACCTGTCATGCAAAATGGATGCCCACTTCAAAGAGGCTGCCAAATTTGCCCCACCCGTTTGGCATAATGGATGGCATATTAAGAAGTGCCGCCCGAAAACCACATGCGGCCTACAAAAGAAAAAATAATAATTCCAACCACTCTAAGTAGTTGGCATATGCAAGAGTTTGTTCATATAGGGTCCCATGTCAGGTTCCAAAAAAACAATTCCCAGTGACACCTAGTACACTACGTACCTTTGTAGAAAGGAGGACTTTATACTAATAGTTAATTTGAATTTGAAAAGGGAAGGAGAATAGTTTGAGAGTTGAATAATTTATTAGAGTTGTAAAAAGGTGTATCAAAATGAGCATAGGGATAGGATAAAGGCGGTGTAAAGAGCATTATTATTTAGGATGATTTGTGTATATTGGAAAGTGTTTGATTGTTTTGTGACTTTCATTTGTACAATAGTATGCAAGTGGTGTATTTAGTGGCAATGTTATTAATGTAAAAAAGTGTGTTTTAATAGCTGAGATGGGGATTTCAAAGTGTTGGTGAAGTCAATAATTGTATGGATGACATATATATAGTAATTACCAATATTGATCGTGTGTTCCAAATATAATCTTAATTCCTTTTTATTCCTAACAAAATCTAGACAATTTGACAAACCTTGAGAAACCTTGTTCAAATGCATTTGAGGTCGATTTTAAGTGCACTTACCTTATAGGGGAGCTAACCTTTTTTTGACCAACCACCCATTTTTGTTGGTTAGGTTGCTTTGTTTATGATCAATTGTGGTTTAGGTGACAACTCACATAGCACAAATGCTTGGGAGGTGTACATTGAAAACATACAATGGTCACAAGATCAGTGTACATTGGAAGCCACAATTATCACCTACATTGAAGCATGGGCAATTCTGTAATCAACCTATGGTTGGAAATATGGTGACCTATATAACAAAAATAGGTCATAAAAAAAAATTTATGATAATTTTGTTTTTGAGGAAAAAAATATTAAAAAATGTAAAATCCTTTTGAAATCTATTTCTCTAAATGGGGAAATTTCACCTCACCGTACCCATACAACAGATACGTTGAATTGCTTAAGTGATCGGTAAAGGGGTCATCTACCTTATCTAAGTTAAGGATCGGGGTGGTTTGACCCCTCGCTTGGCCTTACTAGGGGTGCAAGTAAAAAAAATGCCCCCTATTTTGGACCAATCTAGGGGATATTCTTGATCTCTCCTAGCTAATTGGGGGTCTCCGATCGCAAAAATGAATTCAAAATTTGCAAAAAAATTCATGTGCACAAAACAAATAATTCCAGGGTTTGCCACAGGGCCAAGGGAGGGGGGCAGTTCTCCCTGGCCTAAGAGATATAAGCCCCCGAAGTTGCAGCCCTAAAATGCAGTTTCTGAACTCAATTAGAACCTGCGAACTTTGATTGGCTGCCCAAAACTCATTACATTGTGGATTGATATGAAAATTTTACCACACAAACTAGAAGACAAGGCGCAACTTCACCAACAAATTTTTATCAAATTTGGACCTTGGATGCAAAAGTTACAACATTTCGAAGTCACAACATTTCAGGAGGGTATGGAAAACGTCCGCTCTGACGTTTAGGGGTTAAGGGCATTGTAAAATTTTCACGTTGATTGACCACCAGTGTGGCCTCTCTGCGTTGTAAAATTTCCATGTTGATTGACGAGCAAGAGCTGACTTTGGTTGTTCATTTGTCTGGTGACAGCTGACCTAGGAGCTGGCAGGTGGTCATGGTCCCATGGATATTTTCTGAGCTTCAATCCACACACACTCATTTTAGATGCCAGCAGACCATGGGTAGTACACCAAAGAATACCATATGAGAAATTGAAAATCTTATATGTACTGTACAACACTACAACCGGATACAAAAAAAGTTCCAACAAAAAATAAGGGACAAAAGGGTGATGCAAGACCCCTCAAATATGGTACGAATGTGATACTCGTATAACTCATGATACAATACATGAAATAAAAGCACGTGTAGGTCAATGTTGGGGACCTTGAGTGTGAGTACAGGATGGCTGGGAACGTGTTCATTTGACATGAATCGGTTCATTTGACACGTGCACAACAGGCTTCAATGCATACATTCAACGAGCAAGTGTTTCATTTTCGTTTTGTTTTTTACTTTGAAACAAATGAAATTTTTGTTTTGTTTTAGATCACACTAGCAACTTCAAATTGCCATGCTCACATTGTCGAGAAGAACACTCACTTGTTGTGCTCTAGGTTTTCATTGTGAACATCGAATGAAACAATTGGATGATATTTCTCCGGGATGAAAACGTGATGGATTCGTTGACCAAAGTTGTGACCAAAGTTGTGACACTACGTACTTAATATAATAGATGAGCAATCTTGACTTTTTATTCCTACATTGTCATGTGTTGATTTGTGAGTGATGCATGAATTGTATGAAAATTAACAACGATAAATGTACACCCCCAAAAATTCAAAAACCCAAAGTCTCTAGCTTGTCCCTTGTGTTTTTAAAGATGTTTTTTGTAGGTCATTTGGAAGCTTTCTTGTGTTCAAATTTTTACTTAGGTTGTAAGAACACATGTAGTGTTTTTCACGAATTCTAGTAATATAAAATTTAGAATCCTTTTGATTTGTGCTTTTCACAATATGATAGAAGATATTGGAATCAAAAGTTATTAACAAACTTGCAGACAATTCTTTTTGGATGGAGGGAATAGCAATGAATCTTCCTTTTTTTATACCTTGAAAATTTTGAATATAAATTAGAGTTCTTCATCTTCCTTATGTGCCCAAGGGAATTTTAAAATCATAATTAAAAGCCTTTTTTAGAACCATTTGGTTTTGTGAAATACAATGACATGGGAAAGTCAAGTTGATCCTTTGCATTATTTTGTGTATTAGCTATCACTTCATGTAAGGTAAAAGTTAGTACCCATTTTTGTTTGCCCCCCAATTTTTGTGACATAGGGATTTTGTTTCAAATATGACCTTTAACCATCTACGTAGAATGTTTTTTTTTTTTTTTTTTTTTTTGACACAAATGAAACGGAATTTCATTGCAAGAGAGAGGAACAAAGCCCCCCAACCACAGGTGACCTGGCTATGTAGAATGTTTTCAACTTTAGACATGGCACAACATGGTTGCAAACCAACAGAGTCTTTAATGAATGGTTTTGGGTCTTTTTGAAAATACTTCAAACATGCACCCATGGAACACTCTTATTTTGGGAATAGTTTTACATAGTACTATCTAAGCCATAAAGGCTTAGATAGAGGATGCTATTCTTGATACTTCCTTTACAAGGCAAACACACCTAGAGAATGTTTTAACCCCTAAAGGACCATTTTCCCTTCGGGCAACAAATGTCTTTTTGGGCAAGTACCTACAGGCTGAAATTTTCTCCTAATGTTTTGAAATTTTTTTGGAGGGTAGAAAAGTTGATTAGCTTCGTGGGAATATAATTTTTTTCAAAATCGGTGCCGGGAAACAATAGTTATGACCAAATAAACTCAAATGAGGGGACGGCGGGCAGCTCGGGCAGCCCCCAAAAAATGGATAAAAATTTGAATTTTCTTTTTAATATTATTTTTTCTCATAGATTATATTTTTGTCTATCTAAAAAACTTTGATTCATTTCATTTGGATATGTTATGAGAAAGTTAAACACATTCTTGTTTTTCGGGCAATTAGAGCATCTTCTTGGAAAAAATAACTTGGAGGATTCATTTTTGAATGCAATTTTTTCAAATTTTTCAATTTTTTTTTTAATGGTCTGATTTACTTTCTAGAACAATCTCACCATTGGAATTAGTGCATTTTAATTCCATCTAAAATATATGAACATTTTAGATTTTCCTTCTATCTCATACCTACTTCTACTTAACAATTTTTTTAAGAATGATAATTAATTTTTTTTCTTACCTAGACTCTCAACTCAATTCTCCACTATAAAGATTTAAAGCTCAAAACTCTGTAGAGCAAAAAAAATTAGTTAAAAATGTTCAAAGTCAAAAAATCTAGTCCTGCAATGTGCTGAAAAACTTGTTTTTTCCACTTTAAACGCAGATATCTTGCAATCTGAGCGGTCAAAAATTCTGAAATTTCTTCCACACACTCTCATACTAGTTAGGTGTAAGATCCTACGCTTAGATTTGGAAAAAACAATGTTTTAATTTCTTTTTACTCCTTGCTATAGGTATGGCAGTTTTGAGTGTTTTCTGGCAGAAAAAAGGCCTTGATCCTTTAGGGGTTAATTTTTGACTTTAAAAACTCATACATTTTGTTTTGAAAACTTCTCGTTTTCATTTCTCTGCAAGTGAAAAATAACCCCTAATTGTAATTTTGACTCCATCTACAAACAAACGGTTCTGCATATTTCTACCTTAATGCCAAAAATTCACAATTATATTAAAAAAAATCCCTGGTCAAATATTAACCACCTGACGCGAAACAATAAAAATGTAAAGACCACCGACAGGTGATGATAAATGCACCGAGGTGTGTTGTTCTCAAACTGACGAGGAAAATAAAGTTATTGAGGAATAGTGGAGGGTTGACTTTGGGCACATTTAAAAAAAGAATGGAGTCTTAAAAAAAGTAAAAGTAAAATGGAGCCAAAACCTCCTGATGAAATCGGTGGATAATATTTTTTTTTTCCCTTACTGTGTGTAAAAATAGAGAAAAGAAAAAATTCAAATAATAACTGATATTTGGAGGGAGCCAGGTTGATAGGCCAAAATGCTCTCACAAGCCGACCGATAAGTTGTTGAATATTATTTTTAACCCCTGAAGGTCATAGACTATGTTTTCACCAAAAACGCTTCAAAACTGCCATTTTTGATACAAGCACCAAATTTTAGATGAAAAACATTTTTGGACATATGTAACCGTAGGATCTTGTAGTAAAATAGTTTGAAAATATGTGGAAAAAATTTCAGAAATTTTCACCATGTAGATTGCAAGATATTAATATTTGAATTGACAAAAATCATTTTTTGGGCCCTATGAAAATACGGGCAGCTGCATTTCACAAGGTCACATTTGTATGAAAAAAATTCCAAAATGGTGGTTACTCTTTGGATTCATTCCTCAAATCAAGTTGGCTACATGCTTGAAATTTTAGATCATTTGGAATTGCACAGCATATAGGAAAAAAATAGTAAGTATAAAGAATTACAAAGTGATTCAAAACACTAAATTGTTAAGAATTTAATTATTAAATTGAAGAATTCCAATCCCAACAGTGGTAATGTAATAATAAACAATCTACATCATATATTTTTAATTTTTTCAAAAAATATTGAAAATTGAGCTAAATAAAGGGATCCAAAGTTTATTTTTGAGTTGGGAATCCATAACTCCCCACAAATTAGAACACCTCATAACTTTCATCTTGTAAATCAAAATGGAATGATTCAAAACTTTCCAGGTATAGAAAAATATAGAAAAATCAATTTTAAATTTTTATTTTTTTGAAAAGTGATTTTTAAAGAAGCTTTTTGGAATGCCTGGGTTGCCTGCGGGCTACTAAAAATTGCATATCATGCAATAATTTTTTAACCATGTAGTTAAAAGTTATGAAAGCCCCCACTTGTTGGGCCATGTTGGGCCTTTATTTTTTATCGGGGGTGGCGATGCCTTTATATTAATAATAAAGGGGTCTAATAATTTGAAGGGGTCCAAAGGGGTCTAATAATTTGAATGTAAGATCAAGGATTCCAAATGTGAACTCAAAGTTTTGTTATATAAGAAAACATAATAGGAACCTAATTAGAAACTCAAAATTACACTATTAGCTTAGAAATTTCAAAAGAGAATTAAAATAATTGACTAAACAATGAGAGGATAAGTAGAAATTCAAATAAATAAATGACAAAAGTGTTTCAAATGCATGTCAATTTATTTAGAACTTGCTCTCAATGCATTTGAATCACCTTAATTATGTTCATTTTCTTTCAATTTTTTTATTTATCAAAGTGATAGCTTAATATTTTTCATCTAGAGACATAATGATCATGGTGTTTGAATTAGGACTAAACATACAAAATAATTCATTTTATTATTCTATTATTTTTTGAACAGATGGGAGATCCATTGTATTAAATAGAAACCATAATGACAACAAGTCAAGTCTAATCGGCTGACCAATAAAGATAATATGAGCAAAAAGAGGAACAACCAAAATGAACAACTAAATAGCTAAGTAAAGGAGTAAACTGGAGGACCAACCTAATTCCAATGAATCACCCTATTGTCCTTCCTACAAGCTAGGGTCAAGGACTGGAGCCAAGTGCGGTTGAAATTACCAGAGAATTTGTCTGAAAGTTAGGGGTTGAGTCGAGTACCATTTTGCATCTTCATTTGGGGCGCTCACCTTGCATCCAATAGTGCCTCCCATGACGCCTTTTGAAGGTTACTTCAAGGCCACTTAGGATTGGCAAAGACTTGAGTGTTACAAGCAATCCAAATAATCCACAATTTCATCATAATTTGATTTTTTTACAAATATATTCAATTCATCTACTTGAGAACAAAAAGCCATTTACAAAATATTTGTAATATCAAATAGGTCAAAAAAATTCTACACATTCTCATAATAGTATAGAGAAATAATGTATGGTTGAAAATTACAATTTTTTTTTTTTTTTTCAATTTCACTCTATGCATTAAAAGAAGACAATTTTAGAACAATTTTAGAACAATTTTAGAACCATTAGCACAAATTACTGTGTAAATTCATGACATTTTTTAAATTTAATTTTAATATTTGTTTACTTGATTTAAAAATGGAAAGCTTTGGGTTGACCTTTGGAATTTTCATTCTTCCAGAAAATGAATTCTCCAAATAAAATTGAAATCTTGCTCATATAGTTGTTTTTTAGATATCTTCTCTATGCAAGTTAGATCTTTTGTGTATATTAGACAACACCAAGTTCTTTGAAAATTGGGATGTAAGTAATTAAAATAACTACTTACCCAATGGTCTAAATTCCCAAAGTTGAATAGTCCCTCGTTCTCTACAAAAAGGAGCCAAGCTATACTAATCCTATTGAGCAAGTCCCCAAATGTATTTTCTTTTAACTTCAAACTTTATAAACTAGCAATCTACATAATCAAATGTTCTAAAATTTATTTTTTTCACAAATTCCTATAGAAGTCTAGTACCAATTTATATAGTTGAAAGTTATGAAAAATTCAGTGATTCTTGATGTAATAGAAAGTGACAATCATGAACATTTTTTTGTGATAAATAGCCAAAGAGCTTTTAAATAATTATTTGACCAATGATCTTTCACAAGCCTCCAAATTTGGTGCCAGTTGGCATGTTCCACTGTTCTTCACATTTCCAACATGAGTTCTCGTAAGTTTAACATGATTCCAGGTTTTGTGTGCTTCTTTTTTGCTATAGTTTTTATATGCCATATTTGAATCTATTTCGTGTATTTTTACACTTTATTCCTTCCAATGTAACTGACTGCACTTGGATTTATGTACTAAGGTAGGTGACTCGAATTGCGACCCGCTTCTTGGAACCGTCCCTATAGGAGGCTCTGAAATGGACACTAAGCAATTTTGAAATGGACACTAAGCAGTTTTGAAATGGGCTTTTGATAATGTGAGAGCTTAATAAGGTTTGATAGATGTTGGTTTATACTACACATATGGTGTAATAAGAGCCAGGGTGGGTCGATTTGGAACTAAGAGTGGATACAAGACATGTGTTCGCTTCATTTTTGCAAGAAACAAATTTATGGCTGAACATCCTTTCACTAAAATGATTTTCAGTCACTCATTAATTCTTGGATTGATATGAAATTTTAGCCACACAAACTAGACTATTAGGCGCAACTTTTCCAACAAAAAATATTGAAAACGAACCTTGTATGAAGAAGTTATAAGCCTCCGAAGTTCACTGTGATTGAAGAATGTCGGGATTTAGAACTTCGAATTGCTCCCAAACATTCAAAACAACTTGAATTGACATGAAAATTTTACCACAATAACTAGACTTCAAGGGGAACATAACCCAACAAATTTTACTGAAAACAAACTTAGAATGAAGGAGATAGAAGCCCCCAAAGCTGCAGCCAGCAGATGCAGTTTGATGAACTTAAATTGAACTTGTAAACTTTGATTGGCTCCCAAAAAATCAGTATAACTCGGATTGATCTGAAAATTTTATCTCACAAACTAGAAGAGAGAGCGCAAATTTTACAACAAGTTTTATTGAATTTGGAAATCGGATGCAAAAGTTAGAGCACTTTGAATTGGACTTCAAAGTATGTGAAGACAATATTGATTCTTTGGCTTCAGTTTAGTAAAGGTCACATTTAGGAACCTTAAGTATTACTTGTTCAATGCTTCATTGCTTGTTTTTGGTCACACCATATCTTTTTTCAGACCGCACGTGTGTGGGTTTTGCAAGGCCTAGGATCACAAATAGGTGCCTATGGCAGAATTCTTTGGAAATTCATAAGTAATTCATAAATGCTCAGAAAAATATGAAACCACTTGGGTTGCATCCCGCATCAACTTCTCTTCAAGTGAAAAATAAGTGAAAATATTTTTAGGCATCCAAAAACCATCGAAAAGGCCCAACAGCTGGTAAACTGACGGTTTATGAGCACACTACCTTACTGTGGTTAAAATTCAGATATTTATTTATTCTACGAAGGAAATATATTATGAGCACACTACCTTACTGTGGTTAAAATTCAGATATTTATTTATTCTACGAAGGAAATATATACTGTACCATTACATAAACTGTAAGGTAGGAGGTCCAGAAATGGAGCATCTAAGCACTGACACTGAATTTTGGGGAGGTAAAACATCTCGAAATATTTTTCAGTAAATTTTCCTTGAAAGATAAGTGGAATTGAAATCTAACCCAAGTCGTTTCATATTTTTTGGAACTTTGTGGAATTAGTTACAAATTTTTGAAGTTGGAAAAAAGTGGTCCTTTGTGGTCATCAAAATGGACCACCTCCTGAAATGTGCATAGGTGGTACATTGAAGAAAGCAAAATGTACCTCTGAGTCATGTTCCATTTTAATACCTGCTCCGTTTTACAGCCTCCTACCTTACCATTATTAGGGTTCTTGGAGTAAGGTAGAACATCACATCATGGTTAGAAGTAGGAGTTTGCATTCATGCCATTGCTGATTTTTTTTTTAAATTCCCCCATGCAAAGACAAGTGTGAGAAACAGTTGAGATTACATTTTTTCCATCAAGTAAGAATTTGTAATGAATTTTTGAAGTGTGTTGTCCATCATGGCCCCCCAAAGTCTTTGGACCATTCCAAAACCAATAAAAAGTAAATAAAAGATATCCATAATGCCGGTCATTTTACTCACCTAAAGTAATCATAGTATTTCCTAATGTGGAAGGCCTAAAAACTCACTTCCTACAATGAATTTACTCTTAAAAGTTGAAAGTTCCTAATGAAGTCATTAATCACTATGTTATTGTCACCGAAAACATTGATTGTGGCCCAAATCTCATTTATTGAAAAAGAACTAGAATGGGACTATAATGGGTCCCTACGTGTCTTTAGTGGAACTTTTGATCTTAATGGGGTGTTCTACCTTAATTGCTTCACTAACTGAAAGAGAAAGACTAAGGCAAACAATCCATCACAAATGGAATTGAGAACAAATATGGGACTAAAAATATTTGGAATCCAAAATTAATGACAAGGCAAACAATCCTATTGATACTGGGTCAAATTAGAAATAGTTGCATCATGTTGAGATGCAGATTGCCCATCTTTAAACAAAAAAAGTGACTTTTTGATGTAATTGAACCTACGATGTAACAATGTATTGGTATTTAAAATCAAATACATTATAATTCAATGAAGTATATGAGGTTATACAAAGGTATTAAATTAAAGTACCAAGATATGACCCCATACACAAGTAAATGTTGGTGTACTTTCAAACAATGACTAACATAGCTACTAATTGTAATATATTTTGTTGACTACCAACCAATTCCATTTTAAATCCACACATTGTTCTCATATCCTATAAAGCATATATATCCTTCTCCAAGGGATGAAGTGCAAGTCAAAGGGAATAGATGCCACAATTGGAGAATGAAGATCAACTGCATGTGTATTGAGGTCACTATTTCCATACACAATTGACATACGTGTAAACCCTAAATCATTCTCCTTGTATGAACCAAGTGTGGAGTGATTTCTTAACCCCTCGCCGCCCAAGGCCTAACCATGTCAAAAAACAACTTTCCTTTTCAAATGTTATAAGTCTAAATGTGAGTAAGGTATGAAAATCTCAACCGTACAATATTGTAGTGTGCATGTTCTAGATGGTATAAATCAAATTTGAGGTCATTTGACCGTATAGATTGAAATATTATAATGTTTTAGTGTTGAAAAAAGATGCTGAAATTGTCCTCAAAACACAATTCGAGGTGAAATTCGATTTCTAAACCTACTCAAATGAAAAAACTTTGAACTAAGAAGTTATTCAAAACCAAAAGAAAAACACTTTGGTGGGAAAAAAAATCATTCAATTGACTCATTGCGTTTGCAAAATTGTTTTAAAATGTCAAAAAACAGTGAAAAAAGTAGCAAAAAAACACATCTATTGCTGAACCTACCTCTACTAAAATACCTCTTAGTCAATCATAACTTCTTGGATTGGTATGAAATTTTTACTACAAGAACTAGACTAGTATGCGCAACTTTCCCAATAAAAATTATTGAAATCGAACCTTGTTTGAAGAAGTTATAAGCCGCCGAAGTTCATTGTAATGCAGAAATGTCTGTATTTTGAACTTCGAATTGCTCCCAAGCATTCGAAACAACTTGGATTGACATGAAAATTTTCCCACATTAAGTAGACTTTATGGGGAACAAAACCCAACAAATTTTGTTGAAAAATAACATTTGATGAAAAAGATACAAGCCCCCGAAATTGCAGCCATCTCAATGCAGTGTGGTGAACTGAAATTGAATCTGCGAATTTCGAATGGCTTCTAAAAATTCAATACATCTTGGATAGATCTGAAATTTGTAACACAAAAACTAGTCTAGTATGCGCAACTTTTCCAACAAGTTTTATTAAATTTGGACACCGGACGCAAAAGTTACAGCACTTTGAAGTCGACTGCTAGATTGTGTGAGGCCACTTTTGGGCCCCTTGGGCGGTGAGGGGTTAATGTAGTATAAACAATTTATCACATTTTTATTCTATGTTTATTACAAAGGCAAACGCTTGGCTATTCTTACAATTAGCATACAAAAAAACAAAAAAATTGGCAAGTGATTTGGAGCTTCTTTCCATAGTTCAAATACATATAGACATAGATATTTATCATGTAGTTTATAAAAATGCTTAAAATAGTATGAAATTTTCAATTAAAATAGAGACCATAGTACCAAAAATCACATTGTAATTGGTGTACTTCTTGAACTCAAATCTAGAGAAATTTGAGAGAAAAAGTTCAAAAGTGGTGTATTTTAAGATTTCAAGAGACTACTTTTCAAGTGTCACAAGACTAAAATTTGAAAAAAATTGAAAAAGTTAAAATGAAATGAAAAGTAGATCACTGTAGATATATTTTTCAAGCTAAGCTTAAAAAAAGAGCTAAAATAAAGAGCTACATGAAAATTTAGATTTGGTTTTCAAAATGTCCGTAGGGCTTGCAACCAAGCTTGCAATGTCTTGTAAGGATTAAAGGACCAAGTGCCTATTGTAAAGAAGTATTTGAAAATTTGAAAAGACTCATAAAAAGTCAATTTTGAATGGATATCTTTGAAAAATGGACATTTTCAAAAATTTGTGTAAGGCATGCAACATCTGAAATTTGGCAATTATGTATTGAATCCCTTAACCCTTAAAAGCCCAAGGGGTTTGAACAAAACACAAATGTATTATAAAATATAAGTTCTATACCTTTTTTGAAGTTTGCATCGAAGATAATAATGTGAAGCATGAAAAGTAGAAAGTATCCATATGGTCAAAATTTAAAAATTATTTTTAGATTCTCTTCAAATGAATTTTGAAGATATAACTTCAAAAATTCACCAAAAATACAATTTCTATCTTTAGCATTTGAATTTATATTAGATTGGTCAAAATTGTAGTTTCTATTGATTTGTGAAAAAATGCATAAGATCTAGTAATGAGAACATCAACACTTTTCCCAAATAGTAATTTTTCAACACAAGCCAAATCTAGACTCTTTGTGCTATATCTCTTATAATTTATGTTTGAATGTAGTGATCTTAGTTTTGAATATATGTATTGAAAGACAATCCAATCTCTTAAGAAAAAAAATTTGAAAAAAAGTTTTTTCTGCCCAAATTTTTTGCCTGAAGTTGGGTAGCAACCATAAAATGGTCACTTGAGGGCTTAGGGATTAAGCACTAAACTACTTTTTTTTGGCAACATAGCAATTTTTGGTAGCTCACTACAAATGGAATTTTTATTTTTTTTCTTTGAAATTTTCACACAACATGTTCCTAAGAAGTAGCTTTAAGATGCAATAATTTTCATCACTATTGACTACATGATTAAAAAATTATTGTATGATATATACTTTTCATTGTTTAGTAGGTAACTTGGGTAGCTAAAAATACTTCTTTAAAAATCACTTTTTTATGAAATAAAATTTTGAAATTGATTTTCTAGATTTATATGTATATAGAAAGCTTTGAATCATTCCATTTTGGTTAATGAAATGAAAGTTATGAAGAGTTTAGTTTGGAATAGTTTGCAGGTAGTTATGGAATCTCTACTCTCAGACAAACTTTGAAGTCCTTTATTTAACTCAATTTTAAATATTTTTGAAAAAGAAGAAAAAAAAAGAAGGTGCGTATTGTTTATTACAACATTACAATCATTGGGATTGGCATTTCCCAATTCCATAAATAAATTATTAACAATTTAGTTTTTTGAGTAATTTTTTACTTCTTTCTACTTATTATTTTTTTCCTATATGTTGTACAATTCCAAATGATCTGAAATTATTCAATCATGTAGCCAAATTTCTTTGAAGAAAGAATCCAAAAGTAACCACCATTTTGAACATTTTTTCATACAAATGCAACCTTGTGAAGTGCAACTGCCTATTTTTTTGCAGGGTCAAAAAAAGGATTTTTGTCACTTCAAACACTATTATTTATCTTGCAATCTACATGGCGGGAATTTTTGAATTTATTTCACATCTTTTCAAATCAATGTACTTGAAGATCCTACGGTTACATGTATCTAAAAATGTCTTTAAAAAATAATTTGGTACTTGTCCTAGAAATGGCAGTTTTGGAGCAGTTTTGGTAAAAACCTAGGTCTAAATCATTTAGGGGGTAATTAAAACAATAGTGAAAGAGTTTTACACTTGTAAAAGTGTGGTAATAGAGATGTGATGTCAAAGATGGGATCATTTTAGACTCCTTTTAGCTTGGGGACAACGCATGACATTTTGAACCTCTATAAGTGGCCATTGGATGTTCATGACTCCACTTTATGAATGATTTTATAATTTTAGGGCAGACTACTTTAGAAATTTATAGAAATTACAATTTTAATCGAAAAATTATAATTTCACTTGGTTTTGATTCTTGGAAGGCACCCAAAAGCATCCTTGTACCTATTCCTATATCCTAGACTTTAGTTAATGTGTCCTTCAAATGCTTACCTCTGATTTGCTAACACATTTGAAGGACACATACTTAACTCTGATTTGCTAACTACTGATTTTTGCAGATTTCAGTGGTCTAGAGAGCTGACACTTTGAAAAATCATAGAAATTACATACCACATCCAATTTTATTTTTTTAATATTCATGATTTTCACTTGCTAATGCTACAAAAATATCATTTTAAGGAAAAGGTGTATCTAACTATGCTGATTTTCTTATATTGACGGTTTTGGGTGCTTCCAACTTCCACCTCTCAAAAATATGTGCCCATCTTGGGCTGAGTTGTCCCGGAGATATTCAGATCGCTAAGCTTTTAGTTTGCATGGGAATAGGCTTGTCTCCAACTCAAAGTCCGCCAGTTGCTATGATTGATGAATAAATGTTATGTCCTTTGTCAGATCAATACTTTCTGTAATAATTTGGGATTCTAGCCTTCTGGGTCCATCTGAAAAATCAAATTAAATGCTTGCGGGAAGTACACAATACCATTTATTATGGATGCGTTTTTTTTTTTATTAAAAAAATAATACTATTATGGATACGTTTTCTGTACGGTTTCAGACACCACAGCAAGATCCTACCCACCCCAAAGAAATTAAAAATTAAAAATTACAAGATTAAAATCTTTTCCACTGCCTCCCCCCAGGCCAGACCTAAGTTATGCCGATGGTATTAGGTCCAGGCTCTGACCAGGTGGCATCTGCGTGCAAAACAGGCACTGTCGGTGCAGAAGCTCTGGGCCGACTCATCAGTCAGTGGGCAACTGGGCATGAGCCTAGCAAGCAATAAATATTAAATACAGGCAGGGCTGGCATAAATTCCATACTTAATAAATATCTTTTCTTTTTCTGAGTAAATAAACTTAACCCTTAAAGGACGAATGGGTGACCTTGGAAATCATCTCTTTTCATTATAGTGTGAATCATGGGTGTAAGAAATAGCAAAAGCAGTCAAATTATTGTTCAAGATCTCCCCTTTTCACAACAACAAAATTCCAAGGATGAATAGTTGCACTTCTGTCCTACCAAAGGGATTCCCTGTCATCCATCAAATGTCGATGTTTAAGGGTTAAATACCAATGGGGATTAAGGTAAGTACACCTAAAATTGCACAAATAAGCATGATTCCCATTATTATATTGGAATTTTTTTGTGGAATCATGTTGGTAGTAAAAAGGGGATTCTAAATCCTCTTAGAATGCATTTTTTGGACATTGTATGAATAAACTAAGAATTTTTAAAGTGCTGAAAATAGGTGTTCCTAAAAGCGATCAGAGAGTCATGAATAGTGGGAGTACATTTTAGGCAAGAATCTTTAGTGTGTGTGTTTAGGAAACGCGCAAGTTTAGGTGTAGTTACCTTACTCGTATTCACTGGCAAGTGAACTTTAGTGAGCAGTGTGTGTTTATAACTTAAAGCCTTTTCAAAAAACAAAAACAAAACCAACAAAAACCAACTTACAACGTTATTTATTAATTTTTAAAACAAATGAAACAGATTAAAGCATCCTTTAGAAACAATGATATAGGCATCTTTACTTTATTTTAATTTGGACACAAATGGAATGGAATTTCATTGTAAAAGTAAGAGTACAAGGGCATTTAGCCACAAGTGACTTGGCGGGAAATACACGTATAAACATCTTTAGAAATGTTGTATCCTTCAAAGCAGTTTTAAATTAATTTTCTTTGGAAGATTAGAAGAAGTAGCATCTAATAAATGTGAGGTTAGTTCATAAGCTATAGGTAGGTATTTTATTTTCAATTTTTAAGGTGTTTTTGATTGCAATCTTATGAAAGTGATGAAGCTAATTGCATTGATAGAAGTGTACGTGGATCATAAATGGAACATCATTTATTCATCCCAAGGTGTTAGTATCTTCTACTTTGATTTCATGGATTGTTGTTGGCAATTCCATCACTCAAAATTAGAGAACAAATTTGGAATAATGAATGAAGTTTTTTTCATATATAGAAGTTGCGTGTTCATTGAATTCTTAAAATGGTGACTTTTCAACCCATTTCCAATCCTTTTGAATCCCAATTCCACATTTTGTGCAATTTAAACTACTGACATTGGGATATAAGAGACTAAAGTTGGTGCTTAGACAAAGGGACCAAATTGGGGTGGGGGCCTTAATAGATCTACCTATTATAGTCAAAACAATTGAAAACATTTGCAAAAGTTCTCCTTCATCTATCCCCCCAACTCCCCCCAATAATACTTAATTAAATACTCTTTTCCCCCAAGAACCAACAAGACACTATTTGGGCTTGCTACCATTGTTGAATAATATTATGTAAGGTAGGAGGTTCTAAAACTGACCAAGTTCTAAAAGCATCCTCAAATGTCGATATACATTTTCCTTTCTTCAATGCAACATCAATGTATAAGTAGTGTACATTTCAAGGGGTGGACGCTTTTAGTAACCACTGTGTTTCATCTTCAAAAATTCGTAACTAATTTCACAAAGGTTTAAAAAATATGAAACGAATTGAGTCAAATGCCAATTCCATTTCCCTTTCTATGAAAATTTACTGAAAAACATGTTAAGGAGTTTAGCTTTCCCCACCTGCAACGAGCTCTTAAAGGCACTCTTTTTGGACATCCTTACCTCGTACGCTAGGAATGAACTGATCTTTAGCTTAGCTTGGAGCGTAAACTACATAAGCTTATTAATTGCAGCTTCATCAGTTCCATCAGAGCTGCCCTGATGCCTGCACTTTCAATCCCATCATTAAATCCGAAAAGATGAGTACCTACAGTTAGTACTCAACTGACACAGCAGTTGCACACAAGCGATTCAATAGCTTAACTTGGTTCTCAAGAAACACGTTGTGCTGAAGCCTTCAGTTGCTCCAACATCTGGTCAAACCAAATGATCAAAGACTCTCTGGTGGTCTGGCCTGTTGCGGGAGCTTGCACCAAACGTTTTACAAGGTAAGGTAAGGTAGAGCCACCCATCACCAACCAGTACCCCTATCGGCAGTCAGTAGGGTGGCAGAAATGCAGCAGAGGCTGAAACTAATTTCCAAACATGAGTTCTTGGTTTCTGACCATCAATTCTTCTGTTCTTTTCATGACATAAGGTAGAACCCACCTTGATTTGCAATCTGAATATCTTGGGGCCAATTCCAATAGGGGCACATATTTTTCAGAGGTGTGCACTTGTTTCCCGAATCAAACCCAAGTGGAATTATGATTTTCCAATTAAAATTGTAATTTATGTGAATTTTTGAAGTAATTGGCTTGAAATTACAAAACTGCCCGTAGATTAGAGTCATAAATGTCTTGTCAAAAAGTCATAACCGCCCTTCTATGAATCCATTAGCACTTAAAGTATTCACCAATCAAGAGTTGACATATCAACCCATGTCAACATTAAAGCCATAATCTAATCAAATTTTGTCAAAATCTTAAATGGTTGAAGATATTTCTTAGACAGATTTGGATGGGACAATGAACGGAATTGGTGCCAAAGAGTAGGTAACGAAAATGGGAAGCAAAGGATGATGAGTTGGTTCACCTTATCTGGTAGGTTTCAAGTGCCAAAATGAACAAGAAGTAGTCTCTTAAATGAGTGGTTTTGGAATAGTCTACACATTGAACATGGGCCCAAACCACCTTTTGCCTTTCAAAAATTTTTTTAGTAATTTGAGTTCAAGCAATAAAATTACCAAATTCTGACAATCCCCCTCATTTCTATCTTTGCACCTGTAAAAATATTTCCTTCGCCTTACTATACTCCACATCATTTCCACAGTTGCTTATTCAGTCGGTTGGTTATGGGTGGTTACACCTTAAACGTTTTCTTAACTGCATGTCCAAATCGTCCAGACTCCCTCGAGTTGTCCTCTTCATGCTCACACTAGTAGCATTCAATGGCAATAGTCTTGCATGTATTATTTCTGAATTATAACAGAAACCCAAGTACACGACACAGATTGCAGAAAACCTTAACACTTACATTTCACTGTTAAGTTTTTCAATCATTGTACCTTCCAATGGAAAGATCTTCTAAATCAAAACTCGGTTATAATTGAAGAGTTGAATCAATAAAGGATGCTGTCAACTCAACTGCACAGCATACTTTTAGCCCAAGTTTCTCAAATCTCCACATAACTTAGTAGTAGTGACCACATGGCAAGAGTTTTTCAAGTGGTTCATGAGAAGGTATGGACCCCAACCCAATTCAATGCAAATGTACATCTGCCCAGCATTATTGGTCTGGAAATGACTCCCAATCTGTGCAAGGGTATGCTCAAGGTGGAGTTTGTAAAAAAGAAAACATCCAAATCTCTTCATATGCTCACTAGAATGGACAAGAAGGCAGCAAGAAATAAAATTTGTGCTTCCACCCAAAACCACATCAGGGATTTTTCATTTTCTGATTTTTCCAAGTTTGAGCAACTTGCGATCTTGCCTGGTGTGAAAAAAACAATTTTTGGTCCATAAACACATACGTATGGTGTAGATGAAACACCATAGAAACCATACTTAGATGTTTCTTTTTGTCGCTTGCTAGTGCACTTACAGTAGTGGAAACATGGTCTGCATAGACAAGGGAAATCATCCATGAGAACACTTGGGGACATGATCAATTTGATCATCAATTGTGGGACTTCATGTGGCAAACTTCTGAGCCTATCAGAACCACGTTTCCTCAAGTGTTACCTTTTTAGTCATTGGTAGCAATCTGGAAGAAGTATATTGAGTGTTGTGTGCGTAGTCATTCCAATATTTTGTGTACGTACAGCGGGAACTGGAAAATTCTAGATAATACCGAAACTTATTAAAGACATTTTTGTATGAAGAAATAAAGACTAATAGACAAATTTATCTTCAGGGATTTAGGAGGTTTGAGAAGGTATTATTAGGGCATTATTCTAAACTACACTCTGGAATCAAAGAGTGTTGCAAGGATGCATTTGTGGCTCTTAGAAGGCTCACATTGAATCAAGTGTTTTAGGGTTACAACTTTTCTCACTCTTGACCAAGACTACAATACATGTGACTTTTATATAGAAGTTCAACTAAGTCCATTCAACTGACCTCAATGCACCAGCATACTAATCCAGTGGTAACAGCAGTAATTGTGTGCCTCAAACTAGCCAAGTATATAAGGTGGGTACCCAACACCACTGCTATCTGCTGTCTTGTATTCTAGTGCTGTTTTCAAGTTTTGAATACGCTTGAGGTGATATACATGTTTTTGCAGTGAAAATGTATGGTGGGGGACAGGCTCAAAAAAGAGGGTCCCTGAACATCAAGTAGGTGTCCCGAGACTTTGAAATGGAACTCTTTTTGTGTGATCACATATTTAGCACTTTTGTGGAGCAATCAACAACATCAGGAACATGACCAGCAGGACCTGCCTCCAGCTCCCCAAACAAAACCCAAGTCCATAATGTTTCAGACACCAATTTTTGGGGTTTAGAAAGTTGTGAAAATGATACACAAGTGGTTTCCATTTCCAACTTTGTCCAGATGACGATGTACTTACTCTTTTCCATTCCAAGCTGCACCATGATCTCCAGGAAGTTGGATGTTAGAGGTATGATTTTCCAGACTTTGGTACGTTAATGGAGCACACTACACACTAGAATGACAGAGTGCCGTATAAATAAACCTTGAGGAACAAAACAAAACTAACCTCTGAGCACATGAGTGCATTGAATTTTCATTACAAAGTTTAACAATTTTTATACTTGTGCAATTTGTCATGCACTTTTATGAAGTCCTCCCAACTCAACACCAAGCCACTCCCTGGATTTAATGTTCACACACTTTTTCTTTCAGCTACTCCCAAATCTCTGCTGGACACAGACATTGATGTTTCTGCACTTCAATAGAATGGTACAGTGGCTTTGAAATCGTTAGGTCTCGGAAGAAAACACAATGGTCTGTACCAATTGCTTCATGAATTGCAGGCAACAAATTCTGTTCTGTTGCATCAAGGTAGAAGATACTATTAGGCATTTTAACCAACATGGAGGAGTGTGCTCAATCAATCAGAGATCACTTAATAGAGCTCATTGGAGGGATCACTTGTTTACTATAAGGGCCCTCAAAAAAAAATTCACCCTTCTATGAATTACTTAACTGATCATTCAGATTGTAGACAATCCCACATCCATTCAAAAACCAGTGGTTACAGACATTTACTCAAGTCATGCTTAACTTACATCCAACTTGCTAATCAAAGGCCAACCCAACGTAACTTATTGGGAGGGATGAGTTCATTTACTTAACCCTTAAGCGCTCCGACATCCATATTCTGGACGATGAATAGAGGGCTTGGAGGCGCTATTTAATCCAGTTAATTTCTCATTCATCCAATGTAACACTTGAATCTTGAAAAGACAACCTTCCTTAATGACCAATTTCATGAAATTCTGGTAAATGATGTTTCTGGGTCATTACAAGGTATGTGCACCCGTAATTTGCCACTTCAAAGCAAGCAAAGCAAACCTTAGTGTAATATAGGAGAGGGCTCTAAAACAGTGCGGGCATTTTCAACTGTCCAGTAGGAGGTTGTAAAATGGATACTTGATTGTGGGAAAATGGCCTCTTGATTACATCAGAGCATGATAAGATTTGGTTTATACTTCTTCAATGGATGATTTAAGAGCCACAATGGGTTCTTTCCTAACTAATTGGATAGGTGTCTATTAATTTTATTGAAAATAAGAATTGGTTGTTCAACTACCTTCTTACAAAGGTTAAAAAATCTGAAATAATGATTGATTCAAGCATTCATTTCAGTTTAAGAAAAGGTCGCTTGTAGAAACCATATCTGTTACTTTTTACATGTTGCAATGCTAGTTTGTGAATAAAACCATATTTTTCTTGAAACCAAGCATGAGTGGTTTTTCAAGGTCTAGGAATCACAAATACGGACCTATGCCAGATTTCGTTTGAAAACTCATAACTAATTCCACAAAGCTCTGAAAAATATGAAACCACTTGGATTAGATGCCAATTTTACTTGTCTATGAAGGAAAAATTCACTGAAAAATATTTTGAGAAGTTTCACCTGCCTACAATTTAGTTCCAGTGCTTAGATGGTTGGTTTATGGACCTTCTACCTTAGAGTAAGTGACTGCTACACAAGAAGAATGACAAGAAAGATCCTAGTCTCATTTTCCATGTGTGTCTGCTTTTTGATACCGTATGAGGCAAGTGCCCTTCTTATGCAGCAGTACCAGTATGTATTGTATGATCTTAGACAACAATTGAGTGAAAACTGTGGTACTTATTGTGTTCTTTGTACATTTTTCATTAAAATAATCAATTGAAAATGCATTGATTTATGACTCATGTTACATTCTCAGATCAAAAGCCATGAAGTGTACATTGGGTTCACTGGATATAAGTAAAGTGTGACTTGAGGGCTGTTGAACAAGATTCTATCCATGAATAATGACAAATGGAATAATGACAAAACTCTGAAGTGTACTTAGACTTGTACTCAGAAACCATACCGTAGTATCTACAATGTTTGATGTCTCTATCCGTGAGGGACAAAGCCAACAAAACATTGTACATCAAGTTTGAATGACTCAAAACTTTGTCTCTTCTATAATGGTATAACTTGTGTTGATGCAATGCCCCCCAACAGATGAGAAACACAAAAATACTTTCCATAGTCACACTGTCCTCTCCTCACTTTGAATTCATTGACTTCAAATGTCATAGAAATATGAAAATAACAATGAGCACACAGAATCTGCATGAATTAACCAGGAGGTGGGTGATGCACTGTTTTTTTTTATACAACATTGCTTGAAATTGCTAAATTTTTTTTGGAGGGGATACACTCAACGATGTATTCATCCTTTTTCTCAATGAACAGAATTGCAAAAGAGCTACAAAATCTTGTTACTATTTTTTTGGATTTAGGTACAAACTTTTGGATAAGGAAATGAATTTTCATCCTATTTTCTTGTTTCATCTATGTCCATGGAAGTAAATATTAGATTCATTACTGTAGTGAAGATCACTTTCTCCATAACCCAAAAGAAATGAAAGAAAAAAACACCTGGGACCAGGCCTTTCTTGGTCCCATTCAAATTCTGAAGTTTAGCAGTTTTCTGTTGTTCATCAATTAAAAGGGATGGAATTAAATGTGCGTCCTACTAAATACCATCAAGATCAATCATTCCATCAACAAATGGAAAGAAATATATTTGCTATCACTTGGCAAGGTGAAAATCTGAAGCTAAGGATCAAGAATCACTTGTAGAACAATTCAACAAACACAAAGTGCCCATTACGGCCCTTAGGGGTTAAGATTCAATGAAGCCTTAGCTTGGGAATCAATTGAAAAGTAAGTTGAATTGATAAGCTTTACTTCGAAGAGTTGAGATGCTTTCTGCATAATTATGCTTGTTATGGCATCAGCAACTGCGTCACTCCCTTCCTGTCTCGTTAACGCTGTACTCATTAGAATTCAGATTTCATATGATCATTCTCAGATCTAACAGGAGTAAGTTTGACTGAGTAAGAATCTATTCAATCTTGGTAGAAAGATTGCGGTCACCCAAATTTTTTTTGCAACAAATTGAGCACTGTTCTATCACTTGCAAGTTCAATTGCAAGAAGGATTGTTCATGTGTTGCCTGCTTACAAACGTACTAGCTCGTGTTAAATGCTGATTCAAACATTGCTTTTCAAATTGTCCAGAGCTTACTTAAACTGTTTTGTGAGCTGGTTTGGCCAAAGTGGCTGCTTCTAAACTCCATTTCAGTTCACAAGAAGAAGGAGAAGAATTGGATGCTTCAGCTATTGATGTAATTCAAATCTCATCGCCACGTCTTTCACACCGACGTGCATTCTTCGTGTTGAAGCGTTACTTTCACGTGTCCAGGAGATGCGTTCGCATCTGCTACCTCGCTGGCTCGCTTTGTACTTCGCAGTGGGCCAGTAAGCATGTTTTATTAGCACTTTAATTATGTTGGTCATATTGAGTCTCCCTTTTAATTTTTTAATTTTTTAAAATTTTCCGACAGATGCAATATTCTTCACTGATTCCGGAGATATTAAATTTGAATACTACTTGATCATTCAATAGGATCAATCGAATTCGCCATTCTTAAACCTCGAATCCTTGCTCCTTGAGGACGCTCAATTTGTTGTCTCTTTCTCTGACGTGATAAATTAACAAGGCTAACGTAATGTACGTAATGTACTTTACGAACTCAGTAAAGTAAGGTTCACACTAATGGGGATGTCAGAAGAGTCTGATAGAGTGATTCTTCTAACTACGACACATGTACATCTTACATTTTTTGGGTTTATTTTATTTATTTATGAATAGACGTATTGATGTTCACTGACTCTGGTGATATAAATTTTGAATGACTTCATCTGAATTCTACTGATGAATCCAAATCGTCATTCTAAAACCATGAAACCTTTCTCCTTCAGGGTAGTTAATTTGTTTGATTTTCTCTGATCGATCAAACTAAGGAAGAATCGTAACGTAGGTTTTACACATACAGTATATGCCAATGAAGAGTCTGTTGTACTAACTACGCCACATGGCCATTCTGTTGAACCATATGAAATAGATGGAGAGCACCACACAACGGCGTTAAATTTTGCAGCTGCATGTTCCGAGTCTGTGTTGAGAGGAATTGCAGAATCTATCGATCAGATCAGCCATGGAGTTTATGAGAGGAAGGATCACAGTAGTGTTAGCACCTGTGGTTTTAATTTTTTTCCTAGTGCAAATACTATTGACAGTGAGTGTTGCATCAGCCTCCATTCCGACGACATTAGAAGGTCCGTCTGAGCCTTACACGAGGACGTTCGATTCAAGCTTGCGCTCTGGGAGTGAGGACCTGCCAATGTATGATCTCCAGTTGGTTAAGAAGGTCCCTGCTCTGTACCCAGAGCAGATCACATTGGCTCTGTCGACAGCCGATGCTATGTGGGTCTCCTGGGTCTCTGGTAAGTAAGTGGCCATTGATTATTGACAATCGTAATGAAGCCGCTTTAGAATGACAGTTTTTATGTTTGATTCTTTTAATCCACTGTAGGTCTTGGATGTTGAACTGAAAGGGTCAAAGTATATATGGTGTCTACAATGGGTTCTGGAATGGGTTTTAGAGTTCTTAATCTCATTGAGGACATTGAGGACCTAGAGTCTACATGTGGCAAGAAGAAGAGCTGCCTTGTAATTAAACCCTAAACCACTCCTATTTTTAGTTTCGATTTTGACTCTCAAGATTAGATTTTCTTGCTTCACAATCGAATACCAATGATCGAAGTGTTCTCATCGAGGTTACGTGAGGTAATTCAAATTTGCAGCTCGTTTGTGGGAAATTAAAGCACATCCTTTAAAATTTTGCAGCTTACTTTCAGTTGCTCATCATGTGCTATTTTTCCTCAATTTTTGTATCTCAGTTACCGAGAAGGTTTACGATATTCTACTTATGGCAAGAGGGGACCTGCCTTAATTATAAGCTAAAATCACTCCCTTTCTTTTTAGTTTTCATTTTGAGAAGTAATAATTTTCCAAGTTTTTCTTGCTTCACCATTGCATCACCCACAATCTTAGAGTTCTCCTGAAGATTTTGCTATGTAACTCTCAAGTCTGGAGCTTGGTTGTGGGAAAGGCACATCCTTTGTCTCTTCTGTGGCTCAACATGGTACTGAGTGCTATTTTCCCCCTTCAAGCTCCAGATTAGAGTAACCTAATACATTGCGAAAAGTGTGTTGTCTTCTGCACTAGCTGGTGGGAACCCTAATGGTAACGATGTATACGTGGGGTAGGTTTGAATCGCCTGTTTCTGAATCATACCGAGTAGTTACCCAATGTAGCTAAATCAATAGCTTTGGGTTTGTTGCAGGGGATTGGGAGATGGGACCTGAAGTAACGCCATTGGACCCGACCAAGGTGAAGAGTGTTGTCGAGTTTGGAACGGACTCTGGAACGTACACCCATTCTGCAAACGGAACATCCGAGGTCTACAGCCAAATATACCCCTTTCAAGGTCTGCTAAATTACACATCAGGGATCATCCATCACGTTCGCATTACTGGTAAATTCTCTTCCTTGTTTACAGATTTTGAGTTGGTGTGATATAACATTGTTTGCTGCCCACCCGTAATTGACACTTGTAATTGCATTGTGGTTTGCAATAACTATCCTTGCTTACAATAGCTAGCACACCAACATTTTCATTCTCAAACTCAAGATGTGAGTGAATCTGTACCAAAGAACGGAAGAATTTGGAGCATCTTAGATACCCTAATTCCTTGAATCATTAGTTGGGCCTTAGGCCTTGTCAAAAATCTTACCTGATTTAGTTTCCTCTTTAATTGTGATTTAGTTTCCTACTGTGGATGTTTACGGAACAGGACTGAAACCAGAGACCACATACTACTACAGGTGTGGAGACCCGACATTGTCGGCCATGAGCGGCGAGCTTACGTTCAAGACCCTGCCGTTGCCAGGACCTTCGAGTTACCCAAAGCGGATTGCCGTTGTTGGAGACTTAGGCATGACCTACAACTCCACCTCAACACTTCGCCACTTGCGTGAGAATGATCCAGATCTTGTTCTCATGGTGGGCGACTTGTCGTATGCAAACTTGTACATCACCAACGGAACTGGCACAAATGACTATGGCCAAACTTTTCGGAATATTACCCCCATTCACGAGACGTACCAACCTCGCTGGGATATGTGGCAGAGGTAACCGACTTCATGACTTATGTAACTTTAATTCCATTAGAAGTTCAGTACTTTCACTAGAACACCCAACCCCATAGCTATGACAAAATCTAGAGAAAACCTCGACACCTCACAATCAATGAGATGAACTTGGAAACTGCCTGAAATCGCATTACAATTGAAAGGGTTTAAGTTACAATTGAAAGGGTTTGATAAACCCAGTTGAGTTTTCAAGAATACCTCTGGATTTTTATTTTATTAGGTAGTGTTTTTTATTCTATTTTGTGGTTTTATTGAGTGCAGTTTGTGGTATGAGCAAACTTGTAAAATGTGGTTGTGTTTGAGCAGAATGGTTGAACCTTTGACGTCCACGGTGCCCTTCATGGTCATTGAAGGGAACCACGAGAATGAACCCCAAATCAACAACGAAACCTTTGTAGCATACAAAGCCAGGTTCGCAGTTCCTCAGGCAGAGAGCAACTCGGGTACCAGTATGTACTACTCTTTCAACGCAGGCGGTATACATTTTCTCATGCTTGGAGCCTACATTGATTTCAAAAATACCAGTAAGTCGATCTTTCTTTTTGTTTCTGTCATTTTTTTTATCTGTGAGATAGATAGCGTTTCCGCTTTGGAGTGCCGATTGTTTGGTTGATTTTAAGCAAACAATTTTAGTGTTATACATGATTTTTGCGTGTCGTCTTCTGTTGGATTTCAAATAGGTGAGCAATATCGGTGGCTAAGTGAAGACCTTGCACAGGCGGACAGAAGTGTGACACCATGGCTCGTTGCAGTGACACATCCTCCATGGTATAACAGTTACAAATCACACTACCGAGAATTTGAGTGTATGCGACAGTCAATGGAAGATCTGCTGCACAAATACCGTGTTGATGTCATGATCCACGGCCATGTATGCCCAAGTCTCTCTTAACCACTTCACTTGATCTGTAGCGGAGCTTCTACTTTTGAGAGAGACAAAACTTGAGTTTTCCACACTACCCCACCCCGTCGCCGCGAGAAATTCTAGAAAACCAAACCGCATTACAATTGGCATGGTATATTATAAAAGAAGGCCTCAAATCCTCTTACAAGTGGGTCACTTTAATGTGACTAGGTTTTCTACAATACCTCGGGTTGTTTCTGTCCTGGTTTTGCAATGCTGTGCAAGAAACACAATTTGCATATATATATTGGCACAACAAGCTAACGCAAATTTCAGAATTTGCCATGAATTATTTGCCACATTATCTTGCACCTTGATAAATCTTGTGTCTTTTTGTGCTGCAGGTACACGCTTATGAACGAACTAATCGTGTATACAATTACACGTACGATCCGCGTGGGCCAGTGTACATCACTGTTGGAGATGGTGGCAACGCAGAGAGATTGACTCTCCTCCACGCAGACGATGAAGGAGGATGTCCTGATCCATTGAAAACACCCGACAATAATTTCGCTGATATAAGCGGATATTGTGGTTTCAACTTCACCAGTGGCCCTGCCGTGGGCAAGTTCTGCTGGGACAGGCAACCGGACTGGAGCGCTTTTCGTGATAGCAGCTTCGGACATGGCATTATAGAGGTGAGTTAGTATTGCATTGGCCTCCGTAAGTGGTGCTTGCTTCGAGATCAGATTGGGTACTATTTTGAGCACAGCATATGTCGGTTATCAGTTCAAAAACTTAGCATAAATTCAAGAGTTGATTGCTTACACTCAACCTCTGTAATCTCTTACCACAACATTTTTTCACCATAACGCAGCTTGAATGTGTGACGTACTGAGTGTACTCCAGTCAGTTATGATAGTGTAACAAGTTTGAAAGATGTTCAAGAATGTAATTTTAAACTTCACACTAAAGAGGTTTGAGTGTAAGCGTAGAGGTGTTGGTCATTCTTCTGTGATGATCTCAACCAAAAATTCTCATGCTGATTCGAGCTGGTATCAGTTGTTAAGACAGTTTCTTAAACTTTAATTTGTGGGATGAACAGGTGAAGAATAGTACGCATTTGCTGTGGACATGGCATCGAAATCAAGACCACTATGACGAAGTCGTTGGTGATCAAATTTATATTGTGCGCCAGCTCTCACATTGCTAAAATAACATTCTTTTGAGTAGTGGAATGACACCTTCTGAGAACATTGCCTGCACAAAGTTATTTAAGGCGAAACACCCAAAATAAGCAATTCAATCAGCATAATTGGAGGCCAAAAAAAACATTTTTTTTGTGGTATTAGCAATTGAAAATTATGAATTTAAAAAAATATATAATTTTTGGATAAGACATGTAATTACTATGAATTTTCAATGTAGAAGCTACCCTAACTTAGGTCTTTGAAATTGTGGCATAGCTTGGTCATAAAACTAAAAATGCCACATTTAACTACTTCTAGATTGTTCAATGAATTTTGGACAAAACATCCAAAGATTTATGGATAATAACATCAGGGATCCCTCCAATGTTTGTATAGATCTCATGATGTTTTGCATTATCTCTTGATAACCAATTTTTTTTTCTCCTGATGACCATTACTAATTTTAGACTTTCCAAAGTCCAAAACTAGTTAAATGTGGCATAAAATCTAGAGAATCAACAATCAACCAATCACAGTTAAATAAGGGAATGATTTAATGGTACTTTGGGGGACACTTTCAATGGAAGTCTATTTGTGAGGAATGGGTACATGGAATATTTTATGTGTTTTCACCTTAAAACAAAGTCATGTCAAATTAGAGCAAATCAAGCAAAATTCAAGCTTGGACAATGGTTCATTGACTTAAAGAGCTCTCCCTTGTTCAAATTGAGCTAATAATTGCAAAACAAGATGTCAATTCTTTTTTATGGCAATTCAGAGGGTGACCAACAACGTTTCTTTGATGACTATTATGAAGAAAGAAACCAAAAAAAGATTTTCAATGTCAATCTTCATTCTATGATAATCAATATATAGTGCATTTCAGAAGCACATTAACCCCTAAAGGACCAAGTGACCATTCAATGTATACGAGAAATCTTGGGTAGGTTCATACAAAGTCAATTTTGGTTGGATGTTCACGGAGTTCTGACACAAGGTGTGAACATTTATCCCCTTAGTAGGATTTTTTTTTAAATTAAATTGGTGCCCAAATCAAAGTTATATTGCCCTTAACTTTGATGATGGCTTGGGCACCTTGAAGCAGTATTTGCAAAACTCCTCCTGTAATTGTGAAATTTGGAAGATAAGTGCCTTACATGATACAAGATGCAAATGTCAAAAAAATAACCATGCGTAGTGTAAAAGTCTCACTTTAGTTAAAAGTTGACTAGCCATGTCAAGCAACTTCAAATGCTATAATCTTTTAATCCATTTTCAATGCACTAGAAGCTTTGCCAATTCACTGCAAATATTGAGTTGGGGGCTCAAAAAAAACAAGACAACAACATTAACCCTTACAAAAGAATTGGGGTTGATTTAAAGAGAAATTGGCAACTATTTACACATTTTTAGTGTATTGACCAAATTTTAAAATTAAAAATTAAAAAAAATTAAACCATATAAAATTGTTGTGTACTATTTATAGGAATGTGTGGGGGAAAAAATTAGCCCATTTGATTGCATAGATTAAAGATTATAATGTTTGTAGTGAGAAAAAAAACCTTCTTTTCATTCCTGTGAAACAGAGTTAGCATGCTTTGATCAATTGATCCTTGTTGATTAAAAAATTTCTCTTAATGAATTTGCATCTCTTTACCATTGAGTTATAAATTTTGTAAAGTAAGTTACACTCATGCAAAATTTTAGAAGCAAACATGGAGTCTAGCTTCACGCTACAATGCAAGAAGGTTGATTGAATTTGCAATACACTAGTCATTTTTGATGATTTCTTGTGTAGTAAGGAAATTTTTATTTGAAATCCAAATGGAGAAAAGTTATTTTATTTAGAATATGTGGGAAAAATTCAAGAACTTTGAGATTGTAGATTTCAAGATAATTGTGTTTGAAGTTAGAAGAAAATATTTTTTCTCGAGCTCGCCCAGCACAATTAGTAGAATTTGAATCCTCTTGGAGTGAGATCTGTGCTAAATTTAGTTACTTTTATGATTATATATTATATCATATGAGTTACGTACATGCCAAATTTTAGAAGTACATGAATTTTTTTGCAAAAGATGCCAAAATTGTCTTAGTTGTCCATAATCTATTTATCATAATTTTTTATTTAAGGATCTACTCATAATTTTTTTAATTTTTATAAAAGAAGTGAATGTTCTCCTTTAGGAAAAATTTCAAGCCAGTAGTGGCCCAAGAGTTGGGTGTTTTGGCAACAATGTAATTACAGTGAAAAATTATTAAATTTTTATTTTTTTATTTTTATTTTTAGAATTTGATGAGGCACTACTAGTGCCACATCAATGCTACATTAGCGCCACATCAAATTGGTGATTTTATTTTTATTCTTTTCGAAAAAAATATGAAAAAATCAAAATCATAATAATTTTATTATGATCATTTGATCACCAAGATAGTGAGTTTTGAAAAGGGTTGCTTTTGGGTGCACAAACCTTACACCTCTCACACTAATGGAGCTTATGTCACATGCTACAATGGATGAAAGAGTGTACTTTTCAATAGATGAAATATTCATCAAATATTCTTCCAATCTATGCATAAATCCTATATATTGCATCAAGTGTAAGTACGCTAAATCTTAGGTCACTTGCTTTATGCTACATTTGACTTTAATTAGTCATTTCACTATACATTGAACACATTTGGCATATATGGGCTTCTTCAATGAATCTAGCATGCATTGTTCTTGACAATGCATTATGGTGACTTAGCCTATAACATGTCAAGTTTAAAGCAACCTAATGTAGGCCAAAAAGTTCTTGTAAAGGACATTTTACGAGACAAATGTGTATTTGAAGAATTTTTGAGCCTGAATTAGGCTGTTCCAAACTTGGCTTGTCATAGGCTACATTACCTTAATGGGGTGGGATATTTGAATAGGATAAAAGTCTTGGCCCATTGCATCCATTACATTGCTCACCATCATTACCTCTAGTGTCACTTTCTTCTCCTAAATTGGAGCTTTGAGACTATTTGAAAAGCCCATGATACTCCTCAATATGAACACAAAATGTTGACTTTTGATGCAACAATCAAAACTTCCTATAAGGTAGCCCACCCATACCTGATCACCCTCCTATCCTTGACCAATAGACTGTTATAATTCCAACCATAGCCTATTGTAGTTCGCAAAGTTTGAGGAGCAATTTTGGCACATTATGATTGGCTGCAAAGCTGTGAATATTGCAACCGGACCTTGGTTGACTTTGCAATCAGCCTATATCACCATTGTAGGTTGAAGAGAATCTTTGACTAAAAAATTCATAGTAATTACATTTTGTGTAATAAAATTCTGGAAAAATATGTAATCTTTCCAAATTCTATTTCTATACATGAGGAAAATTTGGCACTCAGAAAACTTGTGCTCCAAATCTGCATAATTGCTCAAGTGATCAAGTATGAGTAGGTTCCTATATTTCCAAGTGCCAAAATGCATTTCCAAGTGTTGTCGCAACCATATTGATCCTACAGGTGGAATTTTGGACATGTATAAGTATCATACACACAAAACTCAATGGTCATCATAAAGCATCTGGTACATTGATAATTATATATGTCCTAAGCAAGTTGCTTTACTAAATTATGATGGTTCACAGAAGGTGATTGTCTTGAATGCATGGCAAATTTTATAGAATTTGGATTAATGGTTACAAAGTTGTATTCAATTTAGTCTTTTTGTTTTCAACCTAGGCAACAAGAAAAAATTATTGTTTTCAAGTTGTTGTTTTCCTAAAATATTTTCATGAATTCCTAACTAAATTTCAAATCAACTCATCAACTTGAAAAAGTTTTGAGACACGTACATTTTTTTTTTTTAAATTGAAAGACGAAATATGCAAGTACAAAGTCACAAAAAAAAACATTTTTTTTGAGTTTTAAGATAAATATCTTACAATCAATGAGTTTTCTCACTTGGAAATTTTGACACAAATATACTCCTGAATGACTTAGCTATATAATGTCATGGATGGGTTAAGAAAATGAATGAAAATAAAATATTTTTCTATTTGCCCGTGTTCTAATTGAAAACACATTTCACCTCCTAATTCTTCAACTACTTATCTAAAGTGGGCAAAAAGTAATGTATTAGAAAGCTAGTAACATGACATGCGCTATCCAAAAACGATTTCAAAAATTAGATTTTTGTGACTTTACAATGGCTTAGTACCCCCCAAAATGTAAAAAAATTATATGGATTTCTTAGTCATTTAGGGGTTAACACCATTGTTGGGCCTACATGTGACCATGTTTTCATTTAAGATGCCTTGAAGATGAAAATTAAGAAATTGGTGAGCTCTTTAAATAAGGTGGAACTGCCCATTACCGCCATCCACCCAATTCCGACACCTAGAAACCATCCCATTTGTGTCAATGATCCACCCATTACCATCATCTTACCAACCTATAATCATAATGGCAATGCACTTGAAAAACGGACATATCAACCCACACTTTAACAAGGGTATACTCATGCTTTAAAGTTTCACCTTTGAAAAATCACAAAAAAATTCACTTCTTGTCAAAATGACTTCTCTCAAACTTTTCAATCTTTGAAAAATGTGAAAGCTTATAAATAACTTCTCTAAAGTACCTAGATAACAAATTTGTATGGTAATAGGCAATTCTACCTTATAGGATTGGGAGAACCAATCTCCTCACTTGTTTCCCCAAGTCATTCTTGAGATGCATGTAAAAAAATAAAAATAAAAATATTTTGTGCTCATTAATTTATCTTCCTATTTACAAATTTTATTATGTGTGGCAAATAAAAAATTTGAGCGTTTTCCCTCGGAGATGAACAAGGGGATTGGTTCACCCTGGCCCACATATAGATGTGTTAATTATGTTGTGTAAAAGTGAACATGCTTTTAATACTTCAATCTTGCTGATTTGTATGACCTTCAGTTGATGATAAACTTAGCACGTCATTCTCACAAATGGCTAAGTTTAGCAAAAGTTATACCCAAATTTTGTATACCTACAAATACTGAGAATACCATGTTGAGAATTTGTTTATTTTAGAATTTGTAGCACATTTAGCATTGCTTTTAGCCACTTTTAATCAGCTATTAACGAAAACCCCATTTATTACCCCTGATTTGGAGCGCCATTCCAGGCCCTTCCGTCTGCTGCTGTGACTTGGCTGTGCGCCACCAAGCACATAGTTTTTCCTTTTGACGGCTGCCTGCCCTTGAGTGTAGGTAGGGAATGGGGATTAACACAAAATTAACGTCAGGACAGAATCCAAGGCTGGCTACCTTCAGTGTGAAGGTAAGGTTGGCACACCCCAATTTTCATATTTTTATGTTTGCAAGCGAAAGGAGGTTCTAACGCACCAAAGAATGTAACATTTAAATACCATATGTAAAAGTTATGAACTATCAATGTTTTTTTTTGTAGAGGTATCTAAGGTACCAACACCCATAAGCGTCAATGTACCCATAACCACCACCTCTGAAATCTTGAAAAATCTTGGGAAGTAAATAGATGTGCTAACAAAGACGTACTACATTTGAATATCAAATCTCAGTATTGGTATTGGGTGCATATGTAGTGGTCTCTTTAAAAATTCATAACTTATACTCATAATGTCCAAAAAATACATTTGAAAGTACATTGGAATTCTTTTTCTCTTGCTAGTAGGGTCTAATAATTTTTTGGATGTCTATTGATAGACATCATGTCCAAAACCCTTTAATTGACGGTTATGGGTGTTGCTACTTTATATCAAATCGTTTCTTTCATATAGGTATAAGGTAGCAACACCTTATTCAGCCCTAAACCCCATAAAGTGCAAATGAAGTCATTGCATTCATTTTAGAACAAGAATCTAGGAAGGCACATGATATCTTATCACCTAGCCCAAAAGAGATAAGAGATCATGCACTCTCCTATATTCTCGTGTTGAAATGAATGCAAGGACATCATTTGACCTAGATTGGGTCAAAGGACAAAATAAGGTGTGTCTACCATGTATTGATTTTGGAGATGTATCCAAGGTGATGATGGCAGTTTTAGATTAGTGGTGCATTTTTTTGGAAGGGGGGGCATCTTAAAAGGTCCAAGAAGTGACCCTCATGAGGTAAATCAAAATTGGGGTCTATTGGCGCAATTGATGAATTTTCATTGAAAGGAGAATGAAATTTACATTGAACATAAGAAGTTGCATAAATTTTGGAATGTTGGACATTTAGTTATAATTTCTAAAGCATATATATGTAGAAGTTGAATATTTTTCTCCACATGGTGTCTAGACATAATATGAAGTTGCCAAAGATGAAATTCACCCCAAAGATGGATGAAAAGATAAAGATAATGTAACACACAAGAAAAATATAAACAAATGAGAAACCATAAATGTTTCATTTTCAATTAGTAAAAATATGGTAATGAATGTTCAATTTTCAATTAATGAAGGATATTTTTTGAACTAAGTACTCCCTCCATCCCCAAATGATTGTCAAGCATGTTTCTATTGGTTAAAGAGAGGTAGATTAAGACTAATAATGCTCATTGCTTGCCTTGTGCTAATTTTCAAGAGAGTAGGGATGAAGTAGAAATTTCATTGGTTTGATAGTAAGAGAAATCTCTACTACTACCAATTAGTATTAATTTAATTAGTGAGTGTGGATCCACCTAATGTAATCTAAATACAAGATACTTTTGTTGTAAATTGTAGAATGTTTTGATTGGTTAAGCAATCAAAGAAGTCAAACGGCTCAACTCTCCTACATTGACATTATGTCTAGCATTTGCAAAGTAGGCCAAGTCATAAAAAATAATTGCAAGTCAATACCAACCTCGCCACCCAAGGCTCAATATGTCCTAACTGGTGATGATTTTGGATAACATGTCTTGCTTTGCAATTACCTAGTCCATAGTGAGCAACAAAGTAAATCTTATTGTGAGCTAAAGAAGAAGCACAACAACATCTCAAGAGCTTTAAGAAGTGTTGTGAAAATAGTCTGAGGTGAGTTACTCCCCTAGCTTGTCCTACCCAAGTCATTCTAAGGGTGTATGTAAAAAAAAACTATTTTGTGCTTGATTAATTTATCTTCTCCATCACTCCTATCTAATTTGGGGCCTCTGATTGCAAATATGAATTCAAAATTTTCAAATTTTATCATGTGTGGCAAATGAAAAATCTTCATCAACATTTTCCTTGGAGGATAAGTGAGGGGTTAGTTCAATGAGAAGTGAAGTAGGGGCTACCTGAAATGAAAGTTAGGTGGGAACAGCTAGTGTCAAAACTTGAGAACATGGCCGAAAAAGTTGATGAACAACGTGGGTGAACTGACCCCCTTGCTTGACCCCAAAGGAAAACCTTTAATTTTTTTAATTTTTCACGCATGATAAAATTTGCAAATTTTGAATTCATATTTGCAATTAGAGGCCCCAAATGAGCTAGGAGAGATGTAGAGCATACATTTTCTGGGCACAAAATACGGGGTCTTTTTTTAATTGCACCCCTTGGATTGACTTGGGGATGAGCGCGAGGGTTAGTTCACCCCGACCTTGTGAATCTTGTTCACATACAAGGCTAGGGTGAATTGCCCCCCCCTCATTGCCCTGTTTTACCCTTGGGGAAAACACTGTGGAATTTTTTATTTGCAATAATATGATAAAATTTGCAAATTCTGAATTGAGATTTGCAATCAATGGCCCCTAATTAGCTAGGGGAGGTGTAGAAAATAGAAAAATCACAGCAACAATTAGGGGGCTTTTTTTCACAATAACCCCTGGCCAGGGCAATGAGGCCCCAATCCAAGGCTTCACTGTGAATCCACATTCCCATCTTTAGTTACAGTAATAAAAGTTGCTGCTGTCGCAGACGGACTCCCAGCATCGAATTGTCTGTGGAACATCAAGGCCTCCTTCTGAAGAAGTTCACTGGTGTCAGAGCTTGAAATCACATTGGGTCCGCCCTGCTCGCCGGGCGCCTCAACCACCCTGGAGCCCGCCATCTCGGCGATGCCATGGAGATGCTCTAAGCTAATTAAGAGTTACTTCATAGCTAGTTTTTACAGTGCAGAGGCTTGAGCTCAGAGTTCACTTCATTTTGAGCAAGCCAGATATCTGTCTTTTCCACCATTCTCCTTCGTGTAGTGCACATTTTTTGCAATGCAATGTTTAGCCACTTCGATTTGAGTGAGTGAGAGCATCATCGACATGTACTCTAACGTGAGTTTAGGACTTATGTCTGTTTGAAAACAATTTTCACGATCGAAGCTCTACTCGGTGGAATCCAGTTAATTAGAGTTGATCACAAAGTTAACGTTAATTAGAGCTCGATCGAGCTAGCATCACAGATATAGGATAGTTTCGCCCGCATGCTTGTGGGGTGGATTGTAATGCAGGCTATTGATGTACGTGTTCATTGAGGTGCCCTCATACTTCACATGGTTCTTGAGTTGAGAAATCAGTCTTACTTTCAATCCTCACGACTCCAACAGACATTAGATTTCGATTCAAGTTCAAGGAACTTGCATTGTTTGATTCTGTAACCAACTGAATCGAGAAGTGCAAAGTCTTGTGCAAGTGCACTTTGAAACATATGCTTGTTTTTGACATCAGGGCATACGAGATCCGCCAAGTAGTGTGCTGATTTGGTCTCACTTTGAACCGAAAGTCTGATGGTGAGGGCCGTCATCGAAGGAGTTATCTAGGGAAGAAGCTAGTCTTCCGAGGTTAACAAAAGGGTGAGTGCATAATCCGTGTTAACGTTGCTTTTTCAGTACAATTAACGTTGATCTTGAAGTATGTATTCACCTTCACTTCTGTCAAAGATGTATTTACCATTCAATCGAACGTATTTCAACATCTTGCGTCAATTAGGCACTACCACATATGCGAGATGACTCAAGAAACCTGAAGCGCCTTCGTTTTTTGTACTTCTCACTATCTTTGTCTGTCAGTGCTATGTTCTGCATTCATTTTTGTTTATGAGGAGTTGACATGTATGTCTGCAGGAGGAATGAACGGACTTAAGAAATGCAGAAAATTAGGGTTCTAAGTTATGGTTCCAATGTCGAAGCTCCTTGTGTGGTAGCTGAAGATATTTAATTCGACATTATTGTGGGTAACTGCAGGTGAGGAGGACTCGATCGAGGTTCTTATTTTAAAATGTTGTCAGCTTCGAAGAAATTCGAATCCGAGAAAAAATTGAAAAAGGCTGAGGAGAAGATAGCCTATCTCGAGAGAATCTCCAAGCTGGAGACTCAGGTCAAAGAGTCGCAGACCGAGAAGATATCTCAGCTGGAGTTCAAGTTGAAAGAGAGTTTGCAAGCAACTGCGGATTGCACTACGAAGCTCTCTGGCTTGGAGCAACAGCTGCAACAAACTGAACTGTCGAAACGGAAATTCGAAACCTCTTTGTACTCAATGCAGGCGAAATTCAACATGACCAACAGTGAACTGAATAATGCCAAGTTGAAGATTGCAACGAGTGCCATTGATACTGATTCCCGGTTGGAAATGATCAAGGTACATGCAACAGCTTGACCCCTCTCTTACTAACTCCAGTTTTGATGTTGGAAACGAACTCCAGGTTTGATGTTGAGGGAATGTTCAGTACATCCTCAATATCAATATGTACTATTTTAGCATGATTTTGAAGTCCTGCGTTTAGGGAGGTGTTGCAGTTAGGTGTGTCTGTATTAACAAACTCATTACATTGAATGTTTGTGTATCTGTGACAGGCATTGCACATGCTGTGCGGGGAGAACGACAGAATAATGGTCAGATATGAAGGAGCTCTCGACATACTCGGCTGGCATACTTCCACGGAGTTCAAGTTCAAATACGGAAAAACCTATTCAGATTTCACAAGCTTCTGGGGTGCACGTCAAGTCCAAACGAAGTTCGACCACCTTCTGAAACTGGATTTTCACGAAGGAGTGCTACAGGTACCAAATGTTCTCATTTTCCAGTGTTGTAAAGAAAATCACTCATCTTCTACATTGATGTGAAGTCTCCATTCACCACCACAATCTTTGAACCAGGTTGAACTTTGAACTTTGAACCTTTCCCTACATCAATCTTGAAACTCTGCATCATCTAAAATTTTGCAGATCTATTCTGCGTTCAGCTACAATTGCAAAAACCTCAAATTTCAATAGATTATGTATTTTCACGATTAGCGTAATGGAGTCTAGCTCACGGAGTCCATGCCAGGTCCTTGATGTTGCGGTTGTACTGATGTTTTCAACTACCACTGCGCAGTATATGATACACGATGCAAACGAGGAGGTATCCGAACTGAAGGTGGAACATCGCTTAATGGCGGCTCGTGTTGAATCCATGTACCTGAAAATGGTTTTGTGGAGTATCAGGAGAGAGAAGTTACAAGCCGTTCCTTGGAATTACAACACAAACAAGAAGGCCACGAAGGTAGAGATCCTTGACTTCATTCTGGAAGTGATCACCTCAAAAAGTAAAAGAGTCAAAAGAAGATGGTGACTTAATCAGCTGATCGAGAATGCTGTGGCTCGCCAGGTTAGTGTAAATAGTGTAAACAGTGCATCTGGGCATATCTATGCAGAAGAATAGCTTCTTAATCATATGTGCACACCATGCATGCCAGAAGAGTTTGATTTTGTTCTTCAGCCTGTTGTCTTTTCCAACTACTGGCAAATGGGGAAGGATCTGGACAGAAAACGTATCGAGTGGCATGGCTCACTCAAATTGTGGGTGAAGTTTTCTGTTATTGTAAAGCCTATCATCATTGTCATGCAATACTCCGTCACTTCAATGTATTAGACGGGGAAGAATATTTGTACAGAGCATTCTTGGTCGGCCATGAGCCTTGCTCCTTGAGAGCTTTCAACACTCTTGCAAAGCAGTGTACTTTCCTTGTTCGATTTTGACTATATCATCAACGAGTTTTGCTTACGGCAATCACCGAGGTGGAGGGAATTCTGAAAAATAAACAGGCTGACGAGGAGGGTGAAATATTATTTTCAGAATTCCTCACAACTAGAACATTGCCCTTTTGGCCCTTATTTGGTTCCCTCATGCATAATGTACATGCTAAATTATAGATAAGATTCACATTTGATTATTTCATTTGAATTTTATTTTGATTCCTACTCAAATTCATTTCTCATTGTATTCTAATACTATATCAATATCATTTCATAATTTAACTATACCTACTTGTAATCCTATTGCAAAATTGACCCTTGCAAATTCTTGCCTAGAATGTACAGCTTTTGAATATGAGAACTTATGATCAAATTTGGATACAATGATAGTTGATTTTGAATCTCTGAATGGGAATTATAAAAGAGATTAGCATTTCATGGCTTTGAGTTGCTAGCTAAGGGTAGATTGATGGTTTGGACCAAAGTTTGAATAGAGGGAGAAGACAACTTCTTGTGACAAGCGTGCTAAGTTTAATTAGTTGCAATTTAGAATAAGAATGAAGACATGCCAAACAAAAGGCAACATTTCATAAATTAAAAGATAATTCTATCTACAAATTACAAATTGTAAATTATTCAAGTTTGAAGTTGAACATAATATTTTAAAACTTCAAAGCATGGGGCCTTTGCTTTCCTTGAGTGGAGGTTCTTTATAATGTAGAAAATTTTGAATTCAAGCTTGCCAATAAATCTTAAACTCTTGTACAAAGAGTAGTTCTTTGCAAAATGACATTTGTTATAAAATGATCCTTACCTTCCTAATCATAAATATACATTAGAAGATATTTGAGGCCTTCGAAAGCCCATGAGTTCCCGGCCTTGAGATCTTTTTTTTTCCAACTTTTTTTTGTATTCTAAAAATTGATTAATTGATTAATTTTTTTATTTAAGAAGAAAAAATTGACCACGCCACATTCTTTTACAACTGCGGGAACATCATTGGGAACAAGCCTAGAATTGGTTGTTTTTGCCTTCAAATCCCCTCTAATGTGTAGGGTTCATATCATGAACTAAATGCACTTAAAACCAACAATATGTATTCACTTTATTTATTTATTTTTATTAGTTTTGGGTGTATTCTTTAACAACCTTTGGAGCATGAATATGGCATCTAACGTAAACCAATTTATTATAGGTAGAATGATTGGATTGCCCTTTTGGCATTGTTGAATTTTTAAAAAGAAATTCCCCATATAACGACAAATGTGAGAAATAGTAAAATATTTTATTTTTTCAACAAAGTATAAATTTGTTATGAATTTTTGAAGTGTGCCACCCAATTGACTCCAAAGAGTCTCCAGACTACTCCAAATTAACCCAACAAAGGTGTATCGATAATGATCATCTTACTCACCTAAAGTAGTCACAATATTTCTTAACATGATCACAACATGTAGGCCTAAAAAAGTCACTTGGTGTCAAAAGGTGGAAGTTCCTATTGCAATCACTAAAGTAAAAGTATCTATTTTGGGTAGCCTCTATGTCATGGCTTTTTTGGCTAACCTATTGTAGACAATAATTGAATGCATTGTTCATTGAGTAAGATTCTTTGTTTGGTACCTTCTTGTCCATTCATCTCTCTTCCCTCTTTGCTTAAGGAAAAGTACCAAAGCTAACCGGAATAGGTGAGTCTATGAAATTGGAATGGATCCTACTAAAAAATCTTCATTTATATTGAATAAAATATTCATTTTTTGGGGAAAAAAATTCTTTTTTTCCCCCAATCTTCCTCATCCTTATGTTTGCACATATTGAGTTGAGTTTCTCAACAAATTTCCCATATCACAATGGCTGAAATGCTAAAATGATTAGAAAATTAATAGGTTAATCTACCTTACTCCCTCCATCACCACCACCTAAGACATTGATTGTGGCCACTAACTCAATCTAATGTAATTCAAATCTCATTTACTGAATTTTTTTGGTGATGGGTTCATGCAAGATTGTCACGAGTGGTTTCCCTACCAGAGGCTAGTTTACCTCATGTATGATGGACTCCATATCATATTGAAAGTCACTCCAACTACGACTTCTTCGACGCAAACATGGTACCCCCAATTGAACAAACTCTTTCATGTATGCCAACTCCCCAACAAACAAACAATTGAAAGAGTGGTTGCCTGAGTCTTCTTTGAGACATCTCTGACACTCACTGTTGAAAATATCTCAAAATATCTCTGATTTCTCCCATTCAAGTCTCATGTTGAATGACGCTTCCATTCCATTATAAAAAACCTTCGGCGCCTTTCAACCGAAGACTCTACTTTCCAAGTGAAGCTCCAGCCGAGACTGCGTGAGACTGAGACGCCGTTGATCATTCCAGCACTGCAGCTCAGCCGCTGAGTCGGTCTGTCCCCCAGTTCGTTGCTGCGTCACTTTCTTATACTTTTGACTCAGCATTTTCTATCTCATGCATACAGTTCGTGGCGGCGTAGCCAAGAGGGAGCTTGAGTTCAACGAGTTTGTTGAACTTCACGTGCCAAGAAATTGGGAAACTTTATTCTCCACTCACAAGGGTGAGTTACAAAAGTTTAGCAAGTTCATTGAACTCGTGACCTCCTAATACTCGGACTCTCTCCCTTTACACTTCTGCAAACTCAATTTCATAAAGGTTTCAAGGTAGCCAGTTCACAAACCTTCCAACTTAAATGTTATTCTACCGATTCTACAAACATAAGGGGAGAATCTAAGGCCTCTAATAAGAGACTGTTTGGCCATGGTTTCCTACGCTATGAACCATGGTTGGACAATCAGATTATTTAATGATAAAAAAAAAATTCAAAAGAATTAATTAATTAATATTATCCGATATGGTAGTCTCTCTGCCACGTTGGACTGTTGGTCTTGTAAAATTCCCCTGGTCCGGGAACATCAGAGAACTCGCAATCTCCCAATGGCCTCAAAAATCATGTAACGCCTTCTAAATTAGTTCATGGTTCTTCTAAATTGACTTGATAGTCATGTGACACACCTCAATTTCATGATCATAGTGGACCTTTAATTCTAGTAACTTCATGAATCTTCCAAACCAATTTCATGAATCTTTTTGCACTCTTTGGTTTTTTGTATTCTCAACGTCTCTCAACTTCTCACGTTCTCACCTCCTCATTTTGCATTCTTTGCCTTCTTGTTGTTTAATGGTTCATCTTTGTTCTATGTTTATCTAGAAGGCCCTAGTCTTGATGTCGATTTTTCTTTGGTTTTTCATTACAATACATTAGAAGAGATTTCAGTCTCCTGGAGGGCCGTTTCAATCACTCCCCAGCGCTGGTTCCCAGCAGTCCCTACGAACGGCAGCGCTGCCACGTCACCGTTTTAAAAAAATTATAAAAAAAAAAAAAAAAAAAAAATTCTTCTTAAAAAAAAAAAAAAATTGAAGAAATTTTTTTAATTTTAATTTTTCAAAAAATGACGTGGCAATCTCCAATCCACGTCACTACTCTGCGGGAGCGCAGTTCCCACGTTGGGAATGGGATGGGAACTCGCAGCCCTCCGGCAACCTGAAATCTCCTCTAATGCCTCAAAGCCTAAAGCAAGTAGTGTTGTTTCTTCTTTGGTCTTTGATTACTATACATCGAAGCAAACAACACAAACTTAATGTAGTTGGAGTGCACAACTGTGTAGATTTGATAGTGTAGTGTGGTTGTGGATTTGATTTTGCTGGAAAAATGTTGGTTGCTTGAATGAAGTACAAAACATCTTTGGAGTGTGATGTTCAGTTGTACGGCGTGTATTTGTTGTAGCATTTGGTTGTTGGTGAGAGTGGTTAGGGGAATCTTTTACATGATGTACCATCCTTTGTGAAATAAAGTTATACAATTCATGAAATTGATTTTGTGAAGTTGCGAATATGGGTACCAAATTATGATATTGTTGACAACATGTATTGAAATTGGTTGAAAGTTAAAGTTAAATTGGTTGTCTATGTAGTGAACTTGGTTAATGATTCCAATGAAATTAGTAGAACCTATTGCTAAATTGGTTTGTAAAATCATTGAATTGAATTCACACTTATGTAAAGTCATCTTACTAAATGAGTAATTGAAACACACCAAAATACTTCCATGTGTCAAAAATGGAAACACACTCACTTGATGGATCCTATTTATAATCCAAATATATGGTTTCTTACAAGTTCCATGTTTGAATGACACTTGCATTGTGGGGTGAATGTGTCCGATGAGGATAAAATAGTACTTGGAGTACTTAAAATTACAAATAATCTTACAATTTTGCCTACAAGATGATGGGCTTGCTCCAATTTGTGTCCAAAATGGGTTTGTTTACCTTACACAAATCAATTCCTTTCTTAAGTCCATTCATCCCAAGTGAAGGAGTTCTTGTAGCATAATTTGGATGATTTAGTGACAGAGGCTCTAAGGCTCTAATTCCTCCTAAATGTGCATCTCTAAGTATTTTAGAATGATATCTCTCTTTTGTACATATCCAAAGTTAAGGAGGTGGAGTGGTAGTGAACTTTGATCATGTAGTTAATGTTATGAAGCTATCCACAACAATAGAATAACATGCTCTCAAAAATCCAAGTAGATATTATCAACCTTGCCTAAATATCAACTCCTAGAATGTAATCATGAATGGTGAAGGTGAGAATTGTAAGCCTATAATTTAGTCAATTTTTTTTACAAAATAGAGCGCTAATGTGATAAAACAATTGCACCCAATTGTGACTTGGTCCTCAAACTAATTTCTACCAATTCTTGTCTAAAATGTACAACTTCTATTTATGAGAGACTCAAGTTGATTTTGGATACACACATTTTCAACACTTTGAAAATTTCATATATGATTACTATGATGTTTGAAAAACACATTTTATAAGAATCTAGAATAATCTTTTTACTACATCCAAAGATCCAACAACAAAAAATTTATAGTTTAATAATACAACCCATGCTCAAATCCTTATTTGGAAGATTTTAGGTGTTGTTACCATATTGTCCACCACAATTGTAGCTCCATTCCTTGGCCACAATAAGGTGGGTACCCCTAAACCGCCACTTCTTGCTACTATGCCTAGCTACTATTATTAGACTGGTCAAAATTTCATATTTTCTCATTGGCAAATGAAAAGAGGTTCCAACACACCAAAGAAAGCTTGACATTTTGGATATTACAAGCAAAAGTTATGAAGTATGGTCAAATTTTTTTTTGGTAAAAGTTTTGAAACCATTTCTTCATCATACATACATATTGATTTTAGAGATGTACACATAGTGATGATGGTAGTTTTAGGCACGGGACAATTTGGGATGTACCCACTTTAGCTCAAGGATGATCCACACACCAATAAGGGTCGGGGTGAACTGACCCCTTTGCTCGTCCCCCCAAGTCAGTCTAGGGTGTGCAAGTAAAAAAAAGACCCCCTATTTTGTGCCCAGGAAACGTATGCTCTACATCTCACCTAGCTAATTTGGGGCCTCTAATTGCAAATATAAATTAAAAATTTGCAAATTTTATCATGTGTGGGAAATAAAAAATTTCAGGGTTTTCCTTTGGGGACGAGCGAGGGGGTCAGTGCACCCCGGCCCCAATAAGCACTTCATGATAAATTGAGCCAAATTGGTTGAAGTCAACAGCAAAAATAATCCTTGAAGCAGACACTGTTGGTGAAAGTTTGATGGCATGTAGCTCCCATGCATATATATGACCCCGCCAGTACACTCGTGCAAGGGGAGAGTTTGTCAATGCTCTTTTTGTTGTTGCAGACAAGCTTTGATGTAGTGAGGAACGTACTCCTCTTCGGGCCCGGTTAGCAAGACTTGTAAGTTAGGGTTAGTAATCTTGTAAGTAATTCTTTTTGAATTTCTTCAAGTTCTCCTTCTTGCACACCCCGCTTGTGTTAAGCAAATCGAGCATGGGCTTGGGGTCAGTGAGTTGTGTCTTCGACACAATGAAAAAGCAATTTCCAGGACTGGTGTGACTCAATCGAATGTGGGCTTGAGATCATTGAGTAGCGACAATGATGGTGAAATTCGGCAACAAAGGGGTGAAACTAGGAAGTGCAAGATCAAAACTTTGCTCGCAAAAGTCTTCTTCACACCCATTCTTCACCTTTGAAGGAAAAGAATGGTCATTCTCAATATTTAGGGAATGGGACCTCCTCAAGCCAAAGAGAGACTGCCACATCCCCATTCTTTGAAGATTGAGAATGGTTTGAAGAAGGTGTGACAACCCCTATTATCCCTCCTCCAAGGGACAATGGTTTAGGCCAATTAACAACGTTATGCTCCGTCTCTATGTCAAAATAGGCTAGGGAGGATTGCCCCCCTTATTGCCCCATGTTTTACCCCTGAAAAAAACACTGAATTTTTTTATTTGCCACACATGCTAAAATTTGTAAATTTTGAATTCATATTTGCAATTAGAGACTCCAAATTAGTTAGGAGAGATGAAGAAATAAAAAAATTTATGTGGCACAAAATAGGGGCTTTTTTTTACATTTACCTTGGATGGGGCAACAAGGATCAGGGTGGATTGACCCCCTCGCTCGTCCTTACCAGGGGTGCATGTAAAAAAAAAGCCCCCTATTTTGGGCCGTTCTAGGATATACTTTCGACCTTAGCAGACTAATTTGGGGTCTCTGATCGCAAAAATGAATTAAAATTTTGCAAAGAAATTCATTTGCGGAAAATAAATAATTCCAGGGTTTGCCCGCAGGGTCGAGCGAGGGGGTCAGTTCTCCCTGGCCGCAACAAGGGGGTCAATCCTCCCTGCCCCTCAAAATGATCGGGGTGGATTGACCCCCTCGCTCGGCCTTACCAAGGCTGCATGTAAGAAAAAAAACAACTATTTTGGGCCTTTCTAGGGTATACTCTTGACCTCTCTTAACTAATTTGGGATCTCTGATTGCAAAAATGAATTTAAAATTTGCAAAAAAATCATGTGCCAAAAATAAATAATTCCAGGGTTTGCCCGCAGGGCCGAGCGAGGGTCAATCCTCCCTGCCCCTCAAAACCGACAGGGGCAGCCTAGTCTACGAGCCCCCCCGCCCACATGTCAAATTGGACCACCGGCGGGTGATTGTTCTCCTCGTCATTTCCACTCGAATGGATTCCGTCGTGGCACGGCAGCAAGACCCCGCCATCATCTTCTCCTTCCCCTGCAGATCCAGCCGCCCTTTCGCTGCGCCAGTGAGTGATTCCTGTCTGTTCAGATAAAGCTGGATCCAAGGGCACCGAAGCAAGAAAAAAACAGAGCATGATAATACGTTAAACCCCTCGTGCAGAGACCCCAAAGGACTTCACTTCACTTAACTCATAGTTTATGTCTGCGCAACCGGCTGTCTCATTTGCTCGTACACCCTCAGATTTTTCTTCCAGACCGACTCCACGAAGACTTTACTGAACTGAACTGAACTCCCCCACATTTCAGACGGCCTTTGCAGACTGACGGAGCTTCCGTTTCATATGTGGCGCTTATAATTCACTTTTAGTTTCACTTTTGGCGTGGAGTGTGAGTTGGGAGTGCGTTCTTTGGGTTGAATTTCCTGGGGTTTTGGTTCTTGTTGTGAAGATTTTGCTGGGTTTAGGAGTTGGGAGCAGACGGAGTGGAAGTGGTGGAGGTGGGAGGTGGAGTAATGGATTTGTTGGTGTTGTTTCCCCTGGAGTTTCTGGCGAATTTGCCTGGGAGTAAGCCAGTGGCGGATGTTGATACGACGAGGGTGAAGAAGCTGCGTCCCAAGAAGACGAGTGAGAAGGAGGAGGCGAGAGATGAATTGGAAGTGAAAACGAAGCTGCGATTCGAGTTCACGAAGATTCCGGCGTTGTTGAGCTTGAAACCCAACTAGATGGGGGAGTGCGAGGAGCACTTGTGTATATATGGTTTTGTGGCTCTTCATCAGGAGCCATTCTTCAGAGGTGGTTTTATTTTTTCAAGGTAAGGTCTTCGCATGATGTTCTTGAGCTTAAGCCGTCAAAGTTTGAGTGGGAGGCAGCTTGGATTCTTGGGGTGATTACTTTTGCTTGTGAGTAGAAGAGGATACTTGAGAGGATCGTAATAGAATTGTTAGAACAAGAATACAAATTTTGGTTCAAGATATTGGTCATATTGTGTCTCAGGATATTCTTTAGCTAAACCTTGAATAGGAGCCAGTTTAGATTCCTGGGTTACGCGAAGACTCTTTGTAAGAGAGAATAAAAATAGAATGGAAATTGGTTCAACTTTGTGAGAGTTTAGGCAAGATGGACTATAGAATGTTATTTGGACCATTCCTTCCTGATGTCAAATAAGCATTCTTACACCACTGTCTTTTTCTGTTTTTGTCCAAGTATGGTTGCTTCTGTAGAATTCTTTTGTCATAATCGTGTCTTGTGCTATTTCCAGTGTAAAAACCCTTGCGTTACTCTCATGGTTGCGAGTAGGGTACCACTTCAATTTTTTCATATTCAATCACAGGTCAATCTGATATCAAATTCGCCTTCTGTGCTGACAAAGGAATGCTCTGGCTTGCAGGACTATTGGTTGTGTTCAAACCCTAAACCTCCAAGGGTGAAATTACATATGGAACAAACGCATTTCCAAGAATGTTGCTCTTCATGCGTCTGCTTCACCAGAGTGTTCTCCTTCGTTGCGTATTGACATCTGCAGACTGTAAATATGAGTGCCTTTGTGTATATAACTTGTAACTAGAAATTTGAGAGGCTTGAGTTTTGGTTGCTTTCAGAGGCAGCAGTGCAGTTTTGGAGCTCTGTTTGTGACGAGCTGCTGCACTTGTACGTAGACGGTATTCATATTAACATGGGTTGTTTTTTGCAAAAGAAGGTATTTCACTTGTGAATCCCTGTCATGCATGTTGTCAACAATTTGAATTAGGGTCAGTTTTCTTGCCATCAACTTTGGATTATTTTGAACTTGAAGCATCGTTGGTTTGTACAGCTAACAATTAAGTTACTAGCAGAAATGGTTTGATCAGGTTCTAAAGGACAATGCATGTATAGCTATCGCTCTGCTGAATTGAAGAATTTCAACGTGATAGAAATATGTGAGACTTTCTATCTGCCTCACCCTTATATGTTTTAATGTCGCCCATTTTGGTGGTCAGAGCTATCAATAACAAGGTGTCTCAGTCCCGAGAAATTGTAGTTTCCCCTGATTTATCTGGTAGCTAATTGGTTTTATTTGATCATGTTAATACCCAACTAGAACGCCACTTTCACAACCCTAGAACTCAGGCAGTATATTTCCTTGCTGGTCTTACAGTTTCAGGTGTTCCTGATTTGGTGAATGTGTATCAGATCTAGGTCTGTCAGTCTTGTGATTCAGGCTTTACAGTGCAATTACAAAGCTTCGAGGCACTGTACTAAATTTCATGGGGTTCATCTCATGTAAGGGTAGGATCCGTTTTTGATTAGTAAGAAATACTCTACGAAGAACCTACTCAAACCTTAGAGTAGATGTAGCTTGAGTTGATGCAATATTTCCACTTCTTTGTGGTATGTAGTCAACAATTGTGGTATGTAGTCAACAAAGTATTGTATTTCACTTGCACTTCTATCCTATTGCAAGGATTCCCTATCATCCATCACAAGGATTCCCTATCATCCATCAGACACCAAACATCCTCAGAATTTTGTTGTGAAAAGGGGAGATTTTTTTTATAGTAGTTTGACTTCTAGTGAGTGCTTTTGCTATTTCTAAAGCCCATGACTTACACGGTAATGAAAAGGGACGATTTGCAAGGTCACCCCTTTGTCCTTTAAGGGTTAAAATTGAACTTCAAAAAAGTTGTGATCTTCACATGTTTTTATTATTTCAATAATATTATTTGACACTCAAAGTTGTATTATATAATTATCTTCCAAGTTTTTGGACATAGAAGAGTGATCAACCTAATGATTTGCTAATTTGCAAAGATGTATTGTTTTTTATTCCAATTTACAAATCAATTCATTGTAATTATCCATGGTATTGAATAATCAACAATACTAGTACATGAATCCATTGTTACTAATTTTTTTTGGATTCATAATACCACTATTTAAGTTACTTCAATTAGTGCAAGATTAACTATTCAAAATGTTCACTAAAAAAACATGTGATTTTCACAACCTAAATAAAAAAAATTAAACCACAACTACTCAAAGAGCATTTTTGAAGTCACCCCTTTTCACTAATTGAATGAATTATAGATGAATAAAGTTAAAACAAATGAAAGTTGGTTGGTTGGATGAAAATTAAATGACAAGCATACTATATGAAAAATGAGAATACATCAAATTGATTTTATTTATAATATTGTGAATTTCTATGTTAGTAAACCTTCACAAATTAGTGAGATTTAGTATAATTAAGTCTGTAGGACATTCTAATTGAATTACCTTGTGTACTAGATATAACTAGACACCAATTGATTTTCATATTTAACCTTGGAAGGATGAAGACCCAAATGACCAAGTTAATCACCTAAATATTTTTATTATTAGACCAATAGGTGCATCCTTTGTTTCTACAAATAACAATGAAGTCATCCATTAGACCATTTAGGTTCACAATGTCCTTAAACTTCTTTTAATATTTGTAGTGTAAGTAAAATGATTGATTTGTTTGAAAATTTGGGTTTGTAGGGATGTATTCACCCTAGAAGTATAGAAATACAAAATACAAAAGCATTAAGAATAAGAAAGTTAAAACACAAAAAATGGCTTTAAGAATAACTCTACTTTCATCAAAATTCTAATACAATTTAACCCTAAAAGGATGAGGCGTATCACCTTCAAGGTCATTAGCTAAAAATTATCAAATTCTTGAATGAATAAATGCATTCTTTCTTTCCCTTTAAAGTCATTCATCAAACACTTTTTGTCCTTTCCAACATTTCAATGTTAATTTAACAATGGAAAGTAGAAGATAAACAATATAAGTGTAATGGACAAGTCAAACGTTGAAAGGTATTGGATATGCACACCTCCCAAGAGAAAGTGAACTCCCTCCTTTCCACGTAAACTCATACCTTATTTTTTAAGGCTGTACATCTTTGATCTCATTGACTTTCAGCTCTTTGGCTTCACTCTCTGTTACATCCGCGCACAAGCATGTCTCAAGTAACTTAACCGAAAACTAATATGCTGTGAGTAAAACACTAACAAATTAAAAAAACGTCCTCCCCTTTCTCATCACTGTAGTTGAGAATTTCTTTATTGAATAAAATAAAATTATAAGCACTGCACTTGAACATAACCATAATTTATGAAGTAGGGAAAACAAAACTTTAGTCACTTACATGTGCCAAGTCGTCTCTTAGTCTGGTTTGGCTAGCTCTTCTTTTGAGATCTGCAACACAATCAGCACACGTTGCAGATTTAGTAACACGGGGGTATGTCTCTTGGTCGAGATGCTGAAGAACGTCATTATTCTATGTAGACTGGAGAAAGACATGCCCAACTGAGAATAAGAATAAAAGTGCAAGAGTTTCAATGCAATACTTGAAAAATCAAGCCATCAAATTACCTGGTACTCCAAGTGACAAACGATGGGACGTAGATGAGCCGAAAGAGAACCAAAGAGAACCCGAACAGTACGAAAGCAATCCTAGCGCAAACCTCAAAGCCAAGGTTCTTGCTCAATTTCGCAGATTCCAGGATCACATCACTAGCATCATGGATTGCGAATACTACTGAACCAACTCAAGAAAATCTGTTGAAATGGAAAATACACATTGATTAGTTATATATGAATGAGGGCAAACCTTTCATGAATATTGTTTCCCAGTATTAATGATAATACTACCGTGTTAAGAAAGTGAGTCACCGTGTCTGAGCATCTCACATAGCCTATGATTTTCATGTACAGTATTTGTTTTCATTTTTTCCATTTTTTATGCTTGGAATGCACCATGACACATAGGATAAGATGTAATGCTCTGCCTGACACAACTTAAATCAGCCGTAGCCTTCACACACGCAAACCAACAAGCTTAAAAAATCATGAACGTAACATTATTGAGTAAGAGTGGCATGGCAGCTTCTGAGAACAGTGCCGACTAAGTGTCAAGGAAATTTAAACCTCTAAAACACTCTCACGTGTGAAAATAATTGCTCATTGCCTCATTGGGTTGAAGAGCTCACACGTTCAAACTTCAATCAGGATTCCTTTTCATGCAAAATTCAAAGACTTCTCAACAAGGGTTATCCTGAATATTATGAGAAGGTCAAAGGCTAATTACCTGCAAAAGGTAAGAGAAATTGATGAGGACAACAGCGACAAAATGATGTCTCAGACATACTAACACCGAAATCTATTGTTTCGTCTTCCAAAATATCTAGGCGAAGATGCTGAAGAATCCACCCGCAAATTCATAGAGCACTTTCAGCTTGAGCCTGATCAAGCGACACCAAAGCAATGGTACACCATGAGCAGGAGATCCACATTTTATACTTTTCAAGAGTGGATTGCGGAATTTGTAACTTGAGGTACAAAATTTTGAAGTGTAGATTTGTGCCAGAAGAATACGAAACTTCATGTGCAATAACGTTCAAAGGGTGAAAATGTAGAAGCAGGTACCTTGTCATCTGATTTGGCCATCACCGATTGCCCGAGCCTGCCCCAAACCATGTGCCCTTGCTGTACTTGCAGGTTTTTGGAAGCTCACTGCTGGGAACACCACTTCCTTCATTTGAAAATGTCGAATCAAACCACCAGTCAAAAACTTGTCATTACGTGATCATCAACATTTTTTAAGTAATGTGCCCTTCCGCATATCGGTTTTAATCGACCAGGCAGGCATCCCAAACTACATTAGTAGGTGTCCTGAAGTGCACCAAGCATGTATGTGCTCGCCATCAGTAGTACAAGGGGTATATACCTTGATTGTGACGTCTTCAACGCCATCACGCTACTACAACACGAATCGGAGGTCTCTCAAGATCGGCATCTTGAAAACGTTCTTGAACTGCACGTACAGAATTTTTTACCAATTCAAACAGCATTTGGTGCAGGGGCATAGGCACGTAGCTGCCAAATAAGAATCAATGACAAGTAAGAATCAAACCTTCAAATCGGTTTGTGGAAAGTGACGATACATGAGAGCAGGTCCTAGCATCAATCATCCAAATGAAACAAGAAGCATGTTATTCAAAGTGAACATATCTTAGGTAGCTTTGTCTACTGTAAATACTACTCAATCAAGATTTTCACTTGCGCTGCAGGAGAATCAAGATAACAACACAGATGAATAGAAAGAAGAGAATAAACTATGTCCAAGTCCAAGTCTGTCTCTAATTCGTCCTTTTCAAGAACACCAGATGATGTTCGCTGCTAAGCACAAAGAGAATTATTTAATAGATGTAATACAGATTGCAAAATTGAAGCATACACATAATTTAGCTTCAAGACAAGCGCATAACCAGAGAAACAAAGCATATAATTTTCACAACTGAAATGCCCGATCTTATCAAAAGTTCAAATCAGAGCATTTTCAGGCAAGAAAGACGATTTGCTGCATCGCATAAGCTGAACTACCAACGCAAACACTCAGAAACAATCAGATGAATCACCTAAACCACAATTTCGGTAGCACATGAGCGACGATCGCACACTCCTCAGCTGTGCATGCGCTTCATGCTCCCGCTTCGGATCGGCAAACCCTAATTGGGAGACCATGGACCACACTATTTTGGATTTCGCAAACACCACCATTATTGCCGACGAACGGATTGAAACGCCGAGAGAGAAGACGGATCGGCAGTTGCTCCACGCGAATGCTCCCAAGCGGAAGAGACGACTTGACCGACCAGTTCCGTTCCTTCGTTCGCTTGCTTTTTGGAAAATAATTTCCCAATAATTTCAACTTCTAATTCTATAAATAATAATAATAATTTATTTTTTATATGCTTCCTTCTTTTTCTGGTCCGCGTAGTCGAGTTGGTCCAACTTCCTAGAAACTATTTGTGTTAGGGTGCTTTCGCACCTGCTGATAGGGAGCAACGGTCGCAGACACGTAATGGAGTCAACTATCGAAGACTAGACGTGCATGTAAAGCCGTGCCTGCACAGTCCGACGGTAGCGTCAGAGTGCCTTGTTGTTGACGCTGTCTAGGAGCGACGTCGCCACACTAGAAGGTGGAAAACAATGAATGCCGTGTACATTGGAAAAACTGTGAGAGTGTAGTCGCACATGCTAGGGGTGTTGGTTTCGGTGATGGAAGTGTAGAATTTGTTTTCGGTGGAGACAGTCTTCAAGTTTTTGGGCTTCGAGATTTCCTCCGTTCCACAGCAAGTTGCATGTAGGGAGTTGAATTTCTGAAATCGATAGGTAGAGTCCTCAAACTGTGTGCTTCGTCTGTGAGTCGGGATGTCAGTGCATTCGGCAACGGTAGCTCAAATTTCAAGGCGACTTGCGAAGAGGACTTAACAGCATCTGTTTTCTTTGTGACTTCCACGGGAGATTTGAACAAACTCAAGCGGAATTGCTGCCTGTGAGCATTTCGGGCTGGACATTGGGTTGCAGCTTCAAGCATTTCAGTTCCAACAGCTGTACCGTAGAGAATAGGTGAGTTCATTTTTCATTTGTATTCTTGTTCTCTAAAACTTCTTAGTACATAGCACAAATGCTTCCTCCGCAAATTGCTTCTATCAGAACATGCATTGCACTAGGGTTAGCGTTGTGGTTTCTGTGCATGATTTCGGACAAACGCAGCACTGTCTCTTAAGACAGACGGTGGTTATAGGTAGTTTTGACAGGCTCCTATCCTCTTCGTTAAAGTGATAAGAGCTAGAATACATGTTGGACGTCTTCAGCACATCAACATGTCGTTTGTTTCCTATTCTCTGCAGAAACAGAAACTGAGGAAAAAGTGACAGTACTATGGATATCTTGGAGAATGCTGCAGATTTCATGTCTTTGGCTTCTTTGATTCTGCTGTTGCTCTTCAACACAAATCGTGCCCTCTCTTTGGCTGAAGAAACCCATGCTGAGGATGACTGGTCCTTTGATGATGTCAACTCTGTTGTAGCTGCTGACACATCGTCGTTGGAATTGGACTGTGCCACTGGGGCGACTCTGTACCATGTCAGAATCTGCAACACTTTGACAACCATAGATGAGGACCTTGGCTATTGGGTTAAACCCCGGTCCACTACTTGGTTCACTCGTTTCCTTTTGCAAGAGTATGATGACTGTCGTTGGGTCCAAATGTTTAGAATGACCAAGCGTTCACTTCTTTCTTTGTCACAGCTTCTTTCCCCTACAGTGAAAAAAAAGGACACGAAGTATAGGTGCGCTGTGCCGGTCACAGTGCGTGTGGCTTGCACGTTGTTCAAACTCAGCCATGGTGCTAGTTTGCTCATTTGCAGCGAAATGTTTGTAGTGGGACGCAACACTGTTTCCATTCTGCTGCGTGAAGTGGTGCACGCCATTAATGAGTGCTTGCGAAATGAAATCAGCTGGCCTTGTAATGAAGGACTAGAAGAGACAGCAAACGGTTTTTACAATCTATGTGGCCTGCCTGGCGTTCTAGGTGCCATTGACGGCACACACTTTGCCATAAGGAAACCACGTTATGGCTCAGCTGACTACTTTTATTTCAAGTCCGGGGGGTACACTATAAATTGTCAAGCTGTAGTAGATAGTTCAAGGAGGTTTCTAGATTTGTATGTTGGAATGCCAGGTTCCACTAATGATTCTAGGATGCTTAGGAGGTCGCGCTTGTTCTACCGCGGTCAAAGAAACTGTTTGTGGGAAGGTAATCCGTACTTTGCAGGTTTCTCTCCATACTTGCTTGGCGATGCAGGGTATCCGCTGCTGCCATGGCTAATGGTTCCACATCGTCCAGCTAGTGTTCTACCTGTGGCAAATGCTTTATTCAATCGGAAGCTGAGTCGCGGGAGAGCTGTTGTGGAGAATGCATTTGCACTTTTGAAGCAAACTTTTCGAGAGCTGCATCAGAAATCTGAGCTTCATGTCACTTTCATGCCAGACATGATCACTTGTTGTACTATCTTGCATAACGTTCTTCTGAAGGACTCCCACGAAGCTGTTGAAAGATTGATGGACGTCCTTCACAATGAAGAGGAGCATCCACGTTGTAGCAACGCTGACGTCGCTCTTGAAGATGCCAGTGACGTGGGAGCAAGTGTGCCGGACCATGCAGAAGGCCAACTAAAAAGACAGGAACTAGGAGTTTATCTGTCACTTCAGCGCATTGTTCCTTTTTGAGAAAGTTCGGTAAGAAAGAACCTACCCTTTGCTGGCTTGTTATTTTCCGAAGGTTTACGAGTAGCTTCGAAGTGTAGAATTTGCCCTCCTGGAAAAAAAAAACTTCTACCTGTTGCGTGATGGTCATCAGTTTCATGCTACAGTAACAACCGTTTGCATGCAAGTAGCATTGTGGTTTCATTTCCCAGTAAGCATTGACAGACACTTCTCGTTGCAATGCAGCAGCACAGGTCTCTGCATCTTAAATGTACATTTCGAATTTCTTCTCTACATATTGACGTACCTGCCTTCGTGGATGTGCATAGCAGCCATAGTACCGGCTGCCTACCTTGCGCTTCTTCATACCTTAATTTTTTTTTTTTTAATGGCGGACAGTAAGGTCTCCTGCTCTTCGGGATTGCACAACAGTACATCTCTTGTTCGAAGTGCTGTAAGTACATTGCAGACCTGTTTCTATTTATGTGTATAATGACTTGAAGTTCAATTCTGGGCATGAGACTGAATGCTTCATCACATAATAGCTGTGGAGGCTCAATGTAGTACTAACGAACTGTTTCCTTGCACAGGAGACGTATGCACTGCCCCTGCAATTGCTGGAAGCTGAAACGTGTGCACACATTATGTGGCTCTCTGTTCTTGTGACAGCGGTCGTCAATACATATGTCTGTATGCACATCGAAATTGGTAGCGCAGAAATCGTTGTTCCTGCATTTCAGCTATTCCATCGTACTGCACGTAGTGAGAACGGCACCTGCATCAGGAAATCCTTCGTATGTTTGAAAAACACTAGTGCATTTTTCTTTGCAATCGTGTCAATGTTATTGTAAAAAAACTTCGTGCTTTTTGAATATGAGCAGCAGCATGTGACGCTGCATTTTGAACATCTTCTTCTAGTTTGCCATATTGTTCTTATAGACTACTGAGTTCCTTGCATGCGGAAAAGTGAATGTAACAATGACCTCATGGGATACTCACATACAGAAATGCAATGAGCATGTACAATAGATTGAGCCAATTATAATTACATAATTGGAGAAGGTCAGTAATGCTTCTCTTCAATTTTATTTTGTTCATTACATGTAGGAGTGTACATGGCAACTGCGAAGCAAAAAATGTCTTACACATGCCGGACTATACAATGAATACACTATAAACCAAAATGAAGTAGTTCAGAGTTTTACATGCCGCCTATATGTATGAATTCACACGTCTAAGTTCATCTCATCTAGTTCGTGATAAGCATACACTTCCTGCACACTGTACACATGAAGCTCGTGAAGAACTTGACAGGCAGAGACTCATTCCAGTGAAGCGTGTCAACAACTTCACTTCCACCGTGTCTTTGCAGTCATGTATTGTTTTGTTCCACATTGCCGCCTTGTCCGCATGCCTGACCTGTTGCAGATTCGATGGCCGCTAATTCTTCAACGACGTTCTTCCCGTGGCCTTCATGTCCAGGTACTGCAGGCTCTGAAGATGGGGAACTTCCTTGTGGGCGTTTCTGTAGGCCGATGGTGAGAGCAGCGGAGAGCTGTGCAAGACAAGACACAATCTCACCTTGTTTTAGAATAGCAAGTTTCGCATTGTCGTTAGCGTTTCTTGCACTTTCCTATAGTCTTCTATCCCGTTCACGTTGGTATTCCATCTACTCGGAGAAAAGCTTCAGTTGCATTTGGATTTTCGATTGCTCCAGATCGCGGCTTGCTTCAGCCATGTCCTTCATTTGACTTATCAAGGCATCCCCAGAAGCACGTGTTGCATCTGCAATGAGGGAGTGCCCTGACAAGGTTTTCCTACGAACGGCTGTGTTGCCAGGTCTACGTCTCAAATCTGCATCTGCTGTGTCGGATGAACTCAGAACATGAGGAATTACACCAGCAGGAATGGACCCTTTACCTGCGGCTGTTGGACTACTCGTCGGCGACGGTGGAGGGACAGCAGCACTTCCCCATTTTTTGACGGTACCCACTGCTGCAGAAGGTGATTGTGTGCTTGCGGTGACATCATCACTGTCTTGAAGATGTACGTAAGGAACGAAGGGACCTTCTTCCATATCGTCACTGCAATCTTCATGTTGTGCATGCTCACTTGTAGAACGAGGTGTGTTGTAATTGCTGTCATCTACAGACAACAAATCTCATGTGTGCGGTGGTTGTACAGCAGGACGGGAGCCTTACCAACTGTGGATCTGCATGAACACATCGTGTGAAAAAGATCGGGGAAGTCCTTCTTTCTTCTTCTCTGCTGTACTCATATCCCAATAGCACAAGGCATTAGTTCCACTGCGTGACAAGAAGTCAACAATACGCTTGTAATCTGGAATCAATAGATTCCATTTGCTTTTGCATGCCGGACCATCACGATGGCAACAAGCTACACCTGATTTCATGACATCAACGCTTATACGCTGCCATTTGCCAGCATCGGGAAGCATCAATTCGCGTGTATCATGGCAAGCCATTTCATCGATGAATAAAGCACGCTTTGCTTCGATCAGCGCTGAGATCTCCTGTTGGTTCCAGTTCAGGCCTCTTTCCTTCCTTGGCTTCTTAGATGGAGCTGCACCATCAACGTTTTCACTAACGGTACCGCATCGTCCAATTCCCAACAAGGCGTGGGCAGTCCTCACGAAGCTTCGTTCGAAGCCTGGTCCAGTGCCTAAGGTCATAATAAAATGATCGCTATCACTCACAGATAGGTAGCATTGATAGAAATCGGTACACAGTCCATTCATTTGAACATCCACGACAACTAGACTTGCAATACTATATGAAATCGAAAAAGAAAAGAATGAAACATACCTTCTTCGCTTGATGCCGGTGATGGAAGTGGCACGTTAGTCGACCAAGGTCGAATCATGCCTGTGAAAAAAGCACAGCAATTCCGTTATTCACTGCCTCAACAGGACATGTGCTATTGAAGACTACAGGAATGTAATAAGCATAAGTTGGCATTGGCGAAGATAATGCATGCAAAGGGAGCGTGTAAAGGAAGCGCAATCTTACCTACAGTGTTGCCGGACTTCTCTGGAAAGGCTGCACTAGAAGATTTGCCTTGTTGCCGACTTGCCATGGTGTTTGATCTGCATGACATCAGAACCCGTGAGCATCAGTACGAATTCAGGAGGACCCACTCGTCTTCCAGTTGCTCACATTCAGAACGGAAGTCATGAACTGAGAAAAATGACAGTGCTACGAACCTAGACAATTTCTGAATACTGATGATGAAAGCTCGGAAGTGAGAGAAATTCACTTGAACGATGCTGAGATTGAGGACTACAGGGTCGGAATTTGTATCGATTGAAGCCAGCAGAACAGCCGCCCGCATTGAAATCTTGAGTGAGATGCAAGCATCTTCGCCCGGACGGCGATCGATAAACAATGCATGACGTTGATTACAGTATACTTAAACCGCCGTTTTATGTTAACCGCGATTAAGGATCGCCTTAATGTAAGAGCGGTGCTTGCGGGCCCCAAACCTCATTTTCGACTGCTGAACATGTATTTTAAGTCGAGCTATTAATATGCTTTGAAAAAAAAATAGCAGCCGCCGACGTCTTTCACATCTAGTATTTGCGGCTGCCACGTCCACCTCCACGTAGGTTCAGGACATACCACAGCCACACTGTGTGAACAGCAGCTTCCAAAACTGCGTAGCTTCACTGTAAAGCATGGGCACTAACAGCATGTGCGAAAGCACCCTTATTCCCAAAAGGTAATTCAGTGCATGTATCACACAACAATAGCAGGAACCCTCTAACGATGTTGTTGAGGACCATTTGGGTCCAATGGATGGTCAAATAAGGTAGACAAGCCTATTACTACCCCAATTTGGAATTTGAATAACTTGGGGCCAATTCCACAAGAGGGGCACATATTTTTAAGAGGTGTGTGCTTGTTCTACAGATCAAATCTAAGTGAAATTATAATTTTTCAATTAAAATTATAATTTCTGTGAATTTCTGAAGTGATCTGATCTAAAATTACAAAGCCACTTGTAGGGTGGAGTTATAAACATCCCATACATAACCTTTCCATGTATCTAATGGCACTTAAGTAATCACCTCAATAAAGGATTGACACGTTGCCTATTTTGACATTAATGCATTGATTTTGTTAGAATCTTTAACAAATTTTGTTAGAATCTTTAACTTTTGGCAGAATTGGGGCCAAAAGTAGAGGAATTGGATGTTGACATTAATGCATTGATTTTGTTTCAAAATTGGATGGTGAATGGAATTGGTCTCGTCTACCTTAGTCTTTTTTCATATTGAAGAATGAATGATTTTCATCCAATCTTGTGTGTGCAACTTTATTAATTAATGCTATGTTCACATTATTGATTTAAAATCAAGGTTATATTTTTTGTTTTTTCTATTTCATACAACGTACGTAGTTTGTCAAATATAGTATATTTTATACTTTGAGCCTTTTTTCCTCAAAAAATTGGATTTTGACATTCAAAATTATTTCTTTAGCTCTCGAGCAAAAGTGACAAAATGAAGCTTCTAAAGTGTAGATTCTATTTCACTTTAAAATTTTGAAAAAATCCATTACAATAGCATTGTATTGAAGTTTGAAATTGATGATCTATGACCATGTTCTAAATATAGAGTGGCATGGAACTATTATTTGTACTATAATTTTCTATAATATAAATATACTTCTATTCTTCAATTTTCAAATTTTTTGAGCATGTTTTGTATTTGATATGAATTTTCTTCACTTATTCTTCAAAAAATCATGATAATTTGAAAATTTCCCCAAAATATCTGAAATTTTTATGACATATACCAGACATGTGAATTTATCTCTGAAAAATCAAAATCAAATATTTTACTCATAAATAGAAAAAAAAAATGGAGGATACAAAGAGGAGGGTTTTGAGGTTTGACTACACAACCATGGACTTCATCCTTATACGCTAGGGTTTAACTTGCACTAATTTGATAATTGTGGGAATTTGTAAGACTCATGAATGTGGACATTCATAGTATTTTACATAAAACCATATAATGTGATCTACACTATTTTCATACTTTTGTACTTTACTAGCATTTTAATTTTCGAAAATTCTTTACTATTCTGGCTTATGCTATTTTCCAAAATTGTTGCATTTGAAGAATAAATTCATTGTCATGTAGACCATTTTAATCCATTTAACTAGCCTAATGACCCTTACAACCATTTTGTGATCTTTACTTGTCTTGGGGCACACTTTGGGCCATCACAAAATCTTGTTCAAAATTCTAATTTTTATTCATAATACAACAATCTTATCTTTGTGAAATTGTAATATAAATCAATTTATACCTAGCTTTTTTTATAAACAATGAATATGAAGTATAAATTATTATTAAAGTGTCAAAAAAATGTAAGAAAAATTATGATGTTTTCATGATCAACCATCAGACCACTTTTTTCTAAACAATGAAAGATTGAATGCAAATCAATTATCTGAAAAATAAAACTTTTATTTTTCTAGAATTTTCAAAGTTAAGTTTTTGAAACTAAAACCACGATCATGGTCTTCAAAATATTGTATACCTTCTAAGAACATAGGCTTATTGAAAATAATTATCCCTTATATGAGTTCAAAAACTTAAATAATCTTCATTTCATAATTTTGTGGATACTTGGATTATTTCAATTATTATCAGACTCATAAAATTGATAAAGAATATTATAACTGATTTCACAAACAACTATTAATATTATTCCAAATAGGCATTGATATTATCTATTCAAAATGCATAGCATAATCTCTTTTCGATTAAAAAACAAACTAAGATAAAGTTGTAAAACACACTTTTCATTCCACATGAAAGTTTTGTCCAAGCCTCCCATTGGATCATTGCACAATTCTAAACCCTAAACTATTATAGTGTTTTGAAGTCCACAACTAGTTCAAAATACTTGTTCTCAAAGCACGGTTGAGATCTTTATTTTATTTTTTTGATAAATTCAATTGTACTCATGTTCAATACTCAGTGTTCACTATAATAACATTGAAAATAGGACGAGGATCTCTTAATGAACTTGATCAAGCATGTCTATCTAAAATTTATAAATAAAAATGTTTAATGATTGCAAGATTGTAATAAATAAACTGCAAGAAAGCTAATTCATTTCTTCTAGCATTAAGATTAGAAGCTATCCCAAAAAGTTCATGTAAAGTTACAAAAATATTAAACCTTTAAAGCCTATAGAAATTAAAAAATAAATACAAAATGGCCTCTCAGTCCTTTTACCCCCTCTAGAGGGGCTAATATGTGATCTTAGAATCATGAACACATGAACTTCAAAGTGTAACCACCTACGTTATATGTGTCTATATTATACAAACCTTTTATGATTATAGGGTACCTTTGTTATAGATGTTTATATTATAGGTGTTGTGTTATAAGCACCTTCAATGGTTCTAGGTATGAACTTATACCTAAGCTCAAGGCCCAGATGCTCACGTTTCTATACTCACATGCTAGCATCGTTGCAACAATTTTCAATCTTCAAACACCATAATTCTCTCTAAATAAGAATACAAAAAGTATATCAACTAATAAAACAAAAAATTTACAAGAAGTTCAAACCACTTGATCAAAAAATCTAAAAGATTATTCCCAAATCCCTCAGCTCTATCTTTATATAATAGAAGATTATTAGTATTTGATATACTGTAGACTAAGTTATCTTTTATAATTTTAGCTTTCTACTTCTAGCTCTACCTAAAAACATCCATTAAAGTAACACTCCTAGTTATACTTGGAAGTATTCTAACTTCTAATTTGCATCTTACCCAAATCTTAATCCTCCACTTGGAATTGTCTAACTTTGGTGCATTATTTAATGCACTTGTCTTCATCAAGGAGTTGTCTAAGGTAGCAACACCCATAATTGTCAACTTAAGATTTTTAGACATAATGTCTATTAATATAAATCCAACAAATTATTGGACCCTACTAGTAAGTGAAAACTGTGAGAATTCTATTGCACTTTCAAATGTATTTTTTGGACACTGTAAGTATAAGTTGTGAATTTTTAAAGAGCCCACTATAGATGCACCTAATACCAACACTAGGATTTGATATTAAGATGTAGTACATCCTTGTAATCACATCTATTTACTTCCAAAGATTTCCAGGATTTTATAGGTGGCGATTATGGATATAGTGACAGTTACAAGTACTATTGTTTTAACTCTAGTGCATTGTCCACTGCACTTGTTATGATGTAAGAGTTATTTAACTCTAGTGAACAAATCCACTATTTGAAGATATTCATTTCTAGGAATCCTATGCTTGTATACTAAGAAAAGAACTTCAACCCTTTTTGGAGGGTTGGCATGAATTAAGGGCTTGTTGATATTGGGTTCTATACACAATTGCAATAACCTTTGCTTACATACTAATTATACTTAGATATAATTAGTGTACATTCCATCTTGAATTAGTTAATCTACATTAATAAATTCATCTATCAAGGCTCAAGACAATGGCTTTTTGTCAATTCTATTTGAACCAAAGCTTGAAATTGGTCAAACTTGTGACCAAATCTTTCTTATCATAGTATAGTATTCAACTCAAACAAATCAATTTAATTAACCTTTAAAGGACTAAGTGGTGATTGAACAATGAATTGAAAATTTGAATAAGTTCCTACAATGTCAATTTTCAATGAAATTTTTTGAAATTTTGGTACAAAGTGAGGACATGTCCCCCCTAAGCAGGGATACAAATATTTTACAATGGGTGCTTAGATCAAAAATAATGTTTATCAAAAAAATTTGGATAATTTATGTAGTTCAAGAATCTTTTGCTAAACTCCACATCTATCTTTGAAATTTGGTGGGTATGTAATTCATAAATTATAGGATGCAACTATTAAAAAAACCATGTGCAGTGTAGAAATCTCACTCTACCAATTAGAGTGAAGAAAGAATTTTTTCTTTTAATTTCAAACATTAGAATCTTTCAATCCATGATTTCAAAGTTTTTGAAATTATTTCCATACATTTCTATAGTAGCGTAATACAAATTTGTACAGTCAAACTCTAGGTCAAACTTCGAAAAAAAATTATTTTTACTTTTTTCTCACTAACTTAAAAAATGGTAGTTGTTGACAATTTATGCCATAACCGTGTAGGTCCTTTAGGATTTAAAAATATCATAAATAGGCCTCTTCATCTTACACTTGATCACCATATAAATGATATGTAAAAATCCAAAAAAATTATACTAGTAGACAACACCCATTCATTTTCCACTATAAAATAAGAATATTATTGTATTTAGTGGTTACTTCTTGCCAAATGATTAATTAACACTTAACTTGTCAAGGACAAAGAACACACTTTTGTATCTTCTTCAAATTTACAGTGGCAAATTCTTGGTAGGGGGAAACAAATCTCAATATTGTGTAAACTAGGATCTTGTAGAGTAACAAGTTGACATACTTGTTGCATTTTTTTATTTTCAAAATTTGAATGTGAGAAGTATTTAAAATTTTATTTAGGAAATGTAGTCTAATAGAAAAAAGAAGCAAAATAATGTTTTTCCAATGAAAGGAATGATAGGGATAGAAAAAAAACATTTTTTTAGACAATTCTAGTTTTTATTTTGTATAAACAAATTGGGTTTAGAGAAATTTTTCAATTTTGTATTTTAACAATTTTAAAAATACAAGGTTCAATTTGGTATGATTAAGAATACCAAATAATTAGAATGATTCCAAATTTTTTGAAGATGTTCTCAAAAATGTGTTATTAATATCAATTGTTAAATTTCAAAAATTGATGCATATATAAATTTTTAAAATTGGTTACTGTTGACTTTCTACTGCTTTTTTCAAAATGTGTACGAATTTGATAGAGTTTTTAATTTTCAAATTTTTTCAAATTAAAAAAATACTACATTTACATTAGATGTGTTTTGGCCTGTCGAGAGGGCCATTTCAGGTTGGTTCCCATTGCTAGGAACCAACCAATGTTGTTTGGAAATAAAATAAAATAAAATAAAAAATTAATTAATTAATTTGTAATGTCTATTGATGTGGCAATTTGTCAACTATGTCAGCAGGCTATGTGGCAGAGATCCCAGAGTTTAGAAATGTAGGAGAACACAAAGGAACTCATAGCCCTTAACAAAAGGTGAAATTCATTTAATGTCTAAGATTCCAATAAATTTTTGTGGGAAGGGGGTAAAAAGGCATTGTTCATCTTCTTATAATTCTATTCCTCCAAAGTCGTATTTTTTGCCTATAAAGTTGATCATCCAAAATTATTATAATCTAAAAATCCAATGGTCAATATTTTCACAATTAATTCCATGTATACTAGACAAAATAGTCATTACTTTTGTACAGTTAAAATTAAAAATCTCAAGCACATCTATGTGTAAAAAAATATTGAAGTGGGACAATTCATTGAAAACCTCCATTGTCAAAAAGTTGTTGGGTCTTGAGGGGTTAAAAGTACCATTAGATGTGTTTTCGGAACTTCAAAAGATTGTGAGTTCCCTAGAGTTTTCAAATTGTGGGAACGTTGTAACAACAGTAGATTGCCACAGTCTGACGTGGTCGAGAGATTGCCACATCAAATATTATTAATTAATTAATTTTTAAATATTTTTCAAAATTTTAAAAACATTATTTTAAAATGTTAAGATATTTTCTTGAATATTTAATAATTAATAATTTGACTATATTATTGTAGTTCTCAACATGGGGATCAACCTTGAAACAGTCTCTTAGAGGCCCCAAAACCCATCTAATGCATTGTCCCCTCAAGAATAAAATGAAAGTTGGGGTACACTCCTATGATCTCAATGTTTGGTACAAATTTTTGAAACTTTTTGGAAGATAGAAAACACATTAGCTTATTGGGAATATATATTTTTATTTCATTGAATGCTTAGCAACAAAACTTATGCTATCCTAAGCCCAAAATGTAGTTGACCAAGCAATCTACAATGAAAGTCAAAGTTTTTGAATTTCTTCCACACATTCATATATTAGTCTCGTATTAGTTCCTATCACTACAAGGGAAACTATATCCTATTTGATAGGAAATTTGACAGAATTTTGTCAAATGTGCTGTAGATTAGGAGTACTTGATTCGGACACTTAATTGACAGAATTCTGTCAATTCGGCTGTCATTTCAGACAAAGATACACGTAAGCAAGTCTTCCTTTCACTCCTTTGCCACCATGGATTTTTTAATTTCCACGTCACTTAATTCCAAAAAATATTTTTCAAGGATTTAATAAAATGCTTGAAATAATGGCTAGAAAAAAATTGGATGAAATTTTATCAAATGAATGATAAGTTCTTAGATGAAACATTTTTGGATGATTTAAATTCTTTTATCAACTTTCCAAAACGTTGACAAAAACAAATCAAGAACATGGAGCTAATTTATTTACTAAATTATTTTCTTCCATGAATCATTCATATTTTGTGATATGGGGAAGAGAATCTCCTTATATACACATATGGAGGTAGGAGGTCGACCAACCCATATGGGATATGTGAATTTTTGAAGTTGTGAGCTCATAGTAAAGTTAATATATGAATTGGAGTTTCAAGTTCAAAAATTCTTTTGACACTTCAAGTCTTCAATCAAAAGTTATAGGCATATTTCAAAGAGGAAGTGTGAAAAAATATAATAAGAACAATTTCAAACACCTCTTTGAAATTTCATAACTTTTGATTGAAAACTTGAAATGTCAAAAGATTTTTTTGGATGAAAAACTTTAGTTGATTTCCTAACTAATTTTATTTCAATTAATTTTGAAAAAACACATTATTCTATGCTTAAATGAGGTCTGAAGTTCAACTTTCAACACAATTCCTATTTCTAACTTAACACATAAAGTTAGACATATAAATTGTGTTGAAAGTAGAACTTCAAACCTCATTTAGGCATAGAATAATGTGTTTTTTCAAAATGAATTGAACTAAAATTAGTTAGGAAATCAACTCAAGTTTTTCATCCAAAAATTCTTTTGACATTTTAAGTTTTCAATCAAAAGTTATGAAATTTCAAAGAGGTGTTTGAAATTGTTTTTATTATATTTTTTCAAACTTCCTCTTTGAAATATGCCTATAACTTTTGATTGAAAACTTAAAATGTCAACCTTATTTTTGAACTTGAAACTCCAATTCATATTCTAATTATTCTTAGTTCAAAGTTCTAAAAAAAAATACATTATACTATGCTCAAATGAGGTCTAAAATCGTAGTTTTATTACAAAATTACGGATTTCTAACTTCACTATGAGCTCACAACTACAAAAATTCACATATCCCATATGCGTTGGTTGACCTCGTACTTCCACATATGTTGAGGGAGTTTCTCTACCTAGAAGAAAGTAATGTTGTTGTTGTTGAATGGTTAAAGATTGCAACGAGGTATAATTTCTTATATGAACTTAGAAAATGATAGCCACTTGATTTTGTATCTAAGATAAAAATTGTATATAAAAATTTCTTGAATTTTCTAGGAAGAAATTAACTTTGTTTGACAAAATTGATTGAGAAATTGACAAGAATTTGACAGACTTTGCAATATTGACTGCATTGACAAAAAATAAAATTTCACAAGTTGTGATTGTCATTTCGGACACTATTCTATCAAAATTTCTGTAGATTAGGGCCCATTTTCCTTGTAGTGTATAGTTAGATATGTAGAAGAAAATAATTAATTTTTTTTTGGCTCTTTGCAATAGAAATGATAGTTTTGAGTTGTTTTTGATGAGAGAAAGGCCTTAGGACTTTAGGGGTTAATCCTTAAATGACATTCCCCTACCTAGTGGGTAGCCCAAAGGAGAATAAAAAATCTCTTTGAAGCAGCATAGGTCTTGTTGCTTGCCCAAAATTTGCTTCGTTAGGGCATACAAAAGTAAACAGTGAATAGTACTTTGACTTTGCAACCCAAATGTAGTGCTTGACAAACCATATTTGTTGTAGAAGTAAATCCTATAGGTTGAAACATTCAAAATAAAATTACAAAAAACACTTTTTATCAATGATTCTTTGAAAACCAAGTCCAATGAGGTTGGCATGTTGTTTAAAAGTTAATGTTGGCAAATGCAATTTCAACAAATGCCGAAAAAATAAAAATAAATTTTTTTCTCATTTAATATTTTGGCATTTATTTATAGGAACATTTTTTGCCAACTCTAATCACTAGTTATAATATTTGTTATTCCTTAGCTACACTCCCAAACCCAAATCAATAGTGACAATTGGCTAGGATTGATCCCTTTATTGCCCCCACGATTTATCTCATAGAAAAGCATTAGAATTTTTTATTTTCCATGTATGATAAAATTTGCAAATTTTGTATTCATATTTGGAATTAGAGACCTCTAATTAGGGTTGGGGTGAACTAACCCCTTCGCTCGTCCCCCCAAGTCAATCCAAGGGTGCAAGTAAAAAAAAGACCCCCTATTTTGTGCCCAAAAAATATATGCTCTACATCACTCCTAGCTAATTTGGTGCCTCTGATTGCAAATATGAATTCAAAAATTACTAATTTTATGATGCATGGGAAATAAAAAATTTCAAGGTTTTCCTTCGGGGATGAGCAAGGTTAGTTCACTCCAGCCCAAATTAGTTGGTAGAAGTGAAGAAATACAAAATTTACTTGTCCCAAAATAGGGGGCAATTTTTAAAATTACTCTTGGTTGAGGACAATAAGAGGTCAATCCTCCCTGGCCATCAGTAAGTTAAGGGCCGGTATATACTTGGGGTCGGATTGAAGGCCAGCCGAAACTCTTCAAGTTTGAATCAATAGGATTGTTCAATTTTTCCAAATCCGGCCCAAGGGCTTTATACTAGGGTTGGATTGATACCACCAGTCATCCTACGTGTCACCTTAGGTGGCATGGTTTGGGCGCCAAACCATCCAACTCCAAGGAAGCAATCGGGTTGAGGTTTTTGGTGGCCCGATTTCCCATCTAGGGTCGGATTGGTGCTGCATTGGTCTCCTCCGTTGGATTGTACAAATCTCTACCGTTGATAAAGATAGAAGCTATTAGTTTAGTTTTAGTTTTAGTTTTAGTTTTACTCTTAGTTTACTTTTGGTTTACTTTTGGTTTTACTCTTAGTTTTATTTTAACCTTCTTCATCTATGTAGCTTGATTTTTTCTTGTCTCTCTGCTTCTGTCTCTCTCGCTTCTATCTGTGTCGCTTCCTATCTGCGTCGCTCTTTCATTATTATTTTACTTTTGTGTTTGTTGCTTGTTGTAGAAAATTGGATGAGGATGGAGAATTTGCATGCTATAGAGTTTTTTGAGAACCCTATCTTTGGGTTTAGGGAGGGAAAACAAGTTGATGAGGATTGTGAGATAGTGTAGCGGAACCAAAGAAGAAGCGTCAAAGAAAATTAAAACCCAAATAAATAAAGCTTGAAGAAGATGACAACAAACGCAATTGGTTGGATAGCAAGGTGGAAGCATTGATTGCATTAAAGGGAGAGATGCAACCTGAGTTCATCAAGAATGCTAAAAAACAAGGTTTGTAAGAGACTACTTTGATTGTAGGGTTTCAATTAAGCTTTCATTATTATATTTTGGGCTTAGGAATGCTTGCTTCACCACTCTTCCATATTGTGTTTTCAATTAGGGTTGCAAGTTCCATTTAGGGTTGTAAATTTGAAAGCTTTAAGTTTTGGTTTAAAGGTTTATGGTTTAGGATTCAAGTTTTAGGTTTAGGATACAAGGTTGTAGTTAAAGATTTTCAATTAGTGCTACCTAAATTGAACTCCATCTAAATATTGAATTGAATTGTGTCTAACTAGTTGGAACTTGAAAGTGCAATTGTTGCTCTTTGGACTCAAAGAATTTAATGTGTTTGTAATTGTGCAATATGAACTTACATGCTAATCTCTAGGAATTTCATTTTTAGTTTAGGGTTGACATGCTAGATTCTTACATTGTTTATGTTTGTTTTTTCCTCATATGTATGTTCATTTATTTTTTGACTCCTCATCCTCTTTGTAGGTGTTGACATGTGGCTAAAGTTGCATTCGAAGCTTCTATGCTTGCAACCTAACTTCAAGAAAATTCCAAAGGCCTGCAAGAGTAAATTCAATGATGTATACAAGACTTACAAAGATGACAAGCAGGTAATGTGTATTGTAAACAAAAGTAGGAGGATACAAAATGTGAGTCGATGTGTATTGTAAACAAATACTATAGTTTATAATTAAATATATTTGTGTGAACTAAACAATTAACCCCAAAATAAATATAACAATAAATCAAGTTGACTTTCATTTAAATCAGATTTTTCAAAAAATAAAAGAAGTAGTGAAAATAGAAAGAAAAAAAGAAAAGGTTCCATGCTATTAAAATTAAAAACTCTTTTCTGTTTTTGGAATTCAAAAAATAGAAATACAAAGGGAAAGGTCCAAATAAATAATTTTTTAAATCAAATAGGAAAAATAGAAAGAAAATCGATTTGCCCCAAATAAATTACAAAAAAACTCTCTTCCATTTTTGGAATAGGTTAAGTAGGAATAAAAAGGGTTAAAAAAAATCTAAAAACTATCTTCTTTTATTTTTGAAGTAGAATAAATAGGAAGGAAAAGGAAAGAAAACACACTAACAAACTCTCTTTCATTTTTCTAAAGTATAAAAAATAATAAGAGAAAGAAAAAGATGCATGTCTTAGATTTTTTTAATCCAAAAATCCAAGAGCACAGTAATCAAGAATTCAACCTTAGAATCAGGCCTCAACAATTTACATTGCTTGGGGCCGGAGTGATGAATTGGAATCCGGACCCAAAATTTGGCCTCAACCCTTTACATTGTCTAGGGTTGGAGTGGTGATTTGGGGCCGGATTGTGGGCCGGATTGGAGGCAAATCGGGCCGAAAATCCAAAAGCATAGTAATCAAGAATTCGGCCTTAGAATTGGGCCTCAACCCTTTACATTGCTTGGGGCCGGAGTGATGAATTGGAATCCGGACCCAAAATTTGGCCTCAACCCTTCACATTGCTTGGGGCCGGAGTGATGAATTGGAATCTGGACCCATAATTCAGCCTCAACCCTTTACATTGTCTAGGGTTGGAGTGGTGATTTGGGGCCGGATTGTGGGCCGGATTGGAGGCAAATTGGGCCGGCCTTCCATCCGGCCCCGGGCCATGTATATACCCACCCTAAGTTAACCGCTACCCTGTACCGCAGTAACTTAAGTTACCCCACCTGCCAATTAGTCCAGGCACCCGAAATAGTCTGCCCCCCCAGACTGAAAAAAGCCAAGAGTGGGGTGTAGCTCGTGACCCCCATTGTGGTGCGCTTCTTGCCTCACCCCACCCCTGTAGTTGGGCCCTCACACTTCACTGCAGTTGAGGACCTCCACGGCACCCCTTTCCCAGACAGACAGCACAACCCCGCCAGCCAGCCCAGCCCGCCAGCCCACTTTTTAGCCAGCCAGTGTTCGACTGCCTGTTCGTGGGCGCAACATCATAAAACAATGGTGTGAGGAAGTGCGTGCCGAAGGATTTGACTCGTCGGAGAAACGGGGAAAGTTCGAAACAGGCACACTTCAGCTCAGCCAGTCAGTCAGTGGGGGCTTTGGAAGTAAATGGAGAGAGAGCTACCTTAGTTTAGTCACCACTCACTTGTATTTTAGTTTAGTTTTAGTTTTAGTGTTTTTTCCCCCGGCCTCTAACAACCAAAAAGGGACACAGAGTTGTCGCCGTTGGAGGAAGCTTGCTTGGTTTGGGGTTTCGCCTAACTTATTACTTGTGGTTGGAGAACGCCCGGAACGCGTAGTAGTAGTGACAAGTACCGACAAAGGGTGGGACAAAGATTAGGGTATAGTTTGAGGAGAAACAGTTTGGTGTAGTGCAAGTTGCAAAGTTGTAACCCTCGCTCTCTCGCTCTCGCTCTCGCTCTCGCACTTTCCTTTTTTCCTCCCCTCGCACTCACTCTCCTTGCAAACAAACGTGCGGGTTGTTTCTTCTTGGCAGGGGCTCATTTGTGTTTCTGAGGGTTGGCCTCGTATGGGACTCAGAATATGTGGTGGAAGACCCACAGACCGGTATGTGGTCGAGGCCGTATTATGTGGAGTGCTGCCGCTGCTGCGCTGTAGTTGCTGCTCTTTTCTTGGTAGTAACGAAAAGCATTATTATTAGAGAAGAGGCATTGGTTTAGTTAGAGCAACGTTGTTCTTGGGGTGCCAAATTGGAGGATGGTTTTGATTTTTTTTTTGGGGTGTGTGTGTGGAGGGGGGTCTGCATTTGTGGTCTTGAGTTTCCGTCAAGAGCTGAGAGAGGCTATGTGTTATGTTGTGGGGTTTCCGGTGTTGTTTGTAAGCTTAAGCGGTTTAGTTGTGGGTTGATAGGGCGGCGAGGCTGTTTTTTGGGTGGTGAGTAATTGATAGACGTTATTTTTGGTACCCTAACTGTTTGGCTGCACCATTTGAGTGATAGGAACCCAATTGGTGGGGGTTTCGTGCAGAATTCCATTAGATCATGTGTGGCATTTTAGGTCCTTCTCAAATTGATGACCTCGTATTAGGTAGGCTTCAATTGTGTGGAATTTCTTGGACTGTGGAAACGGCCTGTTGAAACGTTCACAGGTAGCTTTTTCTTTAGTGATTCCGTCGCGTTAATCTCCTCGTCATGCCGCTGTCGAGCCACTCATAATTGGTACTTTTAATTTCCTTGTGACAGTCCAGAAATTTACATCGGTTACCTGCAGTACCAAGACGGCGTCTCCTGTGCATTGTCCATCTCTGGGGTTGAAAACCGTTCCTGTGTCTGGAGAAAATTTTACTTTGAATGGCCGCCGACAATACTCTAGGCGGTATAACATGGCTGGCTGATGGGCTAAAAATTGGACCCCAGACCTCTGAAGGTGAGCACATAACCTAACGAATCAGATTACAGGGTTTTATTTATGGTTGATCTCACTGCGCTGCAATCCTCATTGTAAGGGTTGCATTTTAGTCACAGATTTGCAGTAATGGCCGTTACGAAATATCTACATCATGACGAACAGTTCGGGCAGTCCAGTGCATTGCTGTTCTTCTGCCTATGTCTGCAAGTTTAACGTTGGGATTCTATTAGAAATTGAACTCGCATTCCTTGCGATTGTCTGCCGTATTCATCCCTGGCCTTGTAGCAGCTCTTGATGCGTTTGCAACATTTCTGAATATTATGTGAAATGCCCTGGAGTTTTCATTTGTGCCATAGAATGTTATATCTCTACAGTTTGTTATTTATCCGAAGTACTCTCAACCCTCTCTAACGATTCACTCTGTAATTGCACATTCCATGTATATCTTCGGAATCTGTCATGCTGTATACATATCTGACTGGGCGACGTCCACTTGTCAATTGGCAATGATGGGAGAGTGCATCCTCATGCGTAGACTTCTCATTCCATGCACGTCCCTCTGCTACGTTGCAGGTGGTGAAGAGCAGGGTGATGGGGATAACAAGGAACTCAGGGACATGGACTTGTCTGCTGGTAGGCAGGCGTTAGATCCAGCCATAGTCTCTGGACTGGGAGATGAAGAGCTGCTGAATTCCCGTCACCCAGTGCCTGATGACTCGAACTGCAATACTAGCGTCTGGCAGACTTTTGAAGGTCTTCAAAAGTCTTCAAAGCTTCAAAGCGCCTCGGCAATTTTGTCACTCTCGCCGCCCCATAGCCCTCGTTTGTGGAGACCTGACTCTGACGAACAGGCTCCTGCTGTCGACGCTAGTGACACCGTTCTCTCGGATTATATCAGCTTTGCGAGTGACACCGTTCTCTCGGGTTACGTCAGCTTTGCGGGTGAATTCAAGATACCAGAGCTCGATCCTGAAGCGCGGGCTTCTTCGGACATTCCTATTGATTACATTCCGCTTCAGAAGCTGAAAGATAGACTGTTATCTGATGAAGATGACGGCGTTCAGTCGATGGACTCTTCTTTAGTGTTGAGTTGTTCCCTAGCGTCTTCAGCGGTGGGTTTTTCAACTATTAGAATACTATATTTTTTATATTTGGTGGTGTATGTACTCGATTCCAGGTCTTTTAACTAGTAATTGCAGATATATTCGTATTCTATTTATTTAGATCGTATCCTGATGTTATCAATTGGTTTGGTAGTGACTGAATTAGGATATCTGTGTATGCTTTTGGTTATCCTTCTTTTCCCTTGTGTATTTAAGCATCAAACTCTGCTCTCAGCAGTTTTAGAGCCTGATAACTGAATCAATGATATGCAAGAGTAATGCAAAATAATGTTGCTACTATTGTGTCCGTATATGCAGGGACCACTTGAAGCTGGGAATGCATATGATGCACCTGTGCAAGGAACTCCCCTCCAAAGACTTGAGGCTTTTCATTCACACGGCATTCGAAGTTCACGACATCTTCATGCACGATCATTCATCCACCATCCGACCACACCTCTGAAGAGCCATCTCCAACGAAAGCGTGCCAAATTTCTTCCTCTCCTCCCGTAAGTACCTGTGATGTCCAACTGCTGGTAGTATCTCTATTGGTGCCGATTTCTTTGAATATTATTCCCTCTGTCTTAGGCATCTTCTTCCAAGTGTGAACTTGGATGTCGTTGTGATTATCACTTTAGCATCCACGTCGTGGAGTAGGTCTCGTGCAACCTTTGAAGGCTTCTGTTGCATGTAGAGTGAATTCATTACGCAGATAGTTCAATTGTTAGCTACATAAATCCGAAGATTTTCAGCAGGAGGATGTACGTTCCATGTGTTTAGATAGTATGTTTCAACGCGAAAATGATTTATTTTCGTACATATTCCGTTTCGAGACCAGTGGATGCCGAACCGGTTTGCTAAGTGCAGTACTCTTATGCAGTAATGACCCCATTTATTTGTGCAGGAGGCAACCCCCCAGTTCCCTGGCAGGTGGATCGTCGACAAGCCACTCAGGTTCTTCTAGCCGCCAGTCATTGCAATTTGAAGGCTGGGCCAAAGAAGGTTTGACTTTGGGCCCCCCTTCCAATCCTTCATCTCAGTTGCCGGGTGGAAGTGAGAGCAATATGGAAACTGACAATGACGGAGACGATGACAAGGAAAAGAACGCCGAAGAAGAGAGAGATAATGAACCGCGCTTTGATCTGACGGACGATTTGCTCCTCAAGGTGCGGCTACACGGCTAAAAATTTAATTTGACGTTTTTGCTGCCAAGTAGCAAGTTCTCCTTCGAGTGATCAGAGGGCTTTTTGATCGGCGTACTTTTTGCAGATCTCTGGAAATTTGCCTTGGTACTCATATGTCTTGACTCCGAGTTGTATTTCATTGTCCTTGCTCTCCTAGGTGTTTTCTTTTCTGGATCATGTCACCCTCTGCCATGCGGCCATGGTATGTCGACAGTGGCGTGCAGCAAGTGCTCACGAGGATTTCTGGAAATCGTTAAATTTTGAGAACCGTCAAGTGACCAATGCCCAAGGTACTGGATGCACTGCACTAACTAATGCGGCCATTATTGATATGCGTTCTAGATCAAATCGTTTAAGCTAATTTCCTACAGTACTAGGTTTAATTACTGAAAATCTGATATTCATGTCAATGTAGTGGAGGAAGCTGACTGCTATATTTTTTTCTCTATGAATATGTGCAGTTGCGGAGTTGTGTGGTCGTTATCCAAGGGCAACAGAGTTGCATCTGAAGAATACAGTCAATGTTGATGAAGGGCGGGTCCGTGATGCTATGCGTTCTCTCAGGTGCGTCTTGTATATCTTTTGAGTAAAGACTTAATTATATATACTTTACCTTCCACTTTACATATATGGCTCCTGTTCGTTTAACTTTTAGAACCAAAGTTCAGATTCCCACCTTGAGAGACAATCTGTACAAGTTCATGATTCTTAAATGGCTTGAATGTAACCGAAAGTAGCGCTAGAGCTTCTATAGTTTCAATCGGAGCCTAGAAACAGGAAGTTACTTTAGGGTACGTTTCACACCAAGGGAGACTATCTTAGTCTTCAGAGGGATAAAACAACCCCACTGAGATCAAGGGTCAAAATATCCCCACTACACCTCCCTCCTATCTCAATCCTCCATTATAGTGAGGTTGTTTTATCCCTCTCAAGGTTAAGATATCCCCCTTGTGTGAATGTACACTTCATGTGAGTCCTTTTTGTTAAGGGTTCTCCCATTGATGTTTTTGAAATTTTCATCAGATTGACTTGGTACTGAATATTGAGGGCATTCTCGCCAAATGACATTGTTTTCTGGGTTGCTGGCAACTGACCCTCTTAGAGTTTTGATGCGGCAAACTGGTACAAATTGAGGGCTTATTGTTTTCTGCGTGTGCGTTTCAGGAACCTGGAGATGCTCACGTTGGGTCGAAGCGTGTACACGGAGATGTTTTTCTATGCACTTTCTGATTGTGCATCCTTGCGCAAGCTGAGTATAACGGATGCTAGTTTGGGAAGTGGAGGTGCTCAAGAAGTGCAGTTACGCCATGAAGGTCTACGATCACTGCAGATGATCAAGTGTCGGGTCCTCCGTATTGCCATCAGGTTAGTATACTTCTATTCAGGGCTTTTTTTTTTTTCATTTTTGAAGAAGTGCCATAGTGGCGATATAAAATGTTATAGTGGTGCTCCAAATTGCAACATTCATCCACTTATTGGATGTATAGTATGGTTTTAATCCACAATTAGACAATTTCATCTAATATTTTTTTTAATTTCAAAGTTGTCTGGCGATTTCATCCAATTTTTTTGGCATTTTTTATAACCTTTTTTAGCCAGAATTTTATTTTGGGTGCAATCTGGCACCAGAAAGCCAAAAATAAAAGCCCTGCTTCTATTCATTACAATCACTCCCACCATGTTTTTGGAGATAAGCCACGTTTCAACCACAACTTCCTTGTGGATTGTGGATTGCGAACCTGCATTTCCAGATTGAAGTTGAGGGATAAGATTACGGTAGGAGGTACTATAACCGTTGGAGTCTCCTACACTGAACCCTGTTACCACCGGCAAATCATCAATTCACACACTTGGTTGGACTTATAAGCAAGTGGTTCAAGCATGACTTGGCTAATGGCCATGGCCGTTGATCATTGAATGGAAATAGGGCTGTCTATTGTCATTTATAGTGATCGACAACCTCCCTCTTTGAAAATACAGAAGAAATTGATAGTAAGTGATAAAAATCTGATCTCAACAGATTTGTCTCTTTTGCCCAAAGATCTCCCTATTTCTCTAATCATTTCCTCCTAGAAATGTAGAAATACTTAAAGTGACGCAAACAGTATCCTCTACCTTAGAATGCATCAAATTTATATCTTCAATTGATCCTTATCGGAAGTTGTTGGGTTTTTTCATGATAGATGCCCACAACTGGAGGAGCTGTCACTCAAGCGAACTGGGACCGCTTCTGCGATGCTGCAATGTCCTCGTCTCACGAGCTTAGACGTCTCATCTTGCCACAAGCTTTCAGATGCTGGAGTTCGAACAGCAGCAATAGCTTGTCCACTTCTTTTATCTTTGAATATGTCAAATTGTGCGTATGTTACGGATGACACTCTCCGTGAGATTTCTCTTGCGTGCACACAACTACAAACACTTGATGCTTCATACTGCCCCAATATTTCTCTTGAGGTAATTCTTTTTAATTTGGGGGTTACATCTCAAACTTCCATTGATATATTTAATTTTGAAAAATATTGACCTTCTCAAGTGTAAAATTATCGGCTTTGTTCTGATATTTGCATTAAGTCGCAGCAGATCTCCTCCCTGGCAGAATTGTTGATCTTGTACGAAGACATTAACCTTTAAGTGCCAAAATGGTTTCTATATCGTTCAGAGTTGATATCAATGATGTAGGAAGCTTCAAGGAAGATTACAAAACGTATGAATGGGAAGAAGAAATCAAGTCATACATTTTTTAGCGATAGAAATATGCTTCGGAAGTTGCTATAATCTACTACTAGCTCCCAAAGTGGACTTTCCAGTATTAGTTTTGGCACTGGGGTTAAACGAGGGAGAAGGTCGTGTTGATTATCGATTAACATTAATTTATTAATTTATTTTGGCAGGGAGTGCGAATGCCTATGTTAACGGAGTTGAGACTTCAAAGCTGTGAAGGCATCAATTCATCTTCAATGGCTGCTCTTTCACATTGTATCATGCTTGAGGTATGAAATAGGGTGATTCTATTGTCAAACAGGCTAATTCTGTTTCCCTGTTTGAGACTTGTGGTTTGTAATCACCACCCAGTAAGAGTGGCAAGTCTGAAAATCTGGGCCCCTAACTTACTGAGATAATACTGCTTCTTCGAATGGTCTCTGGCAATTAATCAATTTCTGACGACACTCTAAAAATCTAAACTTTTGAGCTTTTGTTTTTGTTCTCCAATTAGGGTTTTTCAACTAGAATTGTTTCTACGAATCCGATTAAGGATTTGCAGTCTGGCTGTACTGAATCATCACTGTAAATACATGTTTGATATAATTCTACAGAAGATGTAGAAATTTGTCTGATTCATTTTTGGAAGTACAGGTGTTGGCTATGGACTGCTGTTGGCTGCTTACATCGGTGAATCTGGATCTGCCACGTTTGCGATCTATCAGCTTGGCTAGCAATAAAAAGTACTATCTCGTGTTTCTACCACTCATTGAGTGAGCTTGCGTTTATTGTTGGAGTTTGTAGATCTGCTTTTTATTATTGTTCAGTGCTTGTTAAATTTTTTTGGTAATATTCAAAAATTCTTATATTTGATTGCCCTTTTCAAAGCTCAGAACTGACAGTTTTATGAAGTGATTCTTGAGGGTTCATAGTACTCTTTCCTCACGAGGAGAGTGAAAACTTAGTGCTGGACTTAACTTTCTAATACGTTGTGACCTAGAATGCATACTATATGTTAGTCCTTCAACGGATGATCTGTGATTTAACCTCGTGTTTGTTTCTATATATAGTGTTATCAGAATAATGACATCGAGTTCGCTGTATGATATACGCTTTTATTTTTTTATTCTAGATGAGATTGGTTGATGAGCTTTGCTGATAGATGTATCCACGAGGAGATGAGATGTTTAGAGAGGTGTAGTTCATGGGCTCTACCATTTAGAACGAGTTCAAAATATCCAATATTACATATGCGGTATTTCTGTGGATGTCAAAGATTCATTTTGTTTAGGAAGGATACTTTCACTTGGTTTGAATTAAAACTTTGTGCTAATTCTTGAAATACTTTACCCTCTAATCCTTGATCCATTTATTGTGGAGTTACAGGTTGATGGAGCTCACATTGCGGAGTCCTTTCCTTGTGTCCCTTAACCTGAAAGATTGCCCCGCCCTCAATCGCATCGACCTCACTTCGAGCAGTTTGCCGGTAAAGCTGATAACTCACTCTCTCATGAGCTTCGTAAATGAGGAAAAATATGGAGTTTTAGACATCACATGCTAAAGATAGCAAAGCGGAAATACAGCATTCAGTTGTCTTGTTTACCTTATGAAATGAGGAGCCTGTGGTGGTTCTCAAGCAGGAGGGAAATTTAATTTAGTTTGAATTTTTAAAATTTAATTTTGTGCACACATTCTTATGTTGGTTAGCATGATAGATTATGCTTATTGGTTTTGGCTAATTATATCGCATATGAATATGCTTTGTTTAAGGTAAATTTGAGAATGAAGGTTTGAATTTAGAGGATCAAGGCTTGAATGAAGTTGGTTTCTGATCTTTATTTCTGATTGACAGCAAACTTTTGTACGGATATCAGACTATTGTATAGTTGAAGTCAACGATGCTGAATTGTTGTTTTGTTGTTGGATTGACAGAAACTGGACCTGAAACAACAGTCGGGCTTGTCAAGCATGGCTTTGCATTGCAATCGGCTACAAGTTGTAGACCTTTCTGAGTGTGAATCCCTGACAGACCTAGTTTGCAACGTTTTCAGCGAAGGAGGCGGCTGCCCAAAGCTGAATACTCTGATTCTCGACAACTGTGATGTATACATCTTCCCACATTCTGGTCATTGTGCTGGTTTGTTTCTTCTGTTCGCTTTTTGAAGGACTCAGTGATAGCATGAATAATTAAACACACAATAAAAAAATATTCTTTATGATTTCGTGACAAGATTATGGTCGTGCAGGGCTTGGTGAAAGTGAAGCTTTCCACTTCCTCTCTGGGAAAGCTCTCGCTGATCGGATGCAAAAAAGTTACCACACTTGAGCTATCATGCCCAGGTCTTCAGCACCTTCACCTGGATGGCTGTGACCGTCTGATTGATGCCTCCTTTGCTCCAGTGGGATTACTGTCTCTGAACCTTGGCATCTGCCCCCATTTGACAAATCTGGTCATCAAGGCTGAACAGATGACGGTCTTGGATTTACGGGGTTGTGGCCTTCTTTCTCAAGCTTCCATCGATTGTCCCAATCTATCGTCTTTAGACGCCTCGTATTGCAGGTACAAAAATATCCTGTACTCAAGATTATTTTTGTATCATCTCCTTCTCTAGCTTCTTATGTCTTTGCAGTTCATGCGATGAATTTGCGGCTTAGCTAATCAGTTCATCTGATCGTTTTGACAGTCGATTGGGTGACGAGTGCTTGAACACCACAACCTCTGCTTGCCCAGCAATACAAAATCTTGTCTTGGCTGCATGCTTCTTAGTAGGCCCTGCGGGGCTCTTAGGATTGAAGAAGCTGGTTGATTTAACCATGCTGGACCTTTCGTACACGTTTCTTACCGATCTGTCACCAATGTTTGAAGCCTGTCCCCGACTGAAGGTATGTACATTCCTACGTTTTTTATTGGTATCAAGGTGTTGCATCAGTGTACCCCAATTGGTTGTACGCTATTTGACAAGTTGGATAGGACAGACGCAAATGAAGGATATGCAAGTTTCCGCAATATGTTTTCACCTTATAAACTCTTCCAGGGCTCTTAGTATCGTTCGTCGACATGAGTTTTAGCTGAAGTTGCTTGTATGGATTTTCTGGGGACTTGCATCCAGGTCTTGAGATTATCTGCGTGCAAGTATCTTGAGGAATCGGCTCTGGATGCTTTGCACGGTGGCAAGAAGCTTCCCGAGCTTCAAGAGCTTGATATTTCATATGGGAGCTTAGGTCGAAGGGCCATCGAAGGTGTTCTTGCTCATTGCCCACACCTGGTTCACATTAGCCTCAATGGCTGTGCAAATGTGACGGATCATTTATGGGCGCATCTTTCTTCCCCAACCGAAACTCTGGAACCCATTGATGTGATGGACACTCAAAGCGAGGTTTCAACGGACTTTATCGGAGAGCAGAGTGATCCTCCCATCAATCTCAACATGGCTGATTGTGCACTGCAGCCAGTTGTTGGGAAAGGGAGTGGTGCTCAGGCTTCCACTTCTGACCGAGCACTACAGAACTTGAGTTGTGTTGGCTGCCAAAATGTACGCTCTGTTCGTATAGTGGCGGAGACTTGCCCTCATCTCTCTACTATCAACTTGTCTCTCTCTAACAATATCCGGGAGATTCATCTTGCGTGCCTGAACCTCGTGTCGCTCAATTTGAGGTAAAAAATCATGTGTCCACTCAGGGATTTCTTCCGTGATCATATCGTTTTGGCTTGGAATGTTGTTTATAGTGATTACATATGGGATGTACCAACAATTTTCATGTCTCACTTCCTTCTGCAAGCATTAGAACTAGAGAAGAACTGTAGAGTACGTGTTGACTTGCACGCGCTCCTTATAGAAAGCATTCCTGACCTAGTAACTGTAGTGAAATGGAAACAAGGTTTTGTTCTGATGATTTGAACTTGTTTGTGGGCTCCTCAGTAATTGTGCTGCTCTCTCTCTGCTCCAATTGGACTGTCCTCGCCTCATCACTCTCTCTCTCCACGTAAGTTGTTAAAGTTTTTTGTCTTGCGGTTTTATTACAGTGATTAGTAAAACGAGAAAATCACAGGGTCTGGCCTTTCGCATGTTCAGCTTTTAATCTGGAGTTTTTGAAGAAGTTCGAATCATTTATATCTGATTCAATTTTCTTGCTGATTTATCTGCTAACAATCAATGATCTGATGGTGTCTACAGGCATGTGGAATCGAGTCTCAGATGCTCAAGGTTGCCCTTCAGAGCTGTACTATGCTAGAGACTCTAGATCTTCGAAATTGTACCAAGGTATGGCAAAGTCCTTGGCTGCTGCTTTTTTAATATTTCCTGGGTCTCCATTTGTTTAACGGTCGTCTGATCATGTTTTTGCGCAATCTTCCTGCATTGAATGGTAAATGAGACAAGGGGTTTCATGGTTGGAAGTTGCTTGCTGGTTGACATTTCCATTTGAGGTTAAACTTAGTTGTGAGAGGCCTCATTTTTCTTTCTTAGATTTGGGGTTCTCCATTGTACCTCTTCGTTGAATTTGTGCTAATAATATAATCTTAGATGTCGACATGGCTGAGCTGGTAGTGTGGACTGCAGATTACCGCTGCTGATTTGGCCCCTATTCGTGGTCTCTGCCCCAATATCAAACGCCTCTATACCACCATCCCTCCCGAATACCGGCTGCTTCCATTCCCGAACCTCTGATGACCAAGTCTGGGTCCGAATGATGTGGTTGTAATCCATTGTCCACAACAAATGAGGTGCAGCCTTTGTACAAGTAATTTTGTTAAACTATCTCAAGACCAGTTATGAAAATAGTTAGGAACATTCCTGCGAAGCTTATATTTTTTTCGGAACCTTGATTTTGTCGGATACGAGTGCTAGTGGGCTGTTGAGACCGGAACCGTATGATTAAATTCTTAGTTTATAAACGAGACAGTTGAGAGCTATTCTGTAATTCTCTTCCTTTCAATCTTTTCCTCCATGTACATCTTTTTATTTTTCTGTGAGCAGCGTCTCTCATTATGTACCCTGTGAACTGAAGGGTGCTTGAAAACGAGCAACTGGGTACTTAACGTGTTACAAGTATATCGATTAGGAGTGCCGCCTTTGGAGTTGACTCATAAATGCCTTGTAGCATTGTTAAGGTTTGTAGAACTATCATGTTCTTGCTAAGTCTACATCCTGATCCGATTCGTGATTTAGCATGGCACTTTAGTTTTATGTTTACAACTCAACGTAGAGCGTGCTGAAAAGTAATGTTCATGTTTTGTGATTGGACTCATCTTCACCCTTTGAACATTGAAATTTCATCTTCCTCTAATTAGTTTAGAATTGAGAGAAGATGGGGTTTCAAGTACCCATCACTTTTGTCCGACGTTGAGTGCTTCCTGCATTGTAATGAGCTCAAAATGGAACATAGTCACTCTGTAAATATTCTGATGTGCACAAATCGGAAGCCTTGAAATCGGTTAGTATTGCGTCTACATCTACAGGAAGCAACTTTCAGAGTGATAGAATCCATAAATATATTATATGGTCTCTGTACCTTTTCAAACCAAACCATTGCAATAATGTCAAAGAAACATCATTCCTTACCTTAAGTTACGTTGTTTGTTTTGTTTCTTGTGGTGAGATTCTTGGCACTGGTGGAAAGCTCTTGCAAGGAGGGGTGCATGGGCTTTAATTTGTGGTGTTTGGACATATTGTGTGAAAGTTATTAAATTTCAAATTTTTTATGAATTAATTTTTTTTTAAATTATTTTGACTTTGACTTTGACTTTGACTATAGCAATGACACATAGTGTACTAGTAAGTCATTAAGGTAAACATGCCTATTACCAAGTAGATTTTCTATTTGTTAATTCATGTATTTTTCAAAAATTGAAAAGTTTGAGAAGAGTCATTTGCAAGTAGAATCAAGACATTCCAACAAGAAATGATTTTCCTATGATTTTTCAAAGTTTGTTAAGATTAATCCCTAAACATCTAGAGTCTTCTTTAAGATTGATGATTTGGGAAAAATCATTATAAAGTACTATTTGGAAGAATATTTTGGAATTGATTTATGAATAAAAGTTGTAGATTTTGAGTTTAAAATTCCATTTGTACAATTAGACTCACCAATGCTATCACCATTGTTCTTTTTATAAATTTTGATAGGGAAATCTTAAAATTCCTTCTAAATTTGATTACAAACAAAATATTATCTTTTTTAAAGTAAAACTTGTTGAAATGGATTTGAAATGAGGTTCTCTTCACATGGTAATTTTTTGAAATTTTTGTGTTCTTTAAATTTATGACCTTATTTTTGCAAATCCAATTTTGAACTAGTGTCAATGCAACTTGGGCTTGGTCAACCACTTGACATACTTCCACATTTCTAATTTTAGAAAAATATGTACTGTACTAACATCAAATCCAACCAAAGTATAGGACAACTTGATAAAGTATATCTACAAATAAAGATGAATTTCATCTAAGCAATAATGAGGATGAAACTTGAGTTTCAATCTATTAGTTGTCCATAAATTGGACATTAGAACGCTTCAAGGTTGCTTTACACTATGGTGGAGAAGTGCTCCGGTCAATCAACAGGTTTTTGCCAAGACATGGTTATTTTAGACACCTAGTGGGATGTTAAAGAAGACGAAAAGAAAAGAAAAGAAACTATTAAAAGAAGAAGTCTTGACCGGTTGTAGTCCAATGGTGCTAGTATGTGAGCCTAGAAATGTAAGCCTACAAGCCTTGAGCCTAGACACATAGGTACTCTACAACTATTGGAGATATCTATTACATACTTATAATATAAACATTCTATAACTATAGAAGGTGCTTATAACATAGGTACCTACAATATAAACACCTATAATATAGACATCTTATAACTATGGAAGGTGCCTATAACATAGGAGCTTAGGCTCCTATGCTCATGGGCTCAAGGTCCTAGGCTCACATAATAGCAAACGTGGGTTGTAGTCTAAACACCAAGTGGAAAAGTCTTCTGGACAACTTCACCTAGAGGAAAATTTTGACAACACACAATAATAGAAATTGTAATTTCTAATAGAACTCCCAGATGTTCTATATGTTTTTTTAATTGTAGTGAGTTTTGAGAAGCCATAACTTTTGCATCCGGTGCCTAAATAAATACAAAAACTCACTAAAGCTCTATACTCAAGTTAAGATCTCAATAAATTTGAAACCCTAAAAGAAAAGTTATACAAGCAAGAAAACACCTTCAAAGTGAAAAAATGAAAGTTATTGATGCGTCCACTCAATGAAAAACAAAAAAATGAAGAATTGAAGTGCTTGCTCTATACAACACTTGAAAGTGAAAGGAAATTGTAGTTGGTGCACCTGCACTACCCAAAGTACTATGAAGTGAAAGAGAAAGAAGCAAAGAGATAATGCTATTTGAGATAAAAGAAGCCCTCAATCACACGGATGAGATGAGATGTCACAATGAAAAGACAATCAATGAAGTTGGAGTTCTCCAGAGGCCAAGTTTCTTGTTCGGAGGGTTGAGGCCACCCAAGAAACTTGACCTCCAGAGGACTCCCCTTTCAAAAAGTGCTACCACATAGACAGCCATGTCATTTTTTCATCCATGCTTGAAGTTCTCCACCGGACAAGTCTTGGTCGTAGTATAAATCCGGTGAAGAACAACATTTCCTTCAATCATATTGCTCCATTTCCCTACAACTCTTGACCGGTACACTTCTCCACCATAGTGTAAAGCGGCCCTAATGTGTCCCCTCCCCAATTGTATTGTCATGATGCTAAAGGGTTGCTAAGATTGTGGTACTAGGTGGGTGATTGATGCAAATGCGAGTGTCCAGTAGAGGTTAGAATTGAGTGACTAAGAGCATCCCCACCAATGAGTTCCGTACCCCTAAAGGTTTCGGGGGAGGACCTCAGATGCAGACACAGATACAAAAACTTCACCGCTCCAATCTTTTTCCAAAATCTGTATCTCTAAAATATACAAAAATCTGTAAAATTCTGCCCCAATTCTACTCATATAGAGAACTGGCAAGGTCTCATCCCTATACAGTGAAGCTTGGGACATCAACCACAGTAAATAGATAGGGATACAGAATAGCTGGTGGGGATGCTCTAACAGCATAAGGTTGTTCTACCTTACTGTATAAGTCATCATGTGATTTTATTTACATAATAATTACATAATTACATAACAATGATCGGATAACCCCCATTTCGTCCGGAGGTAAAATTTTCAGACAAGCTTGCATAGAATATCACCAGGTTGGGAACATGTCAGAGTGAAGAAGAAATTTTCTCTGCTGCTGAAAAACACCTGCTCCTGGCTTCACTACTTTGCATACGCTAATCTGCCATTTTTTTTACATGAATTACATAAATTACATGTAGGAATTCACCAAATATGTGGCAACTAAGAATACTAAAATTCGCTGTTTCACATTAAATGTCTGGTTACCCTCCACAATAAACGGTTATCACCTACAGAATTGACCACCTCCAGTAGCATTGGTACCTCCCACCCAAGCTTATGCACAAAAGAATCTGGATTCTTTTTTCCAAAGGTGTCGAGGCAGCTCCTCAAGAATGTACTGTCTAATGTTTCGGATGGAACTTCATAATGTTCAGGTTCTGAATGGAAAAGGAAGTCGTGTGTCACAGAAGCAATCACAAGCGCAAGAACGAGATCAAATCCGCACGTTCAATATCATCATAATCAATTAAAAATCCTCAGGTTTTCAAACTTCAGAAGCATTACGGATTGAACAATGGCAAAAAATCTCAGAACATAGAAACAATGGGAAAAACTTCAAATTTCAGCAGAGAAGTTCTCTTACGATAGTAAAGGCTCGGCCAAGAGAGAAGTTGGCTTTGTGTTATCTGCAGAGAGTTCTTTCACATGCTTTGGGATTTGAAGTGAAAGCGCTTTGAAACGTAGACCTTCTCTCGTTCCCCAAATCACAAGAAATAAGCCAATGAGAACTGAAGATGCTCCAAGTAAACTGCAACGAATACCAAGTGTTATTCTTATGCCACAATCTGGAAAAAGGCATGATCTCAAACAAAGCAGCTGTTTCATTACTTTACGAAGCTGGTTTCTGCAGTAAGTTTCATAAAGCTTAAATTCAGGATACACTGGACTTTACACTATGCTTTATCCCTTAAGTGCTCCGACGTCTATATTCTGGACAATAAACAGAGGGCTTGCAGGCGTTGTTTCATCCAATTACCTTCTCATTCATCTAATGTAACACTTGAATCTTGAAAAGACAACCTTCTTTTATGCCCAATTTCATGAAATTTTGGTAAATGGTAATACTGTACAAAGATATAAGCAGAATTTGAAAAAGGATTGAGGCGTTAAGGGGTTACCCCTTGATGTATAGGTTTTACTTGTACCAAAATTTCCAGTGTATTGAGGACTAAATCATATCTGGCTTTACGCTAATCCATCTTGCTTCAAGTTTGGCTATTAATTGAAATTCAACTTAAAGCTAAAGCTCAAAAATTTGATAATAATTAGTTTCACCTCAGTAATTCCATTATTTCGTGTGGCTAGAAGTGAGAACATAGAAGAGCACTACGCCAATAATGCTCAGAAAAGGGCTAATAATCCTAAATCATACCTGCCCATATAAAGCGCACTATGGAGGAAGATGGCACCAAAGACCGTGGAGAATATGTTATGCATTGGAGTGTAGGCCGCAATTAAAATTGGACCACTTTGATGATTTGCCCATGCTGCCAAAAAGAGGCACATCCCTGAGGCTACCATTCCCTGCAGATTACAATTGAGTATATCATAATATTCTTTAGAGGCCCCTGCTGCACCCAAAACCCGAATCCATCATTTTGGTTCTATCAAACGTGTAGCTAAAATTTGAATGCTGTCTGGCTTGCTTTCCTGCCCTTGATAACGTAACACAGAGCCAATAGAAATTGCTTCTCAAAGGCAAGGGTGATAAAGAAAGCCATAATAGAGTGAAACTGAGCTATGACTGTCTTAATTAGTTGCGAACTACCCAAGACATACAGTAGCCGATTGCATTAATCTTAACGTGGATAAGCTGTCAGGGATATGTACGATGAATAATCAACTTCTTCTGTAGAGAACATAGTGAAGATAAATCTTACGTCAATCTGCATATAAAATTCACCAAGGACTTACCGCATATACGGCTGCAAAGAGGTCTGGTCCAGGGGATAGAATCCAGGCTGAGGCATCCTTCACCCTGAAAAAAGAGGTGGTTGCAAACATGGAAGACCCTAGCAGAGTTGTCATGGACATCAATGTGAAAGGAGCGGGGAATCTTTTCAGTGCTGGAGTCTGCAATACTAACCGCAAATGAAATCATTAGCAGCGTATAAAATCGAGAACGACTAGCTCATATCGTCGTTACTCCCAAGGGCCTCAAGATAGAGACAATGCCATCTTATCATTTGATCCTGATTCATTCCAGAAGAGACGCTTTGCATTCGGAAGCTGACTACTAGAATTGATGAACAAATCAGATACACAAACAAATCATGTTGAGCTTGAAAAATACTAAGGTTTTGATAGTGGCAAGGGTTGAGGGGAACCTGTAAGTTGATGAACGAGCCGATACATATGCTACAGGAAAGCAGGCAGAGTGCACCAAGTCTCCACGTGTCAATTCCCCACCCTTGCAAAGCAGAGAACAAAGCCCCAAATGATACATTAGGAGGGGGGGGAGACATGGGTGTAGGATCTCCAAAAATGATAGGGCCCTTGTACAGAGTCAGAATGGTGGCTCCAGTGAAACAGAATAAAACGCCCAGCACTTTGGCTTGTCCATCTCTCTTATCAAAGGAAACTTCTTCTACCCTGACAGCATAACATGTAAATTCTTAGTAATAAGCCAGTTTCCTTGTAAAAATTCGCTAGTTTACCGCCCCATTCTTGAACCCCAATTCTTATTAGTGCTCTCGTGCCTGACCACAGATCATTTAGCAAGGCAACCCCAAACACCTGCAAGTGTAGATATACTCTGTTGCAATGTAATGGTACCCAAAAGGTGTCATCAAGCTGCAAGATTTTATTGAAAAGATGCTTGGATGTCAATAGGGTTTAGCAGGAACAAATGAATGCAAAGTTGTGCTGATGAGATCGTGACGGATGAAATCGTGACACAGTTAGCATTTAATATAAGAGATACATACATACACCTCTACCAGAAACTTACGGTCCTGAAAATTAGCAAAAGAGATGGAGTTACACAACTTTGTAGAACTTACCGGAAAATCATTGATATGAGGATTGCCCAGACTGGAACACAATTCAACATGATTGAAGAAAATATCACGTTTGTGTATTGCAATCCAAATAGGAAAAATGTCTGCTGCAAGTACACTCTGCAGATTTAACAGATTACTCAGATGAGTTTCAAAATCAACACTGCAGGATTAATACTATCCATAAAGACTTTATTACAATCCACGAAATGGGTATGAACTGCCAATAGTATTGTTTAGCGGTGCGAAGTGACTGTTAATTTAATGTCAACAAAGCATCGTATCAAGTTAATAGCTACCAATGTAATTTCAATTCAACCCCAACGATATGATGTGACTTTAATAATGTATATAATGTATCTGCAGAAATATATGCTTGTCACAGCCAAAATTAAAGATGCCACCTCCTAAGAATCTTAGACCAGAATTCGTAGGTATTGTTTATGTGAGTCAAATTGTGTGATTAAATCTCTTACAAATCTAAAAGGGAAAACGACGACAAAAGGTATGGACATCTAACATACCCAACAATTGCCATCGCCACGATAAAACCTGCAACTTCAAGCGTCATCTTCGGCCAGTGTTCTCTGCCATCCACAGCAAAAAAGCTTTAACCCTAAAAAATCATGCTCATACAATGCAACGTATTAATCAAAAACATGAATCTTAACAGAAAACCAAGCCCTTCACAGATTTCTAAAGTAGGGAGACACCCAAAACCCAAAATCACACACCCCACCAAAAAAAAACTTAGATATAAATTAACGGGATGTAATCCACCTAAACAACCAATTCTACTACAGTACTGGCACTGGGTCATCACCAAGAAAATTTTGAACCGTCATCACTTTCACATATGGTATCCAAATCCCGCATTCTTTAATGCGTTACAATCCTCTTTCATTCGCAAACAAGAACATGTTAAAATCCAACTGGATCCCCAATCTACAAGCATGCGGAGAATTGAGGTAGCAAGCAAGCCTAAACATCAATTCCACTACTGGTGTTAGGTCATTCCCAAGAAAACTTCATATACGGTACCCAAATAAACCCATTCTTTGCTGCGTTGAAATCCTCTTCATTCCCCACCAAGAACACGTTAAAATTCAACCAGTCTACAACTAAAATCCATGTGGAGAATCGAGGTAGCAACCTCTCAAAGACCGAGGCATAGAGAAAGAGGGTAAGGCATCCAATGCCATCCCGATAAGTGGAAAACAGAAAAGGGTCCACCCCCCCAGTCAAGGAGACTTTGGTGAGCACGAAATAGCCGCCATAGCCAGCGCCCACCAGAATCATCGCCAAATGCACCTTGCCTTTCTCAAACCATTCCAAGAACCCCATCTTTTCGCAAATTCACGAACAAGATCCTCCTCCTCTCAAGGTGCAGATGCTGGGTGGTTCCGAACTCAGACAATGCACAGAAAGAAAGGCAAGGCAACTGGGATCGCAGTTCCTTCTGGGTTGGATCTATAATTGGGGTGGGGTCGAGGAAAAATGACGTAAACTCCCAAAGGTGTTGAGTGATTCTCAGCTACAGTACATGGCAAAGTGTGTACGCCTTAGATTTGGCAATCTTTTGCCTTGTAGTCTTGGAAGTGGCAAAGTATTATATGTAGCTTTGGGACTTGCGCGTTGGATTTGTGAACTTCAAGGAGTTGCCCATGGCTTGCTTGCCACGGACAAGGTGTCGCTCCTTCTGTTTCTTCCGAGTTTCCACCTCGTGGACGTTCCTTGCATGGACCAGTTCAGTCGTGTTCTTTTGCAAAAGTGATGGCCAGCAAGTCTGGAACTGTAGCACAGCATGGTCGTGAACTGGGCGAACCTTTGGAACGTCAGACTTTAAAAAACATGGACACATGGAATCGCTTTGCCACCGAGAAAGCCTGAAGATAATTTGGGGGAAAGCTCACGTTCTAAGGTAAGTACACCTAAAATCAATAGAATAAGCATGGTTACATTATTACAAAGAAAAAGGTTTTGGGGGTTCATAGGCAACCAAAAGGGGATAGTAGATTCTCTTATAATGTATTTGTTGGGCACTTTATGAATAAATTTTTTAACCCATAAACAACACTGAGGACGTATGAATGACAAAGAACCTCTCCATGCGGGACAAAAGTGCAACTATTCATCCTCCAATCTTTGTGTGGAAAGGGAACATCTTCTACAATAATTTGACTTCCAATGAGTGCTTTTGCATTTTTTTTTTTTAAGCTAACAATTCACATGGGTCCAAAACAACTCATTTCTATAGTGACTAGCTCGTCATTTAAGGGTTAAAGTGCTAGAAATAGGTGTTTCAAAAAAATCAACACTAGACTCTCATGCATTGGAGGAGTACATTTTAGGCAAGAATATGTAGATGTGGGTTTTTAGGAAGGTTTGTATTGGTTTTAGGTATAGTTACCTTGGACTTTCTATAGATGTAGTTTTGAGGTTTCAAAAATGTGAGATTCTTAAAAAGTGGATTTTCTTTTCCTCAAAACCCAAACTATTTGTTCTAGACTCCATTTTTTTATTTATAGAATAGTTCATTTTTTCGGTGAACTTCATTTTCAAGACTTTTCATCATATGAATTTCTAGAAAAAAATCGTTTGCTTTACATAAAGTAGTTCTAAAGTGATTGAATGCATATTTTAGCAAGAAGTTAAGGTTCTTGAACTTCATGGTAGGGGATCCTTTGTTTCCCATGAATAAAGGCTCCTTTCACTATAGAAAATCTTGAATTGAAGCTTGTTCGTGAATTGTAGATCATTGTATAAGAGTTTGGAGACTTGAAGAAATCCTTATACAATGATCTACAATTCACTATAAGAATTTCACTATGACATTGGAGACTTGAAGAAACCCCAACCTTCCTAAATAAAAATGTTATGGATTGATTCACCAAGGAAGAGGGTTAAATTTCATTTGGACTTGTTGATTCAACTCCTAATTTTCTCCTTGGGAAAATCTTGAGAGCTTGTTGGTTAACATAAATGATTAAATATAAAAAACTTGAATTTGAATTTGGATTTGAATTAATTTCAAGAAGTTGAGAAATACAAAATCAATGAAATATAAAATAGGGGATAAATTTTTACATTTATCCACCAAAATAAAAAATTTGAAAATTTTGTACTATGAATTCACAAAGACTAGATGAACTCAAACCATAGCCATGGATCAAGAGGCTTGTAGTAGGAATTCCAAAGTTTCCTTAATATATAGTAGGGGTACCGAGTCAAAGTCTTTATATTCCCTCCCAAGTATGTAAAAAATGCAAAAGGGTGAAGCCATGTACTACATCAATGTAAGGCCATTTTATTTATTTATTTGGTAGAAAACAAGTTAAATTTTTAACTCCTAAGTGCTTAAGTCTTTCCAAGTGTGTTTTTCCTATGAAAAAAGAGTATGGGCTTATAGTTATCCCCATTGAAGCAAATTGATTTTTTTTTCAAAATCTAACCATATAGATGTTTAAAGAGCTTACTTATTAGTACACACACCAATTTTGAGTGCAAAATTGCATAAGAGTTGTGAGATTATAACAAGAAAAATGTACGTTTTCTATTTTTAATATAATGCCCTTCTCCACAATGTTTCAGAAATTTGCACATAAAAGTTTTTTGCGATTGGAGGTGACATGAACAACTTCAAATTGTGTTAGCACACTAAAATGCCCTTTGAGAAAACTTCATAGCACTTGAAAAGCTATTAACCCGTGAAGGTCAACACACGTCTGATGGATGCCAAAAAAAAGACTATAGACTGTTCAGAACCTCTTTTTCATTTTATTTTATTTTTATACAATCATGAAGACATTCACAATCATCATTCAAGTGCTCTAATGGCATCATTGAATGTAAGGTAGGATGCTCTAAAAGCGACCCTTTAAGAGCTGATTGCATTTTGGAGGAAGCTAACATTCATGAAACAAATTTCAATAAATTTTCATAAGAAGAAAAATGGAATTGGCATCCAACCCAAGTCATTTCATATTTTTTGGATCTCTGTGGAATTAGTTATGAATTTTTGAAGTTTGAAATGTAGTGGTTCTAAAAGCGACCCCCTCGTGAAATGTACGTCTTTGGTACATCGAAGAAAGCAGAATGTACCTCTGCAGCCAAATCGCTTTTAGAGACGGGTCTGTTTTAGAGCCACCTACCTTACTGTAAATTTTAGGCACCCAAAATTGTTTGTAAAAGTCACAAAGACAGTAATAGACCCATACTCTCCTTGCAACAAATTCTTGTAGGGCAGCTTGAAATGAGGGATTTTGTAGAGTTGTGAACAGTGAAGCCTCGCACTGTTCACAGCCCATGGTTATGAGCCCAACGTTTGAGGGTTAAACTCGTTACACAATCCACCTTGCAATTGTTGAGATGCAAATTTTTTTATAAGTATAAATCACAAATAACTCTAAATCAACACTTGCTTGTTTAAATTTTCAATGGTGAAAATCATGAAAACACTTTACTCTTTCTATTGGGACCATTTTCAAAGCAAATGGAAAAGTACAAGCTTTTAGATCTCAAATCAAGTGAAATTGCTCAAAGTTGGAAAATGAAGTAAAATCAGCAAATTTTACTCTTCCACTAATGGACACTATATGGCTTTGGAGACCTCTCAACAATCAAATATGTACTTTATTCAGTGAAAACTGAAAGTTCTCAATTGTTAACCCTAAAAACTGCCCAATTTCTTTTTTATAAATAGTCAAACGAATTTAACTACCCACTACAAAATGATCCTAAAATTTCAAATCGATCATATTTGGTCACCTAGGAATTGAGGGATTAAGGATCAAGGGGGCATCCACATTTATGGGGAATTTTGTTAAAATGAAACTCACACAAGGGAGTCACTTAGTGTGCATATTAAAAACCACGTGAGATCTAAAATAGAGTATATATAAATATATAAACATATAAATATATATATATATATATATATATATATATATATATATATATATATATATATATATATATATATATATATATATATGTTTATATATTTATATATTTATATGTTTATATATTTATATATTTATATGTTTATATATTTATATATTTATATGTTTATATATTTATATATTTATATGTTTATATATTTATATATTTATATGTTTATATATTTATATATTTATATGTTTATATATTTATATATTTATATGTTTATATATTTATATATTTATATGTTTATATATTTATATATTTATATGTTTATATATTTATATATTTATTTGTTTATATATTTATATATTTATATATAATATAGGGTGTGTAGAATTACATGTAGGGGATTATATCTAATATAGCGGGTTATGTTAAATACTGTGTATTAAATTTTTATGTAGAAAAAATATAGGAAGGCAATAATATGTGGAAAAAACAATTTTGTAGAGTAGGTGCTTAATGTCCTCAAAGAAAAGATGCACAAAAAATAACACATTATTTGTCCCAAATTATTCACGAACCTTGAATGAGGACTTGTAACTGCGTCAAGGGTTATTTGTAAAGTCCTTTAAAGTCCTTTAGAATTTGAAGAATCTATCATAAATTTTGCTTTAATATAATCTTATTGCACTCATTGTATTCATTAGAATATATTGTAGATGATTAGCAGTAATTTATTTGACACAACTAGAGTTCATTATTTATAGTTTGTGAATGTATTTGTTTGGCCATAGTACATTCATTCAAACAGATTGTATGCCAAAACACATTGAATGCCAATGTTCTATTACAAAGATTTCTATACCTTAGTGACATTTTGGACCATAATATTTCAAAAGCAATGATGTTTTAAACCCTTAAAGGATAGACGGGGGACTATGGAAATCATCTCTACGGTTACCATGTCAATCATTCACTTAAAAAATTGCAAAAATACTCATCGGGAGTCAAACTACTATAGAAGACCTCCACTTTTTATAACAAAATTTCAAGAATGAATAGTTACACTTCTGTCCTACTAAAGGATTCTTTGTCACCCATTGGATGCTAAACATCCTCCTCAACATTTTAGGTTCACTTTGGTCAATTTGTACCGATTTCTTTTGCCTTCAAATTCTTCTTATCCCTTTGATTGACTCGTCACCTTCTTCCAAACACCAAAATGATCTTTACATGTTTTTACATGTAGCAAAGTGATTTTAGTCAGTCATTGTAGCTATCAAAAACTAACCAAGTCCTATCAAAAGATTTTTATAGTGCTTGGAGACATAAAGTAGGAATTATCTTAATGCAACATTTTTAGTTCTCCAACTTAAATAATGGCCTATTTCTATGGCTCAAAAACACCACAACTTTTAACCAATGCAAGGCGAGGAGTATTTTTAAGCAACCAATGAAGGTTGAGACATTTTGTGCTCCAAGGGGGTCTATTTGACATTAGGAAAAATTTCAAGCCAAAACAAGGTTGCAAGTTCTGGAGGCAACGGTGCAATTACAGAAAAAATATATTATTTTTCATATATTTTATTTGGAAGCTAACGTGGCACTATTATTGTCATATCAACAACACATCAGATTGATGAATTTAAAAAAATAAATTAAAACCCTCTACAAGCCTTTGAATTCTTGTTCTGAGTGAGTTTGACTAGTGTTAAATATAGGCTACCCTTGAAAATTTATTTCAACTTAAAAAATTTGTAGAATATTATTAAAGTGTTAAAAAAATATAAAACCACCTAGGTTGCATTTTTCTTGAGTTGCTAATAACCTCATTAATTTTTGGTTATTTGACCTTTGAAATCGTAGGACAAAACCCATATTTAACTAATTATGGACAATTACACCATTTATGGACAAATTCGAAGTCCAAAATCACATAATAATAGAGAAATAAGTAATAGAAAATCAAAAAAAGGTGTCGGCGGGCGACCTACACATTGTCCATTTAAACTGGTTGTCCGAAAAAGTAGATTGAAGGACATTCCATTGGCTGTTAATAGAATCCAGAAGTCCAAATATAATTTTTGAGCAAGATGTACCGTGAGACAAGAGAAGAGACGCCTATAACCGTGACACACAAGAAGAGGCAGATCCCTTGAACAAAGTCCGCATTAAAATACCGCATGACTTTCCAATTGTGAAAAGGCAACACGCAGAAGACGTGTCAGCTGGTAGCCGATGAGAGCGTCGACATTATAATGTGAAGCGAAATCAGAGCAATGCATTGACAATCAATAAAGGGAAATTAGGCATTCGAAAAGCCTAGTAAGTAGAAGAAATTGTGAAATCGCCCATAGAGTAGGCACACTAAATTGATCACAAGAGCGCACATAACCGTTGTCATTCTAGCGATAGAAAAGGAGACTTGAGACTATGACGTCTGAGCCCCTGATAGAGGTAATACTGCACTCGCCGATACAGTTGGTAACTGTATCAGCGGGCAGCCGATAGTAAGACTACATCGAGAGTGCACAGAGTCGAGGGAGTTTCAAACTCCGGGATCGAGGTAGTTTCAAAAACGGATGCAGTGGAGCATCATAATATTAATTAAGAATACAGTACATATCCATTTCCATTCCATCACCAGGAAGTAGATGTCATAATCCGACTAGAAATAACTGTAAATGACGCATGAAGATGATGGACTTAAAGTTCTGTGCCATGAAGACGCAGCCTTGTCCTTCATATCGGCTGGCAGCCGACAACTCCGCCCAACTGCCAATTCATTGAACAAGTAGCGATGTATCGGCTGGCAGCCGATAGAACACATGAAGGTGAACGCGTCAGTCTTCTCCTTTGTCGTCAGCATCTCTGTCCTCCGCTATCCCCGCGGCCTCTAGATTCGCAATCGCAGCAACGACCGAGGACTCCGGAATAAGATGAGATGTCGGAGGTCCCTTCTTCGCATGCGAGGGCATCCTGTGCGAGTACAGGACAATGCGCACATGAACAAGCTGTGGAAGTCTTAGTTCTTTATGCCATCGTCGAGTCCAGCACTCCCTGGCGACGACCGCTTTACTCTCCCTCTTGGCTTTCATTGGAGTCCACCACTCAACTTTGAAAGTGCCATAGGATGGTCCCTGCGTCATGTTGACACACTCCAGTACCCGTCCAAGCCACACAGGGAGGTAATTATTGTGACAAGGTCGACAGAGAACAAAGTCCCCAAGGAGAACATCCCTGAAGGGATTAAAGCTCAACTTTGGTCTGTCCTTTGCCGGCCCGCAGAATGGAGTAGGTTCTGGGTCGTCCTCGGGAGTGGTGTCTATTGGATTGTTTGGATCCGCCCCTTCTTCAGGAAATGCAGCAGCGTGATCTCTTTTCCAATCTGACGTCGGCCAAAATCCCTCTTGAAGCACAATGGGTGTTGCGGGCAGAGGCGAACAAATCTCCGAATGGATTCGTTCCCAGTATACGACACAACCTACCATTTCGTCAGCATATCTTTTGTTTCTGGCCATCCTCGACTTCCAGAACTCGATGTACTTTGCGATTCCATTCTTGATGAAGGACTGCTTCTCATTGCATTCGCTAGCCCTTGCGACTTCTTTGTCAGCGTTTCGCTTCCTTGGGTTAATTTCGACGCTTCCCCAGAGTGCTTTGAACGGAACAGGTACCGGGTCTCCCTGCGGGATTTTCGGTCCCCCATCCTCGTCCGCTATCCACATTTTGACCGGTGGCCCCGGAGGAAGCCACAAAGAATCCCTTGTCCTTTTCTTGTACCTCATGACTAGCCATCCTCGATCATCTCCTGACTCTTCTACGTAGAATTTGAACAGGTGTTTATCCCCGAGTCCCACAATCTTGTTGACACCATTATGATGAAATCTCGTGAGGTATGATTTGAAGTCCGCCACTTCCTGAACAAACTCCAGGATGAAGGCGACAGTCTTCTGTGAATCCATGAATGCCTTCATGAGGTCTGCAAGGACGTAAGTGTTTTTCCTTTTGATCAATTTCGACAGATAACTGAAGTGCGCGTCAATGTCTTCGTGCGTATGTCCGACAATGAGAAATCCGACAGTGACCTCCTTGAAGATGCGCCTGGCTGTGAGCAATGAGCAGAATGCCATGAGAAACCTATTTTTATTGTCCTTGGCTGAGTTGTCTAGTTGCAAGAAAAGCTTCCTTGGAAGAGGAACATGTGGGCGTCCAGGCCCTGGAGTTCTTGTGAACTTGTCCGAGGCCGTCGGAATTGATGAGTTGCATCTTGACTTTCCATGCAGCAGTGCCTCGAAGAAGCTGTTCAGGGGTGGAGTTGAGAACAAGATCTTTGACTCTCGAACAGGTGGCAGCTCGAGAGCACGGAAGACCCTGCACAGCGACGATATGGTAAAATTGGAATCTCCTGGCCACAGTGATGTGGAGTAATGCGCATACGCGCCATCTCCATGTCCATGTGTGAGCATACCAGTACAGGAGATTGGAATTTGGCCGAGCCCTGCGGTGGCCTTGGTGATTCGTTGCATCCTTGGAATAGCAGTCTTGGTGGTGTCCATCTTGTCGTGAATGATGCAGAGGAACTCCGACGGGTTTTGCATAGACTGCGCAGTCCATCCACCGTATACATTTCTACATGTGCGTTGGTAATTGAGATGTCTCTCTCTGTCATCCACTAGCGCCTGCCACTCGTCACACCCTCTCGGATACTTTGCAATGAACTCTACAAGGAAGTCACACTCTGTACATTTGGAGAAGTTACTTCCCACCGGCTTGACCTCGACGTTCTGAAAATGAGCTTTCCGAAGTCGGCTAATGGCAGACTGGGAGACTGGCAACATGTTACAGATTCCATTGACCTGGGGGGCACATCCAGGTATATGAGACATGGTGAACGTAGAAAAACTATATCGGCTGCCAGCCGACAGCCCTGACCTACATAGACAAACCCACCGAAATAAAGGTACCTCACGCATGCACAGAATCTGCATTGAACTGGACCCAGTGCATTCGGATTGAGCATTATCGGCTGGTAGCCGACAGAAGTAATCGCGCAGTGCAAATGAAGGAGGAAGGAAACGGATACGTACATAATTGACTTGCTGACGCATGTGATCCCAGTTCATTGCTGAGGGGACTACCTTGAGATTGTCCACGCGTTTGTTTCCCACTAGTCTGAATTCGTTTGGCATTTGGTCAACATTGTCGTTGATAATCGTTGTGAGAGTTGCTTGAGCTTGAACGGTTTGCGGATGTGGTCGCCTGGCCCCCGCATTCCCGTGCGACCCGCTAACAGTTCCTCCAGTGGCCGCAGCCTTATATACATGATAGGCCGACCTTGAGACCCCGTGAATAAAGTACCAGGCATTCTCGCAAACATCGACATTTTCCAAAGTGATGAACTTCTTCCCTGGAACAGAACCTGGATGAAGCTGACTCTGGACGGCATACGCTGTTTCCCTCCTAGACTCGAAGTTGCAGGCATAGAACTTTCGTCGCAGACTTCTCGTGTGTTCCCATGGAAACGTCTGGCAGCATCTGAGCCTGCAGTACTTTTGGGAGCTGACTTTTCGTATGTCAATCTCCGACGTCTTTCTCTGCAATTTCGACAGTGTTTCAGATTCCTTGATAAGTACCCTTCGACGGACTGAGCGGTATGGATTCTTGGGTACTCCTTGCATTCCGTCGTCATCAGAACCATTGACCTCCGCCGCCTCCGAGCAGAGCGTGACAATTTCCGAAAGTAGCCTTCCCCTTCTAATCTTGCATGTGTCAACCTCCATCGCATAGTTGTCAATTGTAGTGCGTCATTGTCAGACACAAACATCACTCCCCCGTCTGAGTCTCCGAGGACCGCATCGTCGCAGGCCTCGTTTGGAAGGCATACTTGAATCATTGCCCTTCCAAAGATAGAGAAGTCGTCATTCAGAAGTTCACAGTATTGATTTCTCCAGAGTGGTGTGTCAGGGAAAGGTAGCCCCGACTGCATACCATCTGAGCTGCCTCGTCGTTCATTACTTCCTCCAGTTTGATTAAAAGCCTCCGAATCGACTAAGCTGTCGTCCGCACTAGGACCAGATCCAGAGTCATCATCGCTACTAAAACCATGAACATTGGGCATACGATCAGCGGACTCGTCCAATGAATATAGCCTATCTTCTCGATCATCTTCGTCTGATGCAACTCCAGGAATATCCGTGTGTTCTGCCTCTGCAAATTCCGGATGGACATCAGATGTGCTTCCACCGCTTTCCGAATTACCATCCTGAAGTTGTTGGATGAAATGATTCTGTGAGGTACCTATCGGCTGGCCACCGACAGGCTGTAGCACCACATTCGAAGCATGGAAAGGCCTGACCTTGTAACCACTCCACAGTATCTTGTACCCAACACAACGATTCATAGTGATGTAATCTGGAATCTCGCAGTAGGCAACCTGATCCTTGAATTCATCTAGGACATTGAGTAGCCTAACGACCACGAAGAAGCTGTGAGGAACCCGGAAGCTTTCCCAATAACCCTTCGGAGAGACTTCATTAATTACGCCGGATCCAGCATACCGAAGGTCGGTTCCAACAGTCAGCAGAAGAGCGACCTCCATATTAACAGTGAGTGACAGGAACTGCTGTATGGGTTTCTTATCCGTGTTCACATGTATCGGCTGGCGGCCGACACCAGTAGAGGTAGACCCTTCCGATTCAACATGTGGATAAAGATTGCTCGCCTCCCAGAGGATTGACCTTCCCGTGCAATTTCTGAGGAAGACCAAGTCTCCCTCAGGAAATGGAATTTCCATGTCCAGGTTTTGTGGGACGTCAAGTACATGGACACGGACAAGGTTGGGCTTCCCATTCATCCATCCCTCCACGACAGCCCGCCCAGCATAGTACAGTCCTTCTAGGGTTAGAGCGACGACAACTCCCTTCCGCAACTTCAGTCTTCCCGAGTTTCCAATTCTGGTAAACGTCTCGATTGCAGTCATGTCGTAGCCTGCAGACCCTTCTATTATGTCAAAGACTACGGCGCTTTAAGCAGTGACGACTCTGGTGAAGCAATCAGTCCTCAGAAGAACTTATCGGCTGGCAGCCGATACCCTAGAAATCAATCAAGAAGTTGACCACTAATTTCCGCACAACGGCAACTAGTTCTCTCCCTGTCCTCGTTACTGCAGATTGTATCGGCTGGCAGCCGACATGGAAGCTGCTTATCGGCTGCCGGCCGACAGGAATGACTGTACGGACAAGTTCTTGATCCTATGACGTACGGATGCCAACCAGAAATCCATTCCTGAGCCCATCATTCAAATCAGATCCTGCAATTTCAATAAAATGCCCCAACCACCTGAGCTAAATGATGCTAAAAATGATATGAATCCCTGACAGTTTGTTTCCTCCAATAAACCAAAATACGCCCTGAACTACTGGGCTCTGTGTCATGGAATGCACCCCATTGCAACCGTATCATTCACTAGATTGCCCTGCATCCCACTGGAAACTGCTGCGCTATTGTGCATTCCACTGCAATCTCTGCATTCCCCTGCAGCTCGCCCAGCATTCCACTGCATTCCACTGTTGCCTAAAAGCATTCAAGACTGGTAGGCTGAGAGCCTGGAAGCAGCAACCCGAAATAAAAGACTGAACTCCTCCAAGAATTGAACCTAAGTGAGGAGTGGAGAGAAGCAAGTTGGCGCTTGAAATTTGAATTTGCATGAGGATGAATTTGTTCTGATTACAATAACGACTTGAGCGTACGTCTGAGGATCAAGAATCGAAACGTACGCACTTCTTGCAATGAGTGATCGTTACTGCCATGTCCTTGGGTGGATGTAAAGCACTGGATTTGGATGAATAATTAGTAACAGATGAAAAACCTGGATGAATGGTCATGATTACCCTCCCCGGCTGGCAGCCGTCACTTCAGTGAGGAGAGGGGGTATACTCCCCTGGCCACTTTCATTTCTATTCATTTTTCATTTGCCTCACTTGCTCTCGCTCTCGCTCTCTCCCTCTCTCTTCTTCCCATTCATCTTCTCCCTTTCTCTCTGCCGCGCTTTCCTTTTTTGTTTTGGGCTCGCAGCCGACACGCCTCCTTTGAGTTGCAGTCTGCACAACTGAGGACACCATTGCAGCCGATACGAGTTCACGCGCGGCCGATACTGAGAGCATCTGAGGAGCCTGCATCTATCAAGCAGCCGACAGATTGGAGTGGCCAGCCGATACGGGAGGTGCCTGCAACGATGGAGTCGTCAACTCCCGAGACTGTCAGGTATTTTCCAGATCACTGTGTTGGCTGGCAGCCGATACATTTTGAATCATCATTTGTCTTCATTATATATTCCTGGAGTGATTTCGTGTGGTCTTTGTTTGGAACCACAATAGAACCTTGTGTCGGCTGGCAGCCGACACAAGGTGCACTGGACGTTGTTATCTGGATACCAAACCATATCGGCTGGCAGCCGATACACTGGGCGCTCTTTGAAATGCACTACATAGTTCTGTTGGCTGGCAACCGATACCTTTGCTGTTTGCTCAAATTTCGTCGTACTACTATGCAGGAAACCGACTCTGCTGAGTCGACTTCTGGGAGAGCGAATTGCGGACTCACCAATAGTGGCAGACGGGATTCGTCCAAGCGCTACCTGGAAAGCGAATTCGGGCATCCAAGAATGGGGACTGTGTTGGAGGGAGTTACCAGACAGTGATGTGCACATTGTGTGTTCCTTCAAGCTAAAGGGAAACATGATGCCGGGCCATGGCAATGTGATATCAGTGATGGCCATGGGTGAGAACGTCCATGTCCTGATCTGCCTTCATCCGATCCGCGAGCCGGATGCAGCGGCGGACTATTTTGCAATGGAGCTGCCATTCAGCACATGCACGGAGGAAGCATATGGCGAGAAGTCTATGACAATGGGCATGACATTTGAGGGAGCATCGCCATTTGATGCTCATGACCTCGTCCAGGGGTGGAAAATTCTAAAGGCGGAGAGGGACGACAAGAATACGCTCATCCACCGGGACCAGCAGAAGGGCAAGAAGAAGGCATCTGCGGGGCGGAAGAAAACTTTGAAGCCGACAGCAGCTGAGGACGACACTGCTGAGGTTGAAGCTGGATCCCCAAGCAAACCCAAGAGGAAGGGCAAGGGCAAGGACAACCCCAACAGGGTCATGAAGCTTACACTGGACGAGGCACTGGTTCGGGGAAATCACCTCACCACGAAGACCAAAGAGAACGAGGTGACCGCCATCTACCAGGCGCTAGAGTCGGGGCTGACGCACGCTTTCCCATACAAGAAGGAGTGACTTCCGGGCGTCATTTCAGCAGACAAGCTGCACATCGCCCCCGACGAGTTGAAGTACCGCAAGATTGCGAAGGACCGCCTTGGTCAGGTATTTTATCGCAAGTGTTTGCCCTGACCATGTCTCTCATCCGTTGTGTAGTTGGTCTGTTGGCTGGCAGCCGATACTTTCTGCCGTCAATACTAACAACGCTGTCTACTTCCATATCAGGTGAAAACAATGTACAAGGGGTATGGGTCCATCAGGAAGAAGCCCGAGATTCATGGCATTCCTCTAAAGCGAGCACCTTTACCAACTGACAAGGGTCTCGATGCGGTCATGGATAGTTGTCCGCCAAGGATGGAAGTGGTGTTCGTGAATGGTGAGTCAGTGCCATGGTAGAAGGCACCAAATGTGCACTGGTACATTATTGGGGGGCAGCATACGATGACGGCTTGTAGGGAACTTGCCGAACAACACCCCGAAGGCTCGGACGCAAGGAAGGATCTCCTGGAGTTCGAGGTGATCCCCGTATTCAGTAGGGACCCAAGAACTCTAGTCCGTGTATCCAACGCCTTGAACTTGAACATTGCGGAGAAGGTCGCCAAGGAGACCTTCCGATCCTGTGCCGAGATGGGAAGGGCGGCGTGGGTTAAGGCCGGCTGCCCGGAGCCGCATCGTGGTGGAGGAAAGCCTTTGCCAGATTTTGAGGTACTTCTCTTTCACTTTTGTTTTCATGATGACTCATTCTCAACAGCATCTCATTGTTCATATTACTATTGTGTCAGCTGCCAGCCGATACCAAGGCATTACAGTCTTCCATTCTGTGATATCTGGAGCCTGCTATATGTCGGCTGGCAGCCGATACCATTTTGCATTAACTCATTCACCTGATTTGACAATTGTCCAGGTAGCGAAGCTGAACGTCATGGCGCACTTTGTGGACGAAAAGGTGTCGTCGAAACTACCCCTCATTTTTGTGAAAGAGAATACCTGGGAGCTGTGGACCGAAGTATTCGACGCTTGGGAGAACGGCGAGCTCATCGGCGATGACGGGAGTATTCCGAATTCCATTGTGAATAGGAAACCCCTCACACACATCACGAAGACTGATCTGACGCCAACACTGGGACTCCGAGACTCCGATCTCTGTGATCTGGTACGGGACATCCTGGATCTTTGAGTCAGCATTAAGAACACGGTGAAGGCCAGGTCGTCAGGGAAGGAGACACTCTACGACTGGTGCCGGGACAAAAAGCTCGACCGGGTCGTCATGAACGAGATCATGTGGACCAGGAAGAAGTACCCTCTCCCATGCAAGGATGCTGCATGGGTCCCTTACTCAGACGAAGCATGGCAAGAACTGGCAGGCAAGGAAGGATATTCAACTGCAGTCGTCCGGAACGTGTGGAAGGACGTGAAGAAATTCACGGACGGAAATGCCTGGCTGACGGGGCGGGCAAACCCAATGAATCCAACGACGGACAAATCCACAGACGGCTTGGCCCCAGGGGTATTCTTCACGACCTTGATGGAGTACGCCACCATTAATGTGAATCCAGTCCAGGAAGTGGAATCCGAAATCATGTTCGACTGTCGCGTAGGCGAGTCTATGACCGACGTTGTTGAGTACGTCCGCGGCCATCAGAACCCAAACGGTCTGGTCATTGGTGAACGCAAGATCGTCGTCGTCTTCGGGTACACCGAGGGTGGGGAAGACATTGCTGTCAACAAGCACGACTTCCTCGACATCGCCGCGATTGCACAAGCTCCACCGGATGACAACGACCTAGATGCACCAACATCGGACTCATACATTCCATTGCCCATGCTATTCATAGGCAACTTCCGATTTAGAGACTCAGTGGCCTTGGCAGCTTATTCCAGTGCATCGTCGTGGTACTTCCACACGGTTTACTACCAGCCATCTCCTCGCGGTGGCTTCATCAAGGGCGACCTGGAAGCGAAGGCCATGGTCACATTGTCGTTGACGTACCCAAAATCGGAGTCACGACTAGACATGTTACGACTGTTCAAGTGGTTCACGGGTATACAGAAACCGCTTGATTGGTTCTTCCAAGACGCCGAAGGCGAAGTCGAATGGAATGCTGGATCGTGCGGGGTAGGGCACGCACTTCTAGAGCAACTGCTGAAGTCCACACTCAAATCGAAGGTCGCCACAGTCATCAACGTCTGGGGAGGAAGAAACATCACGGAGATTGCTTTGGTAAGTCCATCTCCCACTCCGGATCAAGGGACTTAATATTCATTCTGCTCTGTTGTTTCTGTCGGCTGCCAGCCGATACCTGACTTCATTGTTCTTCCCTTGTTTCTGTCGGCCGCCAGTTGATACATAACTTACTTGATTGCTCTGCTGGTGTTGTCCAGAGGAATGGCCGATCCGTTGTAGAATTCGTTCGTGACGAAGGCGGCATATCGAAGGTACATGACCGGGTCAAGGGGATGAACGTCATAACGGCTTTGCAGGTGGTACCTTTTCACTCTTCCACTGTTCAAGGTAACGAGACTGTTGGAGGATCGACTGCGGTGTCGCCACGGCATCCATCGGAATCTCAGCAGCCTCCGACAGTCCCATCGTCCCCTTACACTAGCCAAGACAACACTGGGACTAGGCACATTCGGGAAGGAAGCGGGCAGCACGAACATCCGGCAACTCCTATCCGCCCGATCGTTTTCAGTGATTCGGAAAGCGATGTGTCTGAGCACGAAGGACTCATCCGAAGGAACCGCGATGACAAATCTGCTGGACCTACTCCGATACGTCCTAACTCACCCGATCCGATTCCGTCCCCAGTGCGAACGGAAACTACGCAAGCAGCCATGGTGGTAGACTTGCATGCTGTCCCGCAGTCCGAGGAGATCATTAGGTCAGGAGCCGGGACCCAGGATATTACAACGACTGGACCTCACGCTTGGCCTTCATTGAATCCATGTTCCTCTGGCATGCCTGTGATCGGGTCTGAGGTTTCTGTCGGCGGGCAGCCGACACTTGCGGAGTCTGCACAAGGTGAGCCACGAAGAGGAAGGAGCAAACAACCCCCTCAGGAGGTCAATACGCAATCTATGGACTCCCGTGGATCCAGACGTTCAAAGAAGAAACGAAGTCGGCATACTACACAGGATGACGAAGGCGTGGCGACCGGGGACTTGCTTGAAGTCGACTTCCCAAACGAAGCGCTGTCACCCGTTCCAGAAGGACCGTCTATGTGAACCCGATCAGGAGGTTCGTAGGCGATAGTCATCTTTAGGAAAATTTGCGTAGTCGTTATAATAAATATATTACAGATAGTTCTGCATGGCTACGGCTTGTTCTTCAAGACTTGTCAATGTCAGCCACTACCTCTGCAGACTAGAGTACTTCTAGAATGTGTCGGCTGCCAGCCGATACATGTTACTGTTGTTCGGTTCGTGTCATTGTATTGCATCTCATGTGTTATGTACTTCATTTCTCGTTGCAGATTCTGGTTCTGTATCAGCAGGGCATCATGACAGGATGAGGTCTAAGCGCGTCGTGGAGTCGAACGAACCGACTGTCGACGCTGTAGCCAACACTTCGATTCCGCTAGCTCCACAGGTAGTGACTCAAAAATTGTTTCTGTTCCTCGAGGTCCCTGGAACATTAATGTTCTACGAGCCAGGAATTATCAAGTTGAAGAGTGTCACTCAGAGGTCTTCTATCAGAGACAGACCTGGGCTAAGGGAATTTCTCCAGATCTGTCGTAGTCAGGACATCAAGACGGTCTTCTGGTCGGATCAGCCAATTGACAAACTACATCATCGCCTAGGCAATATTACGTGGAAGGTTCCTGAGCTTTTAACGGACTATCTCGCCTACGGGCAGGAGTATTGTGACCTAAGCGCATATCGGGATCCACAGAATCCCGGAAAACCGATTTTCTTGAAGCGTCTGGCACGGCTTCTTTGCTTACCACAGTTGTTCAATGCTGGGGCAAATATAGACAATTCATTGATTGTCGATCATGTTCCCTACAGAAACATCTTAAATCTGCCGTATAGTGCGATTCATCCACCTCCTTGTACAATGTACTCGGAGGCGAAATTGAAGGGCGGTAAACTCCCATGGCTCCAGCAGACGATGATTCCTTTCCTCGAGGGGTTGTTGTCTTCTGGGATCTCGGTACCAGAATTTTGCGAATTGAACGAGAGCATAGGTCAACCGCGCTGCATGCCTGGTTCTACGCTGCACAATCTATACTCTGAAGTGACTCCCAGCTGTCAGAAGGGCTTCGAGGTGCCCTACATGGAGGAGGAACTTCAGGCTATAGGAGCTACTAGCGAACGTCGCACGTGAACCTTCACCAAGATAACACTTTTTTGTATCGGCCGCTAGCCGACATAGTATTTTATGTAGTGTACAGACTTTGTAAATATAGCGGATATCTTCTAGGTTTTTTTAAAATTTTGTATATTAACAATTTTTAAGCGATCAGCTGTAATAAAGGCATTTATGCCAGGCTGTCCAGCTATATTAGGCGGGTATGCGATTCGCTCTCGAAGAAATCAAATGCTTCCTTCGAGAGTTTGATCGATCGGGCGCGGACACTGTAATCAGGTGATATGGGTGATACTGTGCAGCCGCTGGATCTCCATTGCGCAGCCTCTGCTACACGTAATGAAATAGTCGCAATGTCTGTTTGAATCTTCTCCTCACAGACAATGTCATTACGTGTAGCAGAGGCTGTGGAGTGGAGTTACACCGGTTGTACATGATTAGCTGTACCACACGATTACGGGGTTGTGCTTTACCTTCAAACTCTTTCAGGATGCATTTGATTGCTTCCTGATCGAAATCGTGATCTGTCCGGAAATGAACGGACTTATGCCTTTCATATCTAAAAAAGCTGTGTCCTGACTTCCGTTCGTCTATTCATGATTTATATGGACTGTAGTGCTCAATGCTTCTGGGCACTTCAATGTATCGGCTGCCAGCCGATAAAGGGATTAGCAATCTTCTCTTTGCACATCAATGTGTCGGCTGCCAGCCGATACTGCAGACTGCAATCTTCTCTACATGCAGTCCTGTAACATTGCGTCATACATTGCACGCATGTTTCAGGAATCAACAAACGGGAATCCGCATGTGCTCAAGAAATGTGTGGTGCTCTGTGTCACGGGACTGCTCTGCTTCATCGACACGAAAATCAAGGTGGATAATTGGGACCCTTTCAGAAATGTTGTCAAACGCCCAAGACTCGGAGGATTGTTCACCACATTGTTCGAAAAGTTCCATGTCGGGATATGGTCTAAAATGCCAATGGATGAACTCCGCCCTTTGCTGGCTCACCTACTTCCGAAACATGTCACAGACAAACTGGCGTTTGTATATGGAAGAGAGTACTGTGAAGATAGTCAAAATTTCCCCTGGTGCTATAAGACGCTCGAGACTCTTTGTAAGAAACGCCCCTCAAAAGATACTTGTTGCGTGGACCAAGTTCTCATGGTCGACGTCAACCAGGTTTCGTTGCGAAGGACTCCTGATACGGCGTGCTACCTTCCATACCCTTTTGTGGGTGAAATGGGCCTACCGAATAACAGCAAAGTTATTCCAAACATTTCAACGGACATTATTCCATTCATATATCCAATGTACGAGCATGAGTCGGTCTCGGAATACGTCAAAGTATCCAAAAGGCCGGGTCAATTGCACTACGAAGTGGCACAAGCAATCAAGTACGGGAAGCCTAATTGGGAGGGCTTATTCTGGTAGCGAGTTCACGCTGCTATCGGCTGCCAGTCGACACCCGGTCCGGTTCAGTCGACGGATGGGGAATTCAGGCCACTGCCTCATGGAACCATGACATGCAGTGACGGTTATGGCGAACCGGCAGATCAGCCACAACTCCTACGTCATGGAATATCTGCGGGTCGGGGAGAACTACATAATCAAGGCTATGATGCTGCTATACCGATGTCTCTGGATTTTCATGTAGTCGCGGATATCGGCTGCCAGCTGATACTCTTAGATTGTCTACCTATTACTCATGTAATCAGTTCCAGGCATTTGCATAGCTTCATGTATAGGTAGAAAAAGTTGGCCGTTCTGGGTCGCTTTTACAGTGTACGCAAATTAGCGAGTACTGCATGTGGGATTTTCTGAATGCGCAGGAGTATCGGCTGGCGGCCGACTTTGTTATTTGAATTTCGAATTCAATCATTCACAGTTCCCGATATATAGCGAATTCGAAACTATGTATTGGCATTTTTTTTATATATTATGCTTTATCATTTTTGTTCATTGCTTATTGCGTGGACCAAATTTCGAGCAATGTTTTATCGGCCAGCGGCCGACTTATTTCTGGACTATGAAATTGTCCATAATTAGTTAAATATCCGTTACAAAAAAATATTGCTATTAGGTGATTCTACCTTAGAGTACCTTTCGGAGGAATTATATCTTGAACCTTAGGGTGGGTCTCAAAGTCTTAAAGAAAGAGGTTTGGTCTCCAATAAAGTTAGCAGAGGTGCATCTTGCAATGATTACAGGATTGTTATAGAGGAGTTTTCTTCTTCATCTTGAATAATGAAAAAATAATGTATGCTCCCTCAAAGTTGCTAGAATTGCAGTTGGTATCTTATAGCATATTCTAGCCAATGAAAGAAGTGAAATTTTATTCAATACTTGCATTTGCATTCTAAGAAAAACAATATCAAGGATTTGAATGTGGCATGATGACAATTATATACAAATTAAGTATGCCAAAACACTTTGAATTAAGTTAATGTGGGAAATCAAGCTAGATTTCATCTCCAAAAATCCTTTGGAGATTTAAAACCTTCAATAAAAATTATGAACACATTTCAAGGAAGAGTTGGAAAGGACATTTTCTTTGACATTTTCAACATCCCCTTTGAATTTTGTCCATGCCTTTTTTGCAAAGGTTCATAATCACAAATGGATTTTTGAAGATGAAAGTTAAATTTTTTTCTCAACTTTTCTTAGTTCACAATTTTTTGAAAAATATTATTTTACTATGTTGAAATGAAGTTTGAAATTATACTTTGAACACAATTACTACTTTTTGACACCAAGTGGTCAAGGTCTCATTTTCAAATTATCCCATATCCTTTGAGGGTTCATGATGGACAATGGATTTAATTATAAAAAACAACCTCTCCATCCTACAATCTCATTAAATGTCAGTGATGAATTCTTTTATGTTTCCATAAAAAACTTCTTGATGTGATAGTCTTTGGACATTACATTGAACTTTCTTACTAACATTGGACAATCTTTTGGCAATCGGATCATTCGGTTTTCATGATTTTATGGCAATTATCATTATAATTTCCTGAAATTATGATATCTTCAAAAAACAATTAATTTTTTCCAAAATTGAAAGGAATTACATGAGTATGCATAAATTTACCAAAAACATTTACTGGATACAGACTTTGTATGAAGAAGAAATAGGTGGCCAAAGTTCACCATAATCCAAAAATGTCCGGAATTTGAACTTTGAATTCCTCCCAAACATTCAAAACACCTTGGATTGGCATGAAAATTTTACCACAATAACTAGACTTCAAGGGTAACAGAATCCAACAATTTCTTTTATTGAAAACAAACATTGGATAAATGAGATACAAACCCCCAAAGTTGTAGCCATCAAAATGCAGTTTGGTGAACCCAAATTGAACCTCTGAACTTTGAATGGATTCCAAAAAATCAATGCATCTTGAATTAATCTGAAAAATTTACCACCCAAACTAGAAGACAAAGCATAGATTCTTCAACAAGTTTTATTGGATTTGGATAGTAGATGCAAAAGTTACAGTACTTCATTGGACTTCCAGACTATGTGAGGATACTTTTGGTCCCCTTGGGCGGTAAGGGGTTAAGGTAGTATGCTCTAAAAGTGCCCCTATCATTCAAATTTCCCATACTTATAGATAGAGAATGGAGATGAGGTGATCCTTAACCCCTAAATGCTCAAACTGCGTTTTTTGACAACATAGCGATTTTGGGCAGCTCACTACAAATGGAGTTTTTATTTTTTTACTTTGAAATTTTCACACAGCATGTGTTCGAGGAGTAGCTTTGAGGCCCAACAATTTTCATAACTTTTGACTACATGGTTCAAAAGTTATTGTATAATATGTTGTTTTCAATGCTCGGCGGGCAGTCCGGGCAGCAAAAAAAACTTCTTGAAAAATCATTTTTTTTAAAAATTAAAATTTGAAATTGGTTCTCTAGATCTATGTATACATGAAAATGTTTGAATCATTCCATTTGGATAAATGAGATGAAAGTTATGAGAGTTTGAGTTTGCGGGTAGTTTAAAGGTAGTTATGGATTCTCTACTCTAAAATAAACTTTGAAGTCTTTTATTTAACTCAATTTTCAATATTTTTGAAAAAAAATTGAAAAAATGGATTCAGATTGTTTATCACAATATTCCAACCATTGGGATTGGAGTTTTTAAATTCCAAAAATAAATTATTAACAATTTGGTATTTTGAATCATTTTTTACTCCTTTCTACTTATTGTTTTTTTTCTATATGTTCTACAACTCCAAATGATGTGAAATTTTTCAAGCATGTAGCCAACTTGATTTTCACAATGAATCCAAAGAGTAACAACCATTTTGAGCATTTTTGTATATAAATATGACCTTCTGAAGCGCAGCTGCCCGTTTTTTGGCAGGGTCAAAAAATGAATTTTAGTCATTTCAAACACTAATATCTTGCAATCTACAAGGTGGAAAATTCTGAAATTTTTTCCACATCTTTTCAAGATAGTTAACTACAAGATCCTACGGTTACATGTTTCCAAAAATTCTTTAAAGAAAATAAATTGGATCTTGCACTAGAAATGGCAGTTTTGGAGCACTTTTGTGAAAACATAGTCAAATTCATTTAGGGGTTAAATGGAACACTTCAGCAATTGAATAAATTAAGGAAAATTTGTTTTTCGATTGCGAAAGTCAATCATTGTCTTTGATTTTTGCACATCTCTTTACAAGTTGCAAGTGGAAGGATTTGAGGAGACCTATGGTCACAAATAGGTGCCTATGCTCCAAATCCTGGAAATCTTGTAAGTAATTCAAAAATGCTTGGAAAAATACAAAACCACTTGTGTTAGGTTCCACACCTAGTTCTACTTTTCTTTTTTTGATAAATGTTCTAAACATATTTTTGTCCACAAAAACCTAAGAAAAAGGCAGACCAACCCTTCAATGGTCGCTTTTAGAGCATACTGCCTTAACCCCTAAATGCTTGAGGCACCAAAATGTGATTTCAAAGAAACTTTGAAGTTAAATAAAACCTTACTAAATTGCTATTTTTAATAGTATACATTTTTGAAAGGTTCTTTACAAAGTCTAGTTTTAGCACCAATAATCCAATTTTGAAAATGAATGATATGATTTTTCTATTCAAGATTTAATGCAAGAATACCCATTACAATCTTGACTTTTTGTAGTGTTGAGGACTCTTGGAAATGAGTCTCAAATACTCTAGATCTTAGAGAAAAAATCACAGCAGAAATTCATTTAAAAAAAATTAGAGAGTAGATTTTCAAAAGCAATAAATTGATTGGGATTATGCTTGTTAGTGGCGAGGTTAGTGGCCCTTGAACCTCATATTTTTTTTGTGACCAATTTTTTAGATTTGACATGCAAAAAGAAAACTCAAAGATTTTCATAGTTTTAACGCCCTTTTAATCAAACATTATAATCTTTCAATCCTTAAATGATATTGTTGTATTTTCTTTTCCTATATGATTTCTAACATGTCTAGTTTGAATTTGAAAGGTTACAGCATTAGATGTTTTTGGGGGTGGGGAGGGCCGTTTCGGGCCTGTTCCCGACCTTGATCCCCTGGCAGTTTTGGGGAACAGCCGTTCCCGAGCCGTTCCCGATAGAACATTTTTGAAAAAAATAAATTACATTCTTGAAATGAGAAAAAAAACAGAAAAAAAAATTAAAATTTGCCGATGTGGCAATCGCTCGACCACATCAGCAGGCAGTTCGCAGCAGTTCGCAAGGAGTTCGCAGCAGTTCCCAAGGAGTTCGCAGCAGTTCCCAAGGCCTGATAACTCGCGGCCCTCCACAATGCTGGAAACCCATCTAATGTTTAAAAAAAATTGATTCAACTTATCAAAATGTTGACTTTTTGTTTAATTTAGTACAATTCCAAGAGGCTCAAAACACGTCTTGGGCATTTAGGGGTTATAGAGAAGGAGTCTCAAAGTGACAAAGTTGCATTCATCATTAAAAAAAGTAATAGATTGTAGGGAATGTGCTTTTGGCTTGATTTTGACTTTTACACCTTCAAGGACTGGTTTGAGGGAATCAAACGATCTTACCCATCATTTGAGATTTGAGAATTCTTTTTATCACAAGGTATAAAGGAAAAGTGTAGCTTAAAACGTTTTGTTATACATATGTAAAATATTTCTACAGATAAAATCTCTTCTAGACATATATAGGACCAAAGGACTCAATTATGTGATTAATAATTGTCTCAATCATAGGATGAAAACTATTTCCATAGAATTTTTTTTAAAGGAAAAGTAAACAAGCATTTTTTTAACCTAGAGATGCAAGAACTCTTGACCACTAGATTACTTCATCTTACTTCATAATTTGGATTATTGTAAATTACAAATGGCAGTTACTGCCAGTTCTGGGCACATAACCTTATATAGATGAGAAATTTTAATTGACGGAGTGATTTTATCCTATATGTTGTCAAAAAATTCAACTAATTGGTTATTTTTTTAACTTATGGTATTCATTCAATGATATCTTATCCATTAAATATTTTTTTATCCTACAAAAAAAAATATTAAATAAACACATGAATTTTTTTTCTGCTATATATGGGAGCACTTTTAATTGCTAGGTGTTGGACAATAAAAGGTGCTGGATTAAAATTTTAATCATAGGAGTAATTTTTATCCTATGTATAAAAGAATTGACCTACATGGTTAACTTTCAACTTGTAGGTGAAATGATATTTTATCAATTGATTATTTCTTATCCTACATATGGAAATTAAATTAAATACGAGAGTCATTTTCTCTACTTTGTATAGGTTGAAGAAAGGCTTTAAAAAGTATGCTCATTTCTAGTGGAAATAATCAAGTATTTATGTTTGGAAATCACAATTTCAAAGTTTGCCAGATTAGTTTTAATATTCATGTGTTACTTATGCATTGTGCTACAACTGTAAGATTTTTAAAATTACTATTGTTCACACTAATAAATTCAATGGTGAATTTTATGAGCTTCTTAACATTATCATTTTTCTCTTTTAGTTTCAGTTATTTTTATTCATTAATTTTTATTTAACCTTTTATTTTCTACTTTAGTTAAAACTAGTGTGCCTTGTGCCATTGCCTTAATATAAAACACTACACTTTGAAATGCAATATCTTTTTTGGTACGAATTGGAACGCCATGAAACCAAGTCTATGCATCCCTCTTCGTTGAAGGCTTTTCAATGATACAAAGAATGCAATCAGGGGACTCACAATCTAAGAGATCTCACTACAACAAACAAAACAAGCAAACAATCTAACTTAAGGTATACTAGTGTGCCTTGTGCCGTTGCCATAGCTACAATGAAAGTAAAAATATATTTTTTAATTTGAAATTCTTTAAAACTTTGAAATTCAACATCTTTCACTGTGTAGTGTGAAAGATTGCATTTTTGGTACAAATATAAATCTTTATGCATAGAAGAGTGCAAGGTCTTTGTTTTGTTGCATTTGGATATGCCATGTGAAAGTTACGTTTTTTCCAAAATAAAAGATAATTTAATTTAATTTTCTAAGTTAAAAAAATTCACAACTTTCACAAAATAGGTCTAAATGCCACGAAATTGGCACGAATAGAAAGATTTATGGACGAAGGAGCAAAAGCATTTCGTTTTGTGGCATTCGGACATGCGACATGAAAGTTATGATTTAAAAAAAAAAAAGATAATTTAATTCAATTTCCAAATTCATAAAAACTTTTGAAATTCAATAACTTTCACACCATAGGTCCAAACACCATGAAACAAAGTTTGGGCACCCCTCCTTGCAAAGAGCTTTCCAACGGTACCAAAAACACCACTAGATGCCTCACGGTTTCTTAGATCTCAACGTATGAAACAAAACAAACATAACAAAACAAAACAAGCAAAACAAAACAAAACAACAAAATGGCTTAAGGTATAGATAAAAGAGTATATCATTGTACAGATTTAATTCTCTTACTTTAAAAGTAAAAGACATTGTTTTAAAAATAAAAATTCAATTTTACTTTGATCTTTTACTTTGATCATTCTTTTACTTTAAAAGTAAAAGACAATGTAAAAATCCAATTTTACTTTGACCTTTTACTTTGATCTTTTACTTTGATTTTTATTTAAGTATAAGAGACTCGTATGTTTTGTTTACTGTAGTGCAACATGTCAAGCATCTAAATGCTTAATTGTGTTTTTATTCGATTTTCATTTTGTTAATAATAGTGCATTACATCAGTTCACTGGATAGTGCATTTACATCAGTTCACTTGATAGTGCATTTACATCAGTTCATCAGTTGACAGTGCATTTACATTTCGTTGATAGTGCATTTACATCAGTTCTTGACAGTTCCATTACACCTATTCATCTGCAATGGGAAATCGCTCAGCCAAAATTGCACCAGAAGAGAATGAAGACGAGGAACAAATTGCAAAACGCGTGCTCCTTGAACTCGACAAGTTGGAAAGCATGGCGACAAAGAAGCAAGCGTTAGACCAGAAGGTCGAACAACTGAAAAAGTTGGCACAGAAGTCTTTGCTTGAAAATAAGAGGGAACAAGCACGTCTGCGTACCCAAATGGCGGAAGAAATGAAGACGGCCAACAAAGCCGATGTACGCTTTCTGCAGGACCAAATGGACCTAAAATCCAAAGCAACTTCAATCCATGTGTCCAGCATTCTTCAAGCAATTCATCAAGTAGAGAAGGAACTCGAGAGCATGAAAAATGAGATTTTACATATGCCTTTATATTGTGAGGACGCATTTTAATCTGTGGAACGCAAAAAAGGGCTTGAAGCCTTACATTGTTGTCGAACACGGAGATGCTTTCTCTAGCTATACTCTACCTCATGCAATTTGCATAAACGAAACACTTGAGTCTGAAAATTGTTAATGGGTCAAGCTGCACTGATTCCTAAAACCGTAATCTACACAAACCTTGTTTCAATCAGTTCTGGGAATTAAAGTCCACACAGGGATTGTACCTTGGAGACTACCGTTGCCACCAGCGCAGGGGAGTACTGGGTGCCACAACCAGGAAGATGTTTCGGTGCCACTTTGCGGTCGAAATAGAATTCTCCACTCTGAAGCTTTGTTCGCGGTTGCAAACTGAGCCAAGTAATGGTGTCTGCACCTTCATCCAGGGTTCTCATTGATGTTTGAAATCTGAGCAAAACGGAGGAAGAAAATGTTACAAGCTACAAGCTCAGCAAGTCACAATCTCTTCCAGTTACACCCAAGTTTCTGCTTCGCAAGTTGCATAATCTGAAAAATGCATACGTCCTAGACAGTCGATTCACTATGTCGATAGTAACAAGACATCTACTTGAGAAGCAAGATGATGCATCTTTAGTTCAATCCTTAGTATAGTCCTCAGATTTAGTCTTCGCTGATTCAAAATATCTCAGAATAAATAATCGCTTTGTAATGTGCGGATTCTGACTTGGAAGGAAAGAAAGGAGAAAGGTTAACATACTTTGCGTGGAAACCAGGCATGCTTTTCTTAACGCCTCCTGTATCCACCCAGCCTGGGTGCATGGAGTAGAATCCCACCGCATCCTTATGCTTTTCAGCCCAGTACTCTGTCAAAGCGACCTGTAATAATGTACACGATAGTTCGTCAATTCACTCCAACAATGGTCAACTTAGGGCGTTGTAGTATTGCAATCTGCAAAACGAAGTTCTAGATTATTGTTCAGTCATGTTCATGATTAGAGTTTAGGGTTTAGGACCCCTCAATAGCACAGGCATCCATTCAACATGTCAGAAAACTACGCCAGGTTGCCTTGGTTGTTGTGTCTATCAGTCCAATTGCGGCCCCTGAAGGCTGTATGTTAAAAAAACACATCTCTGGAACATCCCTGGATTGGGCACTGATCTGATTAAGTCTTTGCTTTTTGAGAACCACTACTAGATCTAAATCTTTACAAAATCAGCACTTGTCTTATAACCTCTTGTACTATTAACAACTTGGGAAAAAGCTAAAAAGTTGTTATACCATGTTAGATCTAACTCCAAGCTTTGCTGTATCTAGTGTAATCCAATCGTTTTCATAACCTTATTTATAAAGGTGGAGAAATAAACCCCAAAGATCATACAAAAGCACCTTATCTATATCTTCAAAGTGTAGGACATAACGTTATTGCATACTTATCTACAAGCAAAAGAATGCAGCATGAGAGTTTTGGAGTAGGAATTTTTTGTAGTTTGCCAAAAATCCTCCAAGAGTCTATGGACCTCACCTGTGCCCATCCCACAACATGACAAAAAAGGAATGTTAATGAGGTACACGAGGTGTCTACAGTCCATAGTGCGTGTTATTGCAGTCACAAGGAGTTTAAGAGAACAAAACAAACAAAACTTTTTAAAAAAAACGAAATCGTATCAACTAGCCCATCTGTAAAAACCTGGTTGTAAGATCGTGACGAAGAAGCCATTTTTTGAATCTTATCGTTCCCCCACAGCTCGCAGTATTGAGTTTACCAACTGCTTCAGCGTCGGCAAGACTCCTGCAGGGTCCTTCGGTGGAGCCACACAGCACACCAAACCGAAATCCCAAGTAGTCCTTCCTCCACAGCAAGTTCAGCCAGTATGTAGCTTTGTAAACATACTAATCGCTAATCACCATGCAACCCAAAGCAAGGTATGGGCTGGTACCTATATATTGCTACAGGTTGATGTATGAACTATAATCCAGTTAGTGGAGAAAAATTTCATCTAACTGTAGGTCCATATTAACTTTGCTGTCATTTTTTCCAACCGTCTATTGCTGGACAGGTACTAGATATTAAAGCTAATTTTTCTGTTGTGCAGGTCTTTAGCTGTCATTTGCAGCTTCAATTAAAGGCGCAACATAAAGTAGCTAAGTGGAGGCTATTTTGAACCTAAGATCATGATTAAACCATCATATAAGAAAGATTTTGTAAAATCCCATTAACTCCACAATGGGAGGGAGGGAGGTATTCATTCTTCCTTTTTAATATTATATTTTTTTCCTTTTTAACTCATGGCCCTTCTTTTAATATAACCATCTTGTGTGCTTCATTTACACATAATTTTCTCTAACTCATAATAATGTATGAGTTAAAACAGACATCACGTCTTAAATAAAGAATCTAGTCTTGACGATGAAATCTAGAGAAAAAAAGAAAAAAAGAAAAAAGAGAAAAAAAAAGAGAAAAAAAAAAAAAGAAAAAAAGAAGAAAAAAAAAACAACAACAAAACAAATCAAAAAACAAAACAAAACAAAAAACAAAAACAAAAACAAAAAAAAACAAAGCAAAAAAAAACAAATCAAAACAAATCAAAAAACAAAACAAAATACAAAACAAATCAAATAAAAAAACAAAACAAAAACAAAAACAAAAACAAAAATCATGTTAGAAAACTATTTCAATGATTTTACAAATTGGGCTAAGTCTTTTGGATCACAACCACTCGTTATTTTATTGAAGTTGCTTCGTTAATTATAGGAGGGGACTCTTAACACGACCCTCTTGTACAAACAACCTTGTAGGGAGCTCTGAAATGGATAGTAAGTGGTTCTAAAATGGATTGTCAACAATGTGAGAGCATAATTAAGGTTTGTCAATGAATGGAATAAGAGCAAAGGAGGGGCCATTTCAAAGCTAGGGTGTGTCTACTTAATTTTTTCTAAATGAGAATTGATTGCCCAATTGCCTTCTTACAAATGTTAAAAAAATTTAGGGTTCATTTAAGTTTAGTAATGGTCGCATTTAGGAACCTTATGTATTACTTTTTGAATGCCATAGTGCTTGTTTTAATTTGTTCAAGCCCTATCTCTTTTCAGACTGCGTGTGTGTGGGTTTTGCAAGGCCTATGATCAAGAATAGGTGCCTATTGCAGAATTCTTTGAAAATTCATAGGTAATTCATAAATGCTCAAAAAAATATGAAACCACTTGTGTTAGATTCCGCATCAATTTTTCTTCAAGTGAAAAATAAGGGAAAATATTTTCGGGCATCTGAAAACCATCAAAAAGGACCCAACAGCCCTTAAAGTGACGGTTTATGAGCACACTACCTTAGCTCATGGCTACATTTGTATTGTTATGGTGTAATTCTAAAGTGATACAGGGTGGTGCTCATGCCTCAATCCTTGTAACCCTAAACCCCAAGAACTGAAAACTGAAACTGATGGATATTTCAGGGGAGGGTTTCAAACCTGCACGCGCTTGTTTCGTGCATATTGAGCTGTTCCGTCAAACGTTTTCTTGTCTTCATACTGCACATTCGAGCGAATAATCCAAAATGTTATCCGACTTCAGAATATGAAAATTACTTGCAACAATGTTCTCTATGAGAGAAGTCTTACAGAAGGGGGAGGAATACCTGTAAGTTTTCAGTAAGGTTTTCAGTGTACATCCCCCCGGATGCAACTGAAATGACACAAGCATCAGGCGACGCCCGTTTCAATGCAGGCATCAGGAGCTCTGTCAATGCATACACACCAGCCACGTTCACAGCAAAGTTCATCTCCAAGCTGAATCCACAAAAAACCGTCAGTTAGAGTGCTGATAAAAGAAAAAGTCCAAATGAATAAGTTTTCTTATTTTATTTTTCTTAGTGAAAACAAGTTTTTCTGAGTTTTTTTCAATTTTCATCCAAAAAGTACGATACAGGAATTACATGTTTTCCAATAAAACATAATGAACTTGGTTCACTCCATTGAAAATCTTTCAAATGGATGTCCCAGTCTCTTACCCATCGGCATTTGGAGTGCGTTCGCCCGTCATCGACCCTGCATTATTCACCTGCACCCAACACAAAGTCATGCCATATCCAACCCAAACAATCCTCAGAACCCAGTTTCAGATCTCACAAACTTAAGTTTCGAGCATGGGAATTTTTACCAGTATGTGAAGGGGCTTTTCAGTCGATGCGTACTTGGAGGCAAAGTCTTTGACTTGCTGTACTGATGATAAATCACAGACCTGCATTCAGAACACAGTCACTATGATTGGCAATGAACAGGTAACAGGGCTTCCAGTGAAATTAAATTGTTTCAGGAGCTTTTAGACAACAACAACTAAAAGAGAATCTTCATCGAGATTCATGGGGTAGGTCTCTCATGCTCAAAATAGGAAACATCCTATGAATCAAGGGGAAGATTCTCCTATTATGATTTTGTCTAAAAGCTTCTGAAACAATTTAATGTTACAGAGAACCTAGTTATGTCCACTACGAAGAAATGGCTTGCTTGAAATCACACTCAATGTGAGTTACACGCAGAAGTAATAGACAGGTTTGTGTGTAAGCCGTCACTCTTAGACGTTACAACAGAAACCCGTTTGATCTTAACATGGAATGGAATAACAAAAAAGCAAGCATGCCTCAGTTACCTCAAGAGACACATTTGAGTTTCCAGTTTTGGCCTTAATCTCCTCCACAGCTTTCTCCCCTCTTTCTTTCGACCGGCAAACCAAGTGCACGGTTGCACCCCTGCACGTAATGAATGTAATCTCAATGCCAGTCAATTGACCGTGACATCAATTCCAGTCTCAAATTCGAATTCGTAATTATTATCATCCCTAAATAGTCTAAATCAACAGTTGGGGACAGTGTTATAGAAGACCTGACCACCACGCAGACCTGGCGTTCTATAGTACATACAAGGCAACTCTACCTGAAGAACAGAGGATCCTAGTGTATCGATAAGAACCAAAGGTCAATGTAAGAACCGCTTTTCGAAAAAAGATTTATTAGAGGGTGCTCTCTTGTAATCATTCCAGTCTTATCACAAACACTTCCCACTCCACTTTACATAAGTTATAGTATCCTAGATGTTCTCCCTCCAGGTCCTCCATAGTACAAACTAGCCCAACAGTTGATTTTCAAACATCAAGAAGGAAAAAAAACTAATTTCTCACGAGGTCGTACTTGAAGGGCAGTGTTCTGAAAATCATTCGCAGGAAGGTGAGAGTACATGAGCAAAAGAGTGCCTATTTGCAAAACCCAGTACCTGGCCGCCAGAGCTTCAGCCGAGGCAAATCCAATGCCCTGATTGGCACCCGTCACCATGCATTGCTTGTCCGTCAAGTCCACTGCCATATCCTCATTCTGAAACTCCTTCGAGTGCTTGCTGCTCAGGAACATCACCACCCATAATCAATACTAATCTCGATGCCAATGGAGGAAACGAAGGAAATGAACACTAAACATAAAACACCCTAACCTCCTTGATCTGACTAAGACATAGTTTGAATGTGTGACAAGTGTGTGCAAGATATTCCAGAATCTCATTTCACAGAAAGTCTTACTAAAGAGATCGGAGTGTAGTACAGATCAAAGAAGCCAAGACAATTAGGTTTTGCATGAACAAACCCTAAATTACGCAAATCAAAGACTTAAGCTAAACTGCATTGTGTGCAATGGTGAAATTGAGTGAAAAGAGCTCATACAGGAAGGCGCCTTTCGTGAAGTTCATGTACCCATAGGAGATGAAAGCAGCGGTCCTATATGCCTGCAAAGAAAAAGAGAGATACATCATGCTCATGCCAGGAACACACAGGATTTGCAGATGGACTGCCAGATAATCTACGCTAAAGTTTTGAACACGCCAAAACACTGTTTGCATGGTTCTAGATTCTCGTTACCTTGATTCTCTTGGGCTGACTAGTGGTCCAAAGATTCATTGGATAAAGTCACTGCCAATTCGAAAAACTCAAAGATACAACTATTTTGGGTGCAAACAAATCAGATTCAGACTATCTACACCTACCCACTTTCCCAGTAACGGTCCATAAGTCTGATTTATTCAGAGCGGACTTGCCTTCAACCACAATGACACATACCACTTAAAGAACCACTTAGCCAAAGCAGGAAACTCCTCCTCCAACTGCTAGAACTAAAACGCCATAGCCAGCTCACTCCACCTAGCTTTGTACCATCAAGACATTCCATTACGACTCCATTACAAACAAAAAGACTGACAAAAGTGGTAATATGAATTAGCAAACCTGCTGGAGAAACATTGCGGGAGAGGGATTCCGATTCGTTAGTGTCGACTGGAGTGCAGATCACGATTGCAAATACGAATTGCTAAGTTTCTGTTTGTTGTCCGAAGAGCGAATTTGTGGCCTCTACTGGAACTTGAGGGGAGGAGGAGGTGGGCGGACGCACTGGAGAAATGTGTATGATGCTTGGGGAGAGGCGTGCCTCGGCACTAAGTCCACGACGGATTTGCCAAAACGCCTGCCTGCCCATGCCCGTAGGCAACACTGAATTTTTTTATTTTTTACACAATTTTATTTTTTGAAATTCTGAACTCATATTTGCAATCAGAGGCCCCGAATTATTACTGTCAGGGAGTGCAGAAATTCCGAAAAATCGGTTCACTCCTTTTATTTATTGGGCGGGCAGGCATGGGCAGGCAGGCGTTTTGGCAAATCCGTCATGGACTTAGTGCCGAGGAGAGGCGTGCGACTGTTATCCTGCGTTTGAATTTGGAGCTTCGAAGAAACCACTTCGGAGGTGAAGTGATTGGCACTGCAAGCTTTGATTTTCTTCTTGTTGCCTGGAATTCGCGGTAGCTTACCGGAGTTGAAGGGAGCACTTTTGGCTGCGATAGGACGCTTGTGACTCTGTGCGCGGCCACTCTTGAGCACTTGGCATATCAAGCTCTGTTGCAGCAAAAAAAAGTGTAAAGTGTCCACGCCAATAATCATCACTGCCTAAAATGGGACACCTATATTTGGACCAAAAAGTGGCACTTTTTCCTAGATATTGATTATACGAGATGTACACAATTAAAACATGGAACATTAAGATATGTGAACAACTTGACGTTTGGTAACATATGATATATAGGAGGAGGTTGCAAGATCACTCAGTCGCCCTTACAAATGTTGTGAAAATCGTGCATAAGCAGTTTTGTGTGATGTAGACTTTTCATGTTGAGAACTACCCATCCAAAGTGGTTCATTCTAGAATAATTTTAGGGTGGAAAAGGTGATTGTAGTGTATAGTATTTAGTAATGAATGAATGATGATGTACCTCACATAGGAAGTGAAGTGTAGTTAATGAGATGCAATTGGGTCCTGTAGATAGATCCAAATTTGAATTTTGACAAATTCAGCACTTACCCAATCACAGTGAAGAGACGAGAAAACTTTATGACACAAGTCAAGGACCATTCAAAAAAAGTCTGGGGACGGTTTATTGTCCATCTAGGAACAAAGATTAGGTACAGGTGCAGTATCGGGTGCTTCCACCTTAAACTGAATTAAGATGTGTTCTGCATGATTTAGAGAGCACCATGAACACTTTAAGTTGTCATTTGATCCATTCATTGATATTTTTATATTCTTTACAGCTGCAGTCTATGTGCATAATGAGCGACTGATACACTTTTGCCTTACAAAAATCGCCAAAATTTCATTTTTATTGCAAATTTTCTAGAGAAAAAATGGAATAATGGAACCTCTTCTTTCTCTAGCCATGAAAAAAAATTACATACTTTCGGTTCCACTAGCTTCTCCAAACAAGACTATATTTCCTTACATGCACCATTACTGAGCCTTCTACCTTACCTCTGACAAGAACAGATTGTGAAGGTGCAGGTTCCAAGGAAACATTGGTTTTGAGTTGGTTTGGCATTGTTTGTCAAGATTATGGTCATCTTAAGTTCTTAGTTGTTGAGACCCGGGGCCTAAGATTCAATAACGTAGCTGTAGAGCAAGGCTGGCAAAACACAATTATTTCAAAACAAGCTAGGAAAAATAAAATGAACACCGAAATTGTGAAATTCAACAAAAATTAAATGACGAAGTTGTCGAAAAAAAAGACAATGTCCAAAGTAGTCCACTAACCATTTACTGTCAAGAATTCTTTTTGATGTCAATACAAAAGACTTACTTCAAAGACTGAGGTAAAGGTGAATGATGAAGAGGTTGTTTTTATAACAAAATCAATGGTCCATCATGAATCTTCAAAGGGTATGGGATAATTTGAAGATGAGAGCTTGACCACTCATCGTCAAAATCCAAAAATTGTGTTCAATATAGATTTTCAGACCTCATTTTGGCATAGTAGAATAACTTTTTTTAAGAAACTTTGAACTAAGAAAAGATCTTAAATCAAAAGAAAATTCATCTCTAAAAATCCTTTTATAATTTTCATTCTCTAAAAAAAATTATGGACAAAATTCAAAGAGGATGTTTGAAAATGTCAAAGAATAATTATGTCTCTTCCAACCCCTCTCTGAATTTTGTCCCTAACTTTTGATTGGAGGCTTGAAATCTCAAATAGATTTTTGAAGATGAAATTTAGCTTGATTTTTCAATTCTTTTTTGTTCAAAGTTGCTTAAAAAAGAGTTATTCTACTATGCCAAAATGAGGTTTGAAAATTCTACATTGTATACAATTCATGCTTTTGACTTAACTAGGTATGAGTGATTGAGCTTGTACTTATCTTAATTTATATGTATATATATAGGTTGTTTTACCTCCTACCACCCCACTTGATTAAAAAAATTGTTTGTACATTTGCATTCACTCACATCAAAAGTGATGTTTAAATCTATGTGAGGAGCTTGTCGAATAATTTCAGCATTTTTTATTTTACAAGGTTGGGACCTCTAATTTTTGCCTTTAGTAGTCAGTGCTTTTACATAATGGGTCTTGTGAGGTTCAATTATGTAAGAATGCCTGTAATTTTTGAAATCTTCAATTTTTGAAATAAATAAGAACCTTTTGAGAAGCACTTACCTCATAGTTTTCTAAAGAATATAAAACCACTTCTTCTACATACGACATCACATGCCATGCAAGTTTGTTGGATACCAAAGAATGTAGGTGAGAATGTGTTGTAAATCTTGTAGCTAATATTGCATTTTAAGAACCTTGCTAAGGCCAAGTAGGAACGTACTTTTACATTCTTAAACACCAAGTACTAGATAAAGGTAGAAACTCTCTAAAGCAATAGGGCCTGGATTGTTTGCCAATATTAAAATAGAGAGTATTATTGATTTAGAAAGGGCCGGTGCATTCAAAAATTTGTAGTATTTGCATAAATGACATTCTTTGGAATGTGCATTGGGTTTTCTAGGCAAGTTGTCAAAGACACTTGTCAATCTCTAAATACACATGGCAAGAACAATATCAAGATAGCACTTCCCTATTGCGCACACATATAGACACAAAAATGTACTACTACTAATTATATTCCTCAAGCCAAGGCTACTAGGCATTATTATATTAAAAAAGTTTATTTGCTTATAGAGTATTAACTTAGAGAGGTTCTACCCGTACCTTTTCCTTATGCCCTTGCCCCATTGCTTCTATTTTGTAAATTAAATTCCCTTATTTCTTATTAGTCTATCATAGCCCTATCATGTTAGCTTACTTGGTGTTGCAAGAGCCATTTAGTTTAGCTCACTTACTCCACTCACCATCTTTGAAATCTTAAATACAAAACTTCTTCCAATTCATATAACTACAACATGAATATATTTGTATTATAGTGTTATTGTAAAAGAAAAACCTTGCTAATCCTCTTCAAGAATGTTATGAAGTCTATGAAAGTCTACCTAACGTTGGTTTTTGATACAGTTTAGAGATAGTATTTTGAAATTTATAACTTGTTTATATGGTGTTCATATAATGCATGTTAAATTGTCTTAGAAGCCTGTTTCACTTGTCTATGAGATCCAATAAATATAGTTCATGTTTTCATGACTTATATGCCTAGTTGCTATGAGTTTCAATTATGGGCTCACTAACCTAAATGTAAATTAAAAAATTTATCCCCTACAATACTATAGTGTTTTGAAGTTCAAAATTGCTTCGTACTAAAAGCAAGGATAAAATCATAGTCTATATTTTTATTTTCTAACAAATTCAACTATAAGATCTTTTAGTTAACTTGTTCAAGTATATCCTCCTAATTTTTTTGAATAAATATCCCCACTAATTGCAAGATTAATGTGCCTAAACTTCAAAAACTAAAACTTGAAGGTGAAGTTTTGTCTTTCTAGATTTTTAGAAAAAAATCACATATGTCTTGAGCTTGTGCAATTAAGCCAAAATGTTGGAAATTGAATAGAAAATATATGTAAAATATTTGATTAAAAGAATTTTCATATTCATCTTTAAAAAAATTATGAAGTGGAAAGAGTCACTTGATGAAAGAGAAAACTAAATTGCTAATAACTTTGTCAAGAAATTGAGAATTGTAAATCCCAATGGTGAAATGTTCTAGTAAGTAATTGTTGAAGAAGGCTAATGCCCTAATCGGAAATTACCCTATTAGTTTAATAAGTTCGTTCCAAGGGAGATTGTCAAGTAGGAAATCTATGCTAATAGGTTCAATAATCCAATTTGGAAATCCGTAGCCAAAAACAATACTACAATGACATTGCACATACACACGACATCAATTCCGTTGAAATACATTTCCATAAAAATTCTGAATTGGTAATTAAATCACCGTTACAAATTCAACAATAATATCACAAATTAATCTTTCAATACACTCTCACAACTTATCTTGCAAATCATCCTTTATACTCTAATCGCTATCCTAATTGGAATCTAATTTTCAACACTCCCAACATTCCAACTAGGCTCTAATAATCCTTCATAGCTTCAACTAAGCCTAATTTAAAATTATTGCTCCTATCACTATTTTTCATCTTTCAGCACAAACTTTCTTTAATTCAACAATTAGCATCCTTCTTCAATTATCTCGTGACTTGGATAATTTTCTCTCACTTCATCTGCACATCACATGCACCGCCATGCACTGACACACACATATCCCGACTAGGACACAAACACAAACATACACACACTCCGATCCGACCCTGGATCAACACAAACACACTCCCCAACTGGGAAATCTCCCACAAAACAAAATACACAGCCTCACTGACTGGGACTCGCACTAGCTTCACTCGCTGTGGGTCCCGAAAAATGAACTCAATTCAGGACCTAATAGGACTCACAAAGACGGTTACTACTTGGAGAAGACAACCAACTAACAACAACCTCCGATTTGGATTTGATACGACACCAACAATGATACCAATTTCACTCAACCCGCCAGCATTCATCCAATTCGGCTAAAAATACAATTAATTCAAAACCAAACACTAACCTAATTGGCATTCATTATTGACTCACCAACTTGGAAAAGACAACCCACCAACCAACCGGACAACAAGACAATTTCCAATTGGAACTAATTCAAATGACCAAAACACCCAATTTGACTCCACAATTCACTAACTACTCTCAACTAACTACAAAATGCACTCCAATTAGCTCAAAAAAAAGACAAAAATTCACATCCAACCAGGTTATCTACAATAATGCACATCTTGTGTTGTTTTTTTATTTGAAAATTTTCAAAATTGAGTTCAATAAACAACTTAATATGTTTTTTCCACCTTTATTACCCATAAAATCAAACTCCTCATAACTTTCATTTCATTGTTTGGAATTGAATGATTCAAATGTTTTTGAGTAGGTATAAATCTATACAATCAAATAAAATTAATTAATCTTATTTTAGAATACATTTTTAGTTTCCTACTTTGACATTAAAATTAAAAGAAATACAACCTCGTACCTTGTTAGCAATTTTGTGTAAAAATATTTTTTAAATAGTGGCATTGAACGGGGATATTTTTGTAAGGAAAAAGAAATTATATATTGAAAAAATCTAACAATTTCTTTTTCTATTTTCAGCATTTGTCAAAACTTGTACTCCAAAAAAAATCTACAAATCTACAATTTTTTTATTATAAATCAATTCCCAAATGACTTTCCATATTATATTTTAAATTAAACTTTTCCAAATTCTCAAAAACAAAGAGACTATGAGTCATTTAGGATTTAAGAGTTTAGTGATTGTATGATATTCTACCTCTAGCCATCTACTCTAGCAACCTAAAAGATTCGCATTAAAAATTATAAGGGGTTCTCCTCCACAAACCTGCAAAATATGACATGTTTGGAGGGGTCGGGTCTTCAACGACCCCCCCTTGCTGCACTGTATCCATTACCCGGCACTGCCCCATCCGCCATGTGGCAGATGCAGAGTCTGCCGCTCACTGCCGCAGACTGCCGCTCCAAATCCTATTCGTTTAGGTCGCAGAGCTCACCACGCCATCTTGTTTTTGCATGCTCAGTGCATTGCGTTCCACTCCCTTCTTCAACATTTCTCTTTAGCCTCTACATTGTTGTGTACTAGAGTACTTTTCAATGGACATTTTGATTTTTCAAAAAGTTTTAGAGCAGCAAATCGAGTTCATGTGGGATGAGGAATTATTCTGGAAAGATTACTGGATGGATGATTTGTTGGCAATGCATTGCTTGTATTCAATGCAACAAATACTTGAAGACGAAGATGAAGAAGGTGAAGATGATGATATGAAGACGAAGACGATGCTATGGATCAGTTGCCACAAGCAATTGAAGACAAAGATGATGCATGCTCTGGATCGATGTTCGATCAACAATAGATGAAGATGGGTTTCTTCGTGGGGGTGTTAGGGTGTAGGCAGGGTTTTTAGTGCGAATATTTTGAGGTTTAGGTGTAGTTGAAAAATGGTTTTCTAGGGTTGTGCAATGGTGGGAATAGGGGATTGAAAGTTGGGGGCCAACCAAATATGGAATTTCTTCTCTGTGAGTTTTCCTGGACACATTTAGTATTCTCTCTTGGATCCTTGGCTTGCTTTACGGAAGACATAGTAATCAGGGCAAGGTGGATAATGTGGCAAAGGATTTGAATTGGCAAGAGTATTAAGATTTATAGTTGGAGATTGTGTATTTTTTGGGCTTAGTGTACATGTTTTGAAAGTGAAGCAGGTGGAGAATTGTCTGGAGGAAATACTACTTCTAGACAAATTTTGACCTTTTCATCACCTTCGATGCCTTCGATGTGCTGCAATTTCATATCAACTTGATTAGGAGCACTTCAAGTCTATGTCTTGATCTATTCTCATAGTTCTTGCTATGATCCAAAGGTAAATTTTGATATCTTCATCTTGAGTGCTCGGCATTCTCTTGTCAGGAGTGCATATCATCAAGACCATCATCTCTAATGTGGTCCGTTTGAAATTTGTTATTTCCCTAATTGTTGTCATTTCTGGTTCGTGTCTGGACTGCATCTCAACTATTGAAAGACTTCTCTATCCATTGTATGTATTGATGGTCATATTCGTGTATTCCAAAGCCCCCAAACTGTGAAATTCAAGTGTCCAGACCCTGAAACTCAGACTGGATTTCATCTGAGCTTTGAAAAAATGGCAATTTCTTGAGATTTTGCTATTTTAACGAATGTTGACGTCGTATTGAGAATCCAACAAGGGAAATGAAAATGATTGTATTTGTGAATACCATGGATCTGTAGAAATGATGTCACATTGCTATAAGCTGAGACATGAAGTTGCTAGATGGGAGTTTGTCAATGTGTTCTGAAATGCTTGTACAAATTCATTGCCAAGAATGCTGGACTTCATAATTATTAGACTAAAGTAGGAAGTGCATTGTGGATCCTGTGCATAGTTCCACTTGTAGGTTTCACAATTTAAAAGAATTAGCAAAGAATGGTAAATCAGGGATATTTTGGAAGTATTTTGGTCAACTCATTTTTGAAAAAAGAAATTTTCACATTGTGGATAAACTAATCTTGTCCTCAAAGATGCAAATGCATTTTTCTATAATTATAACCTCCACGATTGAGATTGTAGAAACCACATGGTGGTTAGTGATCATTGAATTCATTCTATTTAAATCTCTCTATCAAGTACCATGGAGATACTAGGGGTGAATGTTTGATGTATAAATGTACACTAATCATACAGTGAAATGACTGATGCAAAGGATGATAAGATTTAGTTTATTTCAACTGGAGGAGATTAAATTGAAACTCATCAACTCTAATATAAATCTCTAGTAGATGGGATTGGATAACTCTAGTCATCCGCTCATGGCAATAAAAATAGTCATTACAGAGTATAAGTAATATTCATTCATTCAAACATCCACACATGGCACCTGACACTCTGATGAGCAATCTGAAGTATCACAAGCATTCAATTGGACAACCATTCAACAGACATCAGTTGATATCACTTTCTGAGCATCAAATTTAGACGAACCCGCAACTGCCTATATTGTTTGACATCTTATTTGTAAAATTTGAGCACAACCTTTACAACCACGATACAAAATCCTCGAAAACTCAACATGAATGTGACTTCCACGGTACATGTACGCAAGCAAGATGTCCATAAAGACTAGCAATGTGAAGTGGTCTATCGCCATTTTTGCCCTCACAATCAACGCCGCTCGTGAGGTTGCCTGCAAATTGAGCACCAACTCTCACCATCAACTCAAAGAACAATCTAACAATCTAACAATGAAGAATCAGCAGCCGAAATTCAAAACTTAAAACATAGACGAGATTTGCTCTCAAACACATTACAATTCGAGATGTGACCAAGCGTAAATCTTATTTCATAATTAGCTTGAATTAACCAATCAGAACCCCAAACCGCATGATAAACCAAGATTAGGTTTTCACAAACATTGTACACTACAACTTTTGATCATGTTTTTCACAAGCCACATCGGAGAAGCCAATCCAAGACGTCAATCCGAGAAGCCAATGCTTTTTCGACACATCTTTCCAAAATTATTAAATCCATGATCCAAGAAAACTCCTCGGAGGGGTCACTTAGAGTGTCCATTTGAAACCACGTGCGAACAAAACTTTGGACCCCCTATATACTTTTTGAAGTTTAAATAAAACAAAATAAGAAAAATATGAATAGATTTTTCTACTTTGAAAGTTTATGTTTTGAATTATTGATATTTTTATTTTTTAATAATAATTAGTTACAAATTTTTGAAGTAAAAAGATACACTGCAGAACTAAAAAATAACTTTCACACCCCTATATTATATAAGAAAAAATTGTCTAAAAAATGAACAAAAAATTCTTAAAAATAACCCTCTATTGAAAGCTCATTTTGAGTTGAATATTGATTCAATGATCATCTAAATGTGCTCTCTATAATTATTTGAGTTGAAAAACATGCCATTTTAGTTCATTTTCAACCTCTTCTAGAAATCATTTCATATTTGATTTGAGTTGGAAATTTTGGCAATAGAAATCTATAGTCATTATTAAACAATGGTCAAAATTTTAGATTGAAATTATAGTTTATTAGAAACCACTTGTTTGCACGTGGTTTGTTGTAGTAGAAACTAAGTGCACCCCCCGAGGAAAACTCAAAAAAACAAAAACAAATACGAGAAATTCAAATGAAGTCATTTCCAAAAACCACAAGCGCCTTCTAAGACGTAGATCTAATTCCGAGAAACAATGAAGGAATCGAGCTCGTGATAAGGAGACTGTACTGCACTGTAGATCTCTCCGGACTTGACTCCTGAGGCCAAGGTGGGGCCAGTGATCGAGGAGCTCAAACCGAACATTGATACATCCGTCCAGGCTACAACAAGAACTGACTTGCAATAATACTGTTCGAAGTAGCATAGGTGCAGCTTGACGGGTTTTTTCTACATTTTATTTGGGCGGTGAGGTTCTACATCATACAATACTATGAAAGTGCTAGATTGTTGAAGCGGTGGAATCGAAGTTCAAGGCGATTGCACTCGTTTTGCCTACGACGGAGAAGGCCAACCATGTTGCTCATTACCTTTTCAAGATGCACTTGGAAAGCCTCAGGATGAGAAGAAGACTGCATGGTGTCCAGAATGAAGGAGCCCTGTCACCTCCAGGGAATCACAGCATGAATTAAGATAGAGGCAGTGAATAATGGCTTGAAGGGATCCCCTCAATGGCAACAAGTGGAAGGTATCTACGCATAAGAATGGGAAGACTTGGACTTCAAATGCCGTAGGGAAGGTCCACTTGAAAGGCTTGTGCTTGTTTCAATTCCTTTGACAAACTTTGGAGTAGAAACCAAAAATCACCCCAGCCCAAACAAGTGGGTCAAATGGTGGATATGTACGTTTTGAGGGAAAGAGCCGGGAGGAATTCTCTTGCACCAAAATCTAAGAGAAAGTGAGCTCTAGGGCATCACCACCTGGCTTGAAAAATCAACCTCAAAAGAGAATGATAAAGAAGCTAGTAATGTGCCCAGGAATCAGCCACCAGTCAGTCAAGTGTTTTGTTTACATGTTTGAAAAAACAGCCTGAAAGAAAGAAAGATAAGGGAGAAACACCCATTCCCACACTTAATGTGACGGAGGTCGCACTTTGAAGTTGACTACTTTCCCCTAGTAGTGTGCTTTTTTTCCTGCTGAATCTAGGATTTATAGAAAGTAGCACCGTGCTTAGGGCACCCAGAGTACATTTCCTCTCAATGAGAACACACAGAAAGAGTAACATGCTATTCTCCTACAAAACTACACGAAATATCTTGGAATGTGTGTTGGAAAAACAGAAACGGTCCTCCATTTCCTCTCAATGTAAACACACAGAAAGAGTAACACGCTATTCTCCTACAAAGCTACACAAAATATCCTGGGATGTGTTGTAAAAACAGAAACGGTCCTCCACAGTACCAAACCCTCCTGGAGACAATTTGTTACTGAATTGAAGATGAAAGCTACAAAACCAACACAACTACACGTCTACACCTGCCTCCTCAGACACATGCCCTAGTTGTTCACAGATCCTAACACGGGAACAAACAAAAAATTACACATCCAGCTATAAAAGTGAATATAAAATGTTTAACGTACTACCAAAGAAAATCTCACTGTGTACAATAAAGTAAAACAAGTATATTAACTCCACGTTGCATGTCCTAATTCCAAAATAAATTAAAACCATTTTGGAATAAGAAGGAAGATTTTACCTCTTTCCTTGCTAATAATAGCCACTTATAAAATTTTGAAAATTTTCCCTCTCAGCCTCCAATTCTATCTCATCGCAAGGAGAAATACTCTCACCGAAATCAAGAAAACGGAAATTAAAAGAGTTCTTTGATTCAGAGCTCTCTTCATCACCGGCAAGAGGAAAAAGTATATGCTTCAAGTTAAGATCACCATGGTAAACCTTGCGACCATGAAGCAGCTCAAGTCCATCCAATAGCCCTTCACACAAGTTTTGATCAAGATTTGATTTAGTAACTGCCTCCCCTAAAGCCTCCATTGTGATAAAACCAAGGAAATGGCCTCAACTGGCTCCGTAACCAAAAATACGGGGAACCAAAACGCCATATAAATCAGCCACATGAATATAAGCATCGATCTCTCTCTTGAACTGATTGAGAGTTTTGAAAGTCTCAGAAAATTCATAGACTTTGATCACTTTCTGTGCATTATTCTTGTGAGCAAACACGATGCTGCAACAAGTCCTCTGAATGATCTTTCCTAACTCCAAGCACTGCAAGAAAACATCGAGCAAGGAAAGAAACCAATCCACATCATTTGTAAATGCATTGTTTGAAGATGAAGACCTTGAATATTGAGTTGACTTCCTGCCCAACGCCTGAGATACTCCTTGTCCACCAAAGCCTCTTCCCTGTGCGCTAAAACGGCCACTTCTAGATACTGGGGAGGCTTTCACCCACTTGAGTTTTGGAGGAGTGACCTCAACCCACTGGCATGAGAAAACCTCAAAGCCATTTGCTAAATGTGAGATATAAAGCCAGCACTGCCTCATACTAGGAGATGAACTGTAGTTACAAATAGTTCTAGATACCTCTAAACATTTTTCATTAGGATTTCCATTCCTCTGAAAGAAAAAATACCTTGATTTGGAGCAAAGAACCCCATACTGTATCTCATTCATAATCATATACATTTAAATTTGTGCAATGGCATTTCTAACCCGAGAAGAGTCCACACTACTATTCATCAAATGAGGTAAAGCTTCCCACTCTTCTACAAACAACTGCTAGGGCCCTTTGATTTCAATTGGCAACAAAACAGACTCAAGTCTTTCAGAATCCACATTCAAGAAAAAACCAACATAATCCATGTTGCCCCTCACAATCTGATCGTCTGCTGATTTGATCGTATACTATGCATCAAGACAAGTTCTCACAGCTAACTCCACCACCCAAATGCAATCCAAAAGAATAATTGCCCTCACCTCCGCCTCATTGGAAATCTCCGTGCAAAGCATTTGAGGAAGAAACTGCTTAGGAACAGAACTTTGTTGCAACTCCAACCAATGATCTTGAATGAAATGGAGCACCTCATCCTCAAAGGTTTCCCACAAATCAAATGTCTCAGGAGTGTTCCCTCCGTTCTTTGGCACAATTTTGCTCCTTGACCTACGCTCTTGAATAGGGAGGTAAGCTTCGTCCTTAAATGATTCCCTCAAAATCTTAAAAAAGGTTTTAGGTCAAACCATACTTCCCTACAATCACAGACATCAACGAAACAATTCAAAACAAGCACACCAAAGAAACAAAAAGTAAGCCAAATAGAATGCTCCAACCAAGAAGAAACAAAAACGCACTCCATAAAACACCCTCCCATCCAATATGGTGACTTTCCAACCCAATTCCAATCTTTTGATCTTCAATTTTACAATGTGTGCAATTTTTTTATGCACGAGGATGCAAGAAAGCAAAATTGTTTATCTACATTACATGCTTTTGAAGTTAGAGACTCATGCTTGTAGTACAAGCATTTATTTTCAATCTTCTAAGGTTAGTAGTGTAATCTATGATCTTCACTTGAGTTTCAATTATTTCATCCAAATGTATGTACATTCATCCAAATATGGTGATATTAATATTTTTTTGAGAAAAATTATAGACAAGTTTTGAAGATTACACTCATTAAAAAAATAACATATTGCAAAACACTATAATTTAAAAAAGAAAAATCGCAATTGTAGTTAGATTTTGTCACAAATTAAACTCTTCATGCATCTACAATGTCATTGCATCTTCATAAGCAATTAAGGTAAGTACACCTAAATATGTTCAAATAAGCAATTTAGTGTTGTTCCTATTATTAATTAATCCCTAAAAGTCCAAGGCCTTTTTTTCCATCAATATCTACTAAAGACTACCTATTCTATTGCAAAGTGCAAAACTTTTGAAAAATTGCTTTTTTACATATCCAACCATAAGATCTGGCACTTGAAAAAACATATGAAATTAAAACTTTAAACACATAGATTGCAAGGTATTTACATTTAAAGTAAAAAAAACAAGTTCATTTTTGCACCTTGTGTGACTAGATTATAAGACTTTGAATCTTCTTAACTTATAATTTTTGCACTAAAGATTTTGAATTAAATTGTTTGTATGTTGAATAATTGAGTTGAAATTCTGAGAAAAGATTTCAAAAAATATACACTTGATTTTTCTATTTTGGAAAAAAAAGAATACCAATGTGCCACTTAGACATTACTTATGGTCTTATAAGTCTAAGACTTAAACTTTACTATAGTTTATACTACTACTACTACTGGATGTAAAGTTTATAATTGAGCTTCTAAAAGATTTTATTCTTTTACTTTATCTCTTAGACAAAAATCCATTGTAAATTCTAAAAATTGAAGTCCCAATTCAAGGTCATTTAGAATTTCCATTGAATTTTTATTTCAATTTTTAGACCTTGAATCGGGACTTGAGGTCCCGATAACTTGTACTCACAAGCACCAATTGAAATAAAAAATTATATTTCTTGAAAGCTAATGTATTTTCTTAGCTTCACAAAATGTTTGTGATGAATATTAAGACCATACAAGCCTAAGTCCCACTTTGGTCCCCATAGGGCCAATGGAACTTTCACAAAGTTAGAGATAGAAGTCATTGTTTTAAAGTAAAATCCTAATTTTACTTTGATATTTTACTTTATTTTTCACACATGTGTATGTATATAAATATATTTATAAACATACATTCTCATTTATTTTGTTGTATGTAATGTAAGAAGATATTCCAAAAATATATACATATATATTATTTGTTTCATTTTTTGAAGAGTGCATTCCATCTTTAGTATTCATATTACCTATTCGTCCACGATGGGAAACTTCTTGCCCAAAATGACCCAAGTGGAAAACAAGGACAAGGTGGCCTTGAGCAAGAACATGAAGGAACTGAAACATCTTGCACGAGAGTTGTTGGGTATCAACGAGGCACAATTCGAAACACTACATTCATGTATCACGGAGGAAGCCAAAGAAGTGAGTAACGCAACAGCACAAGATGTAGCGATGGCTTTGCGCTCGATGCAAGAAAAAATGGACCACAACTCAGAGGAAACTACAAGCAAGGTGTCCAACATTCTGAAGAAAGTCGAGGAAGTAGAGGAGGAACTCGCGGGAGCCAAGAACAACAAATTATTTTTTGAGATGCTACGGATTGATAAGGTGAAGGATGAGATTCGTAAATTGAAGGAAGGCGTCAATCTTCTGTATCTAGAAATGAGACAACTACAGGAGAAGCTGTCGGAGGATGAGATCACAACGATTGTAAAAAATTACGCGAAGAATATGAATACGGGTAATGACGAGGAAGAGATGAATACTGTGAAGGATTGCGTGGAGGGTGTAACCAATGACTTGTATGAAGTGCAGGAGCAGTTGGATTGCCAAGAGAATGAACTGCATGATGTCAAGACTGCACTGAAGAGTCTCAAGGATGAACTAAACGATGTCACGAAGGAAGTCAAGAGCGTCAAGTGTGTAGCCTTAAATCGAGAGAAGGATGTAGTAACGTGTCAATTGAGGAATGCAAGGGAGGAATTAAGGGTTGTAAAGGATGAAAAGATGGATCCTACACAAGAAGAGATGTTGAATGATCGCATGAAAGTGACGAATGAAGTATCACAGTGTGTGAAGCATAACCTCCGGGATATCGGTGTGGAAGTGCCAGACGAACTCGGGTTGGGTGTGGGTGGTAGACTGCGGGATGATGTCCGGCATGAACTAAAGAATATCGGGCATGATGAAAAGAGCGCTGCAAAGGATGAACGACAAGGAATCACGGTTGCAGATTCAACAACGAAGGCTGATTTCACAAAGGAAGTGATGGGTGCAGATTCAATTGTAAGGGAATTTGATGATACAGTAAGAAGTGCACAGACAGATTATGTACAAAATGCAAGGCCTACCCTAAGCGATACTTCCAGGGAAGCAACGATGACTACCCAGATCAATAGCAGGAAACGAAATCGGGATTCAAGGTATCAAAGCTTCAAACAAAACAAGAGGTTGCAAAAACAAAGCAAGTCTTTATCTCCAAGTTCTCCAAGTTCTACAAATTCAGATAGGAGCGCATCTCCATTTTCTTCAAAGTCAGATTCGAGCGCTTCTACAAGTTCTTCAATTTCAGATCGGAGCGCATCTCCACTTTATTCAGAGTCAGATTCGAGCGCTTCTTCAGAGAAAATTTCAATATCACTTTTTCATTCACTTTTCTATTCTTCAGATTCAGCTTCAGATTAAATCATTATAGAAGGAGATGAGATTTGAATGCACAATGTCTATTTGACATTGAAAACTGGTTTAGTACGTAGTTGAGGATTAGTTGAGGATGGCTTGTTCTTCTTGTCAATTAAGGACCTATTACTTCTATCAAGAAGGCATAGGAAAACATTTTCTATAATATAATATGTCAAATTTTCAAATTTAACTATGTCTTTCTTTGCTCGTACAATCTCTCTACTCGTATCAAAATTGTAAACACGCTGAAGTTCCATATTTTCCATCCATTCAAGCATACGATTAAATATACCATCAATAATGCCAAGGTTTATCAACAACTTTAGGAAGTTTTACGACATATCAAAATTGGTACTTAATCATCAATAGAATTTCCTGTGCTAGGCCTGAAATGAAAAATACATCAGCTTATCCCTCTACAATCCACTTCTCAACTTAATTCTTGCTAATCTTGTCGATTTGCAACACTGGAACTTCAAGCGGAACTCCAGGTTTTGGTTCCAACACTTGGCAATTGGGAACTTCTCTTGCAAGCATTTCCTAAAGGACCAAACAACAAGCAAATCAAAACGTTATTTGTAGCTAATAATCACCACAAGTTGCAGACAGATCACACAAAATGCATCGATTAAGACTGAAATAGGTTAGGTGATTTTATTCTTCATTTTTTGTTTTTGTTATCGAGAGTAGTAGAAGTTTGTGTACCTTGAAAGCATCAACAGTTCCTTTTTCACGGACAATTAAGGACAAAATACCACGAGAATCCAGCTCCGCATTCTGCATTGTCACCAAATACCTGCACCATGGAGAAAAAAGAAATAACACAATAAATCCAAAGTTTGAATTCGGAGACCTAATATTAGAATGTACAGTAGTTCCTAAAGTCACTTCATTCGATAGAGGAGCTTTTTTCCATCGAAGTGATCGAAGTGAATCAGCAAATTGCTTGGAGAGTATTCACTAAGCATTCCCTTTCTATTCTTTATGACTCAAGTCACAAAATTCAGATTCAAAGATGCTAATCATAATAATATCAGAATCTCTGAACCTGAATATTCCTGACTTTTATGATGTAGAGGTCAACTACAAATCGACGAATGACAAGTGTTGTGTGCTTCTAACACAGCAAGTGCGTGAGAATGCCAATTTACATCAATTGCACGTCTCCTGGATACAAAACTCTGTAGGACAATATGATTTTGCTAGTAACCCACTAGACAGCTCCATGTTCAGTTACAAAACATTTTTAGAAATAATCTAAACAATCCACAACAAGCTTACTTGGGTTGAAGAAACTTGGCAAGTTGCACGGCATCTTCTTGGCCAGAAACGAGAGTGTAACCAGGCAGCACTTGCTTGTTCACAGGCGTCACAATTACATCCGCCCTCTCTTTATCCAATAATGCCTTTCCAAATACACAGTGAGGTTCGTAGTATATAACAAATTCGGGGTCAGGAACCTCTACAAAGTACCTGCACACGGAGCAGCGCTGTAAGAATCAGAAATCGTTCAAATATTTTATGTCCTCATGAGCGACAAAAGACTACCCATAACTCAATTTGCATCCAACAACAAAAAGGGTATTGTGATTAGTATCAGCTGCATTTCAAAGCCTGAATACTGGCCCAAACGACATCGATATCGTACCGACAGATACCCAATCTACGAGATCGTTACAATCATTCAAAATGCGAGTGCTGTATCATAGTTTCTTGTTTCAGACACCGGAGCATGGACAAATGATAAGGGGAGGTGGAAACTCCAACCCGTTCTCAGGTCGTTGCCATGGAGGTCCTAGTACAGGTCCTGCACTTGCACGAATGCGGATATCGCCCAACATGGTGGTGCTTCGTGGCTCCAGATACGTCACCTGTTGTAGTAAGATGCATTCCATTCGACAATTGTAATACCGGCACTCCAATTGGACAGGGTTTGGTCAAGTGCACTGAACCAACTCCACAAATTGACGTGCACAGGAGAACTGACCATATAGGAGCAATCGCGAGCAATTTGAAAAAGGAAGACCCAAAACAGCAGAAAAGAACGCCAAACTAAAGGCCGATGAAATCTGATGAACGCACATGTTTGTAGCCGATTTTCCCTATGATAGGCTCGGCATTGGGTGATGCAATTATTCGCACTTCGCCAAACTTCTCTACCATAGCCGTCAGCGTCGATTTGTGACAATGATCATCGTACCCTTGGGTAATCAAAATGCAATCCAGTTTTGGTAAGTCGTCCAACTGCACCAGTAAACCATTTCCAAACAGATCTTCAGAATGCATTCCAATTTTTTAACACTGGCATTGGAATAATGATTTGGTGACTGAATATTCATGTTTGAAAACATTCTTGATATTAGGAGGATGAAAAAAAGTGGAGAGCATATTACAGTGAATTCCTTCATCAGCTTCGACTTCTTGGCAGCATCATACAAATAGGGGATGCCAAAATCTAGATTTCCAACAAGAACGGGATCCACCAGAATGTTCACACCGTTCAACGTCCACAGCCAGCTGTTTCCCTGTAAAAATATCTTCACGAGTTAAAAAAAACCGCCCCTACAAAATCCAATAGAATCAAGGCAATGGATAGAAAGTCGAGAAAAATACCAAGTTAATTGGTTGGCCGTCGCCATTCAACGGCAGAGAGCATGTCACGAATATCATAAAACATGCACATATAAAAGAAGGGTGGTGGAAATATTGCTACCTCAAGGTAAGTCATTTCCAAGGGAGTTCTGCCAGAGGGCATTTCGAAGCATTTCTCAGGTCCCTTGACTCCGGTTTCAGTGCTACCTTGAGCTGAAGCGGCCATTACTGACGATCTCCTGGCTCCAGAAAGCACAACATTTAACTAAACATCTGAAAATGACTTTCGTTCTGATGAATTTTGTACCTAATAAATCATAGCAATTCAAAAATAAAATTAGACACTTAAACTTTATCAAAGAAACATTTAGCATCGACTACAACAGGTCGACGTAGGCTTCCTGTCCTGTGAATCGAATGACAGATTCATTAAATTCGCGACATTTCAAACCATTGGCACTTTTCAGGCCGGGGGTATGAAAAGTAAATCTACACCTCTCGTAGTTTTCGGAGCATTATGTAGATAAATGTCAAAATTTAGCACCCAAAATCGCACCAATTTAACAAATAAGTGAAATGATTTCCGCCCTACATATATGTTTCTCCCTTTTGAATTGTTATATCGCTGACAATCACTTCTTTCATGAAGGAAAGACTAAAAAGATATCGCATATGAAGTTCACATCTAATAACAAAAACAGGAACAACAGCAATTGCAAAACAAAAATCGTAAGATTTGATGAGGCCACTAGATGCGCGTGGCGTGAGGGGAATTAAAACGTCTACAGCAGTCACTCTGCTGTCTGCGCAGGATCCGAAAGAAAGCAAGAACAAAAGAGCAGAGCAGCTGTCTTTCGGATAATCAGATAAACCTCCAAGGGACCTCGCAGGTAATCTGAGGTGAAAAGATTTTATATTTGTGAAGGTAATGATTCCCAATTCTTAGAGCTTAACCAAGACCCAACTAAAAACATATTTGTTTTTTTTCTCTAGTTTCACTATCTCCTTTTTAGATTCATGCTGTCGTACAAAAACAAGAAAAAATAAAAATGAACTATCAAATCACTTTTTCCAATGACCTACTCTGAATCAATGGGAAAAAATCCAGCACCTACTCAATTGAAGAGAAATCTACATTCTTGACTTTTTGATACGAACTAGAATGCCCAACAAGGAATCTTGTAAAAACTGATATCAAGGAGGAAAGAACTATGCCAAGCTGCAACATTTGAGCCTCACATTCATTTAGCACAGTTGAATCCCAGCCTGAAGTAATAGTGTCAACATGTCGAAAAAAACAGCAGTGCTTCACATCCTTACTTCCAAAAAAGTTATTCCCACTCTCACAATTCTCCATTAAAAAGAAACCCGTTCCTATTGTTCCTGCGTTAGAAACCGGAGGACGAGGATATTCAATTGGCCCGGAAGAAAGAATGTAAGTCACAAGGCTCTAGTAATCGAAAGAGGCCGGCTCAAGCACAACAGCGTACACCTCGACTCCACCAACAGAATCTTCCCGTCCTCCTAAATTCCCCCAACACCTTCCAATACATTTTTTCCGATTCAGTTTCCAAAGGCACCGTTCCGAAGCTCCAAGAACTCACACACAAACACTACCAACACCTTAAACCTAACGTACAAACTTCCGCTAAAATCAGTAACCAGAGATCGAGGCCAAGAATAATCCGCTTGCAGGCCAAGAGGCACAACAAATTAAATACCCGCGAGGACATTAGAACTGCAGTCACAAACTCACCTCCTAGATGATTGCGAAATCTGCAATTGAGCATCAAACGCAAGCCGGGACGCCGCAGATGAATTCAAACAGAAAAATTGCGAAGGCCGTGAAGCGCAAGAACTGACTCTGCGAACAGGCTGCTGTAGGGAAGAAATGGATGCCACGCATTGGCGCAAACAGGAAGCCATTTCGATAAAGATCGCAATGTCAGCTTAGCTCGCCATGATCGGTGAGGTCGAAAGTTGGGTTAAGTTAGAAATTGGAAGAAGACGGAAAGCGGCGAGCCAAGTGGCAAGAGTGCATGCCATGGCTATGGAGGGCAGCAGAAGTGGAGACGTCGACATGGCGTTCGTTCCAGCGGCGGAAATTGTGTGGCGCAGAAAGGAAGACGATGACAACTGAAGAGTGGCAAATTGGCAACTTTCTGGTGCCTATGCCTGTGGCGGGCCAGCTAAGAAGGAGGAAGAGAGTTGCTGAGGTGCGACGTCGTAACATAAATTCAAGGTGGTGGAGTTGCATGGCGAGGGCGGGTCGGATGGATGAGTGCCACTCGTCTTTGTAAAAATTTTAAGCAATTTCTTCATAACTGTAGCCAATCCAGTACAAAACAGTAGCCTTGTTCAGGGCCCCTTGGCCGCGGCTTACGGTTCACCGCGGTCGCCTATTGCCGTGCCTTTTCAAGCTCTGAGCCTTACTAGTCGGTGAAAGGCCCAGTCTTAGCAATATCTGATACCAACATCCTCGCTCTGTCTTTCTGCGAGGTTTTCTGTTTTCGCTCTATTGTGCTGAATCACTAACTCAATTATCGTTACTGGGAAAGAGCTGAGCTTTTACTTCTAGGGCAGAAGTTTCGTTAGCTTCTGTACTTTCTCAATTTGAGGGTTTTCCTCTTCCGAGTTCTGGGTTTGTTGTTTGAGTTTCTGCTGGAGCCTGCTTGGTTGCTGATGGGCTCAGATGACGTGACACAACAACTGCACGTGAGCATTTCGACATGGACCACCTTGTGAAGAATTTGGAGAATGCTTACTCGGTATGCTTTGTCTCAATCTTAAAACCTCCGATTAGGGTTTCTATCCTCAACTTTTACCTCACAAGACGTGAAGTTTAGACATGTTTTCTCTCGTCACCCGGAGTTTAGAATCCGTGGAGAGTATCGATGGAGACGATTTCTTTTTTCCTTCAATTCTGTATCGTTATGCATCAAAGCTCTGTGATTGGTTAACCCTCTAACCGCGACTGAGTTGCCTCTTTGCAGAATTTAGTAAGTGCGGCATCTACTGTCTTGGAGGCGAAGGAGGTTACTGATATTGAGTACGAAATTTCATACTCCTTCCGAATCTGGCAATTCAATCTTCTGTAGAATTTTTTGACATAGGTCTCGTACAAGAAGTTTGTAATGTGACACTGGGTGCCGGTACAAAATCCCTGAACTGAATTCGATCATTTTAGGGTTTCTTAAAGGTAGAACCATCAGCGTCTGAGATTGATTTCTTGGGCGCCCTAATAGCAAGGCCCCGAGTTCTGTCTTTTTTTTTTACTTTCTACAGTGCAGCCTCTATTACTAAATTCTGTCCAGATTTCTAATTATTAAAGACGGACGATGCATGGACTTGGCAATTCGCAGGAGAACTGCAAAGACGGACGATGCATTGGAGCGCTTCTACAACAACTTGCAGCTGTTCCACGCTGCCTGTGATCAGACTCAAGAGTTTGTGGTATGTTTTCATTGCCATGTGGAATAACAAGGCTTTGAATGGTATTAACAAGACTTTGAATTCTGTGCCAACTCTGATGCGATTGTTTGCCTGGCAGGAGTATTTGCGACTCAGGATAGGGTCCGAATGTCTGGTGGATGAAGCAACGGGTCCATTGACAGCCAAAATTGCCAAATCTGGTCAAGACGGGGCAGCAGACAACAGGGTCGCCATTCCTTCCTTGAGTGCTCTAAGACTGGAGCAAATGAGCAAAGCAGTACGATGGCTGGTCATTGAATTGCAGCAAGGAGCAGCCTCGGCAACTCCCCGCCCTGAAGATACTAATGGAGCTCTAGACATCCGACCAGAAGATGATACACATCAGTAAGGGAACAGCACCTAAATGCGTCCAAATTAAGGTTTTGAGCAGGGTTCCTATTATTGAACTGTAAGAGCTTTTATTAAGTCTTGGTGGAAGTTGAAAGAGGGTTCTAGATTTTCTTCTTACGCATTTTTTGGACTCCTTATGAATAAGCTATGAATTTTAAAAACTGCAGAAAATGGGTGTACTTAAAATCGACCTCAAATCGACCCTAGGTTCTCATATGTATGTATTTGGACGTTTTGGGCAAGAATCTAGATGGGGCAGTTTTGCAAACATGTCACAATTAGGTCTTGTTCCCTGAATTGCTCTTGTTTTTTTCCCTGAAATGCTCATAGTTCTTTCATTGCTGAGATTATTTATTGTATTTAAATTCAAATTCCCTGAATTGCTCTTGTTTTTTTCCCTGACATGCTCATAGTTCTTTCATTGCTGAGATTATTTATTGCATTTAAATTCAAATTTTTATGGAGCTTACGGAATTAAGTGAGAGAGATTCACACCCCAGACGGATTGCCTTCTTCTAGCTTTTAACAGAAAGAGTGGAATAGATGCGCTATGTTCTGATGTATAGTACTGAACATATAGCAACCCTTTTCTTTACATTTTGATACGAGCCATGACAATTTGTAATACGTGTACATGAAATGAATCGCCAGCACTTGAACAGAGAATTACTGAAGCTCTGTCTACAGTTCTCTTCTTAATTTGTTCAAATACACTGACAATTTGCTCCTTGTAAGCTCCTCTCTAGAATGGGATCTCGCATCAGGACTTACGTGGATCTGGCTTCTCGTTCCCTGATAACATTCTTGAAAGGAGCTCCGAACTCATTTGTTAATTCAGGGGAAGAATCAAGGTATTAAAGATGCCCTGATTCTTTGACATCATTTTACTTTGACACACAGTTCAAGAATTTTGGTGAAAGAACTCAACCACTTCAATAGCTCCCTTGATACAAGCCCTTGAATTGGAAGTAGCTCTAGGCTTGACACTTGTGAACCGGTAAAACGACCATGTTGCACACTATTAACATCAGTATTGATTGAATCCTATGTTGTCAGTTGAATGGTAAGATGGGTGCACTCATACTGAGAACATCAGAATTCTATGGTGTATTACAATGACGGTTATTTCTTACTAGTGGTACTCCATATTTAAAGAAGTCAAATCTGGCAACAGTTCCTCAACGTCAAATACTCCTATCTAAGGTAATGAACAATTGGAGGTTCAATGGGATGTATGTCCTGTGTCTCTTGTTTTTGTTCAAGATGCCTTCAATGTTGGTGCCATTAAATTGGTTTGTCCAATGAGATGGACATCCTGCATTCCTGCATCTGTCACTGAAACAAAGAAAGACACATTTCCTGGAGGGCAGACAATATGGATGAAGGTTTTGAATGTTGAACCACTCATTATCCACACATGGTAGAACCACCCATAGTTGACCACTTAAGCCGTTCCATGCATGTTTTGGAGCAGTAGAAGACAATGAAATTAAAAAAAAATTGCCTTCTAGAAGAAAAGAAATGATGGGCATTGCCAATTTTTTTGTGCTTTTTTTCCTTGAATTCAAATTACTATCAGTTTAGGAAGCCATAAGTTGGCCTCAACCCATACCCAATGTATAGACTCTTCCAATTTTGATCATTCAAGAACTACTTTCTTGCTCACTACTTTGGAACATGTGTCATGGCCTTGTTAATCCCAGTCTTAAAAAGGAGAAATCACATTCTAAGCTTTGGTTGCAAATCTGCTCTACCTTTGATTGGAAATAGCTGCGACCCCCAGGTTGAGTATGGATCCCTGGTTGGAAATGAGTAGTTCTACCATAGAAGCAAGGCTTGTTGGATTCAAGGCATATGTCTTCTTGCAAAAATCGCAAGCATGAAACCCATCATCTCCAGACTTCCTGTATACAGAAGCTGTTCCTGTTCACTTGCACGGTGCTGGTTATCGAAATGATGATCCGTATTTCACATTCCCTCGTCGCCATCTCTTCTATAGTTACGCTCTTTTGTTAAAAGAACTGAGGCATCCATCGCACGGCACTATTATATCTAAACTTCGAGGAGACCAAATTTCAAAAACATTGAGTCCAATTTGTTTTATTTACCAAGTTTTCAAGTTTTTGGTTCAAGATTTATAACGAGCACATTTCTCCAAGAAAGTATATTAATAGACGACACATGAAAGTCTCATGTAGTAAAAATCCAAAATCCAAACTCATATATATAATTCAAAAATCCAAATTGAGTTTTAAAACAATGTTTGACAGTGAGAAAATGACACAATGTTACTACAAAAAATGTAAAATACTCACAGTACCGGCATCCATGGACTCAACCAAGAGTTTTGTTGTCTCTGAAACAAAAAGGTAGAGGCCAATTACATCAGTACAAGCTACACCTACAATGAAGTGAGAGAATTTGTAATAAGCAATATTCCCTTGATATTTTTATAAAAAAAACTAATCTCTAACATGAACCAAGCTACATCTATGAAAGAATCTACAGATCCTCTTATATGCAGAATATGCAGAATATGCCTCTTCCAAGAGACAAACGGCTACAATTTACATCTACAATGCCCTCATTCAACAATAATAAGTTAAACCTCTCATTGTTGGTTTACTTACATGATTACATGATTACCCTACAAAAAGCTCCAATGGTGGCGTTTACAGGTAGTTCCTCATTAAACTAAAGTGGTAGAAACTAATCAATACACCCTGGTTGCACAGGAAAGACGAATCATCAACCTTGTGCTAACTTAGCCTCATCTGCAATTGATGCTGCAAAGAACTCCACTTGAATGAAAATCTAAAAGAGAATGCAGTCGGAGATATTAAGCTGGTGTGCAACTGGGCATGCATCATTGCATCCCCTTCTCAATCTGTACCAATGTAAAAATAAAGAATTTTCAGAACATTTACAAATATAACTCCACAACCAACATCCAAATCACACATCCTTCAAGTAACACGGTATGTCGGAACCCAATTTTACTCGAAAGATGAACACATAAATGTTTCGCTTCTCTCACACTAGGAACTATGATCAGCATTCAACAACATGATTTCATTGTCAAAGAAACCACTTTAGAACATCTATCAACAAAACTTCGGTCATCAGTAACTTTTGCATACACAATCCAAGTACCGCATTCTTGGGCGCACTGGAATCCTCTTTCAATAGCCAACACAAAAAATCATAAAAATATACCGGAATTTGAGTGTCTTCACCTTAGAAGGGAATGCAATTCGAGATGCTAGGTCGAACCACCATAGCAGGGTTGGACATGATGCGCTCCCCAGTCTTGTGATTGCAGCACCACACTGCAGCTCCAACGGGCCACTCGACTACTGCGGCCAACACGAAGCCGATGAACCCCAGAGTGGGTCCGATGATTTTGCACCGGCATGGGTTGTCAGTGTTGCCGCACTCGATGCAAAGCGGAATCGGAATGCACGCCATCTTTGAAGTGCACTAAAATTAATAAGAAGCTCACAATCGCCGATATGAAGCGCACCTGGTATCAGTCAAGCATCGCAATGATCAAGTCATGTCAAAAGAGGTCATGCAATGGTAAACTAGGCAACGCAATTTTGAATTTTGTAGGGAGATTCATGAACTCGTCTACGGTTTCTAAATTGTGCAGGGTTTCTAATTTGCGGCATGACCGCTAAAACATAAACACCGAAACACAAAATAGAGCTACAACAGAAACACCCTGAGAATCGCAAAATTGAAGTGCACCCAATCACATGCCAGAGCTACAATGGAAAGAAAAGAGTGAAATCTCGCATTAGAAGTCGAGTTCTCACATCGTTGCATGATAGCTGTTTTTTATACTGGGATTTGGAGACTAAGAATCATGCAGGGCTCAGAAAGAAAAGAATCTTGACAAAAGCTGACACCACTTAATCCGTCCAAGAAAGATCGCAACAAAGTCACTGAGTTTCTGAGTCTCGGCATTAATCTCAGAAGAACTCCGCAAAACTACAGGAACAAGACCTCCACTATCTAGTAAAGAAGCCCTAGAAAGCATTCACCTCTGACCCAAATTCTCTTCAAACACAAGACTGAATGAAACTCAACAATCTAGTGCATTCACAAACACTTACCGAACAAAAATTGAGACACGCGAGTAGAGCAAAAATTCCACCAGAAGGCTCAAAATCGAAAACTCCGTCACGCTCTGATGCAAACTTTCAAGTCTGATTGAACTAAGCTTAGGCAAGTCGATTGTAAGGTAGCACCGGCCACGGAAGGTCACCGACGTTGCCAGGTGTCGATTTCAACATGACGGTGCGCAGCGTACTTGTGACAAATGGCAGACTGAGAGGGCTCCCTTCTCTTTGTCCGAGACATTGATTGCGGTGACTAGGGTTGCTGTGTGCAAGCTCTCTGAGTGACGCGCATTTAGAGGCTAAATCATTTCTTTATTGAATTCACGAAGCTCTGCAAATTCTGCCTCACAATTTGCAGTGGTTACCGAATTGAGCATGACGCGATTCTTTTGGTCTCATGAATGAGCTCTCTCGTAGAATTTCGAATGGTGATTCTGAATCGTCTTTTTCCGCGGAGCCTTTTTTTGCAGCCCTAATATTTCTGAGTTGACATGCTTGGACTCAAAGTCTCATGGAACCACTATGGAAATTGGAAAACGTCGCACAAGGAAGCTAAAACCACAAGATTTCGTTTATGCTGTTACATGAAAAAATCAGATCCCAAACCTTCAACACATGAAGAGATCAAAGCTATGATCTCAGAGAGAACCAGCAGAGACATCACTTCTTATTTTTCGTGACAATTTCTTTTTTGCAGCTTGAAAGTCTTCAGAACTGAGTGCAATCACTTGCATTGTCAAGCCCTGTGGCAGCAGAAAACTCAAGACTTCTTCGTTTGTGCAGTTACATGAAGAGATCAGATCCCACACCCTAAACACACGAAGAGGTCAAAAGTTATGATTTCAGAGAAAGCCAGTGGACACAATCATTTCTTATTATCTTGATAATTTTTTTGGCAGCTTGAAATACTTCGGAACTGAGTGCAATCACTTGCATCGTCAAGCTCGGTGGCTCGCACAAACACGATCAGCAGAAAACTCCGGCACAACCCCCGGCAACGTCAAGAGATCCTTCCACAAAAGCGGCCACCGATCCCCCTCCCCTCGATCCTCCACCATCTTCACCTCTCCCAGCAACTCCCACTTCCACGGCGTATACGTCAACACATCCGCCAGCATACAATGCAGCGCTCTTCTCGACATCCCTCCCCCATCCCCACTCTCTTCCTCAAACCTCTCCAGCATCTCCTGCGTGGTGATTCCCGACCACCTCCTCCGAAACGTCCTCATCTTCTTCTCATCAGGTTTCCGAACTCGTGTGTGAAGCCAAAACGCGAACTCCACAGCTCCTTCAGGAGGGTAGACTCCTCTTGAACCTCCGCGCGCACTGATTTTGCCTTCGATCCACGCCATGAGCTTCTTCCGCTCGTCGAGGCTGAGCAGGCCGGAATCTGGCCATTCGGTGCTGTTGGCCGGGAGTTTGCCGAGGGGTTGGGTGCGAGGATGTCGCGGGCGGGGAATTCTTGGGGAAGGGAGATGGGAGCAGGGGAGAGACAGGGGAGGAAACTTTTTTAGGTTAAGGGTTTGCCGGCTTCGGCTTCCCGAAGGGATCCACGGGGGTTTTGTGGAGGTGTAACGGAGGGATCCAGTGGATGCGAGCGCGAGAGAGAGCGGCAGGGGCTCAATGGGTTCGTCAAGCTCTTGCGCTAACCATCCGAAGCACGAGGAGGCTTTCGCTTGCGTTGAGAACAAGGGCGGTTCAGGAGATTTTGATTTTTGGGGAGTTTTTTTGCTGGGTTTGAAGTCCAAATCGTGAAGCTTTCTAGCGTATTGCGTTGCCCTTTCCATGCACTTCGCATGGCGGGCGACGGACATGGCGTCCGTGGCGCGTTTCACTGCTACTTCGATGTTGTTGCAGGCGATTTGAAGCTTGTCGTTCTTGTCCAAGCGGCGGGTGATTCTCAGTTGCTGGGGGATGGAGAGGATCTTTTTTGTTTCGGCGTCCATGGTCTGGATTTGATCCTGGAGCGTCTTCTCCTCATCATCATGGAAAGTTTGGAGACGGTCGAGCTCGTGCTTGTAATGCAGGATGCTCCTCTCCATGAGTTTGCTGCAGGGGTCGGCTATGAAGCCGCGACATCGACTGGATCGGCAGAAACAGAGCTCGGCTGCGGGGCCGTTGATGACTCCCATCCATCTACACACATGTTTCCACCACGATTCCCCTGTTATGCATTTCACAAACTCTTTGGCACCTTGCAACGTGCTCCTAAACCCTCATTGATGCAGAATCCATTGGGAGTGGAGGAATGCCCTAAACACGCAAAATCTATACCCTAATTCGTTGATTGTAGTTGAACCCTCCCACATTCATGCAGACTCTATTCAACTAAACCCTAATCTGTTGGTGTCGGTGAATTATCCTAAACCCTCCCCCATTCATGCAGAGTCTGAACCCTAATCTGTTGATGTCGGTGAATGCTCTGTTCAAACCCCTAATTTCTCGGCTGTCGGTGTGCAAGTCACTCACTTGTAATCGAACGTAAGTGCTTCTTTGGAGAGAATTCTGCGGAGAGTCCTCCCGACAGCATACACCTTGCCGTTCGCCCAGCTGCATGAGCCACAGACTGTCATCAGCTTGCACGTCTGGGTACGCAATGTTATTCGATCTGCCAATTCCAAACCCAAATCCTCCAATGTATCAAATTCATGAACTTGTCAATGATTTCCCATCAAACATTGTGAGCAATAGATTCAAAAACTTTCTTGCATCAAGCTCATGAATTTGATCTCCGATCTCATTAATAATTTCCCAACAACTCTAAAACGTTGGCGTAAAGGGTATCATCGATCTCCTCATTCAAACATTGCGAGCAATCATCTTTAGGGTTTTAGGGTTTTAGGGCTTGCTTACCATGGGCTAACAGCCGTGTTGGGATCGCAGCTGTGGTTTACCATTCCGGAGATATGGTTCCAAGGATCCACAACAAATTTGACTTCTCCAGGGTCACCAGCGACGTCCTTGGTGTACCCAGGCCACGAGACTCGCACACCATAGTAACATCGACGAGGGTCGATCGTTGCAATATTATGAAACAGCGATTCGGTGAGAATCTGCCCACACACAACGAAGGCGAGTTTCTGTTGAGTGAGGGTGTCTCTGGTGTACAATTCCTTTCCCAGGGCGCCTTCTCGCACGTCCAGCTTCGGCATGGTCGCGAAGCTGTTGCAGCAAAACCCATGGCAGTTGCACGTGACCTCACAGACCTTCATGGCCGTGCGACACGCACAGGTTCCGGAGCAGGTCTCCTTCCCTCTCACGTAGCAGTCACATTCGCTTTCTGCCATGGCCTGGTTGGTCTCGGCAGCGGGGACGGTGAGAAGCGGAGTGCCGCTCATGTGCGCATCCACATTCGTTTTCACGGCGTCATCGAGCTCGGCTTTCAAGTAGCACAAGTTTATCCTCACTCCTGATGCTTCACTTTCCGCATAACTCCTTGCAGAATTACGTCTTGCAGAATCCCTTCGTCCAGAAAAACATCTTGCAGAATTCATTGCAGAAATTCAAACTACGCAATGAGCTTCATCGACGGAGTGATTGTGAACCGAGTGGTGACAAGGTCTTGAAGCTCCCTCCTTGGCACATCTTGAGAGTGATCATCACATATGCCTTTCCATGTGGGCATCCACATTCGTTTTCACGGCATGATTGAGCTCTGCTTTCAGGTTCATCCTAACACCCAATGCTTCACTTTCCACACATCTCCTTTCAGAATTCATCTCAGAAATCCAAACTACGCGATGGTCGCCGTCGAGGCAAAGGTTGTGAACAAGTGGTGACATGGTGTTGACGGTCCTCCTTTGGGAATGGTCGTCACATGTGGGCATCCACGTTCATTTTCATGGCATGCTTGAGCTCCATTTTCAAGTACCGCAATTTAAGTTCCCACACTCGATGCTTCACTTTCCACTGAAACTGTGTTATGAATTACTCCTTGCAGAAATCATTACAGAATTTCAAGCTACGTGATGAGCGTCATCGAGCCAAAGATTGTGTATCAAATGCTTGAAGTTCCCTCATTAATGGCACCTTGAAAGTGATCTTCACATATGCCTCTTCATGAACTCGCACCTTTTGGATCTAATCGATCCAGTCAATGATAATTTCTTTGCAGGGCGATTTGTCAAGGGGCTGTCAGCTGGCGTGAACCTGGTTACGCACCACAGCGTCGGCTGACAGAGTTCGTCGGCGCAAACTGGAAGGCCAACTCCTGGGCATCACAGAATGAAGCTTCTTCTTTGCGAAATCGTTTTGCGAATCAGGTGTGAAACACGGATTCGATTCTGAGGAAATGGTGATGTCCGCCACGCTGAGGAAACGCTGAGGAAAGGTTGGTGGCCATCATAACTGTGCTGAGGCCATGCTGAGGCCATCCATCCAGGCCATGCAGGCATTTTTAAAATTTGTGCCAGTGATGTACCTGTGCATCGAATCCACGATGCTCTCGACACATTCGCTCTCCTGATCGAATGCATGACCTTCTCTGAATTGAATGATGTCCTTCACACTGCATGTATGTTGTGCCCGCCAGTCCCCAATTCACACTGTCAGTGTTCCAGTGCATAAGATAAAAGAGATTAGATTGCAGCATTAATTCAGTGTGCTCATTTCTGGAGCGGAGCTTGTCCTCATAGAGACCGATGTCTTTTTGCAGCGCATGTTTTTCACGAAAGAAATCAAGGCAGCCCCTGTGGATGAGGCAGGCCCGGGCAGAGGGCAGCTTCCCTTTTGGGAAAACTGCCCCGGGTTTCCCCAAAAGGTAGCCAGGAGCACGAGCTAATATATAACCCATAAGGTTAGTCGTGGTACCGTGAGTCTGCGAGTATATAATCCCAAAGTTCGCCCGTTCTCGTCACTTACCTGGGCGGGGTCTATCCATGATCACCAAGGTGGATGGCCTAGGGCAACTGTCTCCATTGCACTTCGGTCATGGGAGCTCTAGTATCTTCCTACATGGAGGCATACACGTCATAATTTGTGGCAGCGGGGGCTCGCGTTCGCGCGGCCCTCACCAACTTGAAACCCAAAACAGGATTAACCTTTTCAGCGCTCTCTTGAACTTCAGTGTTTCTTTTTGGAGCAATGGATGGCTTTTTGGAGACGCTTGTAGCGTAGAAAATTGATTTGCCTCACAAATTCTACTCATATTTTACATGAGCATTCTCGATAAGATATGATCCTTTTCGAAAATAAATACTCCTTCAAAGTGCACTACCTAATGTTTTTCCATTGACCCAAATAAAACTTCAAACTTGATATCTACTAAACCATGTGGTCAAATAATCTAGATTTTTTTTTAAGTGCTCACTCTCAATGTGAACTCTAAAATCCTACACTTACATTCTATCCAATCTCAAGAAATAATAGCAAAAAAATTGCTCAAGTTCGTGGTGGTTTGGGCCCATTTTCAAAGAACACCTCTCTCTCGATCACCAGGGATTAAATTCTAAATTCTAATTCTAAATTCAAATTTTTAATGCTATAAAGTTGGATAGATAGTGCGAGATTAGTTGGGAGTTAGGTAGATTGGGCATTGAAGTGTGGGGAACCATCTATTGTATGAGAGGAAAAAAGATCCAACCAAAACAAAGAGAAGCATGATGATTGAGAGGATTTGAGAAGGGGCTTAGAAAACTCAAAGAACTCTAGAAAACTTTGCAATCAATGAAGAAAAATCTAGGGTACTTAGAAGAGTATGTGAGCTTAAAAGAAACTTAGAGAATTGAGGGAAACTATGAGAGAATTCTATAAGGGTCAGCATAGTTCTTGAATTGTGAAAATCCTCTCTAGAGGGTTGTAGAAACTGCACGAAGCCTAGGTTCTCCAATAAGTTGAGAAAAATTGATAGAACTCTTTGGGTTGCTTCAAATATTGTAAAATACTTAGATAAGTGTTGAAAGAAATTAGTAGGAAAGTAGAATGTGGGAAGCTAGGAAAAAATGGACGATGTAAGTTTTGCAAATGTAAGACTTAAGTACAATTTGAGCAACAATGAGCCCAAAAGATGCGTGCAATCCTTTTTCCTGGCCTCCATCTCCGAAAAAATCAGCATCCATTGATTTAGTTTAGAAAAAATTCCCCACCTTTTCCAATGCCGTTGATCTTCTGGAAAAATCAAAGCCATGGATGTTGAATAAACAATCTTGGCCATCCAAATACAGATACATGTACATATATAGATATGAGTACAAGTACAAATATGCATACAAATTCAGATATGGATATATCTTGTATTGATTGCATTGGAAGTACTTTTTGGGAAATACAATTTGGGAAAGAGCGGAATTAAAACACATAATAATTTAAATTTAAATGAAAACTTCTGACAATTGGGGGGGATTAAAACACATAATAAATAATGAAAATTTCTTTTCAGTTTATTGTGACAATTTGTCACAATAAACTTTAAAAAGACAGTTTTGCCATTACTAAAATATGTAAAATTCAAAGCTCATAAGAGAGAAGAAGTGTTTACAATAGGAAGTTAAAATAGAATCTTGAATCCTTGAATTAAATTTGGACTTAGAATAGAAACAATAAAAAAATCTGAAGTAGATACTAAACTATAGTTTATACTTAATGAAACCTATGTCATCAAATTTGTTTGATTTCTAGATGAATTAGAAAACTATCATTCACTACAAAAAACTAGGCACAAAAATGACTTCAAAGAATGACTTCTTAGCAGTCATTCCGGACACATTTGACTGGAAAATGACTAGAGGCCCCTGGAGTCATAGTGGACAAGTCATTTATAAATGACTTCTACATTTATTATCACCAACGAACGAAAAAGTGGATGTAGAAATGGATGAAGGGTTTAGGGACTTCCAAAGTGGTAAAGAAAAAAGAAGTTTAAGGAAATGACTCCCATGTTGCCACGTGGCTAGTCATTTTGAAGTCATCTTGTAGTCACGAATGACCCCTTTTTTAATCTTTTTCTGAAATCTAGGATTATATTTAGAAATCTAGGAAATATGAATATTATTTTCTGAAATCTAGGAAATGTGAATATTATTTTCTGAAATCTAGGATTGTATTCTGAAATCTGGAAAATGTGAATATCATTTTCTAAAATCTAAAAGATTATTTTCAAGTTGTGGTGAAATGTGCAAAATGAGTACATCATATACTGGACACCATACACCATATACAAATACATTCATACATCATACACCATATGCAAACACATGATTCATACCTCATACACAAATACATGATTCGTACATCATACACCATATACAAATACATGATACACAATACACTATATTTTGCATGTGTCAAATGGCTTTTCAAGCCATTTAGTGTGTGAATACAAAGAACTCAAATAACAAGCCTTTTATACAAGTGGGGTGGTAGGAAGCAAAACAAACCATGTGGGATTAGTAAAATGTTGATGCAATAGTAGAGTAGTGACGCGGAAGTCATTACATAGTTGTGTTAGAGTAAATCGCAATTAAAATAGTAGAGTAGCGACATGAAAGTCACTATGTAGTCACCTTAGAGTAAATCTTAGTCAAAATACAGTCACACAGTTTACTCAATTTTGACTATGGCCTTCACAATGGAATTGATTAAATCCAAATTGGAAGTTAAACAATGTTGTGAACAAAAACCAATGGATGAAACATAGACATTGTAAAAGTTATCAACCTAGTTCTATAAAAATTAGAATTAAAAATTGTTTTTCTATCTCTTAGAGGTGCTAAATGTCATCTAAATTTTAGTTTTTGGCCTTTGCATTGTCAATCTAACTTAATTTTTTTAGTTTGTTCTGAAAAAAACATTAGTAAATAGTAAAAAAAAATAAAAATAAGTCTCCAAGAGTGCATCATTTTAACCCCTACATGAGCGAGGCCTTTTTTCTACTAAAGAAACACTGAAAACTGCCATTTCTGTAGAAAAGAGTAAAAAAGAATTTTAAATGTTTTTTTTTGACATCTAACCGTAGGATCTTAGATCCAACTAGTATAAAAAAATGTGGAAAAAATTTCAGAATTTTTGACCGCATAGATTGCAAGATATTTGCATTTAAAGTGGAAAAAACAAGTTTTTCAACACATTGCCGGACTAGATAAAGAAAAGAGTTAATGAAAATAATATGGACTTTAAAAAAGTAGGGATAATACCACAAAGAAGATTATGGGTAATAAAAAAAATAGAGAAGAGGAACCAAAAATAGGGATTGTGAAAAAAATTAATCCATGCATGGGAAAAAAGAAGAAAAAAGAAGACATGGGTAATAAAAGGAAGATGACTTGCGGTACTCTTTAGACTTGAGAGGAAGATAAAAAGTAGGAATAATAATCACACAGAAAAACAGAAAAAAATTTAGAAGAAGAAAATATATAGGGAGAATAATAAATTTTAAAGATATAAAATGAAAAGAGTAGGGTTCATGAATGAAAAGATGTAGTGAAAAAACCTAGTGATAGAGAATAAAAAATAGGGATAAGAATTACGCTTTTAGGTTTTGGAGGTACGTACATTCTTCTTCTACATTTTAGTCATTTAAAAGACCTAATTAAACTAAAGATGAAGTAAAATTTTGTGCTCAATGCAAATTCAAGGAAGAATAAAAAATAAAATAAGACCTAAACATAGAAGTCCAAGTCAAAAAACAAATACTAAAAGAGGAATTTGTGAATTTCCAAAAATACTTCTATAATTTTTGTCTTAAATGGAAGAAGAAACTCATACTACAGTAAAAGAAAAGTACAGTAAAAGAAATAAAGCACCCCGTCTTTAAGGAAATGCCCACATAAGTTGTCAAGTCATGTTGAAGTCATTGGGAAGTGACTATGTAGTCACAAACAAGTGACTTGCAGTGACAATGTATGACTCCTTGTTACTCTGGCACGACTGTAGACTTTCCGTTGGATGCTTGGCGGAGTTTTGGACAGACTTCAGAGGATGAAACCTTGGCATTTTGAAACCGCTCATCCCACACTCACGTTCGCGACTCCCAAATGACTTGGTAGATGTGGAGCCAGAAAATCTAGTGCAATTAGGGAGCTGCAGTCATTGTTTAGTCACATCGAACATGCAGTCATTCTTCCGCAGTCACAAAATAGCCCAATTTCTTGTAGTGATTTAGCATAGAAGTCAATCTTTGTAAGTTTAAATATTAAAATATAATATATTAGAAACAAAATAGTAGAGAAGGAAGAAAAAGAAAGGAGGAAGAATTAGAAAAGATGAAGGTAGAATAATTTAGTTCAAAGTCACGTTCTCTTGTAAAGTCCTATTAGTTGCTTTACACAAACAATACTAAAACCCAACAAGATGGAGCCAACCCTTTCTTTGGGGGCGAAATGGAGCCAGAAAGCACCATTTCATAGTGAAAATCTTTTTTTTGCCAGAAAAAACTAATCTTTTTTCGCCAAAAAAGTCTCAATCCAATTTAAAATATGGATGAAATTGTTAAATTTGGATGAAAAAGTGTTTGAATTTGATTGAAAAGTGTTTTATGGTATAAAAGATGGATGTATGAAGAAATAAAATGCTTCACCAAATTTTAAGTGATCGCCATCTTGGCACTTTTTCAAAAACAAAAACAAAAGGGCTGGATGGAGCATGAAGGACCACTTGAAGCAATTCAGATTGAAGTGATAGATGATGGTACCATATTGGAGGTTGATTCTGAAGTATGCATTTGAAAAACACCATTCCAAACCAATTTTGTTTTTTAAATTGCAATTGCAAAATAGAAGTTAGAGGCTCAAAAGTCAAATCAAACCTTTTGAAAAGAGACTTAACTATAAATTTAGATTTAGAACTTTGTACAAAATCTTTAGAGGCTTCCATAAATGTATTAAACTTCAAAATTAGGCAAAAATTGAAAAATATGGTTTATAATGAAATTTGATGGCTAAATAAGATAGTTCTAGATTAAAAAAAAACTAGAAATCATCTAAATCAAGAAAAATTGATATCTTAAGGACTAGACAAGAATAAAAATCCAAACTTTGAAATAAAAATTAATTTGAAGTTGTAGATCAATGGAAAACACCAAATGAAGTTTTAGAGTACCAATTAAGAGGTAATCAGACTTCATCTATCCATAACTCTTTATAGAAAACTTGAAAGTTCAAGTACCTTAATGTTATGAAAATATGATTTATTTTTTTCCAATTTAAGATCATTAAAAATCTGAAACCAACAACTTGAATTAAGATGTTCATAGAACTCATTACGGATAGAAGACTATGAGTGAAATAGTAAGAATTATAACAAGTGTAATTTTGAATTCAGATAGGGGTAGAATATCTTTAGAATTTTCTAAAACTAGAACACACATTCAATCTCAATAAAAATCAAAGAAGCTATAGGGTGAAATTTAATCCACAAAAGGTTTAATTTTGGATGAACAATTTAGTTTGTAAAGAGTACACTAAGTCTTCAATGCTCTAGTCAATGCTAAGGAAGACAAAGACCAAACTAAGTCATATCCGTTAATCCAATACTGTAAACATTTAAAATTTTCAAACTATTGATTGATGACGAGAGCATACAAAGAAACTTAACACTTAATGCCCCAAGAAAAGTGTACTTTTGAATTAGGCCAAAAAATGCCAAAAACTTGAGTATTTTCATTGCTCATATCCTTGAGCTTGTTGATACCATTGATAGGACGATGGAAATAAATGTTCTTCAATTTTTCACAAACTACAAACATGTTCTCAAGGCCAATGACAATTGTGGCAGTAGAGTGCAAAATCGTATGCTCTAATATTATAGAGCTTTTCTACTTTGCTACAATTGTGAATATTAACCTCATGGTTGTAAAAATGCTACCTCTTCTAGCCTTGGATGGTGGCCATTTTTTTCTCATTGCACTCAAGGCTCTAAGAGAAAAGAAGTTCCCTATAGGCGTAAAAAAAGAGATCTCGTTGTTGGGGATTTTGATCTTGTTTGCGTTTGGTGTGGTGCTCATGGTGCTCATAGGGCAGTAATTGTTGTAGGTGTATTAATATGTAATGCCAAAATGGCTCCCAAACTAGGCTTATACAACACTACTACTTCACCTACTTACAATTGGAAATTTGTAATTATTTCAATCAGTAGAGAAAGTCTCAATTTGGTTACCTCGAAAATAGACATGTGGTTATATTATGCATTTGTATCATCTTTTTTGGTTCTAAGAGTGCTTTTTCTTTATGTTGATTTTGATGTTAGGTGGTACTATAGTCATTGATTTCTATAGTTAATTTGCTTGCATTATTACCAATAATGAGGCTCTTTTGCATTATGAACTTCATAAATTTTTATAATCAACATACTAGTCACCTATAATTTGTATATAAGACTACTCTTTAGAAATATAATTTATTATTCTATACCATAAGATCATAAAAACTCTAAAAACAGAAATTAGAATTTAGAATTTAATCCCTGGTGATCGAGAGAGAGGTGTTCTTTGAAAATGGGCCCAAACCACCACGAACTTGAGCAATTTTTTTGCTATTATTTCTTGAGATTGGATAGAATGTAAGTGTAGGATTTTAGAGTTCACATTGAGAGTGAGCACTTAAAAAAAAATCTAGATTATTTGACCACATGGTTTAGTAGATATCAAGTTTGAAGTTTTATTTGGGTCAATGGAAAAACATTAGGTAGTGCACTTTGAAGGAGTATTTATTTTCGAAAAGGATCATATCTTATCGAGAATGCTCATGTAAAATATGAGTAGAATTTGTGAGGCAAATCAATTTTCTACGCTACAAGCGTCTCCAAAAAGCCATCCATTGCTCCAAAAAGAAACACTGAAGTTCAAGAGAGCGCTGAAAAGGTTAATCCTGTTTTGGGTTTCAAGTTGGTGAGGGCCGCGCGAACGCGAGCCCCCGCTGCCACAAATTATGACGTGTATGCCTCCATGTAGGAAGATACTAGAGCTCCCATGACCGAAGTGCAATGGAGACAGTTGCCCTAGGCCATCCACCTTGGTGATCATGGATAGACCCCGCCCAGGTAAGTGACGAGAACGGGCGAACTTTGGGATTATATACTCGCAGACTCACGGTACCACGACTAACCTTATGGGTTATATATTAGCTCGTGCTCCTGGCTACCTTTTGGGGAAACCCGGGGCAGTTTTCCCAAAAGGGAAGCTGCCCTCTGCCCGGGCCTGCCTCATCCACAGGGGCTGCCTTGATTTCTTTCGTGAAAAACATGCGCTGCAAAAAGACATCGGTCTCTATGAGGACAAGCTCCGCTCCAGAAATGAGCACACTGAATTAATGCTGCAATCTAATCTCTTTTATCTTATGCACTGGAACACTGACAGTGTGAATTGGGGACTGGCGGGCACAACATACATGCAGTGTGAAGGACATCATTCAATTCAGAGAAGGTCATGCATTCGATCAGGAGAGCGAATGTGTCGAGAGCATCGTGGATTCGATGCACAGGTACATCACTGGCACAAATTTTAAAAATGCCTGCATGGCCTGGATGGATGGCCTCAGCACAGTGACGAGGAATCATGGCCACCGACGACGTATCGACAGATTCTTGACGACAATGCAAATCACTCGTCATGGACCACGAATTGCATGAGGTCCGTCTGCGATCGAGAGAATTGGCGCATGTTGGTCACAGTGAATTATGGGAAAAAAAGGCAATTGGGGTTTGGTTGTATTATGTGGTCAACGGAAGGGAGGTGATTGATGACAGATCTGACCTACGTTTGCCAAAAAGAGTTTGTCACTCACATCGAAGGCCGCACTGCTCGTGCAAGCCTTTGCGCACAAAAGATCGAGTTATGGCCGAGTGTTGAAGAGGCGCACACAGGGCTGGAAGTGCATCACGAAGAAGAGATCGCTTGGTTGCAAGCGCAACACGCGGAGGCAGAGACGGCATCGCAAGAGCGTTACGAAACCTTGGCGACCACGGATCGAGCAATCTGGGTCGTAGAGCTAGAAATGGAGCTGATTCAGAAAGAGAAGGAGAGAGAAAGCGCGCGAAACTGAAAGCCTACGTTGTGGTGATCGTGACTCGCAGCAGTGCCTCGCTTGCAGATGCATCAACAGCGACGACACCTGGTGGAGATTCCTCAAGAGAATAAGCCTCGAGCGTCGCCATTTATTTGAGAAAACTCACGCGCAGTATTCGCTCGCTGTTTGCTCGCAAGGCAGGAGCTGAAGGAAGCAGCGGAGAACAAAAATGAAGATACAGTCATACATAACTTGAGACCCGCCAAGACCGGGACAGTACCCGGTACCCTGGCCCCCTTCATCTGACGGATATCATCCATTGTTCTTCCTTGTCCCGTCGCCTTATCTAACTTCCTTTTTCCCTCGCCTTATCGCTTTCTTTCTCTTCGTTGTGGGGGCGGGCCGACCCAAGCTCTAGGAGAGCTTGTGTTTGATTGCAAACTTGAGGATTTGCACGGAGAGGTGAAAGTCCTGGAATCATTACCAAGAAATTTGGGGTGTAGGGCTTGACTTCAGAGTTTGGGAGATTCAAGGTGTGTACCTTTCATTGTTTTTTCTATGTGGATTTGAGGTCTCTGTGTGGCATCGCAGCTGTCAATTTGAATTTCTGCATTCGAGCATGACATTTCAAGTGGCGAAATGTAGCACTCCTCGTATGTTTTTTCTGGGAATTTGGTGCACTCTTGTCTTTCGGATTTCAGCGCAATTTCTTTCGAGTAACCTTCCTTTGAGCTAAATTTGAAAAGAAAGGGTAATTCGCGTCTGTCGGGAAGCTAAGGAACTTATTAGAATGGACATACTGTGAGGGTTTGCTTTAAATTTTACGGTTGGAGAATTTTCTAGTGAGGATTACCTGTAGGTAGTTGTCAGAGGTGGGAATTCTTAGCTCAGAGATTGGAATGGCTCATTCAAACCCTAATTAGGATTTCAGTTCGGTTACTGATTTCGTGAAGTGTAAGAAGCATAACGAACTTTCATTAATTTCGATTTCTTCAAAATGTCTACAATGCCGGAAACGAGGATAGCCTTGAACCTTTCCAAACTTTGGTTTTGCCAGAGACTCGCGCTTTGTAGGCCTTGACCGTGTTGTTCTTTGCAGGCCTTCCACCATGGCGGCTGCCTGCGGAACCGCTCTCTCGGGCACCAGATTGGACTCGAAGCTGGCGTCGTCGTTCCTCCCTCGCACCGGCGGGTTCTCGTCGTCGTCCTCCTACGGACTCAACAATGGCGCATTCCGGGCTGCTGCCGTGGTGTCAATGCCATTGCGCAAGTCGTTGCACGTCGTGTCCATGGCACCTCCCAAGCCTTCGGGAAAGGCCAAGAAAGGTATGAATTGCCTGGGGAGAACTAGGGCATGAGGAAATTGAGCTTTCGGTGGGGTTGGTTTCAGTTGTTGGCATTGAGGACGTTTATACCTATTTTAGGTTATACACGCAAACTGAACCAGCCATGGTTTTTGTTTCGTGTGGAGGATTGCAGTGGTTGGAATTGTGAAGCTGGCGTTGGAAGCTGGAAAGGCCACCCCTGCGCCTCCCGTTGGTCCTGCTCTTGGTTCCAAGGGTGTTAACATTATGGCGTTTTGCAAGGAGTACAATGCTAAGACTGCTGACAAGCCTGGCTACATTATTCCCGTTGAGATCACCGTTTTTGATGTATGGACTCTAAATACCTCGTCGATTTCCGTTGTCTCAATGTTAGTAAGCCGTTTGTGTGTGAAGATTTTGTTAATATTCTCCTCAGTAAAGATCTAGATAAATTGTCAAGTGAATTGCATGCTTGTTAAAGGTAGGGAACCAACTCACGTGGTTTTCAGTGGTTTCTCTTATAAGAAAGGAATTTTCTCTGAATGTGGTTCTTGTCCTCATTTTCAAGAGGATTCCGATGCTCTAAATTAGGTCTAATGTGGATAATGTATGAACACGTTGTGAATTTTCAATGTTCGACTCTCAGGGTGAGTCCAACTAAGGGTATGTTTTAGCGTTGGAGCTCTTTCACAATTGTCATATTCAATAAATTCTAACTACGTAATGACCTAATGCGACATATAGTCTCTAACGAGAAAGGATTCACTACTTCATTCTTGAATTGATCGACGTTCTTGTCAATATTCCCCTCAATCGAGGTCGTATCTATTAGTAGATGAATGGAGGTAGTACTCTTTCTGTGAAGTGAAATTCATGCCAGTGTCGTTAATGGGTAAACCTGTAATTCTGATTACAGGATAGAAGTTTCACATTTATATTGAAGACACCCCCGGCTTCAATTCTTCTATTGAAAGCTGCAGGTACATGGATCTCCCTTTCATGCTCCATGTTTTTTCGTTGCTGTAACAGTACCCTAGTTCCTTGGATTCTCCGTCATCGTGTTAAAAACTTTTACTTGTTGTGCAGGTGCTGCCAAGGGCTCCAACGACCCACAGAAATTGAAGGTTGGTAAGGTCACCATGGACCAGCTTAGGGTGATTGCACAGGAGAAGATGCCTGATTTGAACTGTACGACAATCGAGTCCGCCATGAGAATTGTTGCAGGAACAGCAGCCAACATGGGAATCGATATCGACCCCCCTCTGCTCGTAAAGAAGGAGAAAGTTATACTCTGAATAGTTATTAGGTTTCTCACTTTTCACAATTTGTTTTTGTTGTGTATTCAACGCTTCAAATTTATTTTAAACTTGAGTCCCTGCATTCAGTAATTTAGCCAGCTGGTCATTGCTTATTCCATTGCTGTCAACGAGGCTGCTTTGTACATATTGAAGAGGCTGGATGATTTCATCTGATTTTTTGTGTACAACTTAATTGATGTTGTATCTACATCATTGAGTTGAGTTCAAGACATTTTAGTTGTTGTTTTTATTTTATATGGGGTTGTTTGTTTGTCTGAAAAATGGTACACTATCTAGTGCATTTCAATATATTGAATTTTTTTTCCTTTAAAACTTGATTTTGACATTCAAAATAATTATTTTTGTATTTTGCGCAAAATTAACAAAATGAAGCTTCTAAAGGTTAGTTTCTATGTCACTTGGAAATTTTGAAGAATTCTATAAAATAAGCATTTTAGTGAAGTTTGAAGTTGAAAATCTATGACCAAGTTTCTATATATAGAATGTCTTAGAAAAAAAATTATTCCACAATGTTCAATCTACACTATTGTAGCTTTGGGGTAGCTTTGCAAAAAAATAATTCAAATAAATGATGGCGAATAATTTTGGAAATTATGCCAAGCATTAGATGAAAAAGAAAAGAAATAAAATGAATAAGATGGAGAAATATTTAGAAATTATAGTACACGAGCAAAAAATCAAATAAATGAAGACTTCAAGGTGAGATCAAAAAGTCCATGTTCAAGTTCCAATCCATCATTTGACCATTTACCATCAAGAAATTTTGATGATTATAACTAAGTGAAGGAATTACTTCATTGACAATATATTAGAATGAAAAGTGGAGAGGTCATTTTTTAAATGAAATCCATTGTCTGTCATGAATCCTCAAAGGGTATAGGATAATTTGAAGATGAGAGCTTCACCACTCATTGTCAAAATTTTGTCTATAACTTTTGTTTGGAGACTAAAAATCTCAAACAGATTTTTGAAGATGAAAGCTAGCTTGATTTTACACATTAACTTAGTGAAAAAGCTTTTTGAAAAAATCATTCTACTATGCTTAAATGAAGTCTAAAATTTTATTTTAAATACAATTTCTTTTTACTTGGCTATGAGTAGTTGAGCTTTTACTAATCCTAATTTATATATCTATTTCAAATGGTTTGTTTTACCTCCTACCACCCCACTTGTATACTAATATAATGTACTTCTATTCTAAAAAATTTAGATTTTTTGAACATAATTGATACTTCATATGAATTTCTTCATTTTTTCTTCAAAAATTCATAGTATTTTGAAAGTTTCACAAAAAGAAATTGAAAATTTGAAGACAAATATTAGACACATGATTTCATCTTTGAAAATGAACCCAAAAAATTTCATTCATGAATAGAAAAGAAATGGAGGATATTGAGTGAAGGATTTTCAAGTTTACTTACACAGTCACAGACAACATCCTTTTGGGGTTATTGAAGGAATCTCAAGTTTACCTAGCTACATGGTCATATACTATAACATGAAGGGTTCAAATTGAAAGGACTTGGCCTCTATGACCAAAATAGTGATCTCAATACTTTAATTATTAAACCAATAGATGCATTTATTTGGTTTTACAATTAATAGTGAAGTCATCCATAAGATCTTTTCTTTTTCATAACTTTTGCTTTGGAACATCAATTGAAATTGAAATTGTATTCCTAAAGCTAATGTGTTCTCCTATCTTTGGGAAAATGTTTCAAAAAATCACAATGAATTGAGACTATAGGTACCTACCAAACTCCCTAAAGTCCCTTGAAGGGACTCTTGGTCCTTTATGAGTTAATGTTCAAAAATGGATTTGAAATTTTTATAAATGTGTGTGAATCTAATTTTTAGTTATAATGTGCTTGTTGTTAATAAATTAATAATGATTGAAGATTACATTGTTTCCCAATGAGGCATGTGTCCCTTTTTGCCTCTTGAAAAGGGCCCTCTTACAATGAACCAAATTGACTTATATGGCTCCTTGGCCAAATCCATTCCTTGAATTAGCTTGTAAGACCGTCCCAGGTATCTAGCAAAGCATATTACTTTTCCAACCTTGGGAGGAACATTGCCTAGTTATCCCTTTAGTACTCCTATGTCCAATTTCTAGATGACAATTAGATTGATTTTGGCTTGTTTCTTTCTCATTTCTGCTTGGATGAAAGGCATTCTAATTTGTTGAGATACTTTATCAAGTTGTTGTCATATCAATAATGGTTGGTTACTAGAGTACATATTTTTCTTTAAATTACAAATGTACATAGAAGTATATCAAGTGGTTCACCAAGCCAAAATTGCAATGATTTTGATTTGTAAAAATGAGGTCACAAATTTAAAGAACATAAAATTTCAAAAAAACACCATGTCAAGATAACCTCATTTCAAAACCTTTCCAACAAATTCTACTAAGAAAATAATAAGATTTTGCTAGTAATCCAATTTTGAAGGAATTTTGAAATTTCCCTTTTGAAATTTATAAAAAAATATCAGTGATAGCATAGGTGAATCTAAACATATAGAGGGAATCTAAAACTCAAAATCTACAACTTTTATTTGTGTATCAATTCCAAAATATTCTTCCAAATAGCATTTTATGGTGATTTTACTCCGATCATCATTTCTAGAGAACCGACTTTGTACCTTTAGAAGTTGAACAATGTTATGGAATGGTGGGAAATTAAAGGAGGCAATTTGTTTGTCCAGGACTTGGGACTTCAAAACCATTGTTTGAAAGTCTTATTATGCACTTAACTTATTCCTTGACTTTGTTTTCTTTGAGACAATATCAATGATCTTGTTCAATTTCTTATCCATTTCGAAGCAGACATTTGGTGCAAACTAGAATTATATTTAAGGTAGGAGGTTCTAAAAGCACTCATGCTCTAAAATAACCCACCTCCTCAAATGTACACTATTTGTACATGTTGCTTTTTCATAGCCTTCAACAATGTACAGACAATATACATTTCAAGAGGTGAGTCATTTTAGAGCCCTATGCCATTTCAACTTCAAAATTTTATAACTAATTCCAAGAAGCTCCAAAAAATACGAAACGGCTTGGGTTAGATGCCAATTCCACTTGTCTTTCAAGCAAAATTTACTGAAAATTATTTCAAGAAGCTTCGCCTCCCCAAAATTCAGTTCCAGCCCTTAGAAGCTCCATTTATGGAGCTCCTACCTTACCGTAATGGGGAATGGCAGACATTCAGTTGGAGCTTTTGTAAGCCGAGGTTGTGAAAATGGGCTTTCCCTCACAGCGCTCGATTGCCTGGTGGGCGTGTTGTTATCCACCTTGGTGGCCAAACCTCAGCCGGCCACGAATCGTAGATTGGATGCGACCCTTGCGTCTACCAATTGCACTTTGCGGAAGGGGCCAACTCACGGGAGCGTCGCCTTGCCGCTTTCTTTCTTTCTGTTCGTTGTGGGGGCGGGCCGACTCAAGCTCCGGGAGTGGATTGCAAACATGAAGATTTGCAAGGAGAGGTGAAAATTCTGCCAACAAGACCAAGAAGAGATTTTGGGGTGTAGGGCTTGACTTCCGAGTTTGGGAGATTCAAAGGTGTGTCCCGTTTTTTTCTATGTGGATTTGAGGTCTCTGTGTGTCGACGCAGCTGTGAATTTGAATTTCGGTACTCGAGCATGACGTTTCAAGTGGCGAAATCTAGCACTTCTTGTATGTTTTTTTTGGGAATTCGGTGCTCTCTTGTCTTTCGGATTTCAGCGCAATTTCTTTTTGAGTGACCTTTCCTTTGAGCTAAATTTGAAAAGAAAGGGTAATTCGCGGTTGTCGGGAAGCTAAGGAACTTATTATTGGAATGGAAATATTGGGAGAGTTTGCTTTAAATTTTACGGTTGGAGAATTTTTCTAGAGGGGATTACCTGTAGGTAGTTGTCAGAGGTGGGAATTCTTAGCTCAGAGATGAAATGGCTCATTCAAACCCTAATTAGGATTTCAGTTCGGTTAGTGATTTCGCGAAGTGTAAGAAGCATAACGAACTTTCATTAATTTTGATTTCTTCAAAATGTCTACGATGCCGAAAACGAGGATAGCCTTGAACCTTTTCAAACTTTGGTTTTGCCAGAGACTCGCGCTATGTAGCTTTGAGTATGTAAGTGTTGTAGTTTGTTAAGGTGTGTTGCTGTATCAAGCACTCTGTAGGTTCTATTGTTTCACTTTCAAAATTTTCATTGCCTTCGAATTTGAACGGTATTAGAGCATTTTCTTCTGTTAGTTGTGTCACCGTTGACTCAATGCCATTTGTGTGTGCATTAATCGAAGATTTTGTTGATATTCTCCTCAGTAAAGTTCTAAATAATTTGTCAATGGAATTGCATGCTTGTTAACGGTAGTGAATCAACTCGCGTGGTTTTCAGTGGTTTCTCTAATAAGAAAGGAATCTTCTCTGAATGTGGTTCTTGTCCTCATTTTCAAGAGGATTCCGATGCTCTAAACTAGGTCTAATGTGGATAACGTATGAATACGTTGTGAATTTTCAATGTTCGACTCTCAGGGTGAGTTCAACTAAGGGTATGTTTTAGCGCTGGAGTTCTTGCACAATTGTCATATTCAATAGATTTCAATCCGTACTGACCTAATGCGACATATAGTCTCTAACGACTACTTCATTCTTGAATTGATCGACGTTCTTGTCAATATTCCCCTCAATCAAATTAGTAGACGAATTAAGGTATTATCCATCAGTAGATGAATCGAGGTAGTGTTCTTTCTCTGAGGTGAAATTCATGCCAGTGTCGTTAATGGGTAAACGTGTAATTCTGATTACAGGATAGAAGGTTCACATTTATATTGAAGACCCCCCCGGCTTCAATATCTACTCAAAAGAAAGCCGAACCCTCAATTACTCAACTGTGCACAAATTAAACTACCCCTCTGGCCGCTATGTTCTAGGCGCAGACCCAAAAATCCTCCGTTCGTCGTTTCTCTCCTTCTTGCAACTCTCCTTCTCACAGTGCAACTCTCTCTTGGCGCAGATTTCGCAGCTTCTTCTCGGCGCAGCACAGCGGAGCTCTCTCCCGGCACGGCACAGGTCTCTCCAGGCTATCCTCTCTCCCATCTAATCTCTGTTCGGGATCCACGAGCTTTTGTATTTCTAGGGTTTGTTTTGGCTCTGGTATTTTTGTGTAGTTTCCGATAAGGAGGTCGATTTCTTTTGTTTGAGAAGCGATTGTTTGAAGCTTGATTTGGAAGCTTGTCGAATAGCAATCCTTTTGCACTGTTTCGCGTTGTTTCCGTGAGTTTCTAGGGTTCTTAATTCCATCTTTTCTGTCTTCGTTTGTGCGATTTGAAAAACAATTGATGCTTGTTGCTTCGTTTGTGTGCTTGTGTTTGTTATTCGATGACTTGTTGTGACGCTGAATCATTGATATACAGAGAATAATAATGAATAAGATAGAGACCCCAGATGTTTGCTCGACCTCTTGTCGGAAACCAGTGTTTTTGGACCCGTTGTTTTTTGAAGGCGACACTTTAAACGTAGTTGGTTAAGCAGTTACGCGATTCAGGTTTCATCTGGTGAGATCTGGTGTTGCGAGAGTGTTTGTATTGTTTCTTCGGTACTGAAAGCTTCATACTGTTGTTTGTTGAATCCTGAATATTGAGAATCAGGAGATCTGTAATGGCTTGTTAAAAGGACATTGTTCATTGTTTTACAAGTGACAAGTGTACCCTCTTGTGGATTTTTTTTCATTGTATTAAAAAAGACACGTGTACCCGCTGATCGTTTTTTTAATTGATTTTGATTTTTCAGAATATTGGACACTCAAAAGACTATCCAATCAAAAGAGTCAGTATCACCACCAAAATTACAGTCCCGAGCTCTGCATCCCGAATTCCAATTGCTGTTGTTTGCAGGCCTTCCACCATGGCGGCTGCCTGTGGAACCACTCTCTCGGGCACTAGCTTGGAGTCCAATCTGGCGTCGTCATTCCTTCCTTGTACTGCCAGGCTCTCGTCGTCGCCCTCCTGCGGACTCAACAATTTCCGGTTTTTCAATGTTAGTAAGCCATTTGTGTGTGCATTGATCGAAGATTTTGTTGATATTCTCCTCAACAATTAAAGTTCTAGATAAATTGTCAAGTGAATTGCATGCTTGTTAAAGGTAGTGAATCAACTCACGTGGTTTTCAGTGGTTTCTCTAATAAGAAAGGAATTTTCTCTGAATGTGGTTCTTGTCCTCATTTCAAGAGGATTTCGATGCTCTAAACTAGGTCTAATGTGGATAATGTATGAATACGTTGTGAATTTTCAATGTTCGACTCTCAGGGTTAGTTCAACTAAGGGTATGTTTTAGCGTCGGAGTTCTTGCACAATTGTCATATTCAATAAATTTCAATCCGTACTGACCTAATGCGACATATAGTCTCTAACGAGAAAGGATTCACTACTTCATTCTTGAATTGATCGATCGACGTTCTTGTCAATATTCCCCTCAATCAAATTTGTAGACGAATTAAGGTAGTATCCATCAGTAGATGAATCGAGGTATTCTTTCTGTGAGGTGAAATTCATGCCAGTGTCTTTAATGGGTAAACCTGTAATTCTGATTGCAGGATAGAAGGTTCACAAAGCATCCTGCAGGTGCTACAAGACGCTCTTTTTCTCCATCTTTAAGTCATCATATTAGGGGTTGTTCTCGAGTAAGAAGAAACCTTTGGTTGCGGACATTTGAGACGTCAAGTAAACGGGCATTGCCAGATGATACTCCAGCAGAGCTCGCACCACCTGAAGATGAAGAGGATTTCACTGAAGAAGAAGATGTCACCCTTGAAGAATCCACATCTTTCGCATCATCAACTGAAGACTTCCGAAACCAAGCTTGGAATCATAAGTACTTACTTGCGCTTGCTGGATTGCCCGGGATTTTTTCAGGGTTGGAGGGCACTGGATCTGTAATACAATCAATAGCAGTGTTGGCAGCCGTCATCTCAGTGCACGAAGCCGGCCATTTCTTAGCAGCCAGGCTTCAAGGGATACATGTAACCAAATTTGCTATCGGGTTTGGACCGACCCTTGCAAAGTACCAGGGAAAAGAAGTGGAGTATTCCTTGAGGGCTATTCCTCTAGGAGGCTATGTAGCATTTCCAGACGACGATCCAAATTCGGGATTCCAACCAGATGACCCAGACTTGCTGAAGAATCGAGGAATCCCTGCTCGTGCCCTTGTCATATCAGCTGGTGTGATTGCCAACATTATTTTTGCATACTCGGTACTGTTTGGGCAAGTGCTTACCGTTGGTTTAGTAGAGCAGGAGTATCTGCCTGGGGTAATCATTCCAGAAATCATCGCCAAGTCTGCTGCATCTCGAGGCGGACTTGAGGCTGGAGATGTGGTGTTATCAGTAGGCGGGCGAACTCTTGATAAGAATGTGGGTGCAGTTTTCGAGCTTGTGGATACCATCAAGGACAATCCAGGGAGGTCCCTTGATTTTGAGGTTCGTCGTGCAGGATTTCCCGACCTTTTAAACATTAAAATTACTCCGGATCTGGCCTATGATGGAGCCGGTAAAATTGGAGTACAGCTCTCAACAAATGCAAGTCTGCACAGAGTGAAGGCCAACAACCTCGGTGAGGCCGTCGCAAAAGCATCCAAGGAGTTCATGAGGCTCACAACCACTGTGACAGAAGGGCTGAAACAAGTATTCTTCAATTTTGCACAGACTGCAGACAAGCTCTCGGGGCCGGTGGCAATTGTAGCAGTGGGTGCAGAAGTGGCACGCTCTGATATTGCAGGGCTTTTCCAGTTTGCTGCAATTGTGAACATTAACCTCGCGGTTGTAAATGTGCTCCCTCTTCCGGCCTTGGATGGCGGCTATTTGTTTCTCATTGCGCTTGAGGCTCTAAGGGGGAAGAAGCTCCCAGAAGGCGTGGAAAAAGGGATCATGTCGTCGGGGATTCTGCTCTTGCTTGCGTTTGGTGTGGTGCTCATGGTGCGTGACACGCTCAATCTAGGGATAGTGCAGCAATTGCTGTAGGTGTATTAATATGGAATGCCAAAATGGCTCCCAAACTAGACTTGTACAACACTATTACTTCACCTTCTTAGGGTTGTAAATTTGTAATTTTTTTACCTATTCTATCAATAGGGAAAGTCTCAATTTGGTTGCCTCCAAACCGGACGTGTGGTTCTATTATGCGTTTGTATCATCTCTCTTGGTTTTGACGGTGCCTTTTCTTGATGTTGATGCTGATGTTGGGTGCTACCGTATTAATTGTTTGCTTTTTTACCATGCGACTTTTTGCATCATGAATTTAATGAATTTGCGTAACTGACCAGCCGCCCAGAATTTGTGTAGCCAGCTGGTCATTGCTTATTTCATAGCTGTGTGTCGACATGGATTGCTCTGGTGTGCCAACACGAACTCTCGTGGAAATTTTGCTTTACTCTGGTGTCTCAATTTTTGTTCGGTAAGTGCTTGCGAATGCATTAGATTGTTGATTTTGTTTCAATCTTGTGCTTGGAGAGAATTTGGGTTAGTGGTGAAAGCTTTCTGGGGCCTCTTTAATAGATAGTGGGAGGTCTTGTTCCTGCAGTTTTGCGCAGTTCTTCTGTAATTAATGCTGAGACTCAAGACACTCAGTGACTTTGTTACGATCTTTCTTGGACGGAGTAAGTGGTGTCAGATTGTGTCAAGATTCTCTTATTTCTGAGCCCTGCACGATTCTTAGTCCCCAAATTCTAGCTATCATGCAAGGATGTGAGAATTCTTGACTTCTAATGCGAGATTTCACTCTTTCTTTCCATTGTAACTCTGTTATGTGTTAGGGTAATCGTGTTTTAGCGGTCAATTAGAAACCCTACACAACATAGTAACCGTAGACTAATTCATGAATCTCTCAGCGAAATTCAAAATTGCGTCCCCAGTTTACCATTGCATAACCTCTCTTGATCATTGCAATGCTTGATTGATACCAGGTGCGCTTCACATCGGCGATTGTGAGCTTATAATTAACTTTAGTGCACTTCAAAGATGGCGTGCATTTCGATTCCGCTTTGCATCGAGTGCGGCAACACCGACAACCCATGCCGGTGCAAAATCATCGGACCCACTCTGGGGTTCATCGGCTTCGTGTTGGCCGCAGTAGTCGAGTGGCCCGTTGGAGCTGCAGTGTGGTGCTGCAATCACAAGACTGGGGAGCGCATCATGTCCAACCCTGCTATGGTGGTTCGACCTAGCATCTCGAATTGCATTCCCTTCTAAGGTGAAGACACTCAAATTCCGGTATATTTTTATGATTTTTTGTGTTGGCTATTGAAAGAGGATTTCAGTGCGCTCAAGAATGCGGTACTTGGATTGTGTATGCAAAAGTTACTGATGACCGAAGTTTTGTTGATAGATGTTCTAAAGTGGTTTCTTTGACAATGAAATCATGTTGTTGAATGCTGATCATAGTTCCTAGTGTGAGAGAAGCGAAACATTTATGTGTTCATCTTTCGAGTAAAATTGGGTTCCGACATACCGTGTTACTTGAAGGATGTGTGATTTGGATGTTGGTTGTGGAGTTATATTTGTAAATGTTCTGAAAATTCTTTATTTTTACATTGGTACAGATTGAGAAGGGGATGCAATGATGCATGCCCAGTTGCACACCAGCTTAATATCTCCGACTGCATTCTCTTTTAGATTTTCATTCAAGTGGAGTTCTTTGCAGCATCAATTGCAGATGAGGCTAAGTTAGCACAAGGTTGATGATTCGTCTTTCCTGTGCAACCAGGGTGTATTGATTAGTTTCTACCACTTTAGTTTAATGAGGAACTACCTGTAAACGCCACCATTGGAGCTTTTTGTAGGGTAATCATGTAATCATGTAAGTAAACCAACAATGAGAGGTTTAACTTATTATTGTTGAATGAGGGCATTGTAGATGTAAATTGTAGCCGTTTGTCTCTTGGAAGAGGCATATTCTGCATATTCTGCATATAAGAGGATCTGTAGATTCTTTCATAGATGTAGCTTGGTTCATGTTAGGTTTTGTTTTTTTAACCCCTCGAGTTCTTTGACTATGTTTTCACCAAAATCGCTCCAATACTGTCATTTCTAGTACAAGTACCAACTTTTAGAAAAAAAAACATTTTTGGACATATGTAACTGTAGGATCTTGTAATATGTTGGTTAGAAAAGATGTGGAAAAAATTTCAGAAATTCCCACCATGTGGATTGCAAGATATAAGCATTCAAATTCAAAGAAATCATTTTTTGGGTTGTGCAAAAAACAGGGCAGCTGTGCTGCACAAGCTCACTTTTCTATGGAAAAATGTCCAAAATGGTGGTGCTTCTTTGGATTCATTTTCCTAGACAAGTTGGCTACATGCTTAAAAAATTTTAGATCATTTGGAATTGTACAACACATAGGAAAAAAATAGTAAGTAGAAAGAAGTAGAGAATGATTCAAAATACAAAATTGTTAAGAATTCAATTATGAAATTGAAAAATGTCAATTTCGATGGTTGAAATGTTGGAATAAACAATCTACATCCTATGATTTTATTTTTTTCAAAAAATATTGAAAATTGAGTAAGATATAGGACTTCAAAGTTTATTTTAGAATAGAGAATCCATAACTACGTGCAAACTAAAACTCCTCGTAATTTTTAAGTCATTGATCAAAATGGAATGGTTCAAAGCTTACCACCTATATATAACTCTAAAAAAACAATTTCCCATTTTTGTTTATGAAAAAAACGATTTTTTTAATCTACTCGGACTGCCCATTTACAAAAAAAAAAAAACATATTAGGCCATAACTTTTGACTCATATTTCCAAATGTCATGAAATTTAGTGCATATAAGAGATATTCTTCATAACTACTTTTCTATTAAAATTTCAGCCTAAAATATGTAAACCTCTAGTCATAGGTACTTGCCCAAAAATGCATGCTTGTCCTTTTGGGGGTTAATTAGCAAGAAAATATTATAGATTACAACCAACTAATCTCACCTCCCTTCATCGTAGGTGTAGCTTGTAGTAATGTAATTGGCCTCTACCATTTTGTTTCAAAGAGAACAAAACTCTTGATTGAGTACATGGATGTTGATAATGTGAGTATTTACATTTTTTTTAATTGGTATTTAGTATCATTTCCTCACTATCAAACATTGTTTTCAAACTCAATTTGGAACTTTTGAATTATATATATGAATGTGGATTTTGGATTTATACTACATGAGACTTTTATGTGTTGTCTATTAATATAGAAAATCTCATACTTTCTTGGAGAAATGTACCTGTTAAAAATCTTAAACCAAAAACTTTAAAAATTGGTAAATACAACAAAATGAATTTAATGTATTTTGAAATTTGATCTCCTCTAGGTTTAGATACAACAGTGAGAAAAATTCTTAAGTAGTTTTATTTTATATTTTCTTCTATAAACACTCTTAGCATTGCCTTCTAAGTAAAATGACTATTCAATAACAAATTAAATTTAGCTATTACATAATTTATTCCACTACACTAAGCTTACGGTGGCAATATTTCAGGGAATTTTTTAAATGGATTAAAATCAAAATTTGTTAAGCTTCATTTTCTTTGTTTAAACCACATGAAGTTGTCTTCTTCCTAACTATAAGTTTAGGTCCCACCCTTGTAAAAGGAAGGAATCAAATACACATTTGCATAACTTGAGTGTTTATATGTACTTGATCCCATCTTTTTACAAAGGTAGGATTTAAATTTCCATATAGGAAGAAGATGCTTCAATGTTATAAGATTGCATACAAACATGTTATTCCAAAAAAATTCAAGTAAAGTAAGAATTTAAGTAGAGTAAAAATAAAAATGCATTCTAGAATGAGAGTTGAAAGCGGCATATATAAAATGGGGGTTTATATGACTTTACAATTTAATTATTGAGAAACTCTTTTGTCTTTAGAAACTCATTATGTTCAAGTTGAATTCCACTTTGCAAAACAAGGAGTTACTTTAGAAATTATTTTAGACATCTTTAGGATAGTCCTTTATGAATGCATCATCCATTCTTTGCTTCTATTTTATGCATTGTTAATCAACGCCTACATTTGGACCAAAATCCATCAATTTTTCCAAGATATTCATTAACACTTAAGATGTACACAATCAAAACATAAAAAACTATGAAAGTTTAGTGTTGGTCACTATAAAAAAAACCACATTTTTTTGGACGTTAGTAGCAAACACGTATGTTTTTCAAAACATGAGCACAAAGATATGATTGTAGCCATGGGAGGTAGAATTGAGTTGGATGTTTGAAAAAATATTTGGATGTCACAAGTGGAACGAGTTGATGTCATGTGCGATGGTAATGTTTTGGGAGACATTTAAAAAACATAATTGCGTTTTGTAAAACATAGTTGAAATGTCATGTAAGGGTGATTGCAAGAAAGATCGAACAATTTTGGTAGCGTTTGGTCAAAAACTACGTTTTTTCTGCTTAGTACTACGAGTACTAGGAGTACTACAAAACGGAGCAATCTTAGCCATTGATCTGAAAAATCAACGGCCAATAGTACTTTTGAGTACTTAATAATACTGAAACAGTACTACTTGAAAAAAATGACAGTTTGTCACAGAAAGTAGATAAATTGAAGTATAAATTAATAATAATTAGAAAATCATGAATAAAAAAAACTAAAAATTGGCCATTTGTAAAGACTTGATAGTGATTACATTTCACCAAAAACTAAAAGTTGAAACCATCATGAATGTTTAGAGCACTATGCGCAAGGGACCCCTATTCGCATGGATGTTGAGGACAAAGAATTGTGTTTTTTTGAATGCCCTTTGGTGGGCACATGCTAATCTAGTGTGGGAATAGCCCACAAAAAATTCAAGTGAACATTATAATTTTTGGATGCTCCACAATACTAAAAAACCCTAAACCTCAAAGTGGGACAAATTAGCTAAATTGACATTTAATTATAAAATTATTTTTCAAAATTTATGAAAAATAATGAATCTCATGATTTCTCAGTTAGCCATCTTCAATAAAAATTTCAAGTCCATTAGCTTCATTTTCCGAAAGTTATGATTGATGGCAACTCAATCTCTTCAATTGTGACGCCTCATAGGACTGGCCTTTCTTGCAATCACCCGTTAGCAAGGTTTTTTTGTATAACTCTAGGTAAATTAGAGAAAGTTACTATGAGTTGACGTAAAACCCTAACCAAATGTAAAATATAGGGAAAGGGCAACCATATGGCATGTTTAAAAAAAAAATTAAGTATCAACTAACTTGACATTTGATTGACATGGCACCTGACATGGCATTCAACAAAGATGAGGTGGCATGCTATGTCAGCACACTTTGACGCCATTTGAAAATTTGAACAATGTTTTTTTAAACATCAACTAAGACATCAACTGAAACATTTAGATGTTTTTTTGCAGTATCAACTTGGATGTCAATTGAAATGTCCAAATCTTTTTGGCAATGTCAACTACGACAACTTTGTATAATTTTGAAAATTTACATATCACATATGGTTTGTCTTGCCTCCTACCACCCCACTTGTATAAATATTATATCTTCTCATGTTAATTTACACACAATAATTGATTTTTCAAGCCATGCAACATAAATACCAAATATGGTGTATTGTGTATGATGTACAATGTATTGTATATTATGTATGGTCTATTTCGTATGGTGTATATCAAAGTTGATGTTGCAAAATGTTTGGATGTCAAAGTTGACATCTCAAAAAAAATCTTAAGAGACATCTATATTGATGCTGCCAAAAACAATATCAAAATTCTTATTGATGTCTAAGTTGATGTTGCTCAAATTAGTATTAATCTTCTCAAACCATATGACATCAAGTGTAACGTATCATCTTTGGGTTGGGTGAAAAAAATCCCATGTGGCATTGCCTGCCTATGTGGCAACCATGACTATGTGGTAGACCATGTCTATTGAGACGTTGCAACAAAAACATGGCATGTTTTCTTAGATGTTCGCATTTTTTTTGCCATGCCATTTTAGGCAAATTTTGTTGAACATTGATGGTGACATGCTTGATGTCAAGAAAAACTTATCACCACGTTTTTTTGCTTGTCACAAGAAACATGGGTTCCTTATAGTAGATTTTTTGTTCACCTAGACACAATACTTTGAACATTCATAACTCATTCATTCCATCGTTATTCATATTGAACTACACCTATAAGTTTGGCATAATGCTTTGTTTAGCAAATTCTAGGAATATTTAGGGTTTTGGGTTGATAATTGTATTTTGGGTAGTTGGCATAACAATAGGAGTAGTCACACCTTCATTACATGTTCATTCTTTGAAGAATGGGATGTGGCAGCTCTCCTTTGGCTTCTCGTTGGCAAAATATACTTTTGCCACGAAATCTTTTCAACATTGATTATTTTCCTCTGAAGCAAAAGAATCGGTATGCAGAAGATTTCTCACAAGAAGTATATTCTACTCTGGAGCTCATATTTGCTCGGCTTGCCGTTTCTTGTTTTCTTCTATGTCGAATTTGCGTGCTATGCTTCACCTTGCATTCCACATGGATTGTGCATTCTGCACCTTAATCTAGCGTTTGGCACTAGCTAGACATAGCATTATGCACTTGTAAATCTCATTGTGCATTCTTCACTTTTGTTCTCCAAACAAAAAAAAAGGTGTCACGCCTTCTTCACCCATAACTACTCCCCATTGACTCCTCTCCATTGACTCCTGTTTTTTCTCACCAACTTCTCAGTCTTTAGAAAGGTTTGCTTCATGAAGAAGGTGTGAGTTGTTAGAAATAGAAACAAAATTTACATCACACTCAGGTTGTTAGGTGAGCATTATCTTACCTTTTAAGACTTTAGTTACACTTCTAGTGATTAGGGTTGGTTGCAAATTAATTTGTGACTCAAATGTCACACAATGAGTGCCTCCGGAAGTGTGCCTTGATGCATGGCATATTAAAACCAAATAATGAAACAAAACGGACAATCCTTCCAAGACAGAGATCTGCTCAGCAAAGTAGCATTACAATTATCTTACATTCATGAGTACCCCTAATGTTTAAGTTCGCTAAGTCTTAATTATATCAACCAAAATTATGGTTTCAGAGGGTTTAATTTGATTGAGTCAAAAGACTTGGCGTAATTATGTTAGATATCACTCTTGTCTGAGCTTCCTGGCTAGCTCTGGAGCTGCATCAGCAGCAGTCCAATCCATCCATCCAAGTTAAATAAGCTACAATGAATACTGTAGGTGTTTGACTGTGAAAACGTGCAACTCAGACGCATGTTTTCATTCTATGCGCTCCTGCAGATACGTACGGATCAAGGCCAGATACTTTTGCTGATACTGATTCGAGGGTAGACAAGATTAATTAGCAGTTACTAACAGTTTTTGAAGCTTGTGAAGAGAAGGTCCGCGACTTTTCTACGTATACAGCAGCTGCCTCAAAGCCGGCCGGGTTTTACCTCATTGCAGAGATTGATCGAGTTTGGCTGCACAGATCGAAATGGAGCACAGACCACCTGCAATATTTGCAGCTGAATCCTCAGCAACTAACTTAGAGTGTATTAATTGTTCAAAGGAACAGGTGCTACAACGGTACAACCTAATGTATGTGGCCGTGGCCTCAGACAGTGCATGAGTATACTTACTGTATATATGATTCTGCTCTCGAAGACTCTCCCGGCCGTTGCACAGGAGTTGATCGACATCGATCAAGGTTAGCCATCAACATTCATTTGGACTGGACTTCAATTGATGCATGGAACTTACACAACATGGCAGAGATCGAGTGAGGATGACTTCAACTTACTTCGTCTGTAAGCTTCGATCCAGGCAGACAGATTGTTCCCAAGTTCCAGAGAGAGCTTATGGCAAGCTTCATTTCTCATGAGGGTGGTCAGGGCACTAACGTAACTACACCAAAAATTATTGCACAAATATTAAGCAATTGAGCATGGTGACCATTATTATATTGGAATTCTTTTGGTGGGGTTACGTTGGTAGTGAAAAGGGGATTCTAGATTGCTCTTAGAATGTATTTTTTGCACACCGTATGAATAAACTACAAATTTTCAAAGTGCTGAAAATAGGTGTTCCTAAAAGCGATCATAGACTCTCATGAATAGTGGGAGTCAGTACATTTTAGGCAAGAATCTTGAGTGTGTGATTTTAAGGAAGTGTGCAATTTTAGGTGTAGTTACCTTATTCATACAACTCAACTTTACTTTATAATGAGGACTCTTGTGAAATCAAGCCATCTTAGAGAATGAATGTAGTGTAGTGTTGCCAAAGTGTTCAGGGGAAGAAATGTCGTGGTCAGTGGCAAAAAGTTTGAACTCCACATACTCAACCAACCATTACAAAAAATTTGAACCATGGAGAAGGTTGTTAGAAAGCTACTTGATTTTTGGCCGAATTGCTAATATAAGGAAATAAAATATTTTTTTTTAATATATATTTATTGGAATAAAATAAAAAATAAAAAATAAAATTTTGAAATTGCCAATCTGAAGTGGCACTAGCCCTAGAGCGCATTGACGTCCATTTTCTGGACGATGAACAAATTCAGATCCTTGTTTCTATCTCATTCCTGTTTAGATGAAAGTCATCCTAATTTTTGGTGATACTTTATCAAGTTGTTGTCCTATCCATCAGTTGGATTTGGTGTTACTAGAATATATACATTTCTAAAATTACAAATGTGGAAGTATGTCAAGTGGTCAATTTGCATTGACTTTAGTTCAAAACTAGATGTGCAAAAATGAGGTCAAAGATGTAAAGGTCACAAAAATTTCAAAAAATCACCATATGAAGAGAACCTTATTTCAAATCCATTCCAACAAGTTTTACTCAAAAAATGATAATATTTTACTTGTAATTGAATTTAGAAGGAATTCTGAAATTTTCTTTTCAAAATTTATAGAAAAAGATTGGTGACAACATTAGTAGATCTAACTGTATGGATAGAATTTAAAAATCAAAATCTACAGCTTTCATTTGTATACCAATTCCAAAATATTCTTCCAAATTGTAGTTTATAATGTTTTTTCTCAAATCGTCAATTTTGGAGATGAATCCAGACATTTAGGGGCTAGTAGTGCCCCATCAAATTAAATAAATAGATTTTAATACTTTTTTTGTTGTAATTGCACTGCTACCAAAAAACTTGCATCCCACTACTAGCTTGAAATTTTTTCTAATGCATGTATGCTAATATCTTGGTTATTGCATAGTGTACCATGTGTTGTTGCCACAATAAAAATAAAAGTAAAATTAATTTACTAATTTTTTAATTTATAAAAACTTTAAAATTCAATAAATTTCACATTGTATGTCCAAATGTCACAAAACAAAGCCTATATACCCCTCATTGCAAAGAGATTTCCAATGATACCAGAAATATGACCAAGGGACATATGATCCAATAAATTTCACAATAACAAACAAAACAAAACAACCAAGTACCTAACTTAATTGCCCTATGTCATTGCCACAATCAAAATAAAAGTAAATGTAAATTTTTGTATTTTTTAATTCATAAAAACTTCAAAATTCAATAACTTTCACACCATAGGTTGAAACGCCACAAAACAAAGCCCGTGCATCCCTCCTTGTAGAAAGCTTTCTTATGGTACTAAGAATACAACTAGAAGACACATGATTCCAAAAATCTCACCATAACAAACAAAACAAAACAAAAAGCTTCAATTAAGGTATAGATGGAGAATAGTTAAAGGAAAATGTTTTATTATCCATTGAAATCTAAAAGTATTTTTATCAAAATTGATTGTATAGATAATATCTATTTATGATGCATAACATGTTTTTTTGTAATGCAAACTTCAAAAAAGTTGAGAAGTACATATTAGGTAGGACACATAGTTTTGTCCAAGGACCATTATTTAGCGGTTAAACATGGGAACAATTGAATTCACAATTTGTATAAAATCATATATATATAGTGTAACCAAAAACCTTTGTTTCAAAATATTTGAAAAAATCTTTAAAATTAATCAATTATTGCAATTTGAAATTAAAAGGGTGTGATATATTTCAAACCATAACATGATATGAAAATTTAGTACTTACACTATAATGTTCTTCACTATTTCATATACCTCTACTGACATCTTTAATGTTTTCATTGTCTTTCACCTTTTATAATTATAAATTTATTTATTTATTCTTCATATTTAAGGGTAATTTTAACCTCCAAAGGAACAAGGCCATTTTTTTTTGTCAAAAAACACTCAAAACTGCCACCTTTGTTGCGTTCACTTGAGTGAGAAGAACATCATATAACTATTCTTATTGTAGAAAGAGCATTAAGTAGCATTGATAAGATCTCTTTTTGTTAGCATTGCATGTCATACCATGCTCAAACATAAGGTAGTATGCTCTAAAAGTGCCCACCTTCTTCAAACTGCCCCTATTTTAGGGTGAAGAAAGGAGATGGAGTGATCCTTAAATGGATCACTCTAGCAATTGAATACATCAAGGAAAAATTATTTCTCTATTGTAAGAGTCAATCATTACCTTTGATTTCCACACATCTCTTTACAAGTTGCAAGTGGACTGATTTTGGAAGACCTATGGTCACAAATATGTGCCTATGTCCTAAGTCTTTGAAAATTTATATGTAACTCAAAAATGCTTGGAAAAAATACAAAACCACATGTGTCAAGGTTCCACATCCATTTTTCTTTCTCTGAAAAATAATCTAAAAATAATTTTGTCTACATAAGCCTATGAAAAAGGTGAACAAGCCCTTAAATGGTCGCTTTTAGAGCATACTATTTTTATATCAGAAAAGCATATTCAAACTGCTAAAACCTCAAAAGAATAAATTGAAATATGTGATGAAGGAGAGGTTCTTGCAAATATAACCTAATACCACCCCCTTAAACTGAAGTAGATGTACTGGGATTTCATTGTACTTTTCTATACGTGGCCCTAGCAGGTTTTGACAATTACAACCTCATCAATTGTGCATGTCTAAATGGAAATTCATTATCTCAAAAATGACAAAGGACATTTTCTGACTGATGAATGACAAAGAATCTCTTCATGTAGAACAGAAGTGCAACTATTCATCCTCCAAATTTTGTGTGAAAAAAGAAGATCTTCTATAGTAGTTTGTCTTCCAATGAGTATTTTTTTTCTTTTTTTAAGCCAACAATTCACATATTAGGATCCAAACAATTGATTTCTAGGGTGGCCAACTCGTTATTTAACCCTTAAGTGCTCTGACTTCCATATTTTGAACAATGAACAAAGAGCTTGGAGGCGCTATTTAGTCCAACTAACTTATCATTCATCCAATGTAACACTTGAATCTTGAAAAGACAATCTTCCTTAATGACCAGTTTCATGAAATTGCAGTAAATTATATTTATATATGTTGAGAATAGAATACGAAACAAAATCAAAGACACTCAAAGTACACTCAAAAGAATACCTTAACTTCATAAGTGTTTGAAGTATATACAATAGAAGAATAGGAGAGAGACAATGAATAGTTGTCTTCTCCTATTCGTCAAAGAAGATTCCCATTAATCCTCATGACACGTGTCACTCACCATTATGGTGAGCGTTCACATTAGAAACTACGTTTCTTAACACTCCTCCTCGCTCAACATAATATGAGTAAAATATTATAAAATAATAATCTAATATAAACTAGCCAATGGTATGTATAAAATCAATCAAAAACCAGTCGTTGTCGCCAAGTCGTGGACTTGGTCGGCTAGTTTTGTAAGTCGGTGGTCAACCGATCGGTCCGAGGTTCGATACTCATCGGCCTCGTCGACTGATTTGGGAAACTCACAACTTGGCATTGCTAGTGAGGCAGGAATAAACAGCCAACCCGCTACCCTACCCCTGAGCTATGATGTGACAAGATGCAGGGCACCCCAAGATGGTTAACAAGCTCCAGCATTGATCGTAAACCGTGGTTCTCACCACGACCCCCACCTTTTGTATGTAATTTCCGTAATCTCGTGAGTTTATGGTTGCTGCCTCATTAAAACCTTATCTAGGAAAACCTTGATTATAATCAAGGACAAAACCATAGATGAAGGAAAAAGAGTACAGCACCTTTATTAATCCATTCTCATAGTAAAATCCAATGTGAAAAAACTATGGAACGATATCAAAAGGTTTACAAATTTTCATAAAGAAAACTTATTGAATCTCTTGCTCTAAAATATTAAGTCGCCGCATACCAATGCCATGAATAAATCGGCGATGAACAGATAATGAAAGAGCCTTAGTGAAGAGATCAACAAGATTATCAGCTGATGACACTTTCTTAATTTCTAGGGCCTTGTTGGTAATCAAATCATGTGTAAAACTGAAATACTTCGGATCAATATGTTTTGTTCGGTCACCTTTAACAAAACCTACATGCATTTGTGCAACACAAGCACTGTTGTCATCATATAAGACAGTTGGAGAATCATCATATGACAACCCACAATTTGTTAGAATAAACTTGTCAATTGATCGTAGCCAAATACACTCTCGAGATGCTTCATGTAAAGCGATAATTTCTGCGTGGTTAGAAGATGTAGCAGTAATGGTTTGCTTCACTGATTTCCAAGAAATTGCAGCTCTATGTCGTAAGAAAACATAACCCGTTTGTGATTTGGATGTTGCTGGATCAGATCTATATCCAGCATCAACATATCCAACCAATGTTGGATCCGCAGATCGAGTGTAATGAAGTCCCAAATCTTCAGTGCCTTTCAAGTAACGGAAAAGATGTTTGATTCCATTCCAATGGCGAAGTGTCGGCTGAGAACTATGCCTTGCAAGGACACTAACTACAAATGCAATATCAGGCCTTGTGGATGTAGCCAAATACAAAAGTGCTCCGACCGCTGCGAGGTATGGATATTGTTCACCCAATGTTTCCTCCTCCTCCTCGCAAGGGCGATACGGATCATCATCTTTGATACTTCGACCAACCATAGGTGTAGACAAAGGATAAGCGTCAATCATATTGAATCTTTTAAGGATTCGATTGGTATAAGTAGATTGAGATAGAAAAATGCTGCCATCTTGCATATGTAGAACTTGTAAACCAATGCAAAAAGAGTTTTTGCCAAGTAATTTCATTTCAAACTTGCGTATAAGAAGCTGAGTAGCAGCAACACATGCAGATTTGGTACCCACAAGGTTCAAATCATCAATGTAGACAACAATAATTACAAATCCATCTTTGTCTCTTTTGATAAAGAGACATGGAAGTAATGCATCATTTATGAAATGATGTTCAATAAGAAATTGTCGCAGTCGTTGATACCACATACGTCCAGACTGTTTATGACCATACAATGAGCATTGTAATTTCACGCCACGATGTTTGCTAGAGATAGGTGGATTTGGGCTGGTGGTTTCAAGACCAGGAGGAATTTTCATATAAATATTTGCATGAAGTGAGCCATAAAGATAGGCTGTAACAACATCCATAAGGTACATTTCAAGAATGGCATGAACTACCATTCCGAAAAGATATCGGAAGGTAATAGTATCTATAACTGGTGAATACGTGATATCGTAATCAATGCCAAATTTTTGTGTAAATCCTTGAGCAACAAGACGAACTTTGTAGCGAATAATCTGACCTTTGTCATTTCGTTTACGTACAAAAACAAGTTTGTATCCAAGAGGTTATGAGTTAAGATTATTCATGATAGGTCCAAAGACTTGTCTCTTGCGCAAAGATTCATACTCCTCCTCAATAGCAACTTTCCACTTGAGCCAGTCAAAGCGATTCATCGCTTCTTCAATAGTACGTGGCTCGGGATCATCTTTCTCGCAAGAAAGATGTTCTACAATTATAGAAATGAAATTTTCATCCATGTCAATACTTGTTCTATCCCATATGTGGCCAGTACCACAGTACATCACAAATAATTCTGTATTCAAGTGAGATACATCTTCTTTAGAAGTAGATGAATGAATAAAATCGGAAGTGGTTGCTATAGATAGAGAAGGATTAGCAGCATCAGAGATTGTCTTGCGTTTGCGTGGTTGCTTATCTGGGCTACGAGTCTGTTTGCTCAAAGATTGAGGATTAGAAGTAGTTGTAATATCTGGTACAATAACTCGAGCAGGAAGATTTCAGGCTTCATTCAATGGAGTTTTTGTAATTCGTGGCACATCATTAAAACCATCAGGAGTCTAATCCGCAATCTTTTGCAAATGCAAAATTTTGGCAACTTCAGTTTCAGTCAAGGATGATCATGGATCAGGATTTGATGTAAGTGTTTGAGGTGCTTGAAATGTAATACCAGAAGAAGTCTCTAGAATAAATGCTCCTCCTTTTAAAGATGGAAATACTTCTTCTTCAAACCGGCAGTTGGCGAAACGCGCACGAAGTTATGTACCAGTTGAAGGATTAATGTATCGAGTAATGCTGGGAGAGTCAAATCCAACATAGATGCCTTCTTGGCGATGAGCGCCAATAGTATAACGTGGAGGTTCCGCAATTGGAACCCAAACACGGCATCCAAATACTCGCAAATGAGAGACATTGGGAACTCGTCCTGCAAGAAGTTCTTGTGATGAAGCGATCTCTACAGATGAAGGACGAAGTCGAATAAAAGTTGCAGCATGTAGAACTGCATGTCTCCACATGTATGCGGGCAAATTTGCATGTAAAAGCAAAGGCCTCATAATAAGTTGAATTCGCTTGATGAAAGAGTCCGCCAATCTATTTTGAGCATGTTCATACGGAACTGAATATGTTAAATTGTAGTCTAGTTTTTGCTAATCCCATAAAACCCAGGACTATAGTATAGGGGTTCAAATCTAGGGGAATGATCAAGTAGTCTAATGTATTGTGGCTAAAGTCACACGTAAAATGGATTAGGAAATACATATTAATAACTTTTAAAATTCTAATAATTAGTATCCACTTTTATTCCCAAGTTTACAAATTTGTTTGCCAGTCCTTAATAATGCTAGGGACACATGAAATGCAGTCCCAGTCTTGTCTAGTATTCTAAGGGAGTTTCTCAACAATTTGTCAGGTTTGACCACAATTTGTCATGCTCATGATCTAGTACTAGACAAATGCATATATATAATATATTTATATAATTGTACACATGTTTATTAATTATTGGTGATTATTTTTACCCAACAAATTGTTACTGTCACTATTTAGCTATCTAAATTACTATTTTTAGGATGCTCAAGAAATAGTCCCTGTCCTATATAAAACAATTTTTCGCTATCTAAATGCAAGGCATGAGTGTGTAATGCAAGCTCCTTTATTTATTTGCACAACTTCACAACCACAGATAAAATATGCCTAACAAGGTATTATTCTCTACCAATCTTCTTGTTTCTAACTTATACACAAATGGTTGGGGTTAGTTTGGTCATGATCCAATACTGAATGTTCAATCTAAGAACAATTTGTTTATAACTAAATTTCCCTATCTAAATCGAATCTTCTTTTCCCACCAACCATATCTAACAAACCTGATTGAACATCTGATTCATACAATACTGGCTACTTAGTTAATTCTTTACCGATTCCCTTTTTATCAACCAATGGTTTATCCAATCCTTATTCTCTAAACTATTAGTCTGTGCAACTAATAAACAACAATTAAATGATATATCAAACTCTAAAACAAATAGTCAACATGAGTTCATGCTGTGCCATTCACTTGACCATTTAGATACGGTTGTAAATTGCAATCTCTAAAATTAATCAATCAATTCACGAAACAAAACAAAACTCACATGCAATACCACCAGTCTTACATTCCTTACAACGATTAGTCTGTGAATATCTCCGATACTGTGAAATTGGTTGGCTGTCAATTCTCCTCAACTGACTAATTGCATTTCACAACAATTAAAATCAAGAGTGGACATATCCACACAAATTAATTATATTCCAAGTTCCAACCAATTGTTGATGCAGATCTTACCAGTTAAAATCACACACACAAGGAAACACCACCATTAGTCAACTACATCCACACAACCAATTGATATTGACACTTTATAATACAAATGGATTGACACATTATTTAACAGTAACAAGACGACTTGTTTTTCATCATCACATTAATAAACCATTTGTTCTAGTCTTAGTGTTAACAACATCCATGAGACCGTAACAATTATACATATGTATAAGAACACTCAATAATGTAAGCACAGAATGATGTATTACAATTTAGAATCTTAGCTATTAACATCCTGTAAACAAAATAATTTTCCAGTTAACACCAAAGGAGTGCAATTTAAAGATTTATTTAAAGATTAATACCATTTGTAATATACTCATTTAATTGGACAATTCGCTAAAGCGCTCTCTTGAGATTTTATGACTAAGTGTTCCAACTACAGCACGACTGAAGGTAAGTTGTTTATATTTCTAACTCCCACGATACGGATAACTTCATTAACATAACTACTAGTTGTTCATACTCAGATCCATAGCTTAACCCCCTTTTTATTTTACTTCATCATGACTACTGGTATTCCACGAATTCTATATCAACTTTTGAGCACTCTTGTACAAATGTAAAGATTTGCCAATGTTTTCCATACAATTAGTTCAATCCAAAAAGGGCACAAGTAAAGATTCAACTCACCAGAGCGAGCGCTAAGTTGTTCTGCAGAAGCCCGACCAGTTGTTGAGCGGCCACATCTCCATCACCACGTATCGCGGTAGAATCTCTCGGAGTTTCTCCACAATTCACAAGTCCAGCTCTCCCGCTTAGACACTTAGTCTTTCACCCGCAACAGGTACAAACTATCGCAGTAGTGTTACATCCAAATAATTTATTTAGATTCGATTTAGATAGGGAAATTTAGTTATAAACAAATTGTTCTTAGATTGAATATTCGGTATTGGATCATGACCAAACTAACCCCAACCATTTGTGTATAAGTTAGAAACAAGAAGATTGGTAGAGAATAATACCTTGTTAGGCATATTTTATCTGTGGTTGTGAAGTTGTGCAGATAAATAAAGGAGCTTGCATTACACACTCATGCCTTGCATTTAGATAGCGAAAAATTGTTTTATATAGGACAAGGACTATTTCTTGAGCATCCTAAAAATAGTAATTTAGATAGCTAAATAGTGACAGTAACAATTGTTGGGTAAAAATAATCACCAATAATTAATAAACATGTGTACAATTATATAAATATATTATATATATGCATTTGTCTAGTACTAGATCATGAGCATGACAAATTGTGGTCAAACCTGACAAATTGTTGAGAAACTCCCTTAGAATACTAGACAAGACTGGGACTGCATTTCATGTGTCCCTAGCATTATTAAGGACTGGCAAACAAATTTGTAAACTTGGGAATAAAAGTGGATACTAATTATTAGAATTTTAAGAGTTATTAATATGTATTTCCTAATCCATTTTATTTAAAGATTAATACCATTTGTAATATACTCATTTAATTGGACAATTCGCTAAAGCGCTCTCTTGAGATTTTATGACTAAGTGTTCCAACTACAACACGACTGAAGGTAAGTTGTTTATATTTCTAACTCCCACGATACGGATAGCTTCATTAACATAACTACTAGTTGTTCATACTCAGATCCATAGCTTAACCCCCTTTTTATTTTACTTCATCATGACTACTGGTATTCCACGAATTCTATATCAACTTTTGAGCACTCTTGTACAAATGTAAAGATTTGCCAATGTTTTCCATACAATTAGTTCAATCCAAAAAGGGCACAAGTAAAGATTCAACTCACCAGAGCGAGCGCTAAGTTGTTCCGCAGAAGCCCGACCAGTTGTTGAGCGGCCACATCTCCATCACCAGGTATCGCGGTAGAATCTCTCGGAGTTTCTCCACAATTCACAAGTCCAGCTCTCCCGCTTAGACACTTAGTCTTTCACCCGCAACAGGTACAAACTATCGCAGTAGTGTTACATCCAAATAATTTATTTCCAACAAATTGTATCCAGATACTAACAATCAACGAACAACCAAATTCCACCAATAAAAAGATCAAAACATAGGCAAGTTATAAATACTTTTCACTACAGCCAGATTTCCTTAGCATACACACAAACAAATCATCACACACAGTAAATCCACAACTTGTTAAAACCATCAAACACAGCACCACAACTGGTCAACCAAACATACACAGACACACAATCTTCACAAAGTCCACTCACTGGACTAACAACAAAACAACAACTTGTAAGAATATACTTGCATTAAAATTGAAGGAGTTCATAAGTACAACAAAACAATTTGTCTAAAAACCAAAACGAATACTGAGAAGACCGAGAGAGGGGGGGGGGGGGGGCGAAAGAACTACAACTTGTCAGACTATATGCCGTGAAAGAGAACGAAGGAAAAACCGCCTGAACTGCCGGCCGATCAATTGTCTTCACTAATGTGAAACAATTAGTTAACAATTTATGACTAATAGTTATCTTTTACTAATTATGGAACTATTGTAATCATCAACCTATTATCCCACTTCAATTAGCCAAAAACTGCAAGCTTACTAATAGTTTCAACAGTAAAAGACAAATTGAAAAAATTGAAAAAAAACAGGGTGACTACACAAATCAATTCCAGTAGCAATACAATGATCTTTGAAAGATTTGGATCGAAATTATTGAGCATTATCCATCCGAAGCGTTTTGATTGGATAATAAGGAAAATGAGCCTTGAACCGGATAAGCATAGAAAGTAAGTTGGCAAAAGCCAAATTTCTGATTGATAGTAAGGAGACATGAGATTGTCTGCCTGATGCATCAACCAAAACAAAAAAATATCGAAATGGTCCAGACATGGGTGTTATTGGACCACAAATATCACCATGCAATCTCGAAAGCATGGGTGGTAATTCACTGGGCAACTTCCATAGAGATGGTCTGGCAATTAATTTGCCTTGTACACATGCTTGACATAGTGTCATTGAATTTACATCAGCGGGCTGTAAATTATGACCAAGAACACATGGAAGAATTTTCCGAAATAAAGTGGAGCCTAGATGACCAAGTCTTCCATGCCACAGTGAAATTTTATTATCTTTAGAAGATAAAGCAAAACTAGATACAGATGGTGGTCGGATTGGAATCCGATACAAGCCACTAGCCGCAGCAAAGGCTATTTCCACTACTTTATTATTTTGTACAAAAACCAGAGTCTCTCGCCTATCTAGATTTTTAGTCGAGAGGTGAAAACCATTGGTGCGGATATCTCGATAGCTGATTAGGCTTCGAGGCGCAGAGGGAGAAAACATATCACGCATGCATGTTATGGTGGTGCCCTCAGGCAAAATCACCTTTGCTGGTCCCTCCTGGAAACGAAACACATTCGATCCAGCCATAGTTATTAAATTTCTGGTTTGCCAAGTTGAAAGTTTATCAACATCAAAAAATTGTTTATGTTGCAAAATAGTATGTGTGGTTGCAAAGTCAAGGAGCGCATCACAAGACTCACCAATGGAGGTATCCTCAGCAACATGTGTTTCAAAATCTTCAGCTCCATACGGGTCCATAGACGCATCCATGGTATGAGTTTCACAACCTTGAGCTCGAAGTTTCTTGTTTTCTTGGAACATCTTGACAAAATAGTCTGATGTACGGCAAACATTGGCCAAATGGCCAACTCTACCACATTTGTGGCAAGTACGTGTCTTTGACGGACGTTTACCATGGTTTTGAGAAGAAGAATTGGTATTCTTCTTGTGCACATGACTCTGACCATAACCACTGGACTGTTTATGACGATGTTTCTTAAACTTTTGTGACTTAGGTTTGAAATGAGAAACCTTGACAGCATGAGACTCTAGTACTATAGTCCCAATAGGGCGGGCTTCTGCATTGCACAAAAGGATCTCGTTTTGCTTTTCAGCAAGAAGTAATAGAGACATGAGATCTGAGTGATTTTCAAATTTCATATTTCTATATTGCTGGGCAAGTACAGCAGAAACTGGTGGAAATGTTGAGAGAGTTTTCTCAATCATTTTCTGTTTGGTAATGGATTGACCACACAATCGTAATTACGATAAGATGCGGTACAATTCATTGTTAAAAGCAACAAGTGTTGGAAAATCCAACACTCGTAAATGCGTCCAATCGTGGAGAGCTCTAGGAAGGAACATTGTTTTCTGATGGTCAAAACGAGACTTGAGCTTTTGCCAAAGCTCATCTGGTTTTCTATCTCTAAATACTGATGTTGTAATGCAGGAACAACATGGCGACAAAGCAAAAGTAAAGCTTTCCAGGAAGTGGAAGTGGAAACAGTGGTAGCAGGAACAGTAGAACCGTCGTAGATGTAGCGACAGAAGATGTCGAAGTAGTCATGATGTAGAATGAAAATGGCTTCGTGGAGAAATTAGAGTTGAAAAAGAAAATTAAGGTTTTTGGAAAAATTAGGGTTTTGATAAAATTAGGGTTTTGAAAGAAATAAAAGATGAAGATGGAAGATAAAGATAGAGAAGAGAAGATAAAATAAAAGTAAAAGTAAAAATAAAATATAGATAATGGTAAAGTAAGAAGATAAGATAAAGATAAAGATAAAGATAAAGAAATCAGATTGACAAAGAAATCAGAAAGATAAAGAAATAAAGAAGATAAGGATAAAGAAATATATTTATATAATTTAAATGAAAATGACTTAGAGAAAATATTAAAAGAATTATAAAAAAAATATTTTTCGAAACTTCCCTGATTAGTTCAGAGTAGATTCTAACTCCCAATCTTAATCAAACTTATGTTTGTGAAGTGTGATCTAATTCTTGATCATGACCATATACATCCATAATCCATATGTAGGAATACTACTGTCAGAAATTCCATTAGACAAAGTTTTTTTGTTTAAAAACTGTAAATGTTTTGAGTCTGAACTGCTAAAGATATTTGCTATCCAAGCAACTTCAGTACTAACAGCATTAGTATATCCTAGCATAATTTTCAGTCCATATCAACAACCTTATTTAAAGGAGATTGTGTAAAAAACATACAATGGCAATGATTTACATTCCATACAGCATAACTGTCTTCAGGCAAGCTTTGCACAAATATTTCAACATGTTAGCTGTGGCCTCAATAGAAGTCAATTAGAGTTCTAATGAAGAAATACTAAACTAACCATGAACAAACAATGCACAAACAATGAACACATCAAGTTTTGAGAACTCATAGTCATTTTTTCCAACCATAGCCTTAGATTGAACTTCTAGGCATAATAAGTTGGAGATACAATAAAGTATGAGAACGTCATATCCATAGCTCGAAAAATTTTGAAAAAAATCCTCAGGAGGTGTTAATCCTCACATGTACCCATGCCAACCAGCAAAACATTAGTATGCCAATAGACGTGCACGAGGTGTCTACAGATTACCACTACTTGTTATCGTAATTCACATGAGAATAATTTCAATCATAATCCAACCTAAAGCCATAAAATATGCAAAGCAAGCATTTTCTGACTTCTCTACAGACTTAAAAAACCACCACCTGTTGGCCGCTGTTCTGTGAGCCAAGCACCATTGCATAAGGTAGTATGCTCTAAAAGCGACCATTTAAGAGCTGGTCCACCTTTTTCATAGGCTGAAGTGGACAGAATTATTTTTAGATCATTTTTCAGAGAAAGAAAAATGGATGTGGAAACTAACACAAGTGGTTTTGTATTTTTCCAAGTATTTTTGAATTACTTATAAATTTTCAAAGATTCAGGGCATAGGCACCTATTTGTGACCATAGGTCTCCCAAAATCTGTTCACTTGCAGTTTGTAAATAGATGTGCGGAAATCAAAGGCAGTGATTGGCTCTTGCAATAGAAAAATAATTTTTTCTTGATGCATTCAATTGTTACAGTGGTCCATTTAAGGATCACTTGGTTTCCATTTTTCACCCCAAAATAGGAGCGGTTTGAAGAAGGGGAGCGCTTTTACAGCATACTACCTTATACTTCTCCCAACTAAATCACCACTGTGAGAACCTCTGACCTTGAGCAAATATTGTATAACACAAAAAATGTGTTCATTGTGGAAACCGAGCTAGTTATAGCATGAGTTTCAATAATTTCTAAGTTCAAAATGTTTGAACATCCCTGGATGTAACAAGAAGAGCGGCAAAAAACTTCCAGAGCTTACAACGGGTAGGAATTATTATTTTTTGATCAACTCTTAATATGGAGATTAATGGACCAAGCCTCCAAAGCTCCATGAGTTGTCAGGCTTAACATCAAGTATTAAGCATTCATTTAGAAACCTACTAGTCTGGGTTATTCAGTCAGTGGATACCCGAAGGCTCTTCACTAACTGTCAAAAACTTATTGATGCCAAAATCAGATTTTGAAATCAGATTTTGTGATGCCTCCATGTGTTGTTACAGGAGGAGGGAGTTATATTGGTTATCTGGTAAATGTTTCAATTTTTGAAAATGCTATTTATTTTGTATGTAACTTTTTTAGCTAAATCATACCATAAATAACATCTCAATAAATAGAAAAAAAAAATATAAGATTATATACTATGATGTATAATATCTATTTATTTCTATGAATCATACAGCAATAGACTTTTTAATTATGATAACTAGGAATAGTTCCTGGAAATCAAGTCTAAAAAAGAAAAAAAAGAAAAAAAAGAAAAAAAAAATTTGGAATTGGTTGGGGGGGGTCTGAGCAGGCTTGCGAGGAGGGCCAGGGAGAGCTGGAGGGGAGCAGTTGGGCTGGAGGGGAAGGTAAGCAAGAAGAAGGAAGGGGGGAAGGGGAAGTGAATCAGGGAGGAAGGAGTGTCGGGGGGGGGGGGGGTGTTAGGCGATCAGGGTGGATTGACCCTCTCGCTCGTCCTTACCAGGGGTGCAAGTAAAAAAAATGCCCCCTATTTTGGGCCATTCTAGGGTATATTCTTGACCTCACCTAGCTAATTTGGGGTCTCTGATCGCAGAAATGAATTCAAAATTTGCAAAAAAATTCATGTGCAGAAAATAAATAATTCCAGGGTTTGCCCGCAGGGTCGAGCGAGGGGGTCAATTCTCCTTGGCCGGTTTAGGCAGGGTGTGAGGCCTGCAGGGAGAGGGGAGAGCCTGGGCTGGGCAAAGCGGGAGCCAGGTTGGGTGGAGAGGGAGGCTGAGCGGGGAGCAGACAGACTGGGCGGAGAGAGTCAGGGCGGAAGGGAAGCCAGAGGAGGGAGAAGAGCCGGCAGGGGAGGAAGTTGGAGGAACAGATGGGGGGGGGGCTACAAAAGCTCCCTCTGAAAAATGAAATCTAAATTGGAAGTGCAAGACTTAATGAAATCTAAGACTAAAGTATGAGAGTGTGCCGATAACGTGTTGAGAATAGAATACGAAACAAAATCAAAGACACTCAAAGTACACTCAAAAGAATACCTTAACTTCATAAGTGTTTGAAGTATATACAATAGAAGAATAGGAGAGAGACAATGAATAGTTGTCTTCTCCTATTCATCAAAGAAGATTCCCATTAATCCTCATGACACGTGTCACTCACCATTATGGTGAGCGTTCACATTAGAAACTACGTTTCTTAACAATATACAAAGATTTAAGTAAAAATGTGCTAAAATTTGGGAAAGGATCAAGGCATTTAGGCCAACCCCATAGCAATAGCGCTAAGTCCGTGTTTGGTGCAGCTGCTAAGGAGACAAGTTGGACTGTGGTGGCCATGCCCCCGCGGCAGCAACACTAGATAGGGACACCAAGTGAATGTGACGTTGTTTCATGGCTTAAAAATCAAACTATTAAAATTCAAACTCTCAACTCATTGAGAAAAATGAATTTCACAACCACCTTGCTTTGCTTCGAAAGCATTTACAACTTGTTATCAACTTTTTAGAAGAGGGGAGAATCTTCTTATATACATATGGTGTGGTAGGAGGTAGAACAATCCATGTGGGATATATAAATTAGAATTAGTAGGAGCTCAATTGGTCATAGTTAAGTCAAAAGGAGGAATTGTGTTTGAAGTAGAATTTCAAACTTCATTTGAGCATAGTAGAGTAGATTTTTTTTCAAAAACATTGAACTCAGTTAATGTGGAAAATCAATCTAAATTTCATCTCCAAAAATCCATTTAAGATTTAGATCCTCCAATAAAAAGTTATGAACAAAATTCACAAAAGAGATGGAAGGGAATTTTTTTGGACATTTTCAAACATCCTCTTTGAATTTTATCCATAGCTTTTTATTTAACCCCAAAGTGACATTGAGGACAGAAAATGTCCTTGAAGTTTTTCAACCCCAATTTGGTGTCATTTGCTAATTGACTTGGATGGAAAGATGCAACAAAGAGAATTTGTAGGATTCTGGCAAATCTACCCAACGACACCAAATACAAGGAATTTGAGAAAAGATTGTGATTTCTAATTTGCTCCAAAGTTTTAGATTAGCCCAAAGTCTTCAAATGCTACAGAGAAATGACGGGTGAGGCTGAAGATCTTTGCTTTTGCCTTGCCAAAGATCTTGTTGTTGAAATCGCCCCCCAAAATTTGTACAACTTCCATTCAATGTATGGGTGCTTTTGCTTGCTTGGATTGCCTTGTTCTCATTTTACTAATTTTGCTAATTTTTTTAAAGAATTTGAAGTGCCAGACCTACATGTGTAGAAGACATCAAGTACATTAGTTTTTTTGAGCTTTTCTGATTTTATAAAGTGGAGGTAGTAGTTTGTTTGCTGAGCTAAAATTTTGTAGTAGAAGTTTGTGGCTAATTTGGAAGTTTGCTACCTGTACTAAGCAACCAAAGCAAGAAGAACACCATTTGAACCTACTACTTTTTCTCTACTGACAGCATTTTTCTATGCAAAAAAATATACTAAATAAGATAATCATTGGTTCACAAATTTTGAGTAGATTTGTAGACCACTATAGTTTCCCTTTCTATGCTTGGATTTGCTTCGAAAGCAATTGATTTGCTAAGAGGATAATTCAAAAATGAACACCCGTACAAGCAATTCTGAAAGGAAAAAAATCCCATGTCACTTTGGGGTTAAGGATCTAAATCTCAAGCAGATTTTTGGAGATGATATTTAAATTGATTTTCCACATTAAATTAGTTCAACGTTTTTGGAAGAAAAAAATTTTACTATGCCTAAATAAAGTCTGAAATTTTCCTTTAAACACAATTTCAAAGTTTTGACAATGAGTGGTCAAGTTCTCAGCTTCAAATTATCCCATGCCCTTTGAGAATTCATTGTGGCCAATGGATTTAGTAATAAAAACAACCTCTCTTGCCTTGTATCCCACCAAAAACTAATTAAACCATTCCTTCATTTTGCCAATAAATTTTTTCTTGATGGTAATAAATTGAAACAATAACATTGACATTTAAATCATTTAAGTTGATTTGTTTCTCCTCTACTAGAATACTGTAGCTTGTTGTGCTTAATTTGGACCTTATCTGACAGCCAGTTGGTCATTGAAATCAGATAGGTAGTGACTGCCTTTTTTCAGTGGATTGAGAAATACATAACCCATGAAATATATGTATGGTCAAACAACATGGGTTATGTGTTTCATATCCATATTTCTTGTATGTATCTATATTTAACTTTGTATTGTACCCTAATTTCATATTGTACTTTAATCTCATATCGTACCCTAATCTCATATTGTAACTTAATCTTGTATCGTATCCATGTCCGTATCTTTTAATTTTCAAGATCCATGGTTTTAGAAGGGGGGGAGGAAAAATCATTTTCTCAAAATCAACGGCTCTCATTTTTTTCCAGTGAAGGGAGGTGTTAATTGAAACCAAGTGCGTTGCCCCTTTTCAGTGGATTGGTACATGGGTAATTGTGTAAAACTTACTTAGTGCCCAAGGTGCACCATTTGCATGTCCCATCTGCAAATATTGGTATGGCCTACCATAAATTTCTACTTTGTGAGTCTGCCATGGGGGAAAAAAATTCAGTGTGGGCCTGCGCACTTGCTGTGTCTTGGCCCCTTGGTGTCTTGCCGTGATTGCACTCATACTAACTTTCCTTCAATCCGTAGAATCTCACGTGTCTCAAGAAATTAAACTAAACAAACAAGCTACAGCAGAATGCAATTCAAAGAGTTCAATCACAACTAAAACAATTATTCTCCCATGTGATACATGCAATAAATAAATCAAACAACACAAGATTGCAATTAGAGGAGTTCAAGTCCATCTAAAACAATCTCCCATGTACTTGGTAAAACTAATAAATCCAAGGTTTTTTCCATTACATCATATTTGAACAGATGGCTAACCAACAAAATGTCATGATTTAACTCCTAAAGGACCAAGTGTCCCTTTCGGGGACAAATGGATTTTGGGCAGATGCTTACGGGCTGAATTTTTCTCCTCATTTAACCCTTTAGTGATTGGTCGACCACTTTTTGGTTGATTTTTGGACTCTTGGTCTAATATTGTTCAAAATACATTTGATCACAAAAATATCAAAGACGAATGCAATTAGAATGTCTTTGTACGCTTCAAACAAAACCAATTTCAAGAGAATTGGAGCATTGATGAAGTAGCTATGAGGTTGCAAACTCAAATGGCCTAGACCTTCAAATGGGAAGTCTTCAACAAAAATACAAAAAAATATTAACCAAGTTGTGAGATTTTTTTGTAACTTGATGTCTTGACAAGGCATAAGTGTTGCTTTGTAATCTCATGAATGCCCAAAGTAAACTTATGCATCAGTATTTATGTAGCGCAAATTCTAAAGGGTCATTCAAGTCATTGATTTTTGAGAATTAAAGAAAGCAATTCAAACTCCAACAAGGCTCTAGAAGCAAACATGATTTAGAGGTACATTTCACTTTCTTCAATGTACCAAATTTGCACATTTTAGAAGGATATTCGTTTTGATGACCACAGATGACTATTTTTTGTGAACTTCAAAAATTTGTAACTAATTTTGCAAAGCTTGAAAAAATATGAAAAGATTTGGGTTAGATGCCTATTCTACTTGACTTTTGAGGAAAATTTACTAAAAAATATTTAAAGAAGTTTCACTCCCCAAAATTCAATTTTAGCCTTGAAAAGGTTGATTTATGGACCTCCTACCTTATTTATAGCAATTTGTACCATTGGATGAGTTTGATTTTTTATAAGGTTGAAAAATCTCCCTTATGGAAACACCTTGTATGGTTTGATCTAAGACTACATCTTTAGAATAGCCACAAAATTCATTTTCTTGAAAAACTGCGCCCGCCCCCAAAATCAACCACGGTCACTAAAGGGTTAACAAAAGTTATGCCCATATAGCTCAAAATAGGGAAGACCAGGCAGCAAAAAAAATTGCAAAAATTTGAATTTTTTTTTTCTAAATTTCTTTTTCCTCATAGATTATATTTTTTTCTATCTGGAAAGCTTTGATTAATTTCATTTGGATTTTTTATGAGAAAGTTATGGATAATCTTGTTTTTCGGGCAATTAAAGCATCTTCTTGAAAAAATAACTTGTAGGATTAATTTTTGAATGCAATTTTGACAATTTTTCAAAAAAGAAAGTTCTACATGGTTTGGTTTGCTTGCTAGAACAATCTCACCATGGGGATTAGTGCATTTTAATTCTATCTTAGATATATTAATAAAATAGATTTTCATTCAATCTCGTACCTACTTCTATTCTACAATTTTTTTAAGAATGAAAATTAAGTTTTTTTGAAAACCTTTTTTTTTCTGGACTCTCAACTCAATTCTCCAGTATAATGATTTAAAGCTCAAAACTTTGTAGTGCAAAAAATTCAAGTTAAAAATGTTCAAAGTCAAATAATCTAGTCCCACAATGTGCTGAAAAATTTGTTTTTTCCACTTTAAATGCAAATATATTGCAATCTGTACGGTGAAAAATTCTGAATTTTTTTCCACACATTCTCATACTAGTAAGGTGTAAGATCCTATGATTAGATGTGGGAAAAAAATCAACCAAGCAACATTGAAATGCCATAGTTCAAATCTAACTAAAACACAACACAATGCTATGGCCGATGCAAGTTGTATAATATATTTTGCATCACAAGAAGTATGATTTCTTCAATAAGGCCTTTAGCTCAAAAAACTAACTTTTTCCATCACTCTTTATCTTTTGGATCTCACACCAAATGTCTATAAGTAGCATTCCCTACGCATTAACCCTTTAGCGTTCCACAGTGTAGAAAATGGACGATGAACAAACTTGACCATGCATTGTAGGCAAAGAACAACAAATTTTCATTCATCTATTTTTTCCTGAGTTCAACCATGGGTGTAGGATCAATTCTTGGGCACAAACTTAAGGTGGTATTCGTGAATGTTGTTAGAAGTAAAAATTAATTTTAGTCGAACATGTCAACTTCTGGAGGAAAATTGGATATGCTTGAGCTATAAAAAAGACTACAATGACAATTTAATGGTGGGCTACACATATTTTATATTAAAAAATGAAGGGGCATGGCTATACTTACTAAAATAATAGAGCATAGCATTGCAAATTTTTTTGAACAACAAAGTCGTTGGTGATGACTATTGACATCACATTCTAAGCATGATTTGAATTTTTGTATTCCTTGTATAGACCAAGCCCCAAACATCTATCAATCTGTATATGTTCAAGAAATTTTAAAATATTTGGGGTCGGACATGTTGGTCTGGTCTACACCCTAAAATGCAAGACCTTCCCCAATTAGCAATTGTGGCACTACTTTCAATATAATATGCACTTCTCCATTCCTCATCTAATTCTTTGTGACAAGCAATTTTTCTCACATTTTTTTGAGCTTTCATGTGGTTGTTTCAACCTCGTCTTTACATGACAAACCACTTGCCCATCAAAGTCAACGATTCAATTCTCACAATCAAACCTCATGATCTTTACATTAACTATTGATTCCTGGAATTTTTATTCTTCTTCCTACAATATGCGTTGTAATTCTCCAAATCCTACAAGTAATTCTTCTATTGTGATTAGTAGTATCATGTCATTTATTTGCACAAAATTTGCACTTCTCACACCACTATTCCCTCTTTTCATGAGTCATGATGCTCTAGGGTTAAGATTACTTTCAAGCTCTAAAATCTTTACTTCAAGCCTTGCAATTTTGCCCTCAACCCTAGAAATTTGCTTCTCTATGATGTATTGGGTTATGGCCACAAATGCGGATGCCGCATCTAGGCAAACGAAAGGTGATTTCAACCATACCAAACGCGATGGTAAGTCTACAAACACAATAGCTGTGAGGGAATCTCTCATAACCTTTTCTAAGCCCTAAGAAGGTACCTTTGTAATCCTAAGTTTAGATACGTACCTCTAATATGACAAAGCTCTCTCCACGATCTTCTATATTGATGTTGATGCTAGCTTTTGCATTGGGATGTCCATCATTGGTCAAGACACATTTTGATGCGTCAAAGTTTATGTCAATCCAAAATCTTATTTATTTATTTAGGACGGCCTTTCCATTGATCTTTATTTTTTATTTTATTCTCATGGACACTAAGGCTAAATCCTAACATTTCATTGGTCAGTTGTCTATCCCAATGTGCCGCAACAATGAAAACTCTACCTCTACTCCTCTAGAGCTCATATTACAAAGTTATGTAATATGAATGTGATTTGTAATGACAATGCCCAGATCTTCAATGGTAGTACAATGAATGCACGTAAGGACCCGTCACAAAGTGCCTAGGCCCATCACAAGTTTAGCCATTGCAAACAACTTACACAACAATTTGGAAATAAGAGCTATTATAACAAGTAGGAGACTAACTCACCTTAACACCTCAAACCGTGCACCTAATTGCAACCCCAAGCCACACCCTAGCGAGCTACCGACAATCCACTCTTCTCAAGTCTTTGAAAGTGCCTCGTGGCATGGCCTTATTTTTCAATTCTCAATCAACAAAAAATAATAGAAAGAGAAAGAACATTGAATCAATATTTATATGGTACAAGAAAATATTTATAAATTAGTTTATACTTGTTTATAGTGTGTATATAAGTTTATAAGATATAGTATAAAGGTGAAGCTTTTATTTTAATTCCTATAATTATGTGTTGATGTTGGACCCAAAATTAGTTCTAAACACTCATGTCTAAAGCAAGCCTATTTATTTTTCTATATATATTCTCTTATATATTTAAAAGTAGGAAATTGAAGATTCTACCCCCCACTAATTGCAAAATAGTTTGAAAATAACTTAAAAAATCAGTAGGGTTTAGGGTAGAAAAAAAAATATCTGACACCGGCGTTCGATGAGACCGGGGGGAACGGAGCTGGGAACAAGCCTAAAACGGCCCTCTAGCCCCCCTGGATCTCATCTAATGGGCTAATCTAAATTATTGATATCTCTAAGATGAAATTGAAACACACTAAGCTCAATGGTGAGATTGTTCTAGCAAGTAAACTAAACCATGTGGAACTTCTTTTTGGAAAATTATGAAAATTGAGCTCAAAATTGAATCTAATACATTAATTTCTCAAGAAGTTGCTATAATTGCCTAGAAAACAAGATACTCCATAACTTTCACATCACTTATCCAAATGGAATGAATCAAAGTTTTTGATGTATAAAAAATATAATCTATGAGAAAAAAAAATTCAAAATTCAAATATTCAAATTTTTTAGAATTTTTTTGCTACTTGATCTCTCTTCTTTTGAGTTTATTTGACATGATTTTGCTCTTGGGACCTAGTTGAAATTTAAAAAAATTCCCTAAAAAATGATTTATTTTTCTATCTTAAGAAAGAAATTAAAAAAATCATGACAAAAATTGAGACTGTAGGTACATAACAAAATCCAATTTGTCCCCTAAAGGGACAATGGTCCTTTTAAGGGTTAAACTCAATAATCTTTATAAAATTAAAATAATATTTTTCTATTTTGTTAATTTTTTCCAAACTCCCAACTGAATTCTTTAGCATAAATTCATTTGAATTTAGAATTTGTGATAACAAGAATTAAAGTTTCTTGTATATATAATGTAATCATGTTTGTTCCACTATTATTGAATTTGTTGTCTTTACTTTCAAACTTTCACATACTAGTTTAATGGTCCTACACTTTGAACTTGAATACATTATAGATAGTTGAGCTCTAATACATCACACTAAGATAATCTTGAGGTTTTAAGCAATATTTTGGTTCCAAAATTTAGAAGTTTCAAAATATGCCACATTTAACTACTTTTGGACTATTCAATGAATTCTGAACAAAATATCCGAAGATCTCCACATAATCACATCAAGGATCCCCCAATGTTTGTATACATCTCTTGATATTTTGCCTAGATCTCCGGATGTTTTGCATTATCTCCTAAAGATTAGTTGTTTTTTCTCCGGATGACCATTACTAATTTTGGACTTTTCAAAGTCCAAAAGTAGTTAAATGTGGCATAAATACATTATACTAGGAGATCCTTTTATCTCTAAATAGTTGTCTGGTTGCACCTCGTAATTTTTCCACTTTTGAGGTGCAACCATAGGATCTTGTACTTCACTTAATATCTTAGATCATGTGGTAAAATTTTCATGAAGTTTGACAAAACATATTCAAAGATATCAACATTCAAAGTTGAAAAGAAAGATTTTTGAATGTTGGCCTGCAATTTCAAATGACTTTGACTGCTGTTTGTGGAATTTTTTGCACTATAGACATTGAATTTTTTTTTAAATTATATTGAAAAATTAAATTGAAAGTGTAGGAAAAAAATTTCAAAAAACACGCACTTGATTTTCATTCTTTAACCCCTTAAGGACTAGGGCCATTCTTCTGTCAAAAACTACTCAAAACTGCCATTTCTTCTGCATTCATCCAAATAAATAAATAAAAACAAATTTTTTAGAATCTAACCATAGGATCTTGTACTTTATTAGTTGCGGATTATGTGGTGAAAATTTCATGGAGTTTGACCGTACAAATTGGAAGATATTAGCATTCGAAGTTGAAAAAATAAAGTTTTTCTTAACACTAGCCTGCAATTTCAGATGACTTTGATTGCCATTTGTGAATTTTTTTTTTGCATCATGGACCTTGAATTAAAAAAAAATTGTGTTGAAGAATTGAGTTGAAAGTCTACAAAAGAAAATTCAAAAAAATCACGCTTGATTTTCATTCTTTAAGAAATTGTTAAGTAGAAGTAGGTTCAAGATTGCAAGAAAAACTAAATCATTAATAGCTTTAAGATGAGATTGAAACACAATAATCTCAACGGTGAGATTGTTCTAGCTAAAAAACTTAACCTTGTCAACCAATTTTTTTTGAAAAATTGTGAAAATTGCATTCAAAATTGCATCCTATAAGTTATTTTTTCAAGAAGATGCTCAAATTGCCCGAAAAACAAGATTGTTCATAACTTTCACATTACTAATCCAAATGGAATGAATCAAAGCTTCACATGTAGAAAAAAATATTATCTTTAAGAGGGAAAAAATTAAAAAATTAATTTCAAATTTTTGTAGATTTCTTTTTCTGCCTGGTGACGTGAAAATTATGTTTAAGATGCCATAACTTTTGCTTCCGGGCACCAATTGAAATAAACTTTATATTCCCACGAAGCTAATAAGATTTCCTATCTTATGAGAAAGTTTTAAAAAGTTTCACTAAAAATTGAAATCACAGGAACCTGCCCGAAATCCATTTTGTCCCTCGTGGGGACAATGGTCCTTTAGGGGTTAAAAAATTGTTAAATAGGAGTAGATCCAAAATTGAATGAAAACCTAAATAGTTACATTAGATGTTTTTTAGCCACCATGCAGGGGGGTTTCAGGGGTTTTCAGGTTGGTTCCCCATGTTGGCAAGTAGCCATTGTTATTCAAAATTTATATATATATATATATATATATATATATATATATATATATATATATATATATATATATATATATATATATAATTATCGGATGTAGAAGTCATTCGGTCATGTTAGATTGCAGTAGTAGCTGCATTCCTACAATTTAGAAACTCCAAGGAACTCCAAGCTTTCTAGACAAGGTAAATTCCATCTAATGATAACTCTTCAATTGGATCTTAGAGGTTAATGTTCACAAATGAATCTAAATTTTTTATGAATTTTTGTATATCTAATTTTCAGCTATAATGTTGTTTTTGTAAGTAAATTAATAATTATTGAATATTACATTGTTTATAAATGAGGTATAGGTATCTTTTTGCATCCTTGAAATGCGACCCCTACAGTAAACCAAATTATCTTATATAACTCCTCGGCTAACATTAATCTTGAATTAATTTGTAAGACCCTCCCATGTATCTAGCAAAGTATAGTACCTTCCTAGTATGGGGCCCTTTTGGCATCCTTGAAAAAGGGCCCCCTCCAATGAACTAAACTTTTTTTTATATGTCTCCTTGGCCAATCCCAATCCTTGAATTAACTCAAACCCTCCCAAGTATCTAACATAGCATTTTACCTTTCCAATATGGGGAGGACTAAATTGGCTTTATAGCTCCTTGGCCAACTCCAATCTTTGAATTGTTTTGTAAAACCCTCTTAGGTATCTAGCAAAGCACACTATCATGGCCTCTTAGTATGGAGAGGACCAAATTGTCTTATATGGCTCCTTAGCCCATCCAAATCTTTGAATTAACTCGTAAGCCCCTCCAAAGTATCTAGTATAGCAGAATACCTTCACTCATATATAGTACAATACCTTCCCGCATGGGAAAGACCAAATTATCTTATATGGCTCCTCGACCAACCTCAATCCTTGAATTAATCCCTAAAGGACCAAATGACCGTTGAACATACACAAGTGATTTTGGGTAGGTGTATATGAAGTCATTTTTAATAGATGTTCTTCAAATTTTGACACAAGGTGTAAACATGTACCCCCTTAGAGTGAATATTTTTTTTTTTCTAATTAGGTGCATGGATCATAAGTTATGTTGCCTTGAATTTTTCAGGCAACTCCAACAACTTCGGGTAGCTTTTGCAAAACTCCTCTTTTACTTTCAAAATTTGATACGTGTGGAACATACATGATACAAGATGCAAATGTAAAGAAAACAACCATGTGTAGCGTAAAAATCTCACTCTAGGAGGAGTTAAAGGCTGTTGTCCCTGTCAGTCAAGGTCAAGAAAAAAAATTCAACTCACTTCAAACGTTATAATCTTTCAATTCGCGAGGTCAAAATTTCTGAAATTTCTTGCACACATTTCTATAGTAGTCTAGTACAAATTTGTACGGTTGAATTTTGAAATAAACTTCTTTTTTTTTCATTTTTTTCCCACCACCCTATAAAGCGACAGTTTTTCACAATTCCTGCCCGAAATATGCCTTGGTCCTTTAGGGGTTAACTCATAAGACCCTCCCCAGTATCTAGCAAAGCAAAGTACCTTCCCATCACAGGGACGACCAAATTGTCTTATAAGGCTCCTCAACCCACCCCAATCCTTGAATTAAATTGTAAGACCCTCCTAGGTATCCAGCATAGCACAAGTAGCACAGTACCTTCTCAACATAGGGAGGACCAAACTGTCTTTTTAAGGCCCCTCAGCGGACCCCCAATCCTTGAAATAGACTCGTAAGACCCTTCCAGGTACCTAGCATACCACAAGTAGCACAGTACCATCCCAGCATGGGGAGGACCAAAATTGTCTTATATGGCTCCTCAGCCCACCCCAGTCCTCGAATCCACTTGTACGACCCTCCACCCAAGTATCTAGCAAAGCATAATACTTTCCTTCAGCATGGGGAGGACCATTGCCTGGTTAAACAATGCCTCATGGGATGGTGGAAAATTAAAGGAGGCTTCCTGTGAATGATGTGAAAGACAGAGTACGTCACACATAGATTTGTCTGTCTTGGGACTTGGGATTTCTAAGGGAACTCAGCTTTGAAAGTCTTATGGTATGCCTTAACTTATTCCTTGTCTTTTGTTTTTCTTTGAGACAACATCAGATCCTGTCCAATTTTTATCCATTCAAAAAGAAGATATTTGGTGGCGAACTGGAATTATATTTAATGGGTGAAAAAATGTGGCCGACATTCAAACTTTGGGAACGGCAGAAGCTAGGTGGTAAAATGGACTGATTTCCTAACATAGCTTGAATGGTTGGGATTTGTTACAGAGTGGGTGAGTGAGTGAGTGGGTCCTTTGTCAACAGTGCGGCTCCCAACTCTGCCAGTGTTGAGAAATAGTTCACTTTTGTAGGACTATGGCGTGACCTGCAACAGCTAAAAGTGATGCTTTTTCTAGGCCCACTGCACCCAAGGTTGTATGTCCCTCCCCCCAAAATAAAATTTTGGTAAAATTATTGGCAACCTCGAAGGAAACAGAATCCAATCCAAGTGTTTTGTGGGGTTTTGTTTTTTTTGTAGTTTTTGAAGTTCTAATAGTATTTTACAAATTTTGAAAGCTGTGAATGTAGGGTAGAGTATACGTGACAACAGAGAGTTCCCATTAGTTGCTTGAAGGAACTCCGTACTTCTCATTGGTTGCTTTTGAAAAGTCGTAGTGGTTTTTGAGTCATGGAAGTGTTCATGCAAGACCACTTTTCAATAGGTGTTGCAATTAGCCGTGCTTCTACCTTATATAAGGTAACTCTACCTATGACATGCAAAATAGAAGGGAGACCATCACAAGCAAAATTATTCCAGTGGTGCACATTTCGGAAGTGGAATGTACACCATTAATATAATTTTGCTTGTGATGGACTGGCTCCCATTTTGCCTATCATAGGCAAAGTTATTTTAATTAACTTGAATGTTACATGGAGGGTGGGTCCTTTGTCAACAATGCTCACGTTGAGAAATAGTTCTTCAATTTAGTAGAACGAAGAGTGACCGACAACAGTTAAAAGTAGCACTTTTTCTAGGTCCACTACGTCAAAAGTCATATGATCTTCAAAAAAATTGGTTAAATGATTGGCAAACTCGAGAGAAACGCAATCCAATCATAAGAGATAGTTTTCATTAGTTGTTTCCAGAAACTCATCACCTCTCATTGGTTGCTATTGAAAAGTTGTAGTGTTTTTGAGCCATGAAAGTGTTCATTTAACCCTTAAATGTTGGATTGGTGACTATAGAAATCATCCCTTTTGATATTGTGTGACATCATCTACTTTAAAAAATCCAAAAATATTCATTAGAGGTCAAACTATTGTGCACGATTTCTCCTTTCTACACAAAATTCCAAAGATGAATGATTGCATTTTTGTCCTAGTACATAGAAAGATTTTTTGTCATCCAGTGGACAAAAAACCGTCTTCGATGTCATTTAAGGGTTAAGGTCATTTTTTTGTTTTTGAAGAACATGAAGTGTTGCAATTAGGTGCTTCTACTTTATATATTGAACTTGAATCAATAGAACCAAAGGTTATCCTATGAAACTTTTTTGGGAAAAAAAATGTGAAAATTGAGCTAAAAAAGAAATCCTTTAAGTATATTTTTTTCTAGAAGATTGCTTCGATTGCATGCAAAATAAGATGCTCTATAACTTTCTCATCACTTATCGAAATTGAATGAACAAAATCTTTCCACATAGACAAAAACATAATCTATTAGAAACAAATTTTTGAAACTTTATTTCAAATTTTTGTGAAATTCTTTTATTGCTTGAGCACAACTACTTTGAAATTTAGGCAGCTTGATAACTTTTGCACCCAAGCACTAATGGAAATAAAAATAATGTTCCTAGGAATCCAATTGATTTTTTTCTATATTGATTTTTTTTTTAAATCATGCCAAAAATCGAGATCACAGAAACCTATCTTAACTTCCAAGTGTCTCTTGTGGTTGGGGATACTTTGGACATTAGGAATTATTAAAAATAATTGAATTTGGGAAAAGATTTTAAAAACTGAAAGTTCAAAGAAACTTTTCTAAAAATTATATGCTTTTTTGAAATTATTACTTTAACAATGTTACTAAATTTTTTAACAATATGAAGGAAAATTACCCAGCTAGGTTTGCATTCCTTATAATTCCTTATAATAAAAAAACAACGTCCTACTAAAGCATCCCATTTCATCGTTGAAAATAATATGGACTTTCTTTGACAAAGACAAGGGGCTGCTTGACCTCCTCCACAGTGCTCAGGAAACGTAAGGATTCCGCCAAGCGTGAAAATCATCCCGTGGATGCACAGACATCCGATGCCATCCAACGAAAATCATCCCCCTGGAAGATGAAGAAGAGGGCCACCACCTTTTGAGAGAGACGATGTTTTGCGTTGAAACTCGAGTACTTTGTTGACAAGTGCTCTTATGAAGTTGGAATTTGTGAGGCCACTTGAATGGAGTTTGGAGCAGCTAGACGGAGAAACTGACCGTACTCTGCAAGTTGCTTTGGCTGAGTAAATGTTTTTTCTATTGTGACGTGTGGAATCCCCAACAGAGCGGCTATCGTCTTGCGCGTTTTGAATTATTTCTTCAACGAGATGGAGATTGACAATTTCTACTGGTAAAGAACTAGGAGGAGGAGCCGTGTTCCATCTGGGAGTGACATATAAATTAGCTGGTGGCGTTGCCATTTTCATTCAGTGTGCAATTTTCCTCCTTCAGTACATCTTTCGCTGTTGTAGGCTCATTGCATCAAACCAATTGTTCAAAAGAGTTCTTCTCATAATCGGTTCATTGCGCAAGTGTCATCACTCTCTTTTTCTGGACTCCGCTTTTGTAGGCTCAGTGCATCAGGACAGAATTCACTGAATAATCGGTTCTGGTGACCAAAGGCGATCAAGTGACCAAAGGCGATCTTGATTCAGTAATTCAGTCTACCATGTCGGTACGTTTCTGCACCAGATTTCTTGTTTGTGCTAGAATTAAGAGGCTTTTCTTGCAATTTCTGGTCCCTTCTTGTTTGTTAGGCACGGTTTGGAAATCGATACATTCTTAAATGTAGTTAAGTTAGTTGGACATATATTGTTAGGACAGTGGATTAATGCACGTTGTAGTATGCTTAAATTTCTATCTTCCTTCTATTTTTTCTGTTTTCATTGTCCTCATTCTTTGTGATTTCTTTGTGATTTTCCAGTACAGGGAAGTTTTCCTTATGGCAGACAGGAACACGCTCCAGTTGTGTGAGTTCCTCGTGGAGAGATTACCAAGGGAGGTTACCATGCCAGCCCGAAACCCGATGTGGACGTTTCTGAAGGGGATTGAAGGTTTCAACACCACTCGCGCTGCCGAGTGCCTGGGGCTGCTTCTCGATGCGCAGTATGCCTCCATTAGTGATTTGAAGCGAGCTACAGCACATGATTTGGTTGAGGATGCGGGGCTGAGACCAGAGGACGCTGTCGAAATAGTTTATGCTGCCGAGGATGCGGTCGCTCATGCAGATCGCCCTACTACGCCCGCAAAATCAACCGGCTTCGCTCTACCATGGGCCAATGAATCGTATCAACCTTTAGTGTATCCTCAGAGCTACATGAAAACATGGTGAACTTCTTGTACGGGCTCTTTAAGATCCATGCTCAATTGGCAGGATATGGCAGGATATGGCAGGATCTGTAATCAAGAACTTTGAGTTCACCTGGTCAACTAGAGGTAGCATGTGCATTAATGTGAATAACATTCTTTTGATTGCCTGTGAAGGCAACGTTAGGTATCATTCTTTTGTCTGCCTGTGAAGGCAGACTCAGGTATCATTCTTTGGACTGCTTGTGAAGGCAATCTAGGTAAAATCATTCTTTCCTGCGCCGGATGTGAGGAAAACACCCTCATCAGAACAGCCAGGGTGTAAAACTTGAACTTGCAATGAAAATCATTGTAATAAAAAAAATGTCGAGAACAAGACCTCGATGTTCCAAATTCATATATAGGTTTTCCTCCCATAAATTGATGGCACGTCAAGATGAATCTAGACTCCCATGTTAGCAGGTGTAACATTCCGCATATTGCCAGAATTTGTTGGCGTTTCTGAAACAGTCTTAAGTTGAAGCTGGATTGATCGAAACATTAGTAATCGAGCCGCAAATCTCCAGCCGACTAGAGAAATATCATAATCCCTCCGGCATGAAGTTAATGACGGGTTTTATTATTTTGTAAAATACTTTGCGTCCTCCTTACTGTAATATCTCATCCTCTGTCAGTCACTTCAACAGGCCCTTGGAAAACGGGCGTGTCTGCAGTTGAAAGCTCACTCTGAAATCTCTGCAAGTGGCATACAAATATGATGATAAGGAATTCGACAACCAGTGTGACAAGGGTTCGGACCACCTCCGTCACTACGAGCAGACGGCCTTGAATCACTCAATGACGTTGTAATTATCTTACCATAAGATCTCTCAGACATGCACTAGTGCAACCTCGAGCACTTTTCTAACCCTTCAAAGTACACACGGTTCTCAGTAAGAAAAAATGTAACACTCATTGAAAATTACACAGGGTATTGAAAAAGGTCACTTGAATTATTTTTTGGGGTGGTTTCTCTAGATGATGTACCTTCTTACATGTACCTTTCCCTTCATGTCAACTAGTGTGCTTTGTGCCGTTGACATAACCCAAAGTAAAAGTTATTTTTTATTTTTTTAATTCATAAAAACTTCAAAATTCAATAACTTTCACACTCTAGGTCCAAATGCCACAAAACAAAGCATACATACCCCTCCTTGTAGAGAGCTTTATGATAGTACCAAGAACACAACTGGAGGTGCATGATTCAAGAAATCTCATCGTAACAATTGACTTTTAAGTTATGGATGTTATATACAATACTACTATATTGTCTCGATATGAAGAGTCTCCATATTGTATTGTATATTAGTGTGCCCTATGTTGTTGCCACAATCAAAATAAAAATAAAAATAAAAGTAATTTTCTAATTTTCTAATTCACAAAAAACTTTGAAATTCAATAACTTTCACACTATAGGTCCAAATGTTGCTAAACAAAGCTTGTGCATTCCTCCTCACTAACGGTACTAAGAACATGATTAGGGGATGCACGATTTTGGAAATCTCATTGTAACAAACAAATAGCCTAACTTAAGGTATGGATATTTGAGAAACCTTAGTTCTTAGAGTATAGCTTAGAAAGTAGGGAAGTAGGATCTATCTCTTCCCTCTAATAGTGTAAACTTTCAATAAAAAAAGTTACAAATTCCTTCTAAAATGAATCGTAAATTAAATATTTATGATTTTCACAAGGAATTTTTTCCTAAAGTTCAAATGTTAAGTTCTAATCATAGTGATTTTTGAAGATTTTTATTTTTATTTTTTTATTGAAATCATTTCAAAACGGTCATTTTTTGCATTGAAAAAATTGCTTTCTAAAGCCAAACCTACAATATCCTTTAAATTGTAAAATATTTGCAAAGCAAAGTCTTCATAATCTAAACCATACATATGTTATTGAAAGAACTAACAGAAGAATCTTCAAAAAATCAATGGATGAAAAAAATACAATTTTGCATGTTTGGAATGTGTTTGCATTCATACATTGTTTGAAATTCAAACATTTGGTCCCTAACCTAGTAAAGACGGTCTAGTCACCTTGGAAACAATCTCTTTGGGTACATTATGAACCATTTACTTCAAAAAACTACCATACAAGACCTCCCAATTTTGCACAAAACTCCAAAAATGAATATGTGCACTTTTGTCTTACATGGAAGGATTCTCACTGTCATTGTCATTGTCATTGTCATTGTCAGACCACGTCATTTAGTTGTCATTCCAAGGTTAAAGGGTTAAATGGCTACATGGCAAATAATATCCAGTAATGACATCCTTCCAAGAGAAAAAGAAGACACTCTAACCCACTATTATGAGGAGTGTCAAAGTAATAGGACAAAAACCTAGACAACCTTGTTGAATTTCAACCAAATATCATCCTCATTCTATCAATAAAGGAAATTGGAGGGTTAGGTGGCTCTAATTCTCTCTCCGGGTAAACTTCATGACCTCAACTCGGATTTCACCCAGTTTGTCAAAAACACGAGGAAGACTTTGAGGAGACCACCAAATGTCTGAATGCTGTCCCCTATTTCAACAAGATATTCAAAAGAGAAAAGCCCGCTGCTGAATTTCTTGTTCACTCTACTCCCCTCTTTAGGGTTTAGGGTTTGAGTTTTTAGGGCCTGGGGTTGTAGGGTTAAGGTTTGGGAGTTAGGGTTTAGTGCTGAGAGCATCTGTCACGCTTCCGCAACCCAACTGTACACCCCTTCGCACCTCTTCCTGGGTTGCGTGCAGGACTCGTGCCGACTGCGAAGCTTTCGGCATCGGTGAGAAGGCGACAGACAGCCATGGATCGGGACGGGCAGAAGATCTCCGAGCAGCTCATGCAGTACCTTCTGCTGGCTTCAGCGTTGGTGGCTCTCCTTTCGGGCTATGTCGCCGGTTCTTTCCGTTCCATGCTTCACATCTACCTCGCGGGAGTGGCGGTTACGTTCATGTTGACCGTTCCCGACTGGCCATTCTTCAATCGCCATCCCCTCACATGGGCGGAGCCTCTGTCTGCTCAGAAGCCCAGCGCTCGTCCTCAACAGGACGGCACGAAATCCATAATGTAGAATGTCTGGCAAGCAAGTTTGGTTCTAGTGGGAAACTCTTGTATGACTTCGCGATTGGGACATCAGTTAAGAATACAGTTCTTAATTTAGTCTTGGGGTCGTAAACTTAAAACTGACATTCTAAGCACCAAGCTTAATTGTTGTGTATAAATGTAGCTGTTTAGCATAGGATGGTGAATTTTTTGTCTGTCCTTGTTAGCGATTCAAAAGGATTTCAATGCATCAAGAAATGCATAATTTTTTTATTCCGATTCAATTTTTATGAAAAATTTATGGGTTCGAAGTATCCTTCACATATGACCTAAATTGATTGGTGAAACCTTGTTTACATGGTGCAGTACATCCTCATAATTATATAGCTTCATTGTCGAAATTTTTAGGGTTTCTTGATTTTAGATACTGTTGGTTTGGGGTATGCGTACCTTAATTTGGGAAGAAAAATGTTGGATTTAGGGTTAGTGGAATTAGGGCAATTGTGTTGGGGATCTACTTGTTAGTGACAGGCATGGACAGGACCCCCAAGCCGAAGCCTGGTTGTGGTGGTAATCAATGATTCCCTTGTTGAACTCAGATTCCAGGAAACTCTCTCTCCGCATTCAATTCGGATTTCTCGTTTCTCGATGAGCTTGCCTATTGTGAAAAGAGATGGATACCTGTTTTCTTGGGACTGTGGAAGGGATATGCTACGTATCTCCATATTCTGACTGACCAGGTGTGGTGTGCTATTGGAATTCACCCATTTATCATTGTGCAAACCTAATTGTATTCGCAGTGTGACAGTATCATTCCACAGGGGACCCTTCTCAACTTGGAAGATGATTCGTGAGTGCGGTATTAGCGGATTAGGGTTTCCAGTGTGATCCATTTGACAGAAAAGACTGGGATATTGTTAGTTGAAAACTTTATCAGATGCATTTCGAGGTTTCTCCATTTTCTTTAGAAACATATGCTTTCTAAACAGTAGCTAACAAAACTATTCAAGTGGGATGCATCAAACTTTGTCCTGCTCAGACTGCTCTAGAGATGTTCCGAGCTTGCATGGTTCCACTCACACGCTAGTCAATCAAATGCAACTCTACAGAAACCCTAACGCTACACCTTGATAAGAACTACAGCACAGGACTGGAAGTGATCGCAGTAACATATTTATTACACTACTGTATTGAATTTAATAACAATAACAGTCATCCATAGAAACTCTACAACATATGCTTGTACAATATATGCTTGTAGTGAAAATTTCAAAAAATCAGTGAATCTTGTATTTCATATGAATTTAATTCACCTTTTATCAAAAATGTACAGCAATTTCAATTTTTCATAAAAGAATGTGAATTTTTTATATTTTAGGAGCAATGAGAGAAAATTCATTGTAAGAACAAGAGAACATTGGAAGCAGAGTATTGGAGTAGGACTCCAAGGACTTGGGTTATAATTGAAGCATAGAATTTAATTTAATCCTAGAGATAGTTATACTATCCAAAGAGGGGGATCTTTATAAAGATAGTTGGTAAAAATATTCATCACGAGTAAAAACGTGTAGCTTTTATAAATCAATTAGGTGTGGTTTACACTAAATATCATAATTAGTGTGTAGTTCTCACTTCGGAATTTTTTATTTTAGAATAATAATGAATATTTCTCCGACTAAACCATGAAGTGCAGCAATCAGTCCCTCCGGAAACGAACGAGAAGACAGATCAATTTTCATCCATCCCTCATGAGCGAACTTTTCATCCCTTTTTGAACGATTCAGCTTGCAGAGAGCAGTCAGTGACAGTTTGAGTGACGGTAACGGGTCCCCATAGAAACGGTAACCCACGACCATGTGCTCGTGGGGTCTTCCTCTTCCATTCTTGCAGAAGCAGCTTCGACGTGCTTCCCAGTTTTGCCTCGGTCACTCAAATCGATCCTTCGTCCCTGAAGTTGGAGATCATTTCTATCGCCTCCGTCTTTCTTCTTCGGCGACTTGCCCTCTCGAGGAGCCTCGCGCATTTTCATTCGGGGGTTTGAACGGGGAGATCGAGTTCGGTAGTGCCGATTCCGAGGTATGCTCCGATCGGTGTCCCTCCCTCTTTGTGTTGGTTTCATTGTTGCTCTTCTCTACGAATTATTAATCTTTGTGTTGCGGATCAGTGAGGATTGAAATTGATTTGGATTTGATGACGGTTGCAGTGTCGGTTGCACTTAGGTTTTCTGCATTTTTGAGGATTTGTTTCTGGTTCCGACCGAATGGTAGTGTTCGCTGCCCTTTGATTGTTTGTCGGATGGTTAGAGGATGTGATTGAGGAAAGGGAAGAGCTCGATAGTTTTGATGAATATGGTGAGATGGTTGTTGTGGTGTGAGTCTGAGATCAGGGGTGATGATTAGGGTGCAGATTAGGGTTGTTGGCAGTAATCATGAAGCGCGGGGACAATCTGCAGCATGCGGCGGCTCCTTTGAACAACTACCAATTCGACTTCGGCCTGCCAGGTATGCCGAAACCGAGTGGGAGCTTGAAAGACCAGAAGGCTCAACCGTTGAAATCCACACCGCAGGCATCGTCTGCAGGTTGGTCCGCCTCTCCGGGAGGCTGGGGGTCAAGCCCGTCGGAGGCCTTTGATTTTCTCGGCAGATCTAATGCGGGGGGCTCTTCGAACCCTAATATAGCTGCTCAGCCTAGGCCGCAAGCGGGGGGTAATGTTTCGAGTACGTATGATTTTTTAGGCAAGCCTGCTCCCGTAGGAGCAGGTGGAGGCTATTATGGAGGCGCGAGGCCTCAGGTAGGTAATGTGTCGGGGATGGGTAGTTTCTTAGGGCAAACCGGGTCACAATCGAAAGGGGGAGTGGATCTCTCAGGGAAGAGCTGGGGTCAGTCTACCTCGGCGTCTAAGCTAGCATCAGCAGGGATTCCAGGCTATAAACCATCTAGTAAAGAGGATGTGTTTGGGGATTTGCTGGGTGGTGCGTTAGGTGGTAAGTCATCCGCCCCGTTGAAGCAACAGCAGGCTGCCGCATCTGCTGGCGCTTACGGAATGAGCAACTTGCAGTCCGCCATGCCGGAGGTCTCGAAAGCTCCGGTGCACGAGACGAAACCGGCGAAGCCCGCACCGTTTCTTTACACAAATATGTTCAAGAGCCCCACACCGCCGGCCCAGAAGCCTGCACCCAAGCCACAGACTCGGGGTGGTGATCCTTTTGCCGACATTTCGTTTTCAAAGCCTGCAAATGGCCAATCCAGCGATCCATTTGAGTTTGGCGTGAAGAAGTCAAGTGCCCCGCCTCCTGCCCCAGCAGCAGCAGCAGCCAGGGTGCCGACTTCAGATCCATTCGCCAGCTCGGCCGGAGGTGACCAATTTGATTCCATATTCGGCGTCTCTAGTTCTCGTGCTCCTGCTGCCAAGACAGCTGCACAGGTTCATGATGGTTGGGGTGATGCGTTTGGAGCGGCTGCTGAGAGCCACTCGTTCGAGAATGAAACCTTCACCACGGAACTAGAAGGCGTGGGTTCTGCTCCTGCAGGTGTCACTGGGACCGCTGCATTCCAAAAGGGCAGCTCTTTCTACAAAGATGGTCAATTTCCCAATGCAATTAAATGGTTCTCGTGGTCTGTGGAACTCATGGAGACGGAGAAGGGAAGCACGGATTCCATAATTGAGGTGCTAACAAAAAGGATTTCATGCTTCAAGGAGATTGGTGAAATGAAAAAGGCAATAGCAGACTGCTCCAAGGTATGGCTCTTCTTGCCTGGAGCTTAATTGTGTATCAAATTTTAACGAAACCATATTCTTCAGTAATTGAGTTTCTGGTGGCCTGTTTGTTCTCTGAAATCAGACCTTTTGTATCATAAATTTGTCCATATGTGCCTTATTACTGGATAGCGTGATTCGTAACCTGGTCGTAACCCGTTAGCATTGATTCTGCAGGCACGCATTTTGTGGTAATACACAACTGCATTTCTTAGTGATTCTTAGAATTACTGATGCTGACAATGTTTTGGTGTGCAGGCATGCGATTTGAAGCCTGGAAGCGTAGAACTTCTGATGCAGCGAGCACACTTGTACGAGAGCTGTGAGAAAATTAAGCTTGGGATCGCAGATTTGCGAGAAGTGCTAAAGATTCAACCGGGTCACCGTTTGGCCTCTCAGACGCTGGCAAGACTCGAGAAGATGCTGTGATTACCCTTGAATCCTGTATCTGTAGGCCTTTTACTCTGCCTAGAATATTTTCTGAATATTCACATGCTTTAGCTGCATCATTAATTGTTCGAAATTGCAAATGTTAGGCCAATTCTGTAGGTCGAATCTTACAAAATAACATACCAGGTTGTAGTGTGCGTAACGTAATTACTGTACCGATTTGCTGCACCTCAGTGGCATCTCGTTTACGGCAAAGGAATTATGGCGGAGTAAACCATGCATCGTGTATATTAGTTCCATTTGTTTTCCAACGTTACAAGTATCTCAGATCGGGGATATTAGCTGTAGCATGGACCCTTGAAAAAGCCATTATTACATTCTTTGATACTCGTATGATTTAGTTGATCTACCTTCGATCCCTCATGTAAGCGTTATCCTCGTTCCATATTGTCAAGGTGGATTTACCTTCCACTCAACTATATCTAATGCCGTTGGTAATATGAACAATCTACTTCCTATGATTTTATTTTTTTCAAAAAATATTGAAAATTGAGGTAAAGAACAACAACTTAAAAGTTTATTTTAGCTGAGAGAATCCATAACTACCCACAAACGAAAGCTCATAATTTTTACTCATTGATCAAAATGGAAGGATTCGAAGCTTTCCTTGTATATATAAATCTAGAAAATTAACATGTACCTGCCCAAAATTGCTATGTTGCCATATTCAACAGGCTGGTCCTTTGGAGTTCACTGGGAGTTCACTGTGGTAGCAGGCTTGGCTCCATTCGATGTTTAAAAATTTTAACCACTAAAGTTCAACAGGCTGGTCCTTTAGAGTTCACTGTGGGTAGCAGGCCTTGGCTCCATTGGATGTTTAAAAATTTTAACCACTAAAGTCCTAATGTCTCTTTTCCATCAAAAACCAGTCAGAAATGCCATTTCTATAGTAAAGAGAATTTTTTTATAATTTTTTTATAATTTTTTTTTATAATTTTAATTTTTTAAGTAGAAGTAGGTTTGAGATTGAAGGAAAATCTAAACTGTTAATAGCTCTAAGATGGATTACTAATCTCAATGGTGAGATTGTTTTAGCAAGAGATAGTAACCTTGTGAAATTTTATTTTTGAAAAATTGTAAAAATTGAGGTAAAAAATAAATCCTAGAAGTTATTTTTCAAAAAGATGCTCTGATTGCCTTGAAAAAACAATAACTTTTATATAACAAATCCAAATGGAATAAATCAAAGCTTCCCATGTACATAAAAATATAATCTATACAAAAAAGAAAAGAATTTAATTTAAGTTTAAGTTTTCTTGAAGGGTTTTCTTTGTCCACCGAAAATAATAAAAAGGGCTTTTTGTTGGCTCTTGGGCTCCAATTGAAATAAAAATTATTTTTGGTAAGCTAATGTATTTTTCTATCTTCAAAAGAAAATTTAGAAAAGTATGACAAATATTGAGACCAACTTGAGGGACAATGGAATTTTAGGGATTAATCTTTCTTTGTCACGTGTGGACATAAGAAGGGATGGTGATTACAATTGAAATTATATTTTTCCAACAATAGATGAATTTGATATGAAATTTGTGAACCAATTAGCCCATTGATATTGGTCACTAAATTCACCTAAAATAGTCACTAAATTTTCTTAATACTATATGTAGGTTAGAATTAGCAAAGAAATGTTGAAATGGAATTTCCATGTCAAATTTTTGGAAGGTCTATGTTACCTTTTACCAATCACAAGATGACATGTGTTAATTTTTTTACAAAAATGAATTAATTTTATGTTGAATCTAACCCTCATGTAGGGTAGCCATGAAGCGCTACCACACCAATGTAAAATACATTGATAGCTAGTTCACTTGAAATGGTCAAGTGTCACCTAATTCACCTATAATGGTCAAGAGTCATTAGGCCCACCAAACCCACCAAAAACAAAACTAGTTTAATCCTTGAGCGCCTAGCTTGAAATCTCGCCTCCCAAAATTTAATTTGGAGAAAAATGACCTCAGATCTTGGTAGTAAGGTAGGAGGTTCAAACTGTGATTGGGCATTTTGAACCGAACATGACATAGAGGTACATTTTGCTTTCTTCAATGTACCAAAATATACAAACTATGTACATTCTAGGAGGTGGTCACATTAAGAGCCCTCTAGCATTTCAACTTCAAAATTTCATAATTAATTCCACAAAGCTCCAAAAAATATGAAACAACTTGGGTTAGATGTTATTTCCTCTTGTCTTTAAAAAAAAATTTACTGAATATTTTTTCAAGATGTTTTACCTCCCCAAAATTCAGTTTCGATGCTTAGATGATCACTTTTTGGACCTCCTACCTTACTGCCCCAAAAGAAGTACAGCAGGTGAGGGTACAATAGAGGAGTGCTTTCAATAGAAATCATTTGGAGAGGGGGACCATAAAGAAAAACGCGAAGTGCAATAAAATGCAGTTTTTGAGAAACGCGGTCTTCACAACTCTGTAGCCCCCATTTCCAACCTACAGACTACTCTATTTCTATGAAGTTGTCGCGCAGTTCAAGGAGCAATTCTAGCGCTTTATGATTGGCTACAGAGCTATCAATATTGCAACCAGCCCTTGGTCGATTTTCCAGTTAGCTCATGGTCGGAAATAGAAAGGTCTATATCACCATAGTAGGTTGAAAAAAATCTTCAACTAAAAGATTTTCATAGTAATTATGTTGTGTGTAATATAAAATTTTGAAAAAATATGCAATCCTTCCATATTCATTTCTTGTATATGAGAAAATTCGGCACTCAAAAAAACTGAGCTCCAAATATGCGTAAGTGGTTGGAAATGGGTGTCTCCCCTAACCGAGAACACCTGCAAATTTGACCGCTTTCAAGAATTCAAGGCACAACATCCACTTGTCCAGTCTTTCAAAAATCCTACAATTTTGTAGACCATCAGAAACCTGATGCCCCGCCCCCCTGCCAAAAAATGAGCTTGCCAGTCCACTTCCTCTGCCAATGGTGCAAGTCTGAAGTATAGAACATTCTTTCTTCTTTTCATTGATAAATAAAATTATTTTTTCTTCAATCTTCCTTAGTGAATATTAACCCCTAAAGTTTCATGGCTGCTGATTTCACAAAGAAACGACTCCAAAATTGTCATTATGCTTCAAAATAAATAAAAACTAATTGTTTGAATATCCAACCATACCATCTTGCACTATGAAATGTATGAATTTATATAATTGTGATAGTATAGATTGCAAGATATTAGTGTTTGAAATAAAAAGAATTTTTTTGAATCTGGTCAAGCCATGTTGCTAGACATTGAACCTTCTGTATATTAAACTGTACACCAAAGATTTTAAATTTAAATTCTATTATATTGAAAAATCAAGTTTAGAATTTAGGAAAAAATCCCCCCAAAATTATTGTTTTTCATTCTTAAAAAAATCCTAGAATACAAGCAGATATATTAAGATGGAAGAAAAAACTAAATCTTGAATAGTTTTGATCCAAAATGGACTTGAAACACTTCAATCCTAAACACAAGATGGTTCTAGCCAACAATCTAAACCTTTTGCAATTTTACTTTCTTAGAAAATTGCCAAAATTGAATTTATGTACAAATTTTACACATTTTTTTCAAGAAGATGCTAAGATTGCATGTAAAATAATGCTCTTCATAACTTTCATATGAATGATCCAAATGGACTGAATCAAAGGTTTTTGAAAATATATAAATATAATTAATGAAAAATAATTTTTGAAAACTTCATTAAAGTTTTGGGTTACATTTTGTTTTGCAACTAATTTTAGTTTGAATGGCATTACTTTTTCCATAGCATGAATTATTTGAAATAAATTCCACCATCATTCTCCAAAAGCCAATTTGTTCCTCAATCTTAAGAAGTTTTGAAAAATTAAGGAACTAAATTAGGGATCACAGATTAATGCACTTACTTTCAATTGTCTACCCAAGGGACAAAGGTCCATTAACCCCCAAATGTCCCAAGGCCATTTTTTTGTCAAAAAACACTCAAAACAATCTTTTTTTGTTGCAATCATCCAAGAAAACAAAAAAAGTATTTTTCTTAAAATCTAAACATAGGTCCTAGAAGAGCACACACAATCATTTGTACGAGTGGTAGAGACACCAGAGGGAAAAGTGCCATAGAACAATAGATACATGTTTGTATAGAGAAAAAAAGTGTCGTAGTTTTGACATAGTGTGGTAACTATGTATATGTGTGTGTGTGTGTGTGTGCGCACTAGAATGCATAATTTATGTGTTGGATCTTATAATTGACTTGTCTTAGATCATGCGGTAAGAATTTCATGAAATTTGACCATAAAAATTGAAAGATATTAGCATCCAAAGTTTGGAAAAAAGTTATTTTGAACATTGTTTAGCAATTTTCGATGACTTTGACTACCATTTGTGGAAAAATTCTGCACTATAGATTTTGAATTAATTTTTTTTTATGTTGAAGAGCTGTGTTGAAAGTTTAGGAATAATTTTTTTTTTTAAACTCTTGATTTTTATTCTTTAAAAAATTATTAAGTAGAAGTAGGCTTGAGATTGAATGAAGAACTAATTGTTAACCCTAAATGCCTAAGGCTTTTTTTTAACTTCTTGGAATTTGCTCTAAATTGAACAAAAAAACAACATTTTGATAAGTTGCATCATTTAACAAAAAAATTTAATCGTATAAATTCATCCTAGACATGTTAGAGATGACATAGGGAAAGAAAACACAACAACATTACTTATGGATTGAAAGATTATAATGTTTGATCATGAGTGAGTTAAAACTATGAAAGCGATTTGAACTCTTTCAATCTTCTTTTCACATGTCAAATCTGAAAAGTTGGTCACCAAAAACTATATGAGGATAGAGGGCTTAACATGCATAACTCCAATCCACTTATAGCTTCTCAAAATCTACTCTACATTTTTTTTAAATGAATTTCTAATGTGATTTTTTCTCTAGGATCTAGTGTATTTGAGGTTGATTTCTAAGAGCCTTTAGCACTATGGAAAGTCAAGACATCCTTGCATACAATCTTGAATAGAAAAATCATAATCAATCATTTTCAAAATCGGATTTTCAATGCTAAAATTAGACTTCAAAGATGTTTTTTCAAAAAGATAAACTACTAAAAATAGAAGCTTGATTAGGTTTTACTTAACTTCAAAGTATTGTTGACTACCAAAGTTTCTACTTATAAGTTATTCATTTCCCTAGTTGACACAAATTGTTCTTTCCCTTACTAAGGTTACTAATCATTATCCTTCAAATGGACAAAATTGCTGCACCACTTTGGAAAGTTGAGATTGTGGAGCAACCAAATAAGAATGTTTGGTATAGTATAGTACCTTAGTGTGAATGTAACCTAGATAGGGAAGGATATCCTATCTTCTAAAGACGTACTTGAGGACCAACAAGTTTTTTTTAGTGATATTTTATTGTTTAGAAAAAAACAATACAATTTTTTTGTGAGGAATATTAGGCAATATATTCTTCCATTTTTAGTGGATGAAATTGGTAAATTGCTACATATTCTTTGAACAATATCGTCTTTTTTTGCATTATCTTGGATGAATAATCTAAATTTCATCTTCATTTTTTATGTTGCATCCATTTATATAGATGTAAAAAACTACATAACTCCAGTGAAGATCACTTCTTGCAAAAATCCTTGCTAAAGATGGAAAACTCTAGGTTATGGAATACAACAAAGTAAACCCATCCACCCAAAATGCTCCACTAACCCAAAACCACCACCATCACTTTGTGTACATCTCTAAAATCAATACCATGTGTGTACATTGAAGAAACTATTTTAGAATATCTATCAAAAAGAACTTTGATCCTTCATAAATTTCGTGATAAATTTTACATGTGATATCCAAATGCCGAGTTCTTTGGTACATTGAAACCCATTTCACTTTCCCAACAAGAAAACATGAAAATTTGACCAGTCCCATAATAGTAACTAGGCATAGTTAGTAGCAAATAGTAGTGGTTGCAGGGTACCCACCTTACATGCCCATCGATTTATGTAGATGGTAGTAATTTCAAAATTTAAATATAGGTGGACTGTAGATGGTTTATTTTTGTTAACCAAAATGATAAGCCATCTATGCTGGACGTACATATAAGTTGTAGAATGACTACCTTATCTAAAAAGTGATGCCCATTGATATATTCCAAAATTTGCAAAGCCAATTCACGTCATCAAAGTCCAATCCCACATCATTCTCTGAAGGTTGACTGAACTTACATCAGCAACTTCCACATTTCAAACAAACCTCAAAAGAAAAACATTTTATTTTTTACAAACCAGCTGCACCGAATCATAAACCAAAAAATAATACCCCATTCAAAACAAAAGCAGCTCCAGAAGCGCATCACTTGAGTTCTTCCAAGCTACAGTCTATAATGTGTCCACGGCGTTGCGCACAGTGTTGTCCGCATGACAGCAATCAGTTTTTGTTTGCAAGGATAGCGATGGCGATGACGAGCACCATGACCTTTACAAGAGTCAAATCCATTGCCTCTCCCGCAAATCCCCAGACAGTCCCCGCACTTACGTCCGCACCTTCCGTTGTCCTAACTGCCACTAGAAACAACAGAAAAGTCGCGTAGAAACTCACGCAAAAACTGGAGTTTTGATTTTCAGAAATTCTCAAGGAGCATCCAGTAATAAAAAAAAGAGAATATCGGTAGATTCCAAACTGAGAAGCTGCTTCTCAAGCGCATTAATTAGTGCAGCATCAATCTCCATTCGACCAGCTTCACGAATTGTACTCGGAATTTGTATGCGAACCTGAGCTCTGAATCGAATTCGAGGTTCAGTTGGGTTTCTTGGATCGAGTACGTTGTGGTTGTGGTTGGTGATGGCGATGGCGTCCGAGCAGCATTACGACTTGGAGGGTGCTATCCGAGCTCGCCACTCGACGCGGAAGTTCCTGTCGACGCCTGTGCCGCGCAAATTGCTCATGGAAGCGCTCTCTCTTGCGCAGTGCGCGCCCTCGAATTCCAATATCCAGCCGTGGCACGTTGTTATTGCGGACGGCGCCCGTCGCAACAGGCTCAGGGAAGCGCTTCTGGCCGAGGCCAAGCACGTGTCGCCCGTGGTGCCGGTGCTGCCGGAGGAGTTCAAGCATTACCGGCAGGAGCTCGGGGCAGTGGTGTATGGCGCCATGGGGATCCGGCGGGAGGATAAGGAGGCGCGGGCGGCGGCTGTGCTTCGGAATTGGGAGTTTTTCGGGGCGCCTCTCGTGGCCATTGTGTGCATTCATCAGGATTTAGGAAGAGAGGATTCGATGAGCGTGGGAATGTATGTGCAGACGCTGCTGCTGGCGCTTACTGCTCGTGGCCTTGGCAGCTGCTGTGAGGTTTCCTTGGCGGCGTATCCTGATGTTATCAGGAAAGAACTCGACATTGCGCCGGAGTTGGTTATCATTTGTGGCTTAGCCATCGGGTACACTGATGAGGCCTTCACGGCAAATCATCTGCATGTGGAACGCGCGCCGGTGGAGCATAATGTTATCATTCTTGATTCCGTTTGAATCTCGTGGTGTGCTTTATCCAAATTCGAACGCATGCAATGCTGTCGATCTGTTTCTTAGTTAGAAATGCAATTTAGCGTGCATCAGATGAGGAGGAGCTAGCTAGTAGACTTTCAGAATGCAATTTACTTTATACCGGTGAGTGTACAATGTTAATGTGATAGTGTTTGAGAGTCCAAAGAGCGTTTAGTGTTTCATTAGCATAGTTCATGTATATCCTAGTGAATGCGAGGACGATGCACATGACTCATCAGCTTGAGCTTCTGAGAAGAGAATCTTCTTCGAATATGAAATTTGAATTTTATTGGAATCATGACTAAAGAACTTGTCATTTTCAAACCCTCAATTGTTGAGCATTTAGCTTTGAATCTTCAATTCGCAATGTTTCAGATGAAGTACAGTAACTGGCAGTGTCTGCAATTGATCTTTCTGCACGTGGATCTCAATCTTGTCATATATTCTCAATTTTTGAAGCACATGGTATGCTTTGCCCCTAATAAATTTGAACACATGCTTTGCAGTTTGCTTAGTTCTTACTTATAATTTTTATCATTTGCAATCTGACGAGGTGTCGTAGAGTTTAGGAACGAGGTTTGCTGCACACTAGTGATTTCCCAAAGCCGATGTGGTCGTGCTTGGATGACACTAGTATTCTATTACTTTAGTTCTTAGACAAAAAGTCATTGTAATTATTAAAGATTGAAGTCTTGTACATGAAAAGTAAAAGGCATTTCTTTAAAATAAAATCTTTCTTTTACTTTGATATTTTACTTTATTTTTTCACACATGTAACTATATATAAGACTACTTAAACATTTCTTTTGTCGTGTGTTGTGCAAGAAGATATATCAAATAGTTACTTAAGTATAGTTACATTTCTATACAAACATAATTCTCATTCCATTTTTGTTTTGTGAAGAGCCCATTATATTCTTGATAATCATATCATCTATTCTTCTACAAATGGAAAACTTCTTGCCCAAAATGACACAAGTGGGAGAAGACGACAAGAAACAAGTATATGTGCGCACAAATGTGAGACAATTTGAAGGACAGTCTTTGCGTGTGCCAAAACAAGAAAAGTCAGAAGCAAGAAATGTACAAGAACAAGCTTTACCAATGGCTCTACACTCTATGCAAGAAAAAATGGACCAAAATTCAAAGGAAATGTCTACCAAGGTGTCCCACATTCTAAAGAAACTAGAGAGTGTAGACAAGGAGCTAGCGGCAACCAAAAGTGACAATTTGACTACGGAGACTCTGCAGATTGATGTGATAGACGACATGAAGGATGCCATCGGTGAATTGCAGAATAACGTCGGTGAATTGATTGTCGATCTACGAATGAATAAGGACTATACGTCTGCTCTCGCGTACCAATTGTCGGTTGTAAAGGACGACCTCAAGAATGTAACCGATAGCTTTGAGGATTTCCAATTAAAAGAATATTTGAAGGATGGGTCACTGGAGTATGATATTTTGGAAGTAAATGCCGAAATAAGTCAAGTCAGGAACCAAATGACTGAAGTACGAGAGGACGTAAGTGGTGTAATTGATAAACTAAAGGATTTCGAGAGAAGAGGTGACGAAATATTGGAGAATGATAATATATTGGAAGTACAATGCGAAGTAAGTGAAGCAAGGGATTCAATGAAGGATCTAGATAAACAAGGTGATGAATTGGTGGATGTCAAGACTGCACTGAAGAGTCTAAAGGATGATCTGAAGAATGTAACAAATGAACTCAAGACTGTTAAAGATGTCACGACAAATCTCGGAAATGATGTGAGGTGTGAACTGAATAATGTTAAGGAGGAATTAAGGGTTGTCAAGGAGAAATCGAGAGTTGCAGACACTGAACAAAATGAAATAGTGGGTGTCCAAGATTTTATGTTGTTTGATCTGCGAAAATTGACGGACGAAGTATCATGTGTGAAGCAGGACCTCCAGGACATTTGTGATGAACTCAGGATGGATGTGGGTAGTCAACTCCAGAATGTTAGGCACAAACTAAAGAGTATGAGGCATGAAACAAGAGCTGCAAAGGATGAGCTAAGAGAATTTATGGCCACAAATTTGAATTTGATAAAAGAATTTAATGATACAATAAGAAGTGCACAGATGGATCTACATGTACAGAATGTGAAGCCGACTTCAAATGACCCGAGGGAAGGAATGACAAATTTGATCAGCAACAAAAAACGAAAACAAGATTCAAAGGATCCAATCTTCAAACAGAACAAGAGGTTGCAAAAACAAAGCAACCGTGGTGAAGAACGTGGTGCCGCTTTTGTTTCAAGTGCACCCGCATTTCGAATGTCTACATCGTCTTTAGATTCAGATTCAAGGTAGATCATTGTAGAAAGAGATCATGAGATTTGAATGTTCAATGTATATTTTGCAAGACCAAATTATTTGGCTTGAAAACTAGTTTAGTAGTAGTCAAGAAGATGGCTTATTCTTCTTGTCAATTATGGAACTATTAGTTAGGCATATATAGGAATACATTTTTTTATTAAATATCAAATTTTCAAATTTAACTATGTTTTTTTTAACTATTTTTAATTATACATTTTTTTACTCATACAATCTCTACTCTTCTCAATATTGTATACGTGTTGAAGTTCCATATTTTCCATCCACTCAGACAATGCTCAAAGAAATCTTAATGCATGTTTCATCAAGTCACTATCCATTCAAAAGTCACTACCACATTACTATCACATTAGAGTCAGTGTTTTGTTAAATTCATTATTTTGATGTTATTCAAAACTCATCTTCACCAAACTTGTAATTAAAAGAACTTAAGTTTAAGAAACATCCAATAAAAAGATAAATAGAGTAAAACAAAACAACAATAAGAAAATAGTGACTTCATTAGCATTTGAAGCTTTCTAATGGAACCAAGGATAGGAAGTATAGGACCTCGTTGACTGTTACAAGCAATTTATATGATGCAATTATTTGGATGGTTGTTGGATCCACTTTTTGATAGTTTTTTAAGATATTAATATGGTAATATGTGCTTTGTGATAAATATCAAAATGTTTGGAAACAGTTTATAAAAGTCAGTTGAAGTAACATTCAACTACCATTTATTGGCTTAGTGAGTAGTGAACTGAGGCCTTATGATTACATTGATTATATATAGTTCACAAAACTGTTGCTCATGGGAATTATGGCTTAAAACAAAGAAATGATAGTCACCTACTTACCCTCAGTTGCCCACTAGGGCAACAATGAGAAACTCAAACATCAAACTAACAATGCATATAACTTACAGTACACGCAAACCTCAAAACTTGGCATAAAGCATTTAGATTAATTGATGCGTACTATTCAAATATGGGCCTAAAATGTTGAATTGTGGAGATCAATAGGACATTGATGAGGTTTAATTTTGTGAATATTTGGCCCTAGTACAGTTATAGAATGGTTAGCGCACCCAAGGTTTTATCAAGAGTTGGCATGCACAAGTTGAATATAAAGTCTCATCGGAGCCAATTCACACTACAACCATCCAAGTCAAGAGGCTATGGGAATTGAAGTCTTCAATTGGTCATAGTGTGAAGCCTCCCTAAGCCAAACCCCAAGTCCAAACTCTTAGTATTGAACTCGCACCTACCAATCTAACGGTTGAGATCTTGTCATAAGTTGACGGCCTCTTGGCCATAGTTTGGGTCTCCATTTCTATCCGACCCAAACTTCCTTTGAGAGTCTATCACCTTGTAGGCAATTTATTGCCATGTAGGTAGTTGGAGGGCGATGACCTTTGGATTTGTGCCTTTTAATGTAAAGGGTCGAGAAGCCAAACTCTTGGTTGCTTGAAATTTGATTGGTGGAAATCCACACCTCTTGACTTTTGACCATAGTGTGAAGTGGCCTTGATATCAATGTAGTCTATATAATTAATCTTATATTTCCAAGGTTGCATTTTGTCCTATTAGTACATGACTACCAAAGTCACACTGTTTTGAAATAGTGCGGGTTGAAATTTAATATTTTTGCATTGTACCAATTTCCCAAAAAATGAAATTTTGTGGTGACACTAATTTTTTAGGTGACAATGATTTTCACTTCACTATAAAGACAAATTAATATAGTCTAGAGACAAATAGGGAATAGAATGTTATGTATAATTGATTCATGCTACAACAATAGAATCTTAGAAAAGTTTTTCTTTACATTGTACACTAGGGTCCAATGATCTTATAAATTTTTGGATCCTGACAACTAAAGTTGAGATTAGGAGAACTTTGGGAGACCTATGTACACTAAGAAATTAATGGAATTTTGAATTATAAATTGCATTGAAATCATACTAAAGTCTAATTCTTCATCATTACAAATATACAGATATGTAATTGAAAATCATACAAAGAGTTTGGTGTTTTGTATACACTATCTACCATCTAGTGTAGCCACCATTTGCTAAAATTAAAACTTGCATTTAATGGTACATATTAGAAATGAGTCTTCACAATTGCTTTAGAGGTACTTGAATGATCTCATACCACTTGATTTCCTATATGATTTCTTTCTTGCTCTTCACCCCATTGCAAAAAGAATTTGACTGTTTCCCAAAGGTTCTCCATAAAATGGTAGATAGTCTATAATAGAAATCCAAATTGTTGTATTATTTTTAATTATTCATTTTCCACTTGTTAAGAAGCTAAAGTACACTTCATTTAGTTCATTGCAACTCCAACGCATTTTGTGGTTTCAAAATTGGTTCATTTTTTTAGCATGCTAGAGCTTCTTGAAGTTGATGCAATTTCTAGTGAAAATTGTTTGAAGAAAAATTGTAAGTTTATTGGACCTTATTGTACATCAACCTTTAAAGTTCCTTAGTATTTCTAGCCCCCACAACCATAGAAAAAGACTATTTTCGTGTGAAAACTTTTGAATGAATAAAGTTACAAACAAAGACAATTGTAACTAAAAGATCTCAATTTGAACTTCATGTAGAACACATACAGAAGTTTCAAATTCAAATTCCTTACAACATTTGTGAGATCTACAAGCTTAAAGTAGAATGTATTTTTTTTCATTCTATGCCCTAAAGGTATCTCAACTTCAAAAATTCAATGAAAACTGGAGCATGTTGAATTTAGTTTGCAACTTCTCTATGATATAAATGCTAGGGTTGGAAACTAGCATTACAAAAATTAAAACTTGAATCCACGCTATAAAAAACTTACACATGTTGCATTACTATGATCCCCTTAACAGAAATAAAACATCCAAAAACATTAATAAATTCATTCAAATTTCTAAAACACATGTTTCTATAATCCAAATAATAGATTGATGTATGATAATAACAAAAAGTGAAAATAATTTTTTTTCAAAAAAGTTCTAAAACACAATTTTTATGGCACCAAAGGTGATTTTCATGCCATTGCCTCTGAGGAAGAATGTACCTGAGTGTCCAAAGAATTGTCAAGTAGCAATTCTGCACAAGTCCTTCAATAGTTGCAAAAATCGAATTTCTTAGGCCGAAATCATTCAAAAAAATTTAGAAAATGCATCTAAACTCAAATGTATGTACATATTATATTTTCAGGTTTGCATAAATAATTTGCATCTATAGATACAAATTTCACATGTGAGCAAGTTAAAAATCAAACTACAATAGTTGTTGATAGAAACCTCAAAAAATCAATATGTAGTTTTTAGGAGTTTTAAGGTTTAAACAATCCACCCCATAACAGTAGTATTTGAGTAAATCTCTTCGGCTTTACACTGTACTATACATTAAACTAAGGATTCGCTAAGAGTTGAATATAGTCCCAAAAAGTGGCACTTGCTAGATAATTTTCAAATGAACAATGTTGAATACCGATCAAATGCTAATACAAAAATGTTGAATACCAATCAAACACTAATACAAAAAAATTCAATTTCAAAAGTATTTCCCATTTGTGAGATCTATTTTTTCATTTGAGAAAGTGTGTCATTTTTTCAATATATATTCCTTTCGGGGTATCCCAACTTCCAAATTCAAGTAAAATTAGAAGATGGTGATGACTAAATTTTACTTTGTAGGACTTAATTTGCATATTTTATAATGATCACACTTACACACTTTACAATTTCATGATCCCATTGTCAAAAATATCAATAGAAAATTGTAGTGAAGGTTATTGCAAGTAAAATTTGAATTTTTTGTTGCTCAAAAAAATAAATTTTTACATTATAAATTTTAAAAGCAATAAGTTGTACTTGAATTGGTTTGGAAACAACACATTTGGAACCTTGAAGTACTAGAAATGAATAGCAACACCCTTAAATAGCCACATTGATCAGCTTCTGAACTTCTAAATAGCAAATTTGGTTGGTTATGAGACAAAAATAGTTCAATTTAGGTGTAAAAAGTGGCTTCATTAAAAGAGATACATTATTTTGCAAAATCATTTGAATTTTCCATCCTAATAAACACCTGATCTCACATTATGAAAATACAAAATACAAAATTGCAATAAATACATGTTTGATTTGGTGAGCAGAAGGCTGGTCCTTCTGGGGCTAATCAAACTTTGGTGTTGAAACTCCTAATCTCCTTGCCAATGTACGTTAAAGATAAGTACATTTTTTGGATATAAAAAGAAAGATTACAAATTCTGCTTTGATAACAGGAGAATGGATCTGCACACCAAAGATTTTACAAACTCACTTTGATCGTGAAAATATAATGAAAAAAAAAAAATCATAAATCTCAGATCATGAGAAAATGCTACTCAGAGCTCCCCGAAATATCACCACTAAAGGCACCGCTGTTACCTGAGGTGGACCCTGATTGCATTGAGGAACCACCTCGAGCACGCTGAAGCTGCCGCAACCTAAAAACATCGCGTGGAGGTGGTCGATTCTGTGGCCCAGGCGTCTCTTCGTCGTCTTCCCCTCCTAAAGACAAGAATTTCGAAACTAATGAGTAACTAGAAACATAGGAAAGGGCACGATAAGAGCTACTCCCTCTGTTTCAAAATAGCTCTAATCATACGACTTCCATAGCCCTATGATAGAGCTACTCCCTCTGTTTCAAAAGAAATCCGTGGTACTCGGACCACTTGAGACCACGGATTTATTTTGAGATAGGGGGAGTACAACTGAAGAAAAAATCACTCCTAAGTGCCCATATGGTGAGAAAGTGGACACTTCCATACAATCGTAGTAAGAATAGCTTACTACGACTTCCATAATAATAGGAAGCTTCAAGAAAGGTAAGAAAATGAACAACAGAAGGAAGAAATCATACCCTACAATTTTAACAATACTAATATGTTTTAAGAGTTAATATAATCGACTAACAGGCTCCACAGTGAACTTCGTCTTTCTAGCGTAGGCACTAGAGGGTTAAGAAAAAAACTTCCTGAGGAACTTACTTTCAGGATCTTTCCTTTTGGGTGGAAGTCGTGATTGTCTAGAATTTGAACCAGCCGCATTTCTTCCTTCAGAAGCTGCTTGATTACTATAATTGGTCCTAGTATGATTGTTGTTTCGTTCTTGACTTTGAGCAGCGCCATGTCTGTCCCCAATCACAGCAGGGCTTGCAGGCCTTCCACCAGTCTGGGCTGTTGTAATGCCCTCTTCTTGCATCATTGCTTGAAGGTCAGTTTGCAGCAGGTACGCCATAACCGTGTCGGGATCCGGGAAGGGTCCTATGTAAAAATAACAAAGGCAGCATTCAGTATCTCAAAAGACCAATGTCACTCCCTGGTATGATTTCTTCCTTGACTTGAATTCTAGAAATCTAGTATTCAAAATTGAGGTTGGAAAGATGATGCACGCTTCAAATCAGGCCAACTGTAGTTTTCATTAAAATTAGATTACTGCAGGAACTATTAGATAATATCATAAACAAATTCTTCCCTGTGATCCATAGGAAGGACTCACAATGATACAGAGGGAGGCCTCTGTAAGATCATAAGGAGACCTCACGAACGTTCCTGAAACAGTCTAATGCTATCGAAAACTCAAATGCAAAGGCGTAGACAGAACGTGACAATCGATGGGACCAAATAAAATTATTAAGTCAAGGACAAGCTGAGATCCTTACCACTAACAGATCTTGGAAGGCGAGTAAGAAAAGACCCAAGAGAAGGAGGCAGAAATTTCAAGGTATCATCCAGTGATTTATTATTTCCACCACCTTCACCAGGTGGACGCCCTGGTGGAAGTGGAGGCGGCCGGGTCCATGCAGGCGGAGGTGGATGCATTGATTGCATAGGGATAGCCCCAGTAGCCATCATTGGGACTGCGCCTGCAACACCAAAGCAGACATCCTTAAGCAAAGTCTTTAAATAAATTACACACGCAGATAAATTATTGAATACCGGTATTACAATATACGTCTCGACAAGACTCAATGCGGCGAGGTGCAAAATACCAGTCTAAGCGGCCTGCATACGAACAACCCCTCGCCTAGTATTACCTTTCCCAATCCGCAGAGCATTCCAGATTTTGGGAAAAGAAATCATATAAAAACACAATGAAGTAGATCCAGCTACTTGTAACGCATATAAACAAGAATAAAACCTTGTAAATGCTGTGGTGCAGCCGGATGCAGTCCCAACAACGGGGGTCCAAATTGCATGCCTGCACCCATCCTTCCAATAGGTTGCATAGGTCCTAAAGCTTGCCCTTGGGTGTTAACTCCTGCAAAAAATCAATGAACCCAGTCATAAGAAGAGACGAGCCCTTCGACTTTATTTCTCGAGAGTAAATGTATCTTCAAATATCAGCACAAGACCTGCAGTGAACAGACTAGAGGCATACCAAATCCTTGTCGAGGATCATAGCCCATCGTAGCCGAAGAGTCAGGTCGAACAGTATTAGTATTGGAACCTGAGTTCCCAGCTCCTGTCGATGAGTTCCTTTCAGCTGCTTCAGATAGATTAAAAGATTAGAAACAGTTCAAAAGGATCATTCTGTAAGAGAAATTCAAGAAGTCATCCGAGTGCAACAGATTTATCAGACATGGTTTTCATACTCGCATTGTCGTGACAAAGCTTCACCTGGAGGTCCAGAGTCTCGGTTGCCTTGGGTTGCACTAGACTTCTCCAACTTTGACGATAACTTATGAATAGGCGTCTGTAGATAAGAAACACATGGAGTCAAATGTGGAGCCACAATGCGCAATACAGAATTTGTAGACGAACTATGCATCTGCAAATTTTATTGGCACTCTTCTCCCATCAATACTTGAACCACTAAGACGGAAATTATTGTACCTGTTTACGAGACATGAGTTCGAGATCTAAGGATGAACATGGCCAAAGGTCAAGGAAGCGGTATCTATTGATGAGACGCTGCAGCGAGGATTCAGCTGCTACATCGTCCCCAATTTGTGACAGAGCTTCCTTTCGCCGCTGCTCAACCTGGCACAACAAGACAAAACAGCCCCCCACCTCCAACTGATGAGATCAACGAAATAGAATCGTTAATATCATGACAATACGAGCTTAAACAGATGCTAAAGAAAGGAAGACGTTCAACAGAAATAAACAATTACTGATCAAACAAAAAACCTGCCATGAACTAGAAAACCCAAGAACTAAAACCCAAAACCTGATGCTGACAATGAGTAGAAAACAATGTTAACCACAGGAAATTATTAGGTATCATTATACCTTCAGAGTGCTGGCAAGATCTCCATAGATTTGCTCAAAAGCCAAAAACCGATTCCAAACCTGTCTCAACAAAACTCGTCAAACTTTGAGCATCTTCAAATATTCCTTCATCACAATATGAAATGACATAATGATACTACTCTTCCTGCAATAATCAAAATTCCAAGACAAATAAGAGTTCACACCTCCGCAGACTCTTCAGCAGGAAGGACACTAAGAGCACGCTCAAAAAGCACCCGTACATTTCGCTCGTCATTCATACGACAAAGAAAATCTGCATATCTGAATAAAGAAAATAAGGACAGAAAGTGTTAGTCACCTTTGCTTCTAAAGCAATCGTTAAAAGTACAACCTCCAGATAACCGAGAAATTCTAAGCAGTTTTGCAATTCTCAGACTAAAAATCATGGTATTAAATTAGCATCTCGTGAGATTAGAACTCACTCTAAAACATATGGAGCTTCATTAAGGTACTTCTTCAGCCCTAGTTCAAAGATATTTCGAGCCACCTACAGACAAGAAGCAACATGAGTGTAAACAAACAACCTGCTGTCACCAAGAGATACAACTTCTCCTGGACATAGACCACATTTGGATCACACGACACAGCAATAGATGAGCCTAATTCCAAAACTGTTATTCACAGATACACTACTTAGTTATTGCACAGCAAAACATAGAAATCACGATATGACTAAAACTTCTGTCCGAAAGTGATGATCCCGTTCAATTGTTTTCAAAGTCGTTCTACCTTGGGATCTTTATCAACACAAAGCTCCATGGTGGCGGATGCCACATAGACATGGTATGTGCAAGCAGGAGACTTGCGAGCTTCCATGAAGATTTTGCGAGCTGCTTCAATTCCTTCTGTTCTCCTCACGAAGCGCATCAACTGCACCACTTCGAAGTATTAACAACGCACGAAGTCTTCTAACCTTCATTGAAATTAGCAATCCCTGCTGAAATTGAGGACGGCGGCCAGATTATTCGTGGCCTGGGTTGACGGTATTCTTTCTACAACCCACTACATAATAGAGATAACTAGACCAATTACCTGAATGTATGCTAAAGCGTTGGCCGTTGTGCCGTTCTTGATGAGGGTCTCGTACACTGCCTTGGCTTCCTGGCCCAACCCAAATTACATTTAAGTTACTACCATGCAAACCACAAGCTTCCAGCAGGACTTGAAAGAAACAAACTTCAAGCAACTCCCTATTACCAGTCAGCATCCCGTGAACAAATACAATTTTCTACTAACCTTGATTCCACCCCGAGCTTCTTCAAATTCAGCATAGGCATAATGTAATACTCCCGTATCTGTCAGTCACAACAGAAGCTTATTAATAATGTCAATATCCATACAGCTTCTTAAGCTGTATGTATACAATCAAGCATCACTATGCTCGGACTATGCTCTTGAAGAGCTAGATTATGCTACAGGCACTGTTCTTCACCACGCTGGCAAAAATATTCTTGAGAGGAGACTACGCAATAGGGAGAACTTGTCCAACTTGTGCAAACCATACACAGCAAAACAGAATAATTTAAATTAAATCTGTACCAACCGCAGTAAGTCAATCACGATCAAAATACTTCAAATTAAACAGCTTATTCGTGAGAGCTGATTCCTGAGAGCCAATTTAGTTCATTTCCCAGATTAGGTCATGAGTAGACAAACTGGGATTGAGTTGGGAGGAAAGCTCAAAGGGTGTTCGACTGCCCGGATACACACCGATCATAGTAAAAGACGTTAAGTGTACCTGGTAGAGCTGTCAATGCTCGCTGAAATATAACGGCTGCAGAATCAGGTGACCCATTTTGAGCATGCCAAGAGGCATAGTCATACCAGATGTCTGAATAATGATAAAGATACATCAAACACTGCATAAACACACAAAATTAGATAATGAACCTAATTTGTTGAGCAATTAGATCAGATCAAGCTCATGGACTATCTATCACATGAATAAGAACATCACATGTACCTGGCAAGTCCACTACGAATATAGTCAACACAATTAGGTTAGCTTCAAGTAGAGTTCTCTTTGGAGCAGTACTAACAAGACTTACTAGAATCAGACAGATTACCTGCTCATAAGTGAAGGCCACATGCTTGGTCAACCCTACTGGATCCAGTCGTTGAGGATTCCCCCTGGCAATATTCAGTTCTTTCAACCATCAATGAAACTGTTCGCTTGTACTCCCAGCAGATGATATTTTGAAAGAACTCAGAGCTAAATCATGTAATAAAGCAACACTACAGACAGACTTGCACGAGGTCATTTCGAGACGACAAGATGAGAAATCATATCAACAGCTGTCAGAACTAGGTGCTTGCTTCAAAACAAGAGCAGTTCCAAAGACTACTAAGACGACTCTTGTGACTCCACAGCCAAACTTGAACAACTACAAAGCCTCAACTCAACTAAAAAACTTGCAAATATTTGTCCGCAAGAAGTATCTTACTTCTCAAATGTCAATAATTGCTTCCAAGATGTGCACTGCTGCTCTTCCTGAATACATGCACGCTACAAATCATGTCAGACTCCACACCACGATCTCATCACAATACAGTCAAGGAAGAACTCACTTTGCTCAAGAAAAAATGAATGACAAGAAAGAAGTAAATCAATAGAGTAAATTTAATCAGTGGGCAGGTGCCTACAAAATGTATGACAATGTAATACATCACATCTGATCAACTGTACACACAACTTTAAACAAAAGCAGAAAATGCACAACGACAAATCATGCACAAAGCCAATCAAAGAAAAGAAAGCATAAAACTAGGACACTTGAATGATACACAATCACAGGATAGGTAAAACGCTAAGGCCTGCAGAAGATGTGATTCGAGAACTGATATGAAATCAAGACAGTGAACACCATAAAACAAGTTAACAAGGAGGCAACAGCATGCAAGTACATTTGGACAATACTAGACAAGTTTAACATGAAATACATAGCGTACATGGCTGATTCCTGTGGAACCTAAAAGGTGAACAAATATTCCACAAAGCCTTCCACTGAATACATAAGCACCTCTTAATAGGTGAGGAAGATTCAGAAACACTTGCAAACTCACTCCAGGAGCATTCAGGTGTTCCATATGGTCACTCAAATCCAACACCAAGTTTAAAGTCACCAAGTCATCTTCAAAAGCCAGACTCATCACGATGGATCTCAGGATTGCAGATCAATAACTCCAAGCACAATACAAAAAAATGGTGATAAATTGATGGAATCAATGAAGGGTAACCAGTGTGGAAGCAGAATTAAGGAGTCAGGGAATGAAACTTGCTTTGTACGAGCCCGTAAGAGGCACTGCAAGCATGTGTGTATCAATACGATCACAGTACTTCTTGCGCTCCCTATAAACAGCCCTGGCACTGAAATGCTTAGGTTGATACTCTGCCAAAAGACCCTTTGCCTGCATAGACAGTGCGATTCAGCCCTTAGATACACTCAACCGACACCATTGAAGCTCGTGAATCAGTCTGCTTGAGATTCAATCATTTGTTGGCGCAACATTGAGCTTGCCACCACCAAACAGCAAGAGCACGTGCGTTTGTCCATTATAAAGCAACAAAATGTGAAAATAGGCCAGATAAAAGGTGAAAAATGTTCAGCCATGAGTCATTGAGGTACAAAGACAAGTTATACAATACTCAAAATCAGAACCACAAGCATTCATAAACTGCACAGTGAACGAATCATCCACAATTCACAAAAAAGTCTGGCACTCTGATTGACAAGACATCTCATACCACCACCCTGACAAGCCATGGTACCCCGTATTGAAGCATATGTACAACCCAGACAAAGGATGGCCATTTGAAAAATTCAATTTTATTGAACCCCATGAGTGCATCACAATTGGTGGCTGTTTCACTCCTAGACTCTGACTCTGATAAAAGGGCAAGCAGCCAACCAGGGCACGGCTGACGGAATTCTCAAAACTTTCATATTCCTTCCAAATCTGCTCAACCAGGTGAACAGGGGCCAAAATAGCTTTCTGATAAGCCTTACGCACTGTCGTCATCCTGAATGACTCTTCTTGAGGAGTCACAGCCTGCTCACCACATTGATCCAGTACCAAGATCAGATTTGTGAGGTAGCTAAAATCCCTACATCGGGAAAATTAAGAAACCAAAAATGGATCTCAAGCTCACCCTGACGAAAAGCGGAAGCAAAGAGAAAAGTTTAAAAGAACCAAAAGAAATCTTCAACTTTCAGGCAACTGTGAACTTACAGGGGCAGCTTTCAAAAATGATATATATTCAAGCCAAACGGGACCTGCATTAATATCAAACCCTGTTTCACATCCACATATCATTCTGGTCAGAATATCCCACCGTACGCCACCCTGGTAAAGTTTCCATTCCAGAACTGGAAACAGAATATTCAAGTACATTCAGATGCCTAAGAAAAAAACATCGAGCTCGCAAAGATGGAGAACGTACCAATATGGCCAAGCATAAACTCGAATGCCTTTTTCATCTCGTCGCGCCCTTCGGTACCTCTACTGTCGTTCACTTTCCGCATATACCGCAGATACGCTCTCCTGGAATACCATCAAATTAATAATTTACTTTCCCTCATTGAATAATTGCAAGACGCCCCAAACAACATTAATAGTACTCATATCCATGGTTTAGACTTGAAGATCCAATTCTGACTTGAACTTCTATGAGTAATTCAAACGGAAAACACTCGGGAACTTACCATATCAAACCATTCTAGCAGACCCAGGTCGCTAACAAAAAATATGACTGATAAATTCAGAAGCTAGATTCTCAAAACAGCGAAACAACGTCTAGGACAGGCTAAGTGTTAGTCTCAAAGATCTAGGAACATGCTCCGGCCAGTTCATAGTCCATGACAAACGTTCATCTACAAACATAGTCACACAGCGTAGACCTTGAAACCTAATGATTTGGAGTAAGCTTCATACGAGTAGTTCAGAATTAGATTTCACTAAGATAAGGGGAAAATTGGAGAACGGAACTAACCAAAGGTCCACGTGCAGACACTGAAGCAAACATCGACTAAAAATCTGCTTGACAGCATCGTCATCGTTTGCTGCAAGTTGAGCTTCCACATAAAGTCTCCAGAACTTCGCCTGCAAATAACCTTTGTGAGTCTCATCTAAACTCCACTTTTTCCGCAACAAGTAGCTGCAGGTGCTCTTCCTAGAGGTCATGAGAGTACTTCTAAGGGTCAATCTCTGCTGCTGAACAATCTCCTCAAATACTTGCTTACTGAATCGCAGATTTTGGACACGACAGGTGCATGGTAAAATATGTAGAACTGTACCGATGTTGGGAATCTGGAAAGCAACTCCTCGTATATTGGAGCAGCATCACCAATCGCCTTTGTCTGCTCAGACACACCATTCGAATTGTCACGACCAAACCTCATCAAATCAAAAAAGATGCACGAATTATCACTCGAATATATTATAAATCATGAACAAATGCTCGTCAAATCCGTCCAGGAGTGGGATGCAATAACACAATCATTAAATCTTCAGTGCGCGCATGCTCTGAAATTAGCCAACTACAAAGTCCTCCAAAAATGATCAAACAGTATATTTCACCAGTCACTCAAATTCATAGAAATGTTCAACTCTCTTACCTGCGCTTCGCTACAAAGTCCATTCACGGCCTCCAAATCGTACGGGTTTGCTTCAAGAGCCTCCCGTGCACGCCGCTCCTACCATAACCAAAAGCAAAAACACCAGATCATCAACTAAACTGATTGCGCGCACCTCCAACTCACTCAGTAATTTTGCTACAATGAAATCCGCATAAAATTCATAAGAATTCACAAAATCTCCAGTCCGTTCCACATTCAAATAACATTTTCTTGAAAATTAAAGGCTGTACAAATTAAAGAACCCTGGGCGCCGCTCAAACCAGAACCAAAAGCAACCACGAAAACACACACACACCAACTTATCAACACATTTATTACACACCTCCAGCTCATTCAGTAGTTTTGCGATTATAAAATCCTCACAAAATTCAGCGGCTTAACAGAGAAACTAAGCCCTCGCACATTAAAATCAGAAACTGTAACTCACATTTTTTGACATGTAAGTCGCGCTGTTCGACACGACAGAAGCCCCTCCGCTCGGCGCCAAGGACGCAAGCTGCCCTTCATCCGCCGGAGGCACAAAGACATCTGCTACTGCAGCTTCCTCCCCTGCCTCCGCCACAATTACCACGGGGGAGGCAGCTGCAGGAGAAGGCCCTGGCGAAGGCGAAGAAGATGCTGGCGCGGGTACTGCTGCTGCTGGAGACCCCGCGGGCGTGGCATTGCCATCATCTTCTTCTACAGGCACCAACAATGGAGCCACGGCAGCACTGTCCTCACCTATTACCATCATGGCCAGCACCTCTTCACTCAATCAGTCACCAAAAATTCGCGAGTCAGGGTTCAAACTCGCGGAAGAAAGACAAGGTATCAGATACGGCTGCTACTTCTCCTGCAGGAGAATGTCATGCCGTCCGACGACATAACGAAAGGGCTGCCGTGCGAGGGTCGAGCTTCCGCCGAGGACGGGAAGAAGAGGCATTTGCACTGTGCGAGTGGTGTTGGTAAACCCTAAGCGACGACAGAGATGACGACAGTCGACGAAGACAGACGGAAGTCGTCCGCGACAGCGACGAAGGCAAGGGCCGGGGACGACGACGGACGACGAAAGACATTGGAGACGACCTCATCCGTAGTCAACGTGGACATGTCCCGAGCGAATTCCTCAAGGTAACATCTAATTAATATGGGAACAACATTGATCTGAAATTCAATCTTATTTCAATAATTAAGGTAGTATGCTGTAAAAGCGACCATTTAACCCCTTAACCCCTCAATCCTTTTTCAAATTTTCATACATTTTTCCTTATATCTTTGTACCATTTACCAAAATTTCATGAAATTGGACATAAAAGAAGGTTGTCTTTTCAAGATTCAAATGTTACATTGGATGAATGAGAAGGTGATTGGATGAATGAGAAGGTGATTGGATGAAATAGCGCCTGCAAGCCCTTTGTTCATTGTCCAGAATATGGACATCAAAGCATTTAAGGGTTAAGGGCTGGTCCACCTTTTTCATAGGCTTCTGTAGACAAAAATATTTTTCGATCACTTTTCAGAGAAAGAAAAATAGATGTTGAATCTAACGTAAGTGGTTTTGTAATTTTCCAATAATTTTTGAATTACTTATAAATTTTCAAAGATTCAAGGCATGGGCATCTATTTGTGATCATAGGTCTTCCAAAATCCGTCTACTTGCAACTTAAAGAGATGTGCAGAAATAAAAGGCAATGATTGGCTCTTTCAATAAATAAAAAAATTCTTCAATGCATTCAATTGCTACAATGGTCCATTTAAGAATCATCCCATCTCCATTTTTCACCCAAAAATAGGGGCAATTTGAAGAAGGCAGACCCTTTAGACCATACTACCTTACTCCATTTTTGACACAAAAAGGTAATAAGTGTATTCATGATGTTCATTTCTTTCATCTAAAATGGTCACACTTAATTTCCTAAAATGGTCACACATCACTATAGTCACTTTTTGTGATGGTTTTACATCTCAAAAGAAATAAGTTTTTATTGTGATTCGTAATTCACTTTATTATAGACACTCAAAACTTTGCTTATAGCAAGTATTATAGCAAGTGTTATAGCAAGTATTCAAGGATTGAGAGTCAAATCTCAATCATTTAACCCCTAAATGTCCCTGAGGACACAATCTGTCCCCGAGCATTATTTGAAGCCCAATAATGCAAAATCTGAAAAGTATTAGGAAATTCTTTCAACTACACTATTGTAAAGCTCAAGTTTCTGATTCCATCGGTATTTTTATACTTGGGAGCTGACATGTCCTCATTTAATTATACAATAACTAGTAGAACATGTTATATGGTCGGGAGGAGACGTACTGTGCCACCTAGGATGGCGAGGACCGGGTGACGTGTGAATGAACCCGAAGAAAGACCATTGGAGGACCAGAGTCCATCCTTGTTGACATTGGGGTTCCCGCCAAGGTTTTAGTATATTCTAATCTACTTGCTGAAGACTTGCCTTCTTCTGAACATATTGCAACAATATACAATTCGCAATCGCCAGGACAAGGGTTGAGGATTGTTGCCACAAGTGTTGGAGTCGTTGTAGAGCAGCTTTGGATCTGCCAAGGACATCTCAAGTTTGGGAGTGGGGAAATTTGGAGAGCGATTTGGGGTCGTCCTGGCGAGGGCGATGGAACAGAGGGAGAGGCGGCGATGGAGGCGAGGTCACAATCCTTGTTCGGGAGGTGATTGCCTACGCCTAACAATGCGAGGTACTCATGTTTGTGGCATAATTGTTTGGCAATTTAGGGTTTAGCCCACTACTTGTAATCTGTAAATTCTTCCTTTCATATGGCCAGCCTTGTGCACAATTCGAGAAGCCATGGCAAATTTTCAGAGCGATTACAAGTGTGAGTTCCTTGACGCCCGATTACAAGAAGCGCGCATCATTCATGCTTGATTGGTGGACATTGGAGCAACTGAAGAGCAAAAACAACGAGTGTTGCGATGCTTGGACGATCGCCATTTGCTATCGCTTCCTCGCTGCGAGAAGATTCATCGTCATCCGGAGGTCGTGGAGGCAAAGAATTTTTGAATTCTATTCTATAGCAACTTGGCATACATTCTTGGGTGGAGGAAGAGGCGGGATTTCCCAAACGAGATTTTTCACATTGTTAGACAACTCCGGACAAACAAGAATGAGCCTCCAATTGCCGCCGAAGGAGATTGCCCGCCAAGCGGCGCTGGACCGTCTGCAGCTGCAATCGCCTGCAACAAAGCGACGAGTGAAACGGAAAGAGCAGGAGTGGGAGCGGCAAAAGGGATCCAACAAATTGGAAACATGTGTGCACTTGGAGGTGCTCAATTCGCCCCTCCTATCTCCAATGAGGGCCATGCCACTCAACTAGGGCGGATCATTCTCTCCCCTGTAGGATCCACCCTCAAATCGTCGGGGGCTGGAGTTGTTCATGGGTGGAACAACAAGCGATCAAATGAACTTGCACATTTCAGCCCAAGACAAAGCACCAGTTTGGAGTCCACCAGAAGCTCCCGACTCCAACATCGTCGTCACAAACAAGAATTTGCACGTAAGCAAGTTGAAGACAACCGGGAGAACAAAGGGGAGGCGGAATGGCAGAACGGCCAGTGGGCCAACAATAGGGCATGCACAACCGGAAGTGTTGCCTACAGCTGTGGCGAATCCCTTGCCCTCCAGTAGGTGCGAGGCTCAGAGGCAGAGGGGGCGACAAGGGCGTGGGAGGGGGGGTTACCGAGAAGGAGGGGAATGTTTGGATTCAGGGATCCAACAAATTCGAGGGGCCAACTGGGGGAAAAAAAAAGTTTGTCATGGGGGGATGTGCATTGCCTTGGAGGGAGACAATGTAGTCACGGCGTCGAAAAATTTACCACTGCAGTCGTAGAGCCTGTTCTCGGTGATGCGGATGTGACACCGCCTGGTTGGTCGAGGCCAGACACTCACGTCGAGCCGTTGCGGATGCCACGACTTTTTAGAAATGTATCAACCAATTTGATGTTTCGGATGTAGGATGAACGTCACGGAGTACATCGGCTTCAAGTGGGCGAAACAGAAGGAAAAGAATATGATTCTCCCAATGGTGACAAATTGGAGCAAGCTACGGGCACCTTCTTTGATTGCAAAGAGACTCCTGGCTCGGGATGTGGCAGTGCTGAGCGACTTCGTGTAATTAGAAAAGGGAAGCGACCAGTAGTGAACGAAGGGGAATTTTGTAGCCCGAGGCGAGGGAGAGACAGCTTGGATTGGTATAGTTTTTGCAGCGATGACGGAGGTTGCGCACACATTGGAGGCAGTGATGGAGATCCCCTGCTAGCACCTCCTGCAATTGAGGACTGGGTTGTCACCCATGTGTGGGTTCCACGGCCATTTTTGGGCTTGAGTCCAGCTACTGGCTCAGCAAACATGTTGCGGGGAGAAGTCCTGAGGGAATTTCAGCACGTCATTACAGGACTTACCATGTGCAAGGTAGATTTTGGAGGGGTTCTGGGAGTACGTGCCATCGCCAAGGAAAACTGCAAACCTGCTGTGGAAGAGGACATTATGGCGGAAGGAGTATCACAAGAGAAAGACCACCCTCTTGACGGCAGCCAATGTCAAATGTAAGGGAGCACGTTCACGCTCGATTTTCCAACTTACATGGGTGTTGTAGGGGACGAGAGCAATGACAAAGCAACAGATCCAGATTGGGAGGCGGACTTCGTGGATTGGTAGGGGAACTCCGACTCAGGTAATTCTGACTGGGTTCTTTCTGATTCAGGGTCTGAACCTGAAGTCATAGAGGATAGCGTCCTTTCGTAGGATGATATCGATTTTGATTCTTTGGAGTTTGAGCACCGATACGCTCCTCAACACTGGCAAGATCTTAGTACTTTGCTCCTACCGAATCGCTTTCCTTTCACTGGACCGACCTTAGGGCCAGTCCGTCGTCAAAGTCGCCATCTTGCAAGTGTCCACACATTTTTTGATCCCTATTGGCCTGTCGAAACCTTGACTGAGATTTGCGACCAAACTAATAGGTATGCTCAACAACCATGTTATAATAAGCCAGGAAAGACCAACGGTGGCCCGAATTGGTCAGATGTTTCAGTAAAGGAAATTCGTTGTTGGTTAGGCATTTCCATCTTGATGGGGCTCAAAAAGCTTCCCAATACTCGATTGTATTGGGATCGGCGGAATTTCTTTGGCTGTCCACTTGTTAGGGTAGCCATGCGTCGTCATCGCTTCGAAAAGATTTGTAGGAATATCCATTTGGTTGATAATTGTTCCCTTGTTACAGAGAAGAGTAATCCTAATTACGATAAAATTGCTAATATTCGTTGGTTACTTGAGGGATTTGTACAAGTCTGTAAGCGACTTTACAATTGTAAGCGATATGTATGCGTCGACGAAATTATGATCTCGTACTGAGGCAAGAGGTGTAGTATAAAACAATATATGAAAAATAAGCCTGTTAAATACGGAATTAAGGTCTGGTGCATGGCAAATAGTAAGTCTAGATATGTATATGACCTGCAAGTCTATACAGGTAGGAAAGGAGTGGCGATTGAGAAGGATCTTGGGCTCAAGGTCATGACTACACTTGTATCTGATCTCAAAGGTCTTGGTCATGTGGTGGTGACGGATCGATTTTTCTCCTCACCGCATCTATTTGATGAGTTGCTACAACAAGGTTTCCTCACCACGGGTACAGTTATGCCAAAGCGTCGGGGCATGCCACCAAACTTGGCAACATATGCTCACGTTGAGGGTGAACATGGTGGGCTAATAGTCCAAATGCACCGATCTCATCAAATGTCTGCGGTAGTTTGGTTCGATGGAATTCCGGGTTTTTTATTGAGTACCTCAGTAGATCCGATTGGAGAGGGATCATTGTGCCACTGGTGGAATAGCGGCAAGGGTCGCAAGGAGTATCACACTTCTCCCATGCTTCTTGACTTATCAAGAAATGATGCGAGGGGTAGACGTTGTGGATCAGTGCCGCATGGAATACTCTGCCCAGCTTCGCTCCCATAAGTGGTGGCATCGGCTGCTTTTATTCATTTTGGACACAAGCCTAGGCAATGCATATGTTCTTTACAAGACTGATGCTATTCAACGTGGGCAACGTATCATGTCTAGGGTAGCATTCCATTATGAGATCTCGAATTGGTTGTGTGACCCTCAAGTTCGTACAGGTCGCACGGGTGCTTCTTTCAACCGAACTGATCACGGTCTCCACTACTCAGCGCGGCATGCTAAACTTCGTGCAAAATGTGTTATTTGCGGACGCAAACAGATTTGGTATTGCCCGGGATGCGCAAGAGCCTATATGTGTGAAGGGCAATGTTACTTGAAGGTTCATAGTATACCCAAGTACGCAGCGAAGGTATTGAAGTGACATTCTGCTGTAGGTTTGCTTCAGGAGCGCGTAGGCACCGTTTCGAGCGTGTCTGTTGCAGCTCAGTCAGGTGAAGACGTTGCCAGCCACCTCGACGGAGATTTCAGCGTTGTAACTATTCGGAACTTAGTGTGGCTTGGGTATGATTAGTAACACACGTACAACCGGAAGTCCATCTTCCTATTGCTTTTCCAATTTCGGCTTTCTTTTTAGTATCGTCAATTTTGTAGAGCGCGCTGGACCCTTTTGTAAGCGGCAATGTTGCTGCGCCTACTACTTGCCTCAGCAAACACTATTTTGGGAATACTACTGAATGTGATGCCATTTTTTGCAATTGATTTGTGATTTGTCATGAAAGCGCTACCAAGAGTCTACTTACATGTTGGCAGCCATGCGTGAAATTGAATGTGTATTTGCAAATTGCCTTATCTTCTGTTTTTGCTCGAAATGAAGGGACCACGGAGCTGTGAATGCAGGCAATGCTCGTCCTGCAGTTCCCGCGAGAAACGGTTGACATTCCCGCGCGAGTCACTCTTCCCTCCACCAGCAAATGTGTCCTGTGCGATTTGCGTCTGCATCCCGCGCGAATGATGGTGCGCTGGACAATTGCCACGGACGCTTCCCAGAGCACCCACCCTCACATTCGTCAGGTCACCCGCCAGTAAAGCTTGAATGAGAATTTCCATATAATTGCACCGTCAGATCTGCTTGAAATTTGGTGTGTAGGCAGTCAGGGTTTGTATTTTTTTTTATCACGGCTTGGATCAATCATTTCCGCTCCCAATTTTTTTTGACAAATTATCAGACCTATTTCCCATCCACTACCCAAATTTGACACCTTGTACTTTGACACTGCTTTTCGACCAAAGAATGTTGTCTCTTTTGGAAAAAAAATTTCCTCCCGTGTCTGTCATCTTGTGAATTCCTCAATTTTATATATATATACATATTTTAATGTTGCGCAAGCCACTTGCAACACCCTCGAGAGTGCACTCCAACATCACAGAATGCATACTTCGGCCATAGTACAGTCAGACAATCTTCTAGATCTGTCTATGAGTTTTTCCAAATTTGGTCCCATAAAAATTTCAGTACCTTCCGAGGTGACCCTACATTCAATCTGTATGGTTAAATTTTGCAATTGCACCATTTCACTAATCTTAAAAATTAGAATCTGGTGGATCTCTAGTCGAGGTTTCTCAGGATCAGAAATCCCAGGGGCATTCTGGGGTTAAGAACAACGGCTTTGAATTAATGCATGATGTCCATTCCAAGTACCTAATAAAAGACAAAATGTCTCAAGTGGGTCAATTCATATGTAAACATTTTTTGTTTCAACAAAAAAAAATACTAAAAATCATAATGTTGACCCCCAAACCATGGTGGAATTTTTTTTTGTTAGAGTAGTTTGACTAAATTAGCCATTTTTTAGTGATATTATTTTCAAATTACAATAGTATGTCATAGAAAGGAGAGTTCTTTTCTATCAAGTTCAATTGCAAACAAATTTTAATATGAATCACCATGAATCTTTAGAAAAAAATTGTGCAAAGGCTTCATAAACTTGAGTCATGAGCATTCTTCTTCAACTTTTATACTGAGAGAGTCTCTTAGGAAGATAAATGTAAATTTAAATATTTACGCAAAATGACTTATTTATAGCTTCAAGAGGAATCTAGACATATGATATCTTATTTTTGTACGTTTTTCTTTCTTTGTCATGTCTGTTTGAACCAATCCAAAATCTAGCACAAGAATTAAGAAGTATTGAGTGACGAATGGCTAATCACATCAATGAAGAATAGACAAAAAATTATTTCTTTAGCAAATTTAATTGTGTTTCATGAGTTTTGTGTAGTTCTTTGTAGTATGTCCTTAAAAAGACTCGCAATCTACCCAATGGATGCCAACTCTCTAAAACAATAAGATGTTTAAGAAATAATCAAATATACTTTGTAATGAATCAAAATGTACTATTCTACATGCAAGATTCTTTATAGAGGATGTATCTTTAAATTCGATAATGCTAAATTGATCTTTAGACAAATTTATTAAACAACAAATTTAGACTATAACATTATTCTTTCTTGACAATATTAACCCTTTGATCCCTAAAAGACCAAGGAATAATCCAAATTTCCAAAATTGTAAAACTGGATTATAAAATATAACTTAGAAGAAGAATTTAATGAAGACTCTCAAACAATAATGATAAAATATGATCCATAGATCATATTTGTATAGCTAAATCAACTTGTATACAAATCAATATTTTTCAATAATGTTTGTGATTTTACAAGATAATATTAAATTCTAATCATAAACATTTTTTAAGACTTTTATTTTACTTTTTTATTCAAGTCATTTTTGAAGGGTTATTTTTTGTACTAGAAAGTTACTTTTGAAGCCAAATCTACTAGTAGCCTTTGATTTGCAGAATATTTGCAAAGCAAAATCTTCAAAATCTTTATTATACAAATGTTAAAGAATTAACACAAGAATCTTTAAAAAAAATGGAAAAAAAAATGCATTTTTGGATGCTTGGGATGTGTTTGTATTCATCCTTTATTCAAAATTTGAATGCCATGTCCTTTACGGATCAAGGACCAAACATTCAAATTTTGAACAATTAATTAATTAATTTTTAATAGAAAATCAAATTATATGGCTACTTATCTAGAATTATTAATAGCATTCAAACATCTTTAAAGGTAAAGTTAGGGTGTCCAAATGCATGTAATTATATACATTTCTATAAAATTGAAAATATATTATGCAATTATATAAATGTAAAATTGATGTAGAGTTCCTCCCCAAAACACCATTTTTGGCAACATAGCAATTTTTGGCAACTCACTATAAATGGAATTTTTATTTTTTTTCTTTGAAAATTTCACAAAATGTGTGCCTGAGGAGTACACTAGAAGAAAACCAGAAGAAATTATGTTTTACTTGACAGAAACTACGTTGTACTCAACAAAAAAGTATCATCTAGATTTTGTTGAGGTCTCCCTTTGTAACACAAAATTTTGCACTCTAATACAAAATTCTGCGTTTTACTTGTCAAAAATCTGCATTTTACTTGTCAAATTTTGTGTTGAACCATTGGAACGCAAAATTTTGCATTACAGAGGGAGAACTCAACAAAATCCAGATGATACTTTTCTGCTGAGTACAACACGGTTTTTGTGAAGTAAAACACAGTTTCTTCTAGTTTTCTTCTAGTGGTAGCTTTGAAGGCACAATTATTTTCATAACTTTTGACTACATGGTCAAAAAATAATTGCATGATATGTAATTTTCAACAATCAATGAGCACCCTAGGCAACCCCAAAAAATTCTTTTAAAATAAAAATTTTGAAAAAATAAAAATTTTGAACTAATTCTCTAGATTTATATATAAATGGAAAACTTTGAATCATTCCATTTTGATTAATTAGATGAAAGTTATGAAGAGTTTTAGTTTGCAAGTAGGTATAGAGAAAAGAGAATCCATAGCAACCTACAAACTTATGCTTGATTGCATTACATTTCATTTCTATGTTTTAGTTTGTATAATGATTGACACTATTAATAATTGTATATCATTGATGTGCTTGTTTCAAATTACAAAACAAATATTTTGGAATCTCTACTTTGCAATAGATTATAAAATCCAATATAACCCTTGAACGTTGAAGAGGTGATGCTCAAAATCATCCTTTTGTATTACCGTGTGAATCATTGGTCAAAAAAATAGGAAAAGCACCTATTGGAAGTCAAAGTACTATAGGAGATCTTCCCTTCCCAAACCCAATTCCAAGGATGAATAGTTGCACTTTCGTCCTACACTCAAAGATTCCTTGTCATCCATCAGACGTTTGGCATCCGTGTTGACGTTCAAGGGATATAGTTTTAGAATTATTCTCTGCTATGTAATTTTTTATAAGTAATGTAATAATCACAAAACTTTTTTAAGAAAATCTCTCATTGGAAATACCCAATTGATTCTCATTTTAAGTTGTGACTATCACGATTATGATGACTACTTAGGAAAAGTTCAATTTCTATTTTTGGAGTTTCAAATCTGTGTTTATATCATCTAAATAATGCAAATAATCTATAATAACTCCTAAAGCCCTAAACTACATTTTTTTTGGCAACATAGCAATTTTGGGAAGCTCACTACAAACGGAATTTTTATTTTCCTTCTTTGAAATTTTCACACAACATGTGCCCAAGGAGTAGTTTTAAGACCCAATAATTTTCATAACTTTTGACTACATGGTTAAAAAGTTAATGTATGATATATAGTTTTTTTAAATCATTTGTTTTAGAAAAAAAGAAATGAAATTGGTTCTCTAAATTTATATATATATTCAAAAGCTTTGAATCATTCCATTTTTATTAATGAGTTGAAAGCCATGAGGAGTTATAGTTTGTGGGTAGTTTGCAGTTAGTTATGGAATCTCTACTCAAAGATATACTTTGAAGAGAAGTTTATCTTAGATATTTATTAGTCTTTTATTTAACTCAATTTTCAATATTGTTGAAAAAAAATAAAAACACATTAGGTGTAGATTGTTGATTACAACATTACAAACATTGGGATTGCCATTTTTCAATTCCATAAACAAATTGTTCCATAGATTATTTGAATCATTCTCTACTTTTTTCTACTTATTATTTTTTTCTTATATGTTGTACAATTCCAAATGACCTAAAAAATTTCAAGCATGTATCCAACTTGCTTTGCCAAATGAATCCAAAGAAACACCACCATTTTGGACATTTTTTATACAAATGTGGCCTTGTGAAGTGCAGGTACCTGATTATTTGCAGGGCCACCAAAAGAATTTTTTCCACTTCAAACACTAATATATTGCAATCTACATAGTCAAAATTTCTGAAATTTTTTCCACATCTTTTCAAACTAGTTTACTAAAAGATCCTATGGTTATATATGTCCCAAATTTATTGTTTCTAAAATTTGGTACTCGTACTAGAAATTACAGTTATGGAGTGTTTTTGATGAAATCATAGTCAAAAACCTTTACAAGTTCATCAATTGATTGTTTCATCAACATAAAACAATTCATTTTTGAAATTACTTTATTTTGTAGTTATGCTTTTTAAAGTTATATATACATATATCAAAAGAAAATGATTTCTTGGTTTGGTGCTATTTAGATTAGATTTATTATCTACAAGATTAATAATACTTGAGTCATTGAAGTCCACATGTTTCTCTCCAAAGAATACAAAGTCTTATTATTTTACTAGTGCAATAGCTGTAATCTAAAGTGCTAAAAGTAAAATTGCATCTATATTGATTTTGCAAGTTACACAGCTTTAAATTGATGTGAATATGTGATAGAGATTTGAATCAATTTTCAAATTTTCAATTTCACAATCAATATTTAATTATTATAAACTAAAATTTATCATTTGAAGTGAATTTCATCTTAGTAGTAAATTTTTTTTATTCTCACAAATTTAGTGAATCTTTTATACTTTATATGATTGTATAGCAAAGCCAATATATATTGAAAATCACAAATAATACACAAAACTAATTAAACTACTACAAAAATAGGTGATAGAATTATTAATGATGTAGACATTGACATTGTCACTAGTACTAAGAGCTTGTTTAGAATGATGAAATTGTTTTCAAATATTCATAGAATGTATCTATATTAGATTATTAGTCTATGTCTATATTCTATAGAATAGTTGTAGAGTATGTTTATTTTGTTGGAGGATGCCCCCAAAACATTTTTTTATTATATGTTGTGCTAAGGAACTAAGATTGAACATCCCTTAATAAGGCCCCATTTTATCAAGACCTAACTTGTAGCCAACAATAATCAAGGCAAATCTTTGATTATATGTTATGTCATATTGTCATAGCAATATATATTATGTTACATTGTCATAGCAAATCACAAGCATTTCAAGGTAGTGTCAAGGTGGATACTATAGTACAAGTAAAATAATAGCTAAACAATTAGACAAATGATGCCAAATACAAGTATCCATTTGTAAAAACACAATTTTATGATGAGATGTATCCAAGTGCCTAGATTTGAAGTCTCAACCTTATCCATGCATGTCTCAAAAACACAATACAAACTAATGTAAATTTAGTGAGGTTGCACTAGGTGCCTAAAACTGATGCTAATTGCTATCTATGTCATAGATCCAATAATCCAATAAAGAAAAAACAAAAGTCACTAATTAGTGAGTAAAACCAAATTGATTAGTAAACAAATCACATCCTAAAACATACTACGAAAACCAAGAGACCTTTGCCATTTCCATGTCAAACTCAATACTTGAAGCTCAAGAGTAGCACAAAAAATCCTCACAACATCATCCAAAGGGAACCCTTACAACAAAAAGAGATGAGAAATAGTAGAAAGGGGCCACTATATTTTCACTAATCTTGAGGGAAGACCCATAGAGAAAACATTAATGCCGTAGTTGTGATCATATATCAGGGTTTGGAAGTAGAATAAGCTCAATTGAATGTCCACCAATAGTGGATGGGTGGGTGGTACCAAACTACCAAGCAAGCTATTTTAAACTTTTAAATTCCATGGGTCTAACCAATGAAATGGTTGAACTAGGATTTAATCCGCATAGAACATATTTATCTCAATATACTCAATAGTTAGGGTATGCATGGTTGTCTATCCAAATAGCATGACGAACACAATGTTCAAGACATCTAGTACACCCCCATGTCAGTCTAGTAGAGTGAATTTTAAAGTTGATTTTTAAATAAATTATCTCCATTTATGGTCAATTTCGTTAAAATGGCGGTATTTTGCATGCCATTTTAATGGAATATCTTCTACAAAAGAGAATAAGTGTGCTACGATAGGGTCATACATGTGCCAATTTTATACCTAGCACATTCAAATCACGCCTAGTTCACACATTTCCACTCCCCTCGGACAATCTTTCCATTGTACGCCTAGTTCACACATTTCCACTCCCCTCAGACAATCTTTCTATTGTTTTCATTCTTTTAGTGGTTTCTTTTTTTGCTATTTTAATGGAATACCGCCATTTTAACGAAATTGACCATATTTATGATTTTGACATATTAAAGTCTCATTTGATTGAAGTGTCTCAATTTAATAAACATCTATTACATTCTAAATTTAGGGCCATAATTAAAGTGAGAATCCAAATTGTCTCAAGTGTTGAATATGGCCTTATTAGGTAAAACACATTCTCAATGCTTGTCTACTGGTAATACAACATGAAAAGTCAGATTTCCTATATGACATTGAATCTTGATTGTTTATGAGACAAGACAATACTAAAGTCTATAAAATTAAAACACGTTAATATTGAAAGTGAGTTCTACAAGAAAAATAGATTATTGTATTGTGTGATGAAGTATATATTTGAGTTTTACATTTTATTTGGGTCAACGGAAAAAACTTGAAAAATTACTATTAGGAAATATATTTTTGTAAAGATATTACAAAATGGTGACCTTTGGTGTTCAAGAAAGAAGTGAACTTCAATAATGATTTTCTAAAATTTCATAATGTAACATTCTAATCAATTTTAAACTTTTGCTAAAGCTTATTACTTTTAAGTTTTTAGTTTATAATAGAAAAACCAAGAGCATTTGAATATGTACCAATGTCTGAAAAACTACATGTAAAAAGTTTACCTCTAAACTTTAATAAACTAATGTGATTGGATTCATTATGTGGCCTATTCTTATAATCAATTATGTTAAACAAAAATGAAAAATTGAAAACTAGCAACTCCCAAAAGAAGGGAAACAACTTGAAATTTGGCTTTTGGATTACTAGGGACCTTAAAAATGAGTAAAAATATCAATACTAAGAAGCCCTGAGTGTTTTGTCTATATAACATAATTTTAATAATATATTGCAAAATATAACATAATTTTTTATCCTATTATAAATCATTAATACATTAATACATTTTTTGCAAGATTATTGGTGATATTTAATATTAAGTCAAGTACCTTAATAGAATTGAAATATATTAAATCTCAAAAGCAACTTTACCCAAGATCTAGCTTCTATAGGAATGTGATGATTTAATTACAAAGTCAAAACTGACAAGGTGCACAATTTATCTTAATTTCCCTTCTACTATCATGTGGACTTTAGGTGTAGGGTCTTTAACTAACAAACATGTAACTTAAAACAAATCTAAGGCAAAATTAATCATAGATCTTTCTTTACAATAATCTTATTTTTGTTCCCCCAACCTTGTATACAATGATGTTTGTATGACCAAAGTTGCTTCTCTATTGATCATATTGTACATGACTTTTGCTAAAATATTATAGAACTTGCACATAGAAGTTGATTAGTCAAATTAGAGTACATCTAATTAGGGATTGTAAGTCTACAAAACACAATATAGATTATAGAATCATTCACTTTGTTTGCTTCAATTCTAAAACAAGGATATCATTCAAAAATGTGATCTCGACAATAAAGTTATTAATTTTCATAACATTGATGACATTATTTTGATGGTTGAATCTTGTTAATTCAATGTTCACAAGAAGAAAACATCATAATGTCAAATGACAACAAGGTTAAAGAATATACCCAAAAATATATCACTATTTTGAATCTACTACAAGATTTCCAATTCTACAAATGTAGGCAACATTGAGATTATGATTTGATTATGTTAGATGCACTTGTTTTAGATTAAGTGACCAATGAACAAAAGTATACAACCATGCATATTGCAAATTTAATTGAGAAAAAGAGTAGAGTTTTTTAATCCATAATATTCATTCAATATAAAACCTCAATTTTTTTTATTCAAAAGTATAATTTAGTAATTAGATACATCTAATAACAATCTTGAGCCTCTCTACTCTAAAAGTTTATGTATTCCATCAATCAATCTTATCCATCAAAGAAGGTTTAGAAGAATTCACAATGTCTTTGATTATAAATTTTCCATTGAGACTATGGTTGCCTTTGTTAGTGATGACTATAAATTTTTGTTTAGACTTATCACAAATCATTGTTTAGACTTATGTGAAACAAAAAAAACTTCCATTAGATCAAAAATACTATTATATCTCAACAATATGTTTTACACTAAGGAGATATGTCAATATTGATAGGGATATAATACCTTCTATAATGATGAAGGAGAGATATTAAATAACAACACTCACTATATAGAATAAATACTAGTATAACCCTTAAATGTTGTTATGACCAAAATCGGCTTACAAAAATCTTTATTCTTCAATTTTGGTAGGCTAACATATATTCAATGAAAACACATTCAACCACAATAGTAGGGGCAAAGTTATGGGGAAAATTTAGGTTTAAAAAACAAACTTAGTTGAAATATCCATATCTATCAACTACAAGAATGATCAATTATGGGTATTTTGAGGGTATACAAAGCTATTATAGTGAAATCCTATGGAGGTATGTTGTGTCAGATATAATGATTTTTAACCCCTAAAGGACCAGACTGTGTTTTTTGGTTGTATAGAAATTTTGGGCAAGTACCTACAAGCGGAGATTTTCATATTTTGGGCTGAAATTTTAATAGAATGTGGGGGCAAGGAATATCTTTCATATGCACCAAATTTCATGACATTTGGAAATACGAGTCAAAAGTTATGGCCCAATATATTACTTTTTTCATCGACAGGGCAGTTCGGGCAGATCAGAAAAAAATCACTTTATTCAGAAACAAAATTTTGGAATTGATTTCTAGAGTTTTATATACACAAAAAGCTTTGAATCATTCCATTTTGATCAATGAGTCAAAAGTTATGAAGATTTTTTGTTTGCGGGCAGTTTTGGATTTCCTACTCTAAAATAGACTTTGAAATCCTTTATCTTATCCAATTTTCAATATTTTTGGACAAAAATAAAATCGTAGGATGTAGATACATTATTACAACATTTCGACCATTGGGATTGGAAATTTTCAATTCCTTATTTAAATTGTAAATAATTTAGTATTTTAATCATTCTCTACTACTACCTACTTACTATTTTTTTCTTATATGTTGTACTATTCCAAATGATCTGAAATTTTTCAAGCATGTGGCCAACTTGTATAGGAAAACAAATCCAACGAAGCACCACCATTTAGGTCATTTTTTCATAGAAATGTGAGCTTGTGAAGTGCAGCTGCCCTGCTTTTTGCAGGGTCAAAAAAATGATTTTAGTTAATTTGAATGCTTATATCTTGCAATCCACCCGGTGGAAATGTCTGAAATTTTTACCACATGTTTTTGATACTATATAATACAAGATCCTACGGTTAGATATGTCAAAAAAATTCAAAATTTTGGTACTTGTACTAGAAATGGCAGTTTTGGAGCGTTTTTGGTGAAAGTATAGTGACGGTCCTGTAAGGGTTAATCATGCGTAGCTGGTCACTAATAATTGGAATATATTCAGTGAAGAAGGGAAAGTTCAAGTATCTCATTACATCATGGGAGCTACTGTTCTTCTTAGTAGAGCCATGAATTTCATTGACTTCAATGTATTTTTCCATTGTTGGCTTTTTTGGAATTAAATTATTGTATGTGTTGGTAAGGATAGTAGGGTTCATATGAACTCTACTAATACTCACTAGAACTTTTGTGGCTTTTTGTTTTTGTTTTTGTAGAGAATCAATAATCTCAAGGCATTAGATGAGATCCGAGGGGCTAGAAGGCCATTTCAGGCTTGTTCTCAGCTTCGCTCTCCCAGGTCTCATTGAACGCCAATGTCAGAATTTATTTATTTTACATAAATAATTTAACTTAATTTAATTTTTTAAATGAAAAACAAAGTTTTTATTTTTTATTTTTTCTATAAAAGTGATGTGGCAGTTGCTATGCCACGTCAATGTAGCTCACGAACTACAGTTTGGGCTAGTTTATGTTGATTCCCAAATTGGAAATTTACAAGATTTGTATTTCATGACCATCTTATTTTCTACAAAAAAATTAGTAATACCTCAATTAAAGAATATTAAATACTATCTAAAGCAAACACATTCAATGCATTTTCAATTTAAAAATATAAAAATATATGGATGTAGAAAGTGCAACCCTTCTTTCCATTTTCTAAGTCTAAAAATCATTTGTAAGTTAGAATTGACTCCATGTGCACTTCACATATACCTATAATCCAATTAGATGTTACAAGTTAGGGTCATTTCACACTATATTCCAAGTTCCACTAAATTCTTAATATCTCATTGGTGGAGAACAAAAAATTAAAATGGATTGAAGTCAATTAAAAACATGACTACATGGAGTCACATGCCATGTAGGCTGTTTTTTCTTTATCCAAAAAGGTTGAGAGAAAGTCAAGCTTCCAAGGATAATCACTATATATGTTGTGTTTGCCAAATGTGGCTAATTATATCCCCCAACAACCAAATTTATAAATAAGATTCATGTCTGAAGCAACTAGTTTCTAGAGACTAGACCAGTCATATCATGTGTCATCTACAATGATTCTTGCATGAGTCATATTTTGAGATTTTGCCACTCATTGTAGTCATATATTCATTGTAGACATAAAAAAAACATTTTGTTGTAGTGCTTGACAGTTGACAAGTTGACATTATGTCTCAAGTCCGACATCACTCCAAAATGCCTACATGATATTACTTTTTGGAAGTTTTGGCGCCAAGAAAGTGGAACTTGGAGGATGAATTGTGTTTAGCCAAAATGAAACTGAGCTCAACCTTCAAGCTCCAAAAAATATTTGAATATAAAAAGAAGAAAAAAATACCATATAAAGCATCCTAGTGGGTCAAATGTTTTTCCAAAAATTTTCAAAGCAAATTTGATGCTAAAAGTGTCCTAAAAATGGATTTCTACTTTTTGACCTATTTCTTGGGCAATAAATTGTTTGATAATATTATATACCAAGTAAGTTGGGATTTAGAATTGGAACTTTGGCCTTCACACTATAAGTACCAAGACCTACATTTATTATTTTCTATTCACCTTCTACAACCCAAGAAAGTTAAGATTTTGCCTTGAACCAAGATTTAGAAAGTTGGAACTTGGGACAAAGTGTGAAACACACCTCACAATAGGTTAAACTTGTGTCTATCAAATAAAGTCTAGCTAGAGATCTAAAATGGAAACTCTCCATTCCACACTACCCAAAAGGGTGTTGTTTTCAACACTTTTTTTGACACTAAAATGTCAAAAACTGAGACATCATGAAATTTAAAGCATTTCAATACTTTTTTCAACACAAAAGTGTCAAAAAACATCATAAAAAATCTTATTTTTCAATACATTAGTTCCAAAAAAATTGTCAAAAAGATCATTAGTATGTTAGAAAGACTATCAAAAAAATGTTAAGAAGTGTTAGTAAGAGTGTTAGAAAGAATGGCCAAAATGTGGTCAAACAAATATATACAAAAAAATTTGATTTGGGGGCTACTTGGACTACTCGCCCAAAATTTCTAGATTGCCCAAACTACCCACCTATAATTTCAAGATGCCCAACCGCGGAACCACCCACTTAGAATTTCTAAACTATTTGTTCCTATCCAAGCTAACTAACACACAAACAATGGGATTTGAACCCCTCATCTATCTTCATATGTGCAATTAGAGATTTTTTGTTACTTGAATTTCCTTGAAAGGCAAGAAGAAGTTTAAGTAAATCCAAGTTGTTTCATATTTTTTGGACCTTTGTGGAATTAGTTATGAATTTTCAAAGATGAACACTTGGTTTTTGACCTCTAGAGTTGAATAATTGTCAAAAATAATGTCGAAAATAACACACTTTTGGGTAGCCAATCACATGACTTCATAACAGGACGGGAGTTCTTACGAGCTTGCGATCAAGGTTCTTTCAGGCAATAATTTGCTCAAAGGCAATAAAAATGTTCATCAATTGACATTCCCCTTTCATACTGAATAGCAGAATAGCACTCTTGAATAGGAAATTGGTCTTCCTATAGTCCTGAATGTTGGTATATACAAGGAAGTGGCCCATATGTTTTAAAGGTAAACCAAACATATTATTTAGAGAGGATATAAAAACATTCATTGGTCTTTTTTTTCTATCTTAGAACTCCAACTAAAAACACTCATAGGTTTGTAAACCTTTGAAAACATTGTTTCCCATTACAATATAGATGCTCATATTGAAAAAGACAACACTACTTTCAACTTTTGTACACTAAAGGATATTTCGCCACATAACCACCTCATGAATGTATCAAACAACTTCATTAGTGTGTTCCACAAATTAAGGTAGAACAACCCAATGTTGTCAATCACCCAATCCGACAAATATTGAACCCTCCCATTTGTGTCAGTCACCCACCCATTACTACAAGCTTCACAACCCTTTAGCATCATGATAATGCACTTGGGGATGGGACACAAGTCAATGTGCGGTTTAGCATGGGTCAATGAAAAAACACAGAAAATTCATTTTTTGTCAAAATGTCTTGATTCTACTTGCAAAGGCTTCTCCCAAACTTCTCAATCTCAAAAAAAAAATACGAGAATTGAAAAACAGCTTCTTTATGGTACCTAGATAGCAAATTTTCTTGGTAATAAGCATGTTTACCTTATAATATTCTTGCTTCAATAGATTGCAACTTTCAACTTAAAGTAGTCACGGCATTGAAGGGGTTTTCGAGCACATGACCTTGTGTTGTCCAAAATCTGTGTCCGCAACCACACTGAGGTTTTGAACCTGAGTTCTGAACCAGAGACTGAGTTTTCTCTTCCTGTAAGTTATGACCCCAGCATGAGGCACTGCAAAATAGTGCACAATTCAGGTAACTTGAAGATCCTTAACATAAAGGAGTCGACCCATTTCTGACCGTCACCCCATTCTTATAGTATAGGCTCTTCCATTTCTGATCAACATTCAATGTTGTAGGTGACAACTCAAGTACAACATGACCAACATGAGTAGCAAAAATGTCCTGGAGATGAACATTGAAAGCATAAAGTGATTACACTAGCTATGTTCATTGAAAGCCACAATGATCACCTACATTGGTTTTGTAAGGAGCCTATGGTTGGAAATTGGTTTGCCTATAGATTGAGAATGGGACAAACAAGAATCTTCACAAAAAAAAAATCCATATAATTTTGTTTTCGAGGGAAAAAATGTCAATAACCATGGCACGCATCCTTCTTAAATCAATATCCCTACATAGGATTTTTTTTCCCTCAACCTTCCCCCATGCCACACGTAAGGTAGTAGGATCCAGAAGCGTCACTGTACCCATAACCGCCACCTCTTAAATATCTTGAAAAATCCTAGGAAGTAAATAGATGTGATTTATTACAAGGATGTACTACATCTGAATACCAGACCCTAGTGTTGGTATTAGGTGCATCTATAGCGGGCTCTTTAACCCTTGAACGTTGGGCCGGTCACCGTGGAAATCATTTGTTTTGTCACCGTGTGAATAGTTGACTTAAAAAAATGAAAAAGTCCTCATTGGAAGACAAACTACTGTAGATGATCTTCCCTTTCCACACAAATTTTGGAAGATGAATAGTTGCACTTCTGTCTCACACGGAGAGATTCTTTGTCATCCATTGGACGCCAAATGTCCTCCTCGACGTTTAAGGGTTAAAAATTCACAACTTATACTCACAATGTCCAAAAAACACATTTAAAAGTGCATTGAAATTATTTTTTTCTCTTGCTAATAGGGTCCAATCATTTGTTGGATGTCTATTAATAGACATCATGTCCCAAATCCTTAAAATTGACGGTTATGGATCCTGCTACCTTACCTTAGCACAGATAGGCTGAATTGCTGAAGTGGTTGGAAACACTTCCTCATAACGCAGTTCCCGTTTCTCCTCAAAGACTGACAAGATGAACTACAAAACGGAGAAATTGTGCGACTAATAAGTTATCAGAAAAGCACTCACCACTCCGTCGTCACGCCGGCGCTCATTTCTCAAGAACTAGCTCTTCTAACTTTCGGTTATCCACATTCATCAATCCTGGAAAAGCTTTTCAATGAGAGCCGCAGCTAGTGTGCGGCACTGTTTCTACGGCATTATACTGCATGCATGGAGACAGTGTGGAAAATTCTTCGCACACTCACTCACTGTCCGTTTTCGGAAGTTGGGGGAGGTACTAACGTAACTTAACTTAAAACAGTAGCCTCAGTCTTTTGTGGGACCTTCTCCTTTTTCTCACGGACGGATTCCCTTAGACTCACACAACTTTTCACTTACTGATTGAAGCTGGTGCCCAAAAAGTAAATCAGTGGCGAGCTGCCGGCACATTGGATGGAGAGAATCATTACAGACATTCCGGACCCAGTCCTACGGTAAGTCAGAGCGAGCACCCATAATTGATGCTAATTGGAATTGCAACTGTCTGACAAAGCATACTAAACAATTATTAAAACACAAAATCCTTTTTTATATATTGGATTGCAAAGTGAAAGTGGATTCCGACGCACTTTGAGATGCATGGTTTCATTGGATTCCAACGCTCTTTGAGATGCATGGTTTCATTGGATACCATACATGAATTTTCGGAGGATTGTTTGTAGTTCTACTAAAAATCAACCCTAGATTCTCATAGCAACTCTCTTTTGTTTTGATTGTGTACATGTAGCTTTAATCAATCTCTAGGTTTTGGTGCACCTATATAGGATCCAAATTAGGTGTTACTTTTGGAGCAGTGATGATTGTGGAAGAGGGGCATTTGCATAGAGCGGTGCACTGGTTTCCATTTCCCAATGCATTACTTCAATCTCATTGTTTCTTAGGATTTCCAAATTTCCCAAACATCACCCACTAATTCTGGCCTACTATTTTCCAATTTAAAAAAAGAAATTGTAAACAGAGCATCATATTATTTACTGAGAAAGTTTTGATGTTTCGAAAAGAAGATGATTTGATCAGTTTAAATGAGGCATTGAGGAAAAGACTCCTGTACACTGTCATACTGCAACAGTACCTTAGCAGCCGACTACTACTAACAACAGATGCATGTCTGCTACAGTACTCACCCATCATTCACATGATACTCTCTTGCAACGCCGTCGACCGAGTCTTCCAACGAACTTTTTTCAGAAGTGCTGCTGCAAAGGATCCTGCGACTGCTGGTGCTGCTAATAATAGTAGCCCAACCTAGGGACAAGGAACGGCTACAACACTAAATAATTTACCAAAGTCACACTGTTTTGCATTAGTGCAGGTTGAAATAATACCGCATTGGACCCATTTCCACGAAACGAAACTAAAATTTTGTAGTGACACTCCGTCATTTTCAACGGTGACGCTAGTTTCTCTCTCACACTATTTCACACTATTAGGACAAATCAGTGGCAGCTGCAGAATCGATCACACACTCATCACACTAGTCCTGACAATTCCTTCAATCAGGCGCTTACGTCGTCAGTGACGACAAATCGTGGGGTAGCACATCGAGATGCTGGTGATCGGAACTTCGACCTCCAATTATTGAAGCCAAACTCATTTGCACTAGGAACTAGCTCAGCCTCGCTCCCCATTTCCTCATTTGTCATACCACAGCCAGCAACCCTCTGCACTCCTGAATCCTTGCACATTCAAGTGGGGACCATCACTGCATTCAGGTAGTACTTGTAAACTTCTCAATCTTCTGAAACCTGTCTTGCAAACACGAGCGTGACGAGTCTGGGTATGTTTGCGCGCTCATTCACTCAGCTATGGCGAAGTGGGTGTGAATTTTAAGAGTTCATGACTAGAGTATTACGAAGGTTTTGAGAGTCTGCGTGGGTGTGAATTTGAGGAGGTCAGAGGTAGAGTGTTATGAAGGTTTTGGTGAGTCTGTGTGGGCGTGAATTTGAGAGTTCACATCTAGAGTATTAGGAAGTTTCTGTAAGTCTGTGTGAGTGCGAATTTGTGAAGTTCACTTACATCTGGAGTATACTAAGTTAAAGTTTTTTTTTTTTGTGTGTGTGTGTGTTTTGCAGGAGGGTTGAGGTGAAGCTCCAGCTATGTCGGAGACTCCAGTGGTGATCGTGCCGCGGAAAGGCGTGTACGTGGGCGATGGCGATGGCCGCCACCACTACTGGCACCGCCATCACCGCTCCTTCCACGCTTGCACCAGCCTGCTCCTGCGTCTCTTGACTGCCGGGGCTACTGCGGCGGCAGTCATCGTCATGCTGCGGGCCACCACTCGACGCGACACGCCGTATGGCTACATCAAAGGTCGATGGAGGGACTACCCCGCTTACAAGTAAGACATGGCTACGAAGGATCCCAGAGCTGTGGTTCATTTCATTTCCTAACTAGTTTTGCATTTCTGTCTATTCTAGCTTTTCAAAATCCTGTATACTTGAGCTTTAACCTCCCAAATGACCTGCTTTGATCAATTCCTGCAAGACGTCGTAGAGCTTTAGGAGTTGCGAGAGAATTAAACTGGTTGTGCTCATTTTGGTGATGGTGCTGCAGGTGGTTCGTCATTGCAAACTCCGTGGTGTTCGTATACTCCGTCCTGGCAGCTATTGTGGCCTGCGCCTCTTTAATCGCGCGCCGGGGTCCTCTCAGCTACTCCGGAACCGCATTCCTCACATTAGTCGTCGACTTTGTAAGTGAAACATTCTCCATTGCAGATATATCCTAGTTAGCATTAACATTCTCTATCTACTTTATTTTACCCCCTAAACACACAACATTCTACACTAGAGTCAGCAACCCCTTTTTCGCCTCCTATAAATTCAGGATCCCACCACGAGATTGCCAAGAATTACCTCTACAGTCACATTTCCTAACCTGGAATGCGAACATAATGACACTCAACCCTCTCTAACACCACTTTGGGAGACAATTTAGGACACAATTTCCAAATGTGAAGTGATAACAGGGTCGAATGTGGTCTAGAAAAGTGGGGTAGGTTAGAAATTTACGAATTGAGGTATTTGTATGTAAATGGTTCCCCATTTGTGCAGCTCGCGGCATCGGCGATCATGTCTGCGGCGTCAGCAGCGTTAGCGGTGGCGTTAATCGCGCGGAACGGGCAATACACGGGCGCCCAATGGCCCACGTTTTGCAACTACGTGACGCGCTTCTGCGATTACGCGCAAGGCGCCATCATCGCCAGCTTCATCGCCTTCGCCTTTCTGGGTCTGTCAACGTTCCTGGCGGCCTCAGCGATGCACTGGCTGGCACGGCTACATCGGTACTAACGAGAATTAGGGTGCATTGGAACCCATCATTCAAATAAGAGTTCAACTGTGCCAGAATGTATGTGGCGTTGTAATATATATATAAACATCGATCGATCGGTATATACAATTTGATGTAAGATAATCGATTATTAGCTTGCTGTTATTATATATGTCTACCGGAAGCTGTAAGTATAAAACCTCGCTGAGGAGATCGACGTGGGGCTGAGAGCAGTCTGTGTCGTTTCGAGAATAAATAGTTGGATCCTTTTGCCGTTTGCCTGTGATTTGACAATGGAAATTTATTGATTTTTAGTTTTCAATCGGTTGGTGGGTTTGGGAAATGGATGGTACCTGTCAGTCTGTTTGGGTGTGCTTGTGTGGCTTTGGAGCTTACTGGTTTCAAGCGCAGCCGTGGCTAGCTAGCCCATGCGTGTCTGGTGAAATGCTCTCAGATCTAATGTGAACATTCTCCCTTCGTGGAAATTGAAGAGAACTGGCTTTTCCTTTGAGGTCACTCACTGCAGATGTCACCAGAATACACGTGATTTATCGGTAAATCGTATTTGGGCCATTTTGGACCTTCGAAGGTGAAGAATCGGGGGGACAAAAAGCCACATTAACGGCCATTCTGAAATGGTTATGCACACTTCCACCTTTCTGGTCTCCACTTCATCCTCCACAAGTCTACCACTTCTGAGTTGCGTGACGAACCTGCAATAGTTCACCTCAAGAAGGAGATTCTTTGACTATGCACTTGAGGGACTCCGTTTGTCTACACTCACGTCAAACGGTCAGAAAGTCCTATTTTCAACTAAGTTTAGGGTTTGATGAAGTGGTCTCACACTGGGGCATACAAAGGTCGCGACACCAAAAGGCACACGACCTAGACCGTATCAAGTGCTGATGCGAGGCTGCTTTACTAGTGTTGATTGAGGTTGCTCTGAAAGAGAATCCCCTTTGTGTGAATGTATTCTCATGAGGTGTCGATGTCCTATCCTACAGTTGATACAATCGCAAGTTTTCTGCAGAATGTAGTGAAAATTTGAGGATATGCTGCCACGTTTGCAAATTGAAATCACTTCGTGTATTGGGAGAGCATGCAGGCAGCTTTTGCAACATCATCAAAGCATCTGAAATCTTCTGTTCCTTGCAATGAAAGTGTCTGGCATCGTGTATTGCGGTTGGAGTGTTATGAAAGGTGCTTCTCAGTCATTTCTTCCCGTTGGGCCATTTCTTCCCGTTGGGCTATTTCTGTCCTTTTTTTTCATACACATTAACTACTTAACACTTTTTACAGCATAGTAACGGATGCCTCTGATCATGCTGACGAACAGCTCAGAGTTTGTACTGAAATGGAAGCCAACTAGCAGAGCAGCCTGTCACACACAGTATTCCATTGGTAAACCTGCCTATGACAGGCAGAATGAGTGGTTTGTTCTGGCGTCATTAGCAGAAAAATTCAGATTTTTTTTCCGTACAAAGACAAATCTGAGAAATGAAGGAAAAAATTGAAATTTTATTTTTTGGACAAAGTATGAATTTGTTATGAATGCTTGAAGTGGGTTGTCTAATTGGTTCAAAAGAGTCTCAAGACTACCCGAAATTAGCAAAAGGTGTTTTCATATGATGGTCATCTCACCACTTAACCCTTGAATGTCGACACAAATGCCAAACGTCCGATGGATGACAAGGAATTTTTGAGTGTAGGACGGAAGTGCAACTATTCATCCTTGGAATTGGGTTTGGAAAGGAAAGATCTCCTATAGTACTTTGACTTCCAATAGCTGCTTATGATTCGCACGGTAATACAAAAGGATGATTTTGAGCATCACCCCTTCGACGTTCAAGGTTTAAAATAGTCACAACATTTTCTAACTTGGCTACAAGATTTTCCCACATAGGCATGACATGAAAGAATAAAATTATAACTTTTTATGATGAATTTACAATAGAAAAGTATAAGTGTCCTATGAGAGTCACTAATAACTGGATGATCATCTCCTCAGGCATGGATTATAACCACAAATCAACCTGATGTAGTTAGAAAAAGTCTGTCGTGGGCTGATATAAAACTCTAATGGGTAGTTCCCCAGGTGCCTGTTATGGGTGCTCTGCCTGTCATAGTTTGAGCAGTGTTGCTTTTCCTGCCGACTGCAGCTTTGCAGAAACCCTAAAACTTATCAACTCTAACAATCCCACGCTCCATTGATGTCCTTCTCAGCCTCTGTACGCTCACGCACCTTTTGTCAGTAGTCGTGACTCGTGACTCCAGTTTTCGAAGCTATTTCGACAGAGTATCCTTGCCTCTCGCACGTGTGTGGGTTGCCAGAAACCCTAATTTTGATGGCTAATTTGCATCTGACGTTGAGGGGTTTGATCTTTCCTTGAAGATGAGTATTTAGAAAGTCTTGTAATGACCTGAAGTTAGACGCTGAATGATGTGTATTCGGAGCTTTTTCGAAACCCTAAAATCTCAACAGTGACTGATGTTGTTGATTGTATTAGTGGCATATTTATTAGCCTTTCTACCTTTTTTTGAAGTTAATGTACTTTCAGCAGGTGCTTTCACGTCCTAATGTGGATGCGAGAATGTCCATTTGAGAATAATGCATTTAGAGGTGTCAGGGCACAAGAAAACCTAATTGACAGTGACTAACATGCCAAGCTGCACAAAGGATCCGTTGGCATTCGTCATGCACAATGAAGGAGAGACAGAGGATTCAACACAAAGATGAGTTTGATAAAAAAGAATTGCGAATCGAAGGATTTGAACGAGAGCCCTAGCATCAACAAACCTCCAGCCTCCACGAAATTTTTCGGAAATGTCGAACAGGTTGAAAAAGTGAGAGTTGTGAAAGACAAAGTAGAGGAAGATCCACCTCTTGATGATTTCAAGGTATGTAAGCTGTGATGCCCATGGGTAGAAATGATAGAAACGTTTGGCATCAAAGATAGAAATGCAAATGCCTGAAACATCATTTGATTGACTGATTGATTGAGCTCAAAAAAATTATTTTCAACAGGGGAAAGACGTGGCCACCACATTGGATCATACATCTGAAGCTGGTGTGAGTGGGTCCAACGCATCAACCATTGAATTGCCTGCTCATAAGCTCGTGAGTTTAATCCTTCCCTGTTTGTGCATTCTGCGTTCCTACACTTGTATAATTTTGAGAATATGGCCTTTTGTCTCACCGCTAAAGTGTAGAAATTTCTTAAATGCTTCATTGAGAGATTCAAAAAGCGGTCAATCTTGCAAAGCGAACAGTATGGAATAATACCCAACCATGATATTGGCTGAAGGCAGGAGGATCATAATGTTGGAGGACCAGAAGGCCATGCTGTTTTATATCACATTGATGAACCTCAACAGAGTACGATCCTAAGAGATTTGACACACAAATAGCAAACATTTATGAATAATGTAATCGAATAGGTTCAGCTAAGTAAGGACAGAGGGAGACGTTGAAATCCTCCAAAGTTTTCTCACTAGTCTAGTGATACTAACACATGTTTGTTTGCCACCTTGTAGGAGAATCAAGCAGTGGAGTTTTAGGTGGTTTGAATTGGTGTATATCAACAGTAGCAAAGTTCTTCTTTTCAGTGACAAGTATTCCGTATCAGTTTCTTGTGCAAATATCATCCATTCTGTCTAGATTGGTATCCCTGTACTCGGGGTTCCGTTCTGACCCGCATGAAACCCTTCAGAGGAGGATATCGCAGTTAGAAACTGAAGTTGATAAACTGAGGCCATTACAGGCTCAGAGATTGCCAAAGCACTCGGATCCTGAACTTGATCCTGATCAGAAGCTCAGCATTCTTGAGACCGAAGTGGCTAACACCAGAAAGGTGGGTTCCAATCTGGTTGAATTCAGGTCTAGTATGCCCTGCTGCACTGAAATAAAGCCCTTTCGTTTGGTACTAGAGTTGAAATAATTAATATGATTGAAGTTTGAAACGTTTTGCAGACCTTGAGGTCTGTACTGTCAAAACAGCAAGAGCTCTATGCTGTGTTAGAGCGCATGCAAGGATACAAATGCCTGGTATATATCACAAGCAATGTGACTCTGAAGTAGATAATTCAATAATGAAAATTCATTATATAGATAATCATGAGCTAAATTTTATTTTGAAAGTTCGGTTTCAAATTGTTACCTCATCAACATTCGTAAGCTACATGTAACGATCAACCGTATGTGCACTTACATCAACATGCTAAACGTGATATGTGGTCTGTCTTACAGCATGCGCAGGAAAAGTGTTGGTGAAACATGCAGGACATCTGTAAGTCAGATGTAGAAAAGTTTCGTTTATTCACTCATGAAAGGTAGAAAGAGGTTAGGCATCAGCGACAAGCAGGTAATGTAATGTAGCAACTCATGTTTTTCATTAAAAACCTCTTCAAACTCTTCACTCTTTGAACAACCTCATGGAGAGAAGTAGCACACATATTTCAAACTGGGATTGAAAAATAGCTGTCTTCTATGACTTGTGGCATGTTTCAGTAGGCAGCTCTGAGAGGACAACATTCAGCACTGTTAGAGTTGTGATTGCTCACTGGAGGCGAATGGTGTGGCCAACAGAGTGATCATACCATGACAACTACAGACAAGAGATGAAAGAAGCATTGAGATTCACATGCCAGACCCAGAATCCAAGTAAGCAGAATTTCTTGATTTAATTAGTTCAAGTTTCAGAGGATCAATTTCATTTGTACCTGTGCTTGAAGTTGTAGTTTGCAAGACGTCATTACATGCTTCATGTGGATCTCAATGCTTCATTCATTTTAAACTGTGCAGAGTTAAACTCTGATGATGTGCAAGGTAACTCAATTTTGGAGCTATTTTGAACACATTGAGCTGCACAACCGTAAAGTATGGACATTTTCCAAAAGCCAGCTTCAAATTTGAGTTATCTTGCAACATTCAAAGATCAGGTGATTCAATTGATGATAAAGATTAAAGCAAATCTTGAATAGAAACTAGGAAGAGGGGAGTGATTATAACCAATAACCCAAACTATTCTTCTCAAATGGCAGTCTGCCACTTGTAGATTATACGACCTTGTTCAGAGGATGGATTAGAGGTTGGGCTTCCAATAATTTTAAGGCAATAGTAACTGACAGATGATTATTGAGATATTTAACTCTGAGAGGACGAGGCATATGATCAAGGTAGTCAGACAAAGATTATAACATTCTTAGTTGAATAGGTGCACTCTTCATTTCTACAATTTCTCTAAAAGTGTTCATTAGCCACTTTTTGGGTGTGCAGTCGTTTTGGGGTTAAAATGTATCCAAACATGTGACAATTTATTTTACTTGATAAATCCAAGTAATTGGCAAAAAGTGGATCAAAACTATTGTACATATTTGAGTTGGTTAGGCACTAGTGTGTACAAGTGCTCAGTAGTTCAGTCATGGCTAGCTTTAGGAAAACTTCCATTGTCTTAAAACTATGGAGCTGTGCTTGTTTCATTTGCCATAGTTCCTTCATGAGTCCTATTGAAGGTACAATGTTGTCAAAAATAGAAACAACAAATATCACTCTCCATCTCTTAGTAAGGAAGAATGATTGTGTCATAATGTCCAAGTGAGTTAGTTGGTTGATACAAACTTGAGTCTTTTAGTTGAAGATTTAAAATTAATCATAGGATTGACAAGCTACTATTCACATCAAATGTCGGCTCCATTTTGAAGATGTTAAAGTGAATTTGTTTGGGAACAACAACTTACAAAAATTATACAAAACTACTAGTTGAAAAGAGGTCTTGAAGCACCAAGTTGCAACACTAGAGTTGGGTGCCAAAGGTCCATATGGCTTGATGTTCATATGCCCCTTTGAGAACAATGCTTTGATACAATATTTTGGTATTCTAAACCACCTTTTCTAATAGTGAACCTAGACTTTAATGTCATTGTTTCTTGGCTTTCTTCCTAAGCCTATAGAATTTGCATGATAATATGAAATTCTACCCCTTTATGATAATATAACGTTATTACTTAATATCTTATCTCTAGGACTATACTTAAAAACACACTTAAAAAAACCCTTTCTCTTTACAAAGATGTACTTTGATTTATCCTACTCGTGTGTGTGACCTTAATTATTCCATAAGATAGTGTTTATTTGATTAAGTAGAGGTTGAGTCTAAGATTTATTTTTTTATTGTATTACTAATTGAGTTCTTTTTGCTTTACTTTCAGTGGTATGGTGGATGGAATAATAGTGAAGCAAAACAACTATTTAACTTCAATCACATTTATTAAAATAGATCACCAACATATTGAGTTGTGATCTCCCTAATTCAAATTTTGGTCTAATGAACCCACCACAAAGAGGTTAAAGCTCACAAATGTTTTCCAATTCATATGCGTTCTATTGATACAAGAGTTCATTTGAAGGCGTTTGAAATGTTTTTCGCAGAACTTGACAGCAGTACTGTCAAAACAGCATTGAAGAGCATAGATTTCAAGAAAGACTCAGACGTCTTGACTAGATCACAAGTGATCTGGCTCGAAACCAGGTAATTCCACAACGAACTGTACTGTACAAGTAAGCTTGAGAAACCCAAATCATTTCTTCACAACCAACTCTCATGAATTGAACATGGACGAAGCAGCACATGGCATTTCAAACTGGGATTGACGAAAAAAACTAGTGCAGGAAGCTTGCATTCAATAAACAAGCAATGAATGAATGCATGAATTCCGCTATTCCAATTCCAGAGCTCCACTCAAAATCAAACTATGATAGTTATGGTGCTTTTAGACAGCACCAGAAGAACTAATCTTTTTCCATTATTGTACGGGAAGTCTCCCAATGCTTTCAAACATCTGTTTCAGGGAATGATGTGTAACCAACATTCTCTCTCAGGTGAGCAAGGAAAAGAGATCAGTTATTCAAGCTTCTCGATCACCGACCAAACAAGAACTTTGTCCCTCACACGTACAGTCTACAGGCTCCCTCCCATCGGAGCCGCGTGCACTGCCGATTTTCTTAATTTAGGGCTCCGCCAGGGGCTCACCTGCCAGGGCGAAATCACCCGGGACAGGGATCACTCTCACGGAGGCAGGAGCATTGCCAACAACTGCTTCCGGAAATAAGATGATGACATCAAGATTGGTCACATCTAATGACATGATGCTGTCCCCTGCGAGATTTGTGATGTCAATCTTCTGCTCCGCTTCGGTGATGTCAATGGACACCATGCCGGACTCCACTTGCACACGTTCACCGTCCACCAAGACACCCAGGGGAATCCTTGCCGGGTTGTAGACCGTCACGGCCCCCTCGGTTGCGACGAGGAGGAGGGCCGCCATGAAAACTCCCAGAAACATGATCTTCTTCCCCGAGATCGCCATGTTGGTGATTGATTAGTACACTCACTTGCACTTGGACTTGATTTCTAGCACTGAGAAGATATCAATCAACGTTGGGTGCTGATGTTCTTCGAGCTGTCCAGGTGGGTGCCTTAAATAGCTGGCTTCTGAAAAGACAACAACACTTTTAGTGTTGGTGTTGCGCTCTGGAAACGGCCGGCCAACGAACATGGTGATGCCCATGGAATCGGCACACAGCAGGAGATGGCTTAACCACGACTCCAGGTGAGCAGAATTTACGGTTAGTCATTTCAAGTCTCTGAAAGCTCCCAAAGCTCCCAGCAGGAGTTGAAGACTAAATTTCAAGGGTTAAAGATGTGCTCTCGTTTTTATAAGATTTCGGTACATTCATGACGATGGACTGCAATGCTTCATTCAAATAACTCAAATTTGCAGCTCAAGTGGTGACAGAAAATAGAAAATGTAGAGCCATCATGTAAGGAAGTAACTCTTACTTTTCCCTTAACCAAGTTCCAAATTTTCAGTTACTTTGGATAAATCTCAACAAGGATGCAGCACTCGTGGGTGAGGAAAGTAGGCTTTCGAAAATACGAGATTCTAGGAATCACTATGAATTTCGGGATTTGAGCTTTGGAATGGTGAAAATGGAGGATCAAAAAAGCCCCTCAATTCCCTCATGCAGAAGGAACTCTTTCAAGACTCGTCAAGAATGTTTTGTACGTGAGCAGCGTAGGCACAAGCTGGAAATTGGAACTCGGATCTCCACGAATACAGCACTGCACTAACTTCGTCATGTTTGAGCTCACAACAACAACTACAGAGTCGTGTGGGTTTCATTTGCCACAGTTCCCTCATGTGTCCTACTTAGAGTGCAGTGTTGTCAAGTGTGGAAACAGCAAATATCACACATCAGGGACCCGAGGAGGAAATGACGATTTCATGATGCTCAAGCGTATCTGTTGCTCCTTCAGTTGATAGAAACCTGAACCGACAATTTCGTTTAATTGGTCTGTAGGAGGATTTATCTTTGGATGTTTCTGGATAACTAAGGTGAGGGCAAAACCGCCACTTTTTGCTACTGTGCCTACTTACACTTATTACGGAGTATTATTATACTGGTCAATGTTTCATATTTTCTTGTTGGCAAGTGGAAGGAGGTTCCAACGCATCAAAGAATGTGACATTTGGATACCTTATGTAAAAGTTACGAGGGATCAAAGTTTTTTAGGTACTAGATGTTCTAATTTCGTTTCTTCAACATACTTAGGTATTGATTTTGGAGATGTACATAGAGTGATGATGGAGGTTTTAGGCAAGGTGTGATTTTGTGTGTGCCCACCTTATCCATTTTATTGTAATCTTGAAGTGTAGGCAAGTATGAACAATCTTCCATTTTTTTGACAATTATCCAAAAGGACATTTTATTCTAATTTTTTTAGTGTAATTTGACCATCCCTTCTGAAATGGTATTTTATAATATCATACACACTTGCCACACTATCATTGCTTCCTATGCACCTTTCTCATATACAAACTATTTAAACTATAATATGATTGTCTTCCAAGCAATCAAATTAACCCTAAAGGTTTATGACTAAATTTTACCAAGACCACTCCAAAACTTTCTAGTGGAAAGAGACATAATGACAAAAATCTATTTCTTTTGCATATTAAACCAAAGGATCTTGCATAGGAACTTATATGAAAATGTGTGGAAATTTTTTCATAAACTTTAACTAAGTAGATTGAAATATATTAGTGTTCAAAGTGAAAAGAAAGTTTTTTTTCAACCTTGTCCTACAAGATTTTTAGACTTGGAATGCTCTTAACCTAAATATTTTGGACTTCTAGGCCAAGAGCTCGGCCAAGAGGTTTAAATCTTCATGGCAAAGAATTGAGTTGATAATCTAATAATAAAAATTCAATTAAAAACAAATTGATTTTCATTCACCAAGATAAAAGGAAAATTTTAACCATATATATTTCACAAATGGGACCAAAACATGTCAATCTTAACAATGAGATTGTTGTAGCAAGTAAGATATCCCCTATGAATGTTTTTATTTTGAAAAAAGTGTGAAAATTGTGTTTAGAAACAAATCATGTAAGTGATTTATTGAATAACTAACATGCTTTCATTACCCACAAAACAAGACTCTTAATAACTTTTACAACACTAATTCAAATCAAATGAATAAAAGCTTTACATTTAAATAAACAATTTTAAAAATGATATTTTTTTATTTCTTTTGGGGTGTCCAAAGTCAAGCATGGAGTTGAGCATGATTTTTTCTCCCATGTATTGATTGAAATAAAAATTATATTCCTAAAAATCATCCCATTACAAGTAAAAGATTCATCCCATTACAAATAAAAGACCCATCACACACACACCTAAAGAATGACCGATCCAAGTCTTGCATGAACCCATGACACAATTCTTTCAAAAAATGAGATTTGGGCAACATTACATTGAGTTAATGGACACAATCAATGTCTTGAATGACACTACTGGAATGATTAATGACTTCTACAAAAACTTCCACCTCTTGAGTAAAAATTCATATAATGAAGTGAATTTTTTATGCTTTCATATTGTCACCATGTTAAGAAATATTATGATTGCTTTAGATGACTAAGAGCATCCCCACCAATCTGTTCTGTATCCCTAAAAATTTAGGGAGAGGACCTTAGATGGAGATGGGGATACAAAAGCTTGCGTGCACCGGTCTCCAAACAAGATCTCTACCCCAAATTTATAGAGAACTCAGTAAAAGTTGGGCCCAATTCCCTATATTGGAGCTCATATAGAGAACTCGTGAGGTCTCATCCCTATAAAGTCAAGGTTGACTAGTTTGAGGTCCCAAGTTTGGGGATAGAGAACACGTTGGTGGGGATGCTCTAAGATGACCAGTATGGATATACTTTTTGTTGATTTGGGGTAGTCTAGAGACTCTTTGGGGCCAATTAGACACTAAATTCAAAAATTCATAAGAAATTCATACTTTGTCAAAAAAATACAATTTTAATTGCTCTCCCCATTTCTCACATTTGTCTTTATGTAGAATTAAAATAGAAAAAAAATCTCCAACACCAACAGGGCAAACCTCTGATGGGTTCCTTACATCATGCCGCCTTGAAATCCATGAGAACCTTTGCACCACAGCCCTGCTCCCCTCGTCACTACCATGACGCTTGTCTGCAGCGCTTTACTGACGCTTGATTGTAGCGCTTGCAATCCCTCCCATCCCTGCAACACGCTCTCATTCAAACGAACGGCAAATTCTCATGGAACGCATCCCATTCCTTCACAAACTGATTTTGAATTACACACAAGTCCGATCCTGGAATTCAAAAGTGATGAATTCCAAACAAGCTAAGATGGATCGAGGTGCACCAGGGGAGCTCTAAGCAATATGAAACGGTGCGAGTTGCCAATGTCGACAAGCAGACATGGCTTCTTTCGAACAGGAAAAGTGATATATGGTGAGCTCCAGTCGATCAAACATGAAAAAACGGAAGACATCGAACGCAAGATCATGAACATGGCAGAGTCAGCAATTCTTCTCACGATGACTCTGTCACCAGATTGCGAGAGAAGACATTCAACCGGTCGAAATGAATTGGCATTGATTTTTTAAATTATTGACGAATGACGAGTAGCCAAAGAGATCGAGCATTGAAAGTGCACATGGCGCTCGACATGGGATCCGATTTGGTGGAGCGTTTGTAATTGGAGATGCGCCGCACTTCTCCTCAGGTGGGAATTCTCTCAACACGACAGGCATGAGCATTGATTAAGTAATTGTATGCAAAATCATACAGTGTAGACAGGAAAACGAGCGAGGTGGAGATTGAATTTCATAGGGACGTTACGTGCTATTTCCGGTGGAGATCGAATGTACCTGCATCACCAGCCTATGGATCTGGAAATGCTCACATTCTGCGGGGAGAAAGTTTCTCACGGGGAGAAGTATTCGTCACTTCCTTGTAATTCCGATTTGAAACATCGGTGCAAGTGGACGCAAGCGCTGATAATTTTGAATTTTGAATCCTTGGTAAATCCTTGGTAAATCCTTGATAAATCCTTGGTTTGGTAGGGTTTGCAATTCAGCGGCCGAAGAGGATGCGACACCGCAGTCGCTCCAAGGGGGAAGAAGAAGGGCGACGTCGGCAGCGTTTGGGAAGTGGTGTCAACCCTCGCAAGTGCGCTCACGGAAGCGCGCGACCAGTTGGTAACACTAATCAACAATTCCGACGCCGCCGCGACGCGAATTAGCGGGGGTGGCGCCGCTTCTTGTAGCCGTCACACCGGCTCCCGTAACTCGCCGGGCTCAGGAGGAGCGTGGGTGCATAACGTGCACCGCGGGCACGCAATCGGTCACGTCGCGTTCGGGTGCAGTTCCGAGTATCGCATGCACCCTTCGCCAGTGCGCGTAGTGAAGGCGCCGCCACCAATCTTCCATGTGGAGGTCAGTCCGCCACCAGAACCGAAGCGAACGCCGCGACGATGCTCGCACCCGCTGCACAGAATGCATGTGTTGTCGCTCCGGGGAGGCTCGCCATGCCCATTGCGCCCGTCGCGTCCGCAGTCAACCGTCCCGCGAAAGAATGTTTCGCCGGATCCAAGGAGGCATTGCATCGGGACGCAGTATGCCGCGCTTCTGAGAGAAGAATCGTACCGGCTGCGAGAGTCCCGCAAGGCTGGTCGGAGGTTTCCTTGAGGCCCTTGCTGAAATTCATGTAATCACCCTTTTGTGCTGAGGTCTTTCACAATTCGCTTTGGTGTCTAGGCTTTGCTAGATGGTCGTTGTCCCTCTTTCTTCTCCGATCCTTGAGCGGTGCAACGGAGAAGTCTGCAATTCCAATGTGGCACCAGATTTGCAATTGCTGCAGAAAATTGCGCAATTGTCATCATAGTTGCAGAAAGCAAGTAACCACGCATTTTTTATATAAGCCCTGAGATATCTCAATGTGTACGGGATTCAAAATCAGAGTTTTAGTCTGCGTGGTCTTGGATTTTAGCGAACTACAACTACAAGGCTGCAACGTTGGTGAGGGGTTTGGTTTTCCCTCATCCTTCACTCTAACTTTGCGACAGTAGTGTCGATCATTCTTAGCATACGGATTCCTCTTTGAATGCAACAGATGTTGACAAGCTTCAATGTTCATGTTACGATGTGATCTTTTCCATTGAACCAACCTTCTAAGACTGAGTTCAATGACATAATGTCATTTATACAGAATCTATTTTCTGCTTACCAGTTATAGCGATAGCGATAGCGATAATTACTTTAGTTACTGTGCTGGATGAACTCGTTGGAGAAACCTTGCATCGGTACTTTGGTAGCATATTTGTAACTTGGATTCGAAATACTCTTATTAACCCAAAATAGGTTCTACGTAATGGACCTGCTTGGTGACACTTCTATTAATTGAGCCCCATTGGAATTATAAATTTTGTTCTAGTTTGTCCAGATATATTTTGAGGGATATGTGGGCCTACTTCGAGTATCCTGTTGCAAGTAGACGGACCTGCGGATGGCCAACTGAAGAAGGAAGACTGTAATTTGACAATGAAGCCTTGGGCTTTTAGAATATGCAACCCGGGATGCAACCCCCTCTTCTTTTTATTATTAAGCGTTGTCTCCTGACTGTATGACTGCGCTTTGCCAGCATCTGCAGTGCCAACTTTGAGGGCTGCATGCGGTGGACAACTGGAGTTGCTCTATCCCAGCTCTACCAAAACCGAGACCAAAACCCAATTCAAGGCAGCTGCTTTGCACTTCCGGAGATAACTTGAGGGGAGAGTTCGTGATTCAGAACATCCATCTGCCTTGCAGCGCCAGCGTCACCATCGTCACAACATCACCCCTGGAGCCTGCACTTGGACAACTGCACTATTTCGACGACTCGATCACGGTATTGCGCTTCTTCCTCATCTTGCAATCCTTTTCAGCTTGAATGAACTTTTTTCTGAACTCAAAACCACCTCATCTTCTGCAACGTTTTTTGTCTGCACGCTCTGAGCATGAGCAGTGGGAGGAGGAAGGTGGAGATGGAGAAGGCACGAATACGTGTGAAGGGTGAGATTGAGCGGTCCAAGGCACATTAATTGGAGCCTGCTGACGGAGCACTCGGATTCCGACGAAGTGGCAAAGGGGAGCAACGTGAAAGTTTTCAAGTCTCAGTAGACGCACCACACTTGCGGCTTCTTCTTGGAAGTCGGTGGTTGCTGAAGGTATTTTGGAAGGGGAGATTTGTCGAAGACCCATCTGCTTGACGTCTTGCCGAAATGTATATATAACAAATGTTACTACATACATAAGCATATCTTTCGGAAATCATGCATTGAATCTTAATAGTCATTAAGGAGATATTGAGTTTGCTAGCCCAAAAATATCAGGTCAATGTAAATCGCGTTAAGGCACAGTCAATCACTGTTAGCCCACAGTGGCTATGGAATAGAAAGGGTGATCCCTGAACGTTCCAATCCTGCTCCGTTAATTTGCAAGTGTGTTGGGCATAACACTAAGTTGATATATCAGACTTTCTATTCAACTTGCATGCAAATTCTTGACAAAAACCTCGGGTATCCTGGCCATTCAATAGCCGTACTAGGAGGAAATTCTCACAAAATTTCTTCAATGTCCTGCTAATCTCCACAATTCAGGCCCATTTCTGAACAGTACGCATCAATTATTCTACGTATTTTATGCCTAGTTTTGAGTTAAGTTGGTGTCAATTCCTTGTTTCCATGAGCACCAGTTTTGTAGAATATCATCAATGTAATCATCAGGAGTCAGTTGAACGACCACGCACCTGATGTGTAAGTTAAGTTTTTGTGTGATTGAGGTCACGAGTTGATGCCACAATCCTACGGGCACCTTTGGACCATGAGATGAGCTCTCCCAAGAATTTTTTTCTTAATTTGGCTTGCAATCTTGAGTGGAGTTATGAAACTTTTTATGCTCATAACGATGTAGATTATGGACAACAAATCACCTTACTGTTTTTCCAAATGTATGTGCATTCATCCAAATGTGGTGATACCACTTTACTTGGCAAAAAATTAAATGGATTTTGGCAATTGTATCCAATCAAAATGAAGAATATTTCGGTAAATATTTCAATATATTTTTCTAATTAATTTTGAGATCCTTTAAATCCAACAAACAATTTGAAACATTGTTGACTTAGGCCTACGTTGTGTAAAGAGAAACTTATCCCTTGGAGGTCAATAGATTTAACCCCTAGAGGACCGAGGCACATACTAGGCAAAAATTGTGAAAAACTGCACTCTTTAGGGCAATGAGAAAAAAATGAAAAAAGAAGTTTAAAAAAAAAATTCTACTATACAAATTTCTAAAGACTATTGTGGAAATGTGTGGAAAAAAATTCAACAAAGATTGAAAGATTATAATGTTTAAAGTTAGAAGAAAAAGCTGTTGTTTTGCCCATGTCCAACAGGGCCAACACACTTTAAGTCCTCCTAGAATGAGATTCTTACACTAGCTACACATAAGGTTTTTTTACATTTTCATCTTATATCATGTAAGTTACATAATTGCCAAATTTCAAAAGTAGAGGAGGAGTTTTGCACATGCTGCCTGAGCTACTAGAAAAATTGAGGGCAACATAACTTTTGATCCAAAAAATAATAATATTCAATCCCACTAAAGGGGTACATGATTGTTCACACCTTGTGTCAAAATTTGAAGAACATCCATTAACAAATGACTTCATACGCACCTATCCAAGATCACCGACATACGTTCATAGGTCATTAAGTCCTTTAGGGGTTAATTGTATAGTGGAAGCAAACCTTGGTATATTTGCCAATGGAGATTAATGAATAACCAAGAAAAAAAATGGAGATCAAAAATCCTTTTGATCCAAAGAAGAGAGATTTTGAGCATATTTGATATCTCATCCCTAGATTTGCATCCACTTGTGATAATTCAAAAGCATGTGGGATGTGGTTTGAGGGATTGTAATTCAAGCCCGTGATCTTGAGTTTTAAGCATAATTCAAGATGAATTGGTGAATCAAAATGCATTTAAAGATTTTGATTGGTTGAAATTGAAAAGTCCTTGAAAAATGGGTTTAGACTATGAAATGAGAGGTTGCATGTCTCCAAAAAGTTATAGGAATGTGGAACACATTTTTTGCTATGTAATAACAAAAGTTCTAAAATTTTGACCCCCTACGATTTTGGGGTCGTTGCTCAAAAGTGCTAGAAGTGAAGAATTTGTCAATTTCAAAAATACTTTTTGCCATTTCATGCACTCTTGGCGGTTCACACCAATTCAAAGGTCAAAACTTTCTGATTTGGAGAAAGTTGGAGAAAGTTGGAGAAAGTTTTGACTCAATTGACAACATGTATGCAACAAATCAGAAATAGAATTCCCTCCAGAGCACCTGTTTAGCTAGACGATGGCAGTTTTGACCCTGTCATCTGTGAATAACAATTGGAGATCCGTAGCCCAGAGCGAGCTTACGACACAAATATATCAGAGAATCGATCACGAAATGAAACAGCCCTGGAGAACCCCGCCTTAAGACTAAGTTGTAGACAGTGACGAGTGACGAGTTCAATTCGAAGCAGCTTGTCAAACGTGATCGGAAGAGATCCAACGACAGGTGAGGTATTATATCATGCAGGTACATAATTATATATTATTTACCAACCAAGAGTGTTAGTAGCAATCTAACCTGATAAAATGGCACCTGAATAACTCATAATCGCCAGATCGCTAATTATTTAATAACCCTTCTGTGACCCCAAATCAAAAGCCAGCTTGTTCCTTACTACACCCCGTCAGATTGCAAATGATGAAATTTCTAAGTAAGAACTAATTAATGAAGCAAACTGCACAGCATGTGTTCGAATTTATCAGGGGCAAAGCATACCATGTGCCTCAAAATCGAGAATATATGACAAGATTGGGATCCACGTGCAAAAAGATCGATGATCGCATATAGTGCCGATTGATGTTCTTCATCTGAAATAGTGCAAATTCAAGAATCAAAGCTAAGTGCTCAACAATGGACAGTTTGAAAATGATTGGTGAGTCCTTTAGTCATGATTCCAATAAAATTCAAATTCCATATCCGAAGATGATTCTCTTCGCAGATGCTCAAGCTGCGGAATCACGTGCATCGTCCTCGCATTCACTAGGATATACGTAAACTATACCAATGAAACACTAAACGTCACCGTGCTCTCTGGACTCTCAAACACTATCACATTAACATTGTACACTCACCGGTATAAAGAAAATTGCATTCCGAAAGTCAACTAGCTACTCATCATCCGATGCATGCTCGATTGCATTTCTAAGTATGAACGAAACAGATCCACAGCACTGCATGCGTTCGAATTTGGGTAAAGCATCAGCACGAGTATCAAACGGAATCAAGAATGATAACATTATGCTCCACCGGCGCGCGTTCCACATGCAGATGATTTGCCGCGAAGGCCTCATCAGTGTATCCGATGGCTACGCCACAAATGATAGCCAACTCCGGCGCAATGACAAGTTCTTTCCTAATAACATCAGGATACGCCGCCAAGGAAACCTCACAGCAGCTGCCAATTCCACGAGCAGTAAGCGCTAGCAGCAACGTCTGCACATACATTCCCACGCTCATTGAATCCTCTCTTCCTAAATCCTGATGAATACACACAATGGCCGCGAGAGGCGCCCCGTAAAACTCCTAATTCCGAAGCACAGCTGCCGCCCGCGCCGCCTTATTCTCCCGCCGGATCCCCATGGCGCCATACAACGCGGCCCCAAGCTCCTGCCGGTAATGCTTGAACTCCTCCGGCAGTACTGTATCCGGGGCCGGCACGTGCTTGGCCTCGGCCAGAAGCGCTTCCCTGAGCCTGTCACTACGGGCTCCATCCGCGATAACAATGTGCCACGGCTGGATATTGGAATTCGAAGGCGCGCGCCGCGCAAGAGAGAGCGCTTCCATGAGCAATTAATTTGCGCGGCACAGGCGTCGACAGGAACTGCCGCGTGGAGTGGCGAGCTCGGATAGTTCCCTCCAAGTCGTAATGCTCGGACGCCATCACCATTGCTAACTACAACTCGATCCAATTGTAATCAGAAACCCAACTGATCGAACCTAGCTAGCTCGAATATATACATGCAGAGCTTGTTCGCATCCAATTGAGTACAACTTTGTGCAACCGTGGAGACTTTATATATGCTGCACTACTGTGCAGCTTGAGAATTCGAAGCAGCTTCTCAGTATGGAATTTATTTTCTTTTTATGACTGGATGCTCCTCTGGAATTTCTGAAAAATAATCAAACTTCAGTTTCTGTGTGAGTTTCGATTCTGCGCGAGTTTCTGTTGTTTCTAGTGGCAGTTATGACATTGGAAGCTGCGGACGTAAGTGTGGGGACTGTGAGGATTTGCGGTAGAGGCAATGATCATGGTCCTCGCCATCGCCACCGCTATCCTTGCAAACAAAGCTGATTGCTATCAAACAGACAGCACTGTGTAGCCGCCATGGACACAATATTAGCTGACGACTGATGTTGCTTTTGTTTTGAGTGGGGTATTCTTATCTGGTTTATGTTTCAGTGCAGCTAGTTCGTAGAGAATCAAATGTTTTCTTTGGAGGGGCTGTCTGAAGTTGGAAGCTGCAATGTAAGTTCGGTCAGCCTTCAGAGATTGGACCTCATTTGATGACGTGAATTGGCCTTTGGAGATTTGGAATATATTGATGGGTGGGTACAGTGGGTACGCCTCTCAAACCGCCACTTTTGACTTACCGTACCTGCCGTACCTGGTCAAATTTTCATATTTTCTCGTTGGCAAGTGAAAAGAGGTTCCAATGCACCAAATAACTCAACATTTGGATACCATATGCCAAAGTTAGAGCTTCTTTGATATAGATGTTCTAAAATCATTTCTTCAACATATGTACATATTGATTTTGGAAATGTACACCAACTAATGATGGCGGTTTTGGGTCAACGGTGCATTGGTTTTTTTTACTTTAATGCATTCCATATATAACCTAGAGTTTTTCATTTTTAGCAAAAAAAAATTCATATATTGGGTAGTGTAGGAAATGATGTAGTTCTTTACATCTATGTGAATGAATTAAACATGCAAAATGTGGATGAAACTTATATTATTCATCCCAAAGAATGTACATCTGTCCAAAAATGGATGATTTTATCCTAAGATTATTAAGAAATTTAGTGAATTCATACACTAATAATGGAAGAATATATCACCTAATGTTCTTTGGAAAAAAATTGTTTTGTTTTGTTTTTCATAATAAAATATCACTCAAAAAATCCATTGGTCCATAGGCACCTCGTGCATTAGAAGATGGGATATCCCTACTTACATTGATAGAATACATTCACACTAAGGCACTATAGTCACCAAATACTCCCATTAGGTTGCTTTCCACTATATTATTTACTAACTTTCAATCTCAACCTTCTATAGTGGTGGAGATTGGAGAAATTTTGTCTATTTTAAAGATAATGATAAGTCCCTCTACTAATGGAAAGAAGGATTGATATGGATTAGGGAAATGACTACTAGTAGAACTTTTGGCAACAAAACTAAAATATGAGCCTATGAGCTCAAGCTTGTGAGCGTTGAGTAGAAACTATATAAGTGGTAGTTTAGGAATTTGAGAAAGCATAAAAGAAGTCAATTAAATTTCTAAAACTAGATATCATTCCAAAATAAAAAAATTACTATTTTTAGTAATTTTAGTACCTAATATCATGGGCCTATTATTGTGGTTTATCAGAATATGTATTGGTATTCTAACTTTTAAAATTGCCTAGAATATTAGAAGTGCAAATTATGAAGACCAAGAACTCCATTGGTGTAAAAGATAAATGACAATGAAAATACAATTTTATAGAATATTCAATCAAATCACAATGTTTGTCCCTAAGAATGACTAACACTTTTGAAGCAACACATGTAAGTTCAAACTCAAAGCTTCAATCTCAATTTGAAAGCATTTATAGATTCTTAGTATTCTAAAAATTCTCGTTTGGAACCTTGACAATATCAACACTAATAAGCAAGCACTTCACTTTTTTTGAACTAATGTATGAACTTGTTTTCTATTGGGTTCATCTTGCAGAAATAATGAAATAACTAATAACTAGCCAATCCATCTAGCATGAGAGAAAGAAGCAAGAAATCAACAAATGAATGCAATCTACGTTGAACCTTTTGTGAAATTGTGAGATTTTTATTTGATACCCCCCTCTACTAGTAGAAAACGTTATTGAGAAAAACAATATTTGGATGCCATTTGTATTTTCAATGACATCAAAACATCAAATTCAAACTTTGTGTTCCCACTTTACCTGGCCATCCAATTCTTTCAAACTTGATATATCCTATAGTTACCAAATTTAGAAATGTTGTATGTCCAAAAGACTAGAGGAAATGACAATCAAATGTTTGCCAAACTAATGGATATTGCAATAGTAGTTGTTTTCACATTGCTGAGTTTAATGAGATCAAATGGTTTCATTTTGAACTAAGATTAGAGTTTTTAGTTTACAGTTCAATTTGCAATCTACTAAAGTACTATAGTTAAAATCACACAAATAAACAATTCAGCATGTTTCTTATTATTATATTGGAAAACTTTATGTGGTGCTTTGTTGGTAGTCAAAAGAGGATCTTAGATTGTCTTAGAATGCATTTTTTGGACACCATAAGAATAAATTACTAATTTTTAAAGTGTTGAAGATAGGCAATATTTCTAAATTTGACCATAGATTCTCATGAATAGTGGGAGTACATTTTAGGCAAGAATCTAGAGTAGTCAATTTTAGAAAGCTATCAAAATTAGGTGTAGTTACCTTACTTTGTTGTGAAATCAATTGTTGAGACATTTCAAACCACGGAGAAAACAAACACGAACAATCTTTGTCTACCACATGGCTTACAATCATAGACCAACCTTCTTGCCATCACTAGTGGAATGATGGTTTGTGTACAATATATTGAAGCTTAAGACTACGAGATTTGTAGCAATAAACTTACAGTTAAATCAAAGAATCCAAGGTTTTATAGTAGATGACTTACAAATTAAAGAATATTATTTAGTGTGTTGTCATTTTGATTGTCTCACCATTACAATTTGATGCCACAATTAGATACCCTAGAACCAAAATTTATGGTGAGCCACTATGATAACATTTATAAACGCTTAACTTGTAAAAGCCCAAGGGATTTAGACAAACACAATTGTGTTAGAAACTATAAATTCTAAATTTTTTTGAAGTTTGCATCAAAGAAGATAATGTAAAGCATGAAAGTAGAATGTACTTGTACAGTCAAAATTATAAAACTATTTTATATTCTCTTCAAATGAATTTTAATGACACAACTTCAAAAATTCACCCAAAACATAACTTCTATCTTTAGCATTTGAATTTTTTGATTGGTCAAAATTATGGATTCTATTGATTTGTGAAAAAATGCATAAGATCTAGTAATGAAAACACCAACACTTTCTCCAAATCGTAAATTTTTCAACACTAGGGCAATTCTAAAATCTTTGTGTTGTTTCTCTTATAATTTTTGTTTGACCATAGTAATTGTAGTTTTGATAAAAAAATATTCTCTTACCCTATAATGTTGTCCAAAGTCAGACAAGGACCTAAAAATGGTCACTTGAGCACTCATGGGTTTAGGAACAAGCATTCAAATTTTGAACAATGGATGAATGCAAATTGATATCTCAAACTCACAAAAATGAATCTTTTCATCCATTGTTTTTTTCCAAAGATTCTTGTCTTAGCTCTTTAACATTTGTACAATATAGGTTTTGAAGACTTTGCTTTGCAATTATTCTATAATTCAAAAGGTACTCATATGTCTAGCTTCAAATAGTAACTTCTTCAATTCAAAAAGTGACCTTTCAAAAACAACTTAAATGAAAAAGTAAAATAAAAATCTTCAAAAATCACTATGATTGATTAGAATTTAACATTTAGAACTTGCAAGAGAAATTTCTATCAAAATCAAAAATATTCAAACTACAATGGATTTTAGAAGGAATATTCAATTTTTTGCTACAAATTTTAATAAAAAGGTGGTTTATAAACTAATTCATCAAATCATATAGATATAATCTATGGATAATATAAACTCAAATTTTGACAATATTTAAAATTTTAAAAATATGGAATATGGACATTAGTTGGGTTTCAACTTTTGTTAACCGCTAAATGTCCAAACAATGTTTTTTGGCAACATAGTGATTTTGCGTAGCTCACTACAGACGAAATTTTTATTTTTTTTCTTTGAAAATTTCATACAATGTGTGCCCAAGGAGTAGCTTCAAGTACCAACAATTTTCATAACTTTTGTCTACATAATTCAAAAGTTGTTGCATGAAATATAATTTCCAGTGTTTGGCAGGCAGCCCAGGTAAAAAAAAAACTTCTTTGAAAATCACTTTTTGAAAAAATAAAAATTGAAATTGATTCTCTAGATTCTTATATATGTGATAAGCTTTGAATCATTCCATTTGGATTAATGAGATGAAATTTATGAGGAATTTTAGTTTGGGTTAGTTTGTGGGTAGTTATGGAATCTCTACTCTAAAATAAACTTTGAAGTCCTTTATTTAACTCAATTTTAAATATTTTTGGAATAAAAAATAAAAAATACGGTGTATATTGTTTATTAAAACATTACAAACATTGGGATTGGCATTTTTCAATTCTATAAATAAATTGTTAACAATTTAGTATTTTTAATCATTCTCTACTTCTTTCTACTTACTATTTTTTTCCTATCATTAGATGTGGTTTCCCTACTAGGAAGGACCGTGACTTCCCAAGTGGGGAACCCCCAAAACTGGCCATTTGCAAGCTTTGCTAACCTGGCCGAGCGACTGCCATGTCGTTTTTTTCAAAAAATAAAAATAAAAAATAAAAATTTAACTTTGTTTTTCATTTGAAGAACTTTAAAATTATTAATTTTTTTTTTTTGAAAAAAAAAAATCTGACATCCATGTTTGGTGGGACCCAAGGGAACGAAATTGGGAACAACCCTAAAACGGCCCTCCGACCCCCCTGGATCCCATCTAATGATGTTGTACAAATCCAAATGATCTAAAAATTTTCAAGCATGTAGCCATCTTGACTTGAAGAATGAATCCAAAGAGTAACCACCATTTTGGCCTTTTTTTCATACAAATGTGACCTTGTGAAGTGTAGCTGCCCATATTATCATAGGACCCCCAAAAGGATTTTTGTCACTTCAAACATTAATATCTTGCAATCTACACGGTGGAAAATTCTAAAAAAAATTCCACGCCTTTTCTAATTATTTTACTACAAGATCCTACAATTACATATATCCAAAAATGTTTTTCATCTAAAATTTGATGCTTGTAAATGCAAGGGCAGTTTTGAAACAGTTATGGTGAAAACATAGTCTCTGACTCTTAGGGGTTAAATACCAAGTGTGGATATTGAAACACTCACAAATGGTGAGATTAATTGACTGACCTTTAGAGCAACCTCTTTTATAGTACTTTCCATTATCCGTCACTATCATCCAACCATGAAGAGGTATAATTTTTTGGATTCTTGAGTTTTGGTAACTCAACACCTTTACTCCACTATCTGCAATATTTGTAGAGAGGGCTACAAATTAGTTTGCCCTTCTCATCTTCTATTACCCTCCATGACTAATTTAGGCACAACTTATGAATCAAGATTGTGAAAGAATTGTAATTATCTGAAATTGAGGTGCAGTCAAGAAATGGATGAACTCCTAACTATAGTCCATTTGGGGTTGGATTTAGAGACGCCTTTGGCCTTTGCATTGACATGGCCACAATAGAGATCAAAGAAGTTCATATAGTTTAGATTTGGAGCACCTCAATGGCGATGCTCTCAGTGAGAGTCATAGAAATGATTCTTGATACATATATTGATTTGGTTTGATTTACTTTGTTAATAATACTCTTAACAATGAGTGCAAACACAAAAGGGCACTTGGAGCCATGGTTCAATGACTTTGGTCTTAGTACACTAGTGAAGTGGTCATGGTATTGGTAGGGTATTTACCACCTTAGTCCACCCAACTATGGTTGAAGGGGATCAATTGACCTTGTCATCATATGGAGACCTAAGAATTTTCTAGGGGAACGAATATGTTGATTTTTTAAAGGGGCTACTTCTTTAAGGAGGCATCAAAGATGGAATCCACTATTACAGTCTATGAAGCTTAATAGATAATTGAGTCATTTCCAACAGATACTTCACTTATACTCAGTTTTCATACTAGAGTTATCCTCCTTTTGCAAACATGAAATTTTTCAATGAATCTAGTGAAAAGATGTGTGAAAATGCATTCCTAAGACCTTCACTAACAACAAGTGCAAACAAATATAACCTAGAATGTTCAAATGATACCACAAAGGAGCCTAATTCTCAAAATGATTTCTAAATTCTTACCACACTCTTTCAAAGTACATAGTAATAGAGGAGTTCATGCATTGTAAATTCAAGTGTGAAATGCTATCAAGATGATCACCCATATCCAACCACTTAAGCAATTTAGCCTATTTACAACATAGGGGAGGTTGAGGAAAAAATTTCTTTGTGTAGAAAAATAGATTTAAGAAAGACTTCATAATATTTTACATTTTTTTCCTCAAAAACAAAATTACCATGATTTTTTTTCATTAAGATTTTTTTTGCCCCATTCTCAATATATAGGCAGACCTATTTCAAACCATCACAACATTTAGTAGCAACATTGACACCTACTGTCTCCTTGACATAATAGTGTAAAATATTCTACACTATTAGTAACTAACAAATATGTGTCGATATTAGTCAAAATGTGCCAGGCAATAGGTCGAAAATGCAAAATGGTCATTAATAACTTAGTTTATGCATCTAACAACACAAATTGTTGGATCTTCCCATCATGTGAATTAAATGGAATTTAAAACTGTAAACAAAATAGCAATCAATTTCGTGAGATCAATATTCTCAATAAAGCTGTAGAACTATCCATTACCATGCAAATTTGCTATCTAGGTACTCTGGAGAAGTTATTTTTGAGCTTCCACATTTTTCAAAGATTGAAAAGTTTGAGAGAAGTCATTTGCAAAAAGAATGAAGACATTCTAACAAGAAGTAAATTTTTTGTGGTTTTTCAAAGGTGAAATGTTAAAGCATGAGTAGACCCTTGTTAAAGTATGGGCAAAGCATGAGCTGCCATGTTTGCTTTCAAAGTGCATTGTTGTTATGATAAAAGTTTGGTAAGATTATGGTAATGGATGGGCCACTAATGCAAATTGGATTGTTCCCTACGTGTTGGTATTGGGTGGATGGCAATAATGGGCAAGTCTACCTTATTTGAATTACCTCACATTGATTTGGAAGCTATTTATGCTTGACGTTTGTAATTGGGAAGAGAATCTCTTTATATTCACATGGGGTGGTAGAAGGTAGAACAACCCATGTGGAATATGTAAATTAGAATTAGTAGTTTCTCAACCGCTCATAGTGAAGTCAAAAGTAGGAATTGTGTTTGAAGTAGAATTTCAAACCTCATTTAGTCATAGTATAATACTCCCTCCGTCCCATAATGATCTTCCTGTTGGCCTTCTTTTTTTGTCCCAAAATGATCTTCCTATTGCACTTTGTGATGTTGAAATTAGTCAAATTCGGCTTATAATTGTTATTTGAGACTAGCAAAACAACTCTAAGCGGTTGTTTTTGCTCCATCCATGCAAACATCAAGCAAAAGACAAATAAAATGATTGAAAGCTTCAATCCGCACTTATAGTTTTTATTTTTTGCATCTCTTTGAGTATTTCCCAATTGAAGTAGATTAAGCTTTGGAAGCCAAAACAAAGGTCTATACATGGTCTTAGGCATATGGCAACTTCACATTCAACAATTAAGTGCTCACTGGTGTTCTTTAAAAACGCCCCAAAATATTCACTTTTCAATATTATAAAACTACACTTTGAAAAGGGCTTCAAAACTCAAACTTTTTAGGATGCAAAGAGAACACTAAACTCTACATACTATACAAATTGAGTTTTTAGAAAGTTATTTTTATCCTTAATCCATAAGATTTAGTCTAACAGGAAGATCATTTTGGGACGGAGGTAGTATCTTTTTTCAAAAAACTTTGAACTAAAAAAAAGAGAGAAATAAAGTTAAATTTCATACCCAAAAATTCGTTTGAGATTTTGAGTCTCCAATCAACAAATTTCAGAGAGGGGTTGGAAGGGACATTTTTTTTTACATTTTTTTTTACATTTCTTTTTATCTTTTTAGAATTTTGTCCATAACTTTTTATTGAAGGTATAAAATCTCAAACAGATTTTTGGTTCTGAAATTTAACTTGATTTATCACCTTTTTTTTCAATTCAAATTTTTCTAGAAAAAACTATTCTACTATGACTAAATGAAGTTTGAAATTCTTTATCAAGCATAATTTTGACATTTTGACAATGAGTGGGTTAGCTCCCATTTTCAAATTATCCCATAACCTTCGAGGACTCGTGGTGGAAAATTGATTTCGATATAAAAATGAAATCTCCAACCTTTATTCCAACAATTATCTATGGCAAAAGGTTAACCCCTAAAGGACAATTGTTTGTTGAATGGACAAATGAAAATTTGGAAGTTTCCTATGAAGTCAATTTTGGGCAGATGTTCATGAAATTTTGACACAAGGTGTGAAATTGTACCCCCTTAGTGGGAATTTAATTTTTTTCTGATCGGGTGCCCAGATCAAAAGTTATGCTGCCATTCATTTTTTAGACAACTCGGGTAGCTTCGGGCAACTTTTGCAAAACTCCTCCTTTACTTCTAAAATTTGGCAGGTATATAACTTACACGATACAAGATGAAAATGCAAAAAAAATAAACATGTGTAGTATTAAAATCTCATTCTAGGAGGAGTTAAAGGTTGTTGTCCATGTTGGGCAAGGTCAAAATAAAGCTTTTCTTCTAACTTTAAGCGTTATAATCTTTCAATATGTGCGGTCAAAGTTTCTGAATTTTTTTTCCATACATTCCCATAGTAGTCTCATAAAAATTTGTACAATTGAATTTTGAGAAAAAAAACTTTTTTTAGTTATTTCTCACTGCCCTAAAATTCTACCCTGAAATATATCTCCAAGCTTTAGGAATTAAATGATATTGGTATTTTTTGTCCAAGGATTCTTAAGATTTTTGGCAAACCTTTTTAACATTTCTTTGTTGATTTGTTTTTTTGGTCCGAGGTTTAGGAGGAAAAAAAAAGACAAATTATAGATGTATTGACACGATCCCTATACCCGACACAACCGATAGTAAAGCTTACTTTAATTCCCCCATGTGGATGTCTTTCGTGGATGAGGCCTCTTGAGAGGAAAAGACAATCACTCTAAATGTTATGATAGGCAAATCAATGTAAGTGATCATTGTGGCTTTCAATGTGCATGTTACGATCATTGTATGCTTTCAATGTACACCTCCCAGACATTTCTGCTGGTCCTCCTTTATATGAGCTGTCACCTACACCACGGTTGATCATAAATTAAGCAACCTAAGCTGTGAGAATGGGAGTCTGGTCAGAAATGGGTCATCTCCATGAATCTGTTGCATTGAAGGGTGTATGCATCAAGTGACTCCTTCTCTCATTCAATGTCAACAAACCAGACCCACTCAAATTACTGCGCAAAACATCACAAGTCAAGGGAGTCAGGCACAGCCCATGTTGCTCATCACTCCATCAGCTCAGCTATTGATTTTCATGTTCTTTGGAGCGGAACTAACTTACCTTATCAAATCTCATCATGCGTAATATTTATTTATTTATTTTTATGTACCATTAAATCATGTGTAATACTACCCACTCACCGGGGCTCGTTTACAAGGATGAGGTAGCATTTCAACAACTTAACCTACAAACTTTTAAGAACCAATTGACTGATGATTCTGAGTTACCGAAGTACAAATCTCGATCCCAATCCCAATCCTGTCTGCATGCTCACCGAAAAACCGTGTTCAGATCAAGGAAAAGATTTGCAAAGTACAAGAGCAATTGAATGAAAGCTTGATGTACGGGTTCTTCATGGGAGAGGTCAAACCTCAATGCTATGGTTGGTGCATTCTCTGGGAATGCACAAGAGGATGTTTTGTGTCCTTTGGATGATTTCAAGGAAGCCTATGGGATGGAGAGAAAAAAAAATAGTTTTTCAAATTCTATTGTTAGGGAGTTGCTTGAGTGCATTTTTAGTTAATGGAATTGAAGATTTTTTGTTTGTGGTATATTTTGATTTTTTTACAAAGGAAGATGTTGAATCCATGGATCCCCTATGTGGTTTGTTTTGAAAGCATCGAGTTTTATACTGTCAATGACAATTCGAACCATAAAAATGATGATTTAAAAAAAAATTGGGTTAAGCTAATGAAATCAAGTTAATGAAGTGTAATTACTTCTCCAACTTGACAACATGAAAAATTCCTAAAATTGAATATCTCACTGCAATTTGATTATAATCATGGTCTTGTTATTTTCTAATTATAAAAGATACAATAAATATATTTATTCCATGATATCCTACACTATTATATACACATTAGAGAAGTCTAGAATTTTAGGACTAATTTTATATTTGATATGAATTTCCTTCAATATATATAAATAATTTACAATTTTTTTAGAAATAGAAAACATTTGATTTCGTCTTCCAAAAATATATATAGATTTCAAGCATATAGAATTACAAAATGGGTCCAAATAGAGTGAAAGGATTCTAGCATTCAAATTCGTAGTTATAGGCTAGTGACTCAAAGGTTTTTTATAAATGACATCAAACAAACATTAGTTAAAGGATGAAGAAAAACAAATTTTCATCTATTCTTATTAAGTTTCTTTAGCTATGTTTGTAGCATATAGTGGGAGAAATTCCTTCATTGAGGTATTATATATTGACTTTTCTACATATGGAAAAAAATGTTAAAAATTGGATCACAAAGATTCCGTTTTACTATCTTTTGGCATCTTTCCTTATTGTAAATATTAATTCTATCCAAAATAGATTATTTTCGAATTTGCACCCAACTAATGAAATGAAGTTTATGAAGTCTAATTTCTATTCCAATTTGAAGTCTTGAAAAGTTCCTTAAATTATATCTTTTATTGCAATTTAAACTTTGGATCTATTACCATTGTCTACTAATTTTGTAATTAAAGAACAACACTTAATTTTCTTTTACACTATAATATTTAAAACACTATATACATCTATGGTGAATTTTTCAAAAAAATTGAGTGTATTTTGTTTTTGATATGAATTTTCTTCACTACTACTTCCAAAATTCATAATAATTATAAATCATCATAATTAAAAATAATAATTTAATGACATGTAGAAGACATGGGATTTTATTTAAGAGTAATAAACTAAAGATCCATTCATAGTCCATTTAAGAGTAATAAACTAAAATGGAACATATAATGCTAAAGAATTTAAACTATGGTTGCATAATCATTCATTGGCTCAACCCTTATACGGTTACAACACAGAATTCGTAATTTTTGCACTTGGCCGTTTAAAATTGCACTTATGAAGCATTCGGACAAAAGTGACCTCATCTCCAAAAGGGGGGGGGGGTCATTTTCCAATTATTGATTTTTTGTACAATACGAAATCGTAGAATGAAACAAAAATTCTTCTCCATGCAAATGATTGTATTTTTATCACATTCTTTGCATTCATAGTGCAAAATACAAGTTTTTTTTAACAATCCACGACTTCACAAATGCTTTTCAATACTCACTTTGAAAATTTATAGAGCAATATTACAATTCTCTAAGAAAGTACAAATATGCTCATACTGTAATAGGTCAAGCTGCAGTTCAGAATTGCAATGCTTGTGCACTACATGTACAACTAATACAAATCCTCCTACATGTAATAACATGCTTCAATATGCATGTATGTCATTCTCCAATCGTTCATTGTCCAACTCCTCCATCTGCATTGCAATATATTCCAACAAATGAGGTTTTGCTAATGTCGGAATATTGACTTCCTTCTCTGTAACCTCTCCATGAACTGGTACATTGTTCCGTACTACAAACCCATTTCTTGATTTTGTAGGTATATCTTCCCATGAAAATATAGCTGCTTCTTTCTCCACCCATCCATGTCTCTCACGGGACGGCTCCCAAGATCCTTCCAAACAATTAGCATACCGTTCTTTGCTTGAACGTCCTCCTATACTAGCTCTGGCACTTAGAATTGGCCAGTACTATATCACTTTCATCTTGGTTGCCCACTTCCGTTGACCAAACTCCAAAATCTTCCCAATATAAAATGGCACGCCTTCTTTTACTTCAGTTGGCTCCACAGTGAGGGCTACAAACTGTCCAACTCGTAGGTCTTTCTCTGGTTCAAACACTGGAAATGGATCTTCTTCTTCGTTAGTGCTCCGAACTGCATTTGTACTTGTCCCTTCATTTATCCTTCTTCTTCTTGGAGCCCTTGTTCCAAGAGGTTGTTTCGTTTTGTTCCTTCGTGGACCAAAGTAGCCTCGTGCTTCTGGATTTGGCATTGTTGCCATGATTGAATCCACTGCTGCTGACATCATGTTTAACTCTTCACCTGTAGTTGAAATCGTATTCAACTCCATATTCTCCCCTTCATTCACTTCACTTGTTGATGGCCAGAAAGGTAGTTCGCTCTGTACTGTTCTATCCATATTGGGAAATTCTCTGAGGTGCTTCATGAACTCTTCTGTGTCCTTTATCGCTTGAAGGTTCTTCTCCACATTTATTCCCCTCTCCACACATTTTTCCTTGTACACAATGAAATCTTCCAACGCCCTGAGCTCTCTCTCATCCGCTGCAAATACCTCTGCTAGAGCCGGTTTCTCCATTGGAGTAGGTAAAGATTGCAAACACATGTGCCCCTCTGTCGGACCCCATGCATCTTTGCTAAAGTGCTTGTGCTTAACTCTTGGCATTCCATTTTCCATGTAGAACCTCATGTGGTGTGGAAATGTTATCCCTGTTAATTGGTCCCCTCCCCTCAAAAGGTGTGGTGTGATAAAGGACTTCCAATCTCGAACGTTCTCAAGTTTTCGTGCACTCACAAAAGACTCTGTATATGATGTTCCTTTCTCAACCAAAGATAACATCTCGTCAAGAGAGTCAATATTGGTCCTCTTCAAAGTATTTGAAATAATACTGAATCGTTGGTCTATGTCTTCATGGGTGTGTCCAACGATGAGAAAACATAATTGCACCTCCTGGAAGTAACCCATGCCCACTAATGCTGCACATAATGCAAACATGTATATGTTCTTGTTCTCGCGAGTTGTGTTGTCTGCTTGGATTCTTAAAGTTGATGGTAGCTTTCCTTTCCGTCTTCGGACATCAGATATCACATGCATTATTGTGGTTATCACTTTATTGCTGTCATGCTTGTGGTGCGCGTCAATCCACACATCTGCATACAATCCAATCCCATGCACTAGTACTCCACATAGATGAGTTTTCACAAACCGAGACTCTATGTTCTTCACAGTTTGCCTCATCTTCGGAACCATTGTCGTATTCTGGTCCATACCATCCACTATCAAACACATATATAAGTCCGGTGTAATCATTGCCGACCTCTTGAACAACCAATAATCGCGTCTCTCTTCCATTTGATGAATGTGTATAATATACCACTTCTTTATCTCCGCACGCGCTGCTGCATTTGTTGTACCTTCCATTCCACACTTATATTCCCAACAATGGTAACACTTTGAAAATCGGGAGTACGGTGGAATCTGTACGTGTGAAAATTCCTTGCGCCACAATCGATGAAAAGAAGCGAGCGACAATGGCTCTCCATCTACCATCTTCTTCACTTCTTCATTGACATAGTGAAATACATCCACCTTTGTTGTGTTCATGGGTAACAATACCAAAGGCACTATGCTGTTGTCAACCTTCCTTCATACTTGCCGGTGAGGTTGAGTGCATCCAGCTTCTTTCACAAATTCTTCAAAGCTCTGACGTGCTGCAGACATTTTTGCTCCTTCTCTCAAATGACATGTGTTTCCGTGTACCGCAGACACTCTTCCATAAACTTGTTGTGATTGCTTCAATTGCTTGAACCGCCGTTGCGAATAACCCAATGCTACTGCATAGCAAGCATTGCAAATATGGATGCCATCCAATTTAGTCTCATATTTGTCCCTCTTCCCTCCTTCTTCTCTTTTGTAGAAAGCACTCAACATTTGTAGCATCCATGTTGATCGAACCTCGTACTTTTGCCCCCATGCCATATATCTTTGATTCAAAATGTACTTTTCGTCTATCTTTGTCAAGCAGTTCTGTTTGCATCCGCCTTCATTTTTGGCTGTTAGTACACTTTGCAAAGTCACTTTCTGAGTCAATGATTCTCCTCTTAAACGTGGTCCTCGTTCTCTTCTTCTACGGGTACCCATTGAATAACTTCGGGTACTTCTGCATTCCGGTAACCCATCCCTCACTTCTCCACTATCTCCAGAATTGTTTAGCCGTTCAATTCTTGAAGATCTTTCATGATGGGTACTACTAGTACCGGGAGTATTGTGAGATATCTTTGATGGACTGGGATTACTGTTGCTCTCGTGGAACTCGAATTCTGGTGTTGCTACTGGAGAAAAGGTAAAATTGTGTCCTCCTTTTGCTTGCATGTTAATTGGCCTTCCCCCTCCTTTGATACGAATTCTTGATTTTTTCCAATGAATCACCAACCCCTGACACTGCCCGAGACGCTCCCCTACCAATTCTCCAGTCCACACAGTTCTATCCACAACATGCAACACTCGCACAGCAACTTCATGAGGGAACAATTTAACATGATGCAACTCCATCCCACAAACAATACTCTCCTCAATGAGTCATGTTCCAACAATTGCTCCCAACTCTGAGATGAGTTCTACAGTGTCTTCCCTCATCTGTGTTGCTACTTCATGCCTTTCAACATCACTGTCTCTAAATAGAATTGCTCGACGAGCTCGGACTATTCTGTGCCCAACACTTCCTGGGGTAGGCCCTCCTATTGTTGCATTTGTTGGTAAGGCCACTGGACTACCGAAACCTCGAGCATCCATATTCGTCAATTCTTTCACCCAAGGTTTCTCCTACAATACCATTTACATGTAAGATTCACAGTACCACAAAAAACAATTAAAAAAAAAAACACTTCATTTTCATACTTCAGAAACTTATCAAGTAGAAGTAAAACCAAGATTGTAAGAAACACTTCATTGTTAAGTGCCTTCAAATGGGATTGAAAGAATATAATTCCAACGATGTGATTGTTCTAGCAAGCACACTGAACCATTTTTAAAAAAATGGAATTTTTTTTCAATATTACATTCTGCAATGAATTATATAAGTTCTTTTTCCAAAAAAATGCTTACATTGCCCAATCAATAAGATTGTTCATAACTTTCACATCACTAATCCAAATGGAATGAATCAAAACTTCAGATGTAGACAAAACATAATCTTCTACAAGAAAAAGCCAAAAAAAAAAACTATAATTTTTTTTCAATATTTTTTGTGTTGCCATCCGAGTTCAATTCTTGCCTTTTTTTGGTATAATTGTTGCTACCAAGCACCGATGGGAATAAAAAATGTATTCCCATAAAGCTTATTTGCTTTTCTGTCTTCAATAAAAGTTTCAAAACATTCAAAAATTATCCCACAAGGAGACAATGGGACTTCAAGGGTTCACTAAAGATATTAGCATGTAAAGTCAATTCATGTGTGTTTTTACCAATTCTAATTGCATATTAAAGTGTATGTCCATCAATCAACCACTTAAAAGTTGGATTTGAATATTTGACTAGTAAAACTTATCAAAAGTTTGTTTAGTAAATTTACATTTGAGGCAGTCAAGTGGAATTGACATGTATGCTTCGGTTATTCATATTTTGTAAAGCTAATAATAATTCATTATGAATCATTAGTTATGACCTCCTGCCATGTATTCCCTCTGCCCCAAAACAATTTTCTTCTATTTTGTTGACATTTATTTTATGCCAATTTCATTAATCATATTGAGAAAGCTTCCTAATTTTATATCATTAGAATCAATAAAGAACATTTCATGTATTCATTTCATCCTACATGAAAAAAGCTACAAGGAAGTGTCCACATGACCTACTCAAAACCCTTAAAAGAACATGAAGTCTCGCATGAAATTCAAATTGAACTATCATTCATTCATAATCTGACTTGTAATGCTTTTATTATTCATGGTTTCGAGCTCATAACTCATTTCGTGCCATTGTTGAATTTCCAGAACAATTGCCAAAATATTACTAATGAGTACAAAGCACGCTCACTGTCCATCAAAAAACAGTATTTAAAGGGAAAATTTCGAATTCAAAATAATATTTTTGGTACTCTAATAGGTTATCTATGATTTCTATAATGAGTTCATTTGAAATGTGTTTTATATTTCAAAAACAAACATGCCAATAACCACAAACATGAGTGGTCCTACTTTGGTAACAAAGCTGCGCTAGTGAAGTAGGCTGCAAATTCTGCCCAACAAGGCATAAGCCATTGTAACGAACGCCTCGAGCCTTCAAGGTCAAAATACATCACAAATATTTTGTGATGTATTGGACAGTCACATAAAAAAATTCTTTTTGTAATGCAATTGAAGATTCAAGAATGTCCTCAATTACGTTCTAATTATAATATAAAACTTAATAAGTTAACTAAGTGTCAAATTGCATCAATTATATGATTCATATCTCAATATTGCTTTCAGTTAAGGTTCAAAAATACATTTAATTTTGTGTCAATTATTTTGATTTCAGCATTATATTGTAGCAAGCCAAATTACACTTAAAACAACAGCTAAACAAGTTCAGAGACTCTCGTAAAGCAATTTTTCCCACTTCATGCACTAACTTTGTAGAGGCAGAGGTAAGTTTACTTTCTTAAATACGAACCACATGGCTCTCTAGCAAAATTGTATCACTCCATAAATTTCAAAATTGTGAAAGAGGAGAAATTTTTTTATTACCCCGACATAAAACACTGTTCTTTTGGGTATGTACAACCATAATCAACAATGCCCCAAATGTTACACATACACTTGGTTAAAAAAAAGTCAACATCATGGAGATTTAAGTTACAAAACATGTACACAATCAAACTATGAGAGTTTAACATGGTGCCTACTGTTGTTTCTTGATTCACCTGTAAACAACATTTTGAAAATTCATAACTTATTCATATGGAGTCTGTCTAAATTTTACTTGTTATGATTTCTCTTCAAAGTCCCAATCATATCCAATGTTTTTTTTTACGTTTTTCATGTAATGGCAAAGTGGCAATATTAAATGTTCTAGTGGTGCTCTAAGTTTCAACAGTCATCCACGTACAGAAAAAAAAATGTGATATTACGTATCTATAATTCTATTTTCATTCACAATGTGGTGATTTCATCCAAGATTTTCCTTGAACTTGAAGTTCTATTGGTGATTTCATCCAAAATTTTACTCAACATTTTCTATACCTTGCTGCTCATCTAAATTTTTTGGTGCTTCTAAGCACTAAATCGCCAGAAAAAAATAACACTGATCATATCCATTAAATAATGAATATAAGTACAATAAAAGTAACATGGGAAGATAAATGCAGCCTCATAGTGAAGGACTCTCTATTTTAATCTTTACTGATGGACATATGACATTTACTTATGGAAGCAAGTTAAATCTTCATTCCACTACGTGCATTCTTCCTAACTCCAGTCACATTGTCTTGCTTGAAATTGGCAGAATAATTAGCCCTAGAACGCCTGGAATGTCATTCTTTCGGAGGGCAATGGCGTTCAGAGCGCAATCGTATGCGTTCGGAGGGCAATCGTATGAATAATTAGTTTAAAAAAAAATTCTCCACGTAAATGATGTTCATTGAGTGGGAGCCGAACTACATAAATAAAATGCAATAAATTTCGGGAAAATTGGTATTTTTGAATTACAATTAGAATTTTTTATGTATTTTCAATGTCTATTGACTCTAAGGCCAAGTTCAAGGCCAAGGCCAAACCCAATAAACCCAATAAACCCAATAAACCCAATAAACCCAATAAACCCAATAAACCCAATAAACCAATAAACCAATAAAACCAATAAACCAATAAACCAATAAAACCAATAAAACCAATAAAACCAATAAAACCAATAAAACCAATAAAACCAATAAAACCAATAAAACCAAATAAAACCAAATAAAACCAAATAAAACCAAATATAACCAAATATAACCAAATATAACCAAATATAACAACCCTGAGCAAATCCAGACCCCGCGCAGCTGCGCGGGGTCGACAACGTGGGACGAAGGAGTATACCTGCGAATGGGGGAGTACTGTCGGTTCTTTTTCTCCTACCGTCCGGCGCAGGTACTCTCCTCCGTCGCTGTCTGCTCGCTCGCTCGCTGGTTGCTGCTGCTGTCTTCTCGCCCGCTCGCTCTGCTGCTGATGTCTGCTCGCTCGCCCGCTTGCTCTGCTGGCTGTTGCTCGCTGGCTGTTGCTCGCTTGCTCGCTCTATCTGCTTGCTCGCTCTGTCTGCTTGCTCGCTTTGTGTGCTTGCTCGCTGGCTGTTGCTTGCTTGGTCGCTCTGTCTGCTCGCTGTCTGCTGCTCGCTCGCTCGCCTGCTACTACTGTCTGCTCGCTGCACGCTGCTGCCTCGCGTCCAGCGCAGGTACTCGCCTCCGCCACTGTTCGCTGGGTCGACACTGCTGCTATCTGCTCGCTGGGCTGCCACTACTCGCTGTATAGTGTGTAGATTTTAGGGTTTTAATTGAGGTCCTGTTTTTCCTTTTGCTGCTGTATGCGTTGTTGTTGTAGTTGCGTTGTTGCAGTTGCGTTGCAGTTGCGTTGCAGTTGCGTTGCGTTGTTGCAGTTGTACTTATTGGAGTCACAATCGGGTTTTCTTCATTTATTGAATGCATGAATTTACAGGATGCAGCACCCCTGAAGAAGCGCCTGTTCCGACACAGCGCCTGTTCTGTTACAGATCTGCAGGTTGTTTTTGGGAGCCTTGCTGTCATTGTCTCCGCGGAAGCATTTTTAGGATATTGTAAACTGCTTGGACGATTTCGTGGTTGCCCGTGCTCTTGTGTTGGAACTTGTGTGCATTACCTTTCTGATCTAGCGTTTCTATATGCAAAATTACAAGTTTCATGACTACATTCTGAGCTCATATGAACGACATAATTGAGATAGTGAAAGAATACCATTACCTCAGATATCTAAATTGAACAAGAAGTCAACTGTAAACACAGAAATTCAAAGTAGACATGATTGAGACCACAATGGAAAATAAAACACAGCAGTATTACTCATAGATCGAAGGATTATAACTTGAATTGTAATGACTGATCATAAGGATTTTAACTCTATGAAACTATTTGATGTCTTTCAATAGTATTTTCATTTGCCAAATTTTAAAAATTGGTCACCAAAAAAATCTGAGTTTGTAGCTTATAACATGCATAACTCCAATCAATTTACAACTTCTTGAAACCTATTTTTAAAAAATCAATAAATGAATTTTTAATGTGATTTTTCTTCCAAGATTTGGTGTATTTGAGGCTCATTCCAAGAATTCTCAACACTTAAAAAATAAAGATTTGCAATGGACACCCTTGCATAAAATCTTGAATAGAAAAAAAACATTCAATTATTTTCAGATTTGGACGATTGATGCTAAAACTAAACTTTGAAGAATGTTATTCAAAAATATAAACTACTAAAAAAAGAAACTTGGTTAGATTTTATTTAGCTTCAAAGTACTGTCGGCACCAAAATTTTGTGCCTGATGCATTCAGGGGTTAAATCCTGAATGCCTCAATCCATTTTCAAATTTTGAAACATTTTTTATTATATCTTTGTACAGTAATACCATTTACCAAAATTTCATGAAATTTGGCATAAAAGGAAGTTGTCTTTTTAAGATTCAAGTGTTACATTGGATGAATGAGAAGGTAGTTGGATGAAATAGCGTCTACAAGCCCTTTGTTCATTGTCCAGAATATGGACGTCGGAGCACTGAAGGGTTAAAGTGTTGAAAGTCAATAGAATATAGAGAGAGAAACAAACGAAACAGAGAATAGAACATCAATGCTCATAGAGACAAAGACATCAAGTGACGGAAGTCACACTGAAATGCAGCCAATTGAATCTCGAACCAAATACATAGAATAAGACTATATTTCTAGAATGATTTGAAATATCTAAATAAAATAAAAGCAATTAGGGGAGGCTTTGTCAGTTTGTAGTGAACAACACAGGTACTACACGGTGCTCCGTGTATAGAGTGCATAGCCCCCAAATCACCATCTTTTTCTACTTTGCCAAGTAGCTATTATTAGAAGTGGGCAAATTTTCATATCTTCTTATTGACGATTGACAAGTGAAAGAAGGTTCCAATGCATCAAAGAACACAAGTAAAAGAATTTTCTTTTTACTAACCATGTATGGAATCTTCATAATTATAGAATTTTCTTATTAAAAGTTATAGTAAAAGGAAAGTTGCAAAATTAGGTTTGGAAGGAATCCTATAAATGCAGTCAGTAATACTTGAAACATTTAGTAGTAATAAACCAAAATATAAATTGATTCTAGATTCATTGTTTGTGTGCTAGAAGAAATATGTTGTATTTGAATATTCAATTCAATTTTGTATTTATGAACATAAAAAATGTCACATGTATGACAAAAGTATTGCTCACTAAATAGAAGAAGGTGATATTATGAATTCATATGAATTTTTCATGTAATATGACTTGAATAGATAAGGTATGGTACAACATGGTTGATTTCTATTGTTCTAATGGAGTTTTTGTAGTTCAAAGTTTGAAAGCTCATTACTTATACAATGTTTTTTAGATTTCGTGGTATATGAAAATTTTATATAATTATTATAAGTGAGTGCAATGCGTATGCTTTATGTGGTTTGTGAAGTAACTTTCTTATAGTCAGGCTTTTTTTTTGTAGTCAAATGTTGTTTACTTTTTGTGTAGTAGATATTCTTTTAAAGTAGAAGATCTAAATTGTACTAATGACTTATGAATGTGAAGTATGTGGGAAATAATAAATTTCTTTTGAGGATCAATGAACTGACTTTCTACATATATTATGGAAATAGTATGCATTCCACACATGCCTGTACTAGTGTATATAATGATTTTATATGTACATGCAATAAAAAATGAATTTGTGAATTTCAAAAATGAAGGCATCCTGAAGGCATTTTTTGGTTTCTTAAGACTCTTAGCAGTGTATTCTTCAAAATATAGGAGACAATCATTGCTTAGTTCTTGTACTTATACTTTTGTATTTCATGATGATTACCAACAGAACCATTATGGCTATCAAAACATACAATGAATGGATGGAACACGGATGGTGGCTTGTGGCGATTGACTCAACAACGGACGCAGCAACAAGCACTCCGACAGGAATGTTGTGGATCACAGAGCATCCTATGCGGGAAGGGAGGCATTGGACAGCTTTGGGCATGGAACGTGGGAAACTGACATCCATTTCCACTGCACCTGACGATTTCATATTTTTGAATGTTCAAATGGAAGTAGGCAACAATGCGAGGTACAAGCTGCAGAGGAATTTGATGATGGCACCAATTCCACCTTCTTGTTTGGAGGTAGAGCAACCCATGAGGGTCATACAAAAACTTGCAGAGCATTGGAATATTATGCTAGAATTGCTTCAGAATGCACGTAGTGAAGCAGTGCAAAGGATCATGAAATTGAGTCCAGAAGATGTTTTAAGAGGGAGGCGATATGTGGTGGATGCCTTGGCTTATGAAGAGATGCAGAATACAGATCCCTCCAATGTCAGAGATAAAACTCCGCCACGTGAACCTGAAGAAACGGATCCTGTGTACAGGATACTTGCAGCTCCGTTAAACGTGCATTGGTTGCCTGTTCAAGATCGTGTTAGAAGGCGTTCACCACCAGGAGCAGTTCAAGAGAATGAGTCCTCTCCTATTTCTGTTGAGCAACGAAGAGTGAGAACCAAGCATGGGAAGAGTCCACACGGTGGAACAAGAGGGAGGTCATCATCTAGTGCAGGCACATCTAGGGGTGCTGTTGAACATGGTGGTTTAATCTCACCACGTGTTGGACCAAGCACAGTGATGTCTACAGGTGCAGCTATCAACACTTTTCCAGTTTCAGCATCCACAGGAGGAGAGTCATCCAAAAGAGCTGCCCAACGGAAGAAAGGACCACAAGGTTCTAAAGCATCCAGAGTTGTTAATCCACGTGGAAGAGGAAGAGGAACTGTGAGACAAGTAGATACTCAAATGACACCAAGCACCGAACATGGTATAGGAGAAAGGAGTACACACGCAATTGAAGAGCATGTTGAACACGATGAAGCATTTGAAATTGTGGAAGAATCCGGAGAAGAAGAAGAAGAAGAAGAAGAGACCCATAGAACTCACGTGTCTGCAAGTGTTGGTCCATTTGTAAGATTTCCTTCAAATGATGAATTTCTGGCGGGATACATATGGGGTATGGGCTTGGTTTTCAATGCGAGGATTGAAAACATTCGAGCTGTTGGACACGTGGAGACGAATCACCGAGCTTTGACTGATAGGCGTGTGTCAACCACGTATAAGCGACTTTGTGGAAGAGAAGAGCCTAATATGTCACCTCTAACTTTACGTCCAATTGCTTATATTGTGGAAGGAGTGAACATAGAAGGTGTTGCCCAACAAAGGGAGATCCCATTTTCAGACACTAATGCAGTGAAAGAGTTTGACGCTGCATACCTACATAATGCTCGAGTTGTTGCAGGAAATCCCGACATGTCGAAGATCAATTGGTTGGAAAACAACATCATTTGGGAGCCAGTTGATGGTCAACATGTGGTTGCAGCTTGTAAACAAGGTGAAAGGCAGCACATAGCAGGGTTGTTGGAGGATGAGGAGTACTTTAACATATTTGCCAGAAGGAAAGCACGATTTGTTGTGTACAATGATTCGAAGGTGTATATCGAAGCGTCTGTGCGAATAAATGCTAAAGAATTTGAGAGAGAGTTCTACACAACAATGGAAGAAGATCTGGTGAAGCTACGAGCAATTTGGGAAGCTTGTGGGAGACCTAATCCACAATCACGAGCAGATGATGCGCAACGAGCTAGAGCAGTAACGATGGCAGCAAGTGCGTTGCATTGGACGAGGTCATCTGTGCAGAATGTATCGTTGGGGGGTATTTCTAAAAGGATGGCACAGTACACCCGCCATGCATGGCAGGAAGATGAAGTTGCGTATGAAGCTGTTCTACAAGTTTGCCGGGATTATGAAGAAGGACTACTTTGGTATAGCAAAGATGATTTGAAGAAGTGGAAGAAGTATGCAAATCAGAAGTCGTTGGATGCAAATGTTGATGTGAGGGAAAACAGAAAGAAGATGGAGAGGTTTTGGCTGAGGCCACTGGTGAGGGTTCCTAAAGTACATTACTTGCGGTTGGCAAAAGAAATGTCTGCTAAACCTCTTGTTGATGGTGAACGTCCACAACAAAGATTTTTCTTCAACAATGCTAGTAGCAACACTCCAGCAAAGGGTACTTTGGCTTGGGCAACTGAGCGTATTCAACGAAGGGAAGCAGTGCGAAATGCAATACGGTGGTTGATGGTCGAATCAGGGCAAACACATCCGAAGACTATGGACAGTTTTTTCCTTATGAATGTGCGAAAATTTGAAGGACATGACCGCAAGCAGTTGCAAGTGCTTGCTGAAGTAGTTGACAAGAAAATGAAGATAGCTTGGTCATCTCCAACAGTGAAGACTATCGAAGCGCTGCGGAGGTTTGAAGCTCTAATACCTCCAATGATCAAAGATCATTATGTGAATATCGAACGTGGTGGATCAGGGTACCACGGGTATAACAAAGATGTGACGAACTTGGATGAGGCGAGCTGGGATTGGTAGTTGACTGTACCGTGTAATACACATGAAGTGAATGTTGGAGGTGTTTCAATTCGATGTGGAGGATGTTTTTTTACAAAAGGTGTTGTGGAATTGGGAATGCCTTGTTTGTGGATATTTGATTGTAGACGGTGCGGGGCAAAAGGAGAGGATGAAGCTTGGACAGACGTTGAGTACAATATTGCATTGCAAATAGTGCAACAGTGGATGGCAGGCATTCACAAGTGGACAGCAATATTTTTGTTTCCACCAGGAACGTATTTCGAAGAGAAGATGAGAGAGAATATGGTATTGCCATCAGAGAGTACATGGCGGAAAGGAGTTTGGGTGTTTCAACCACAAACAATGTCAACATATATATATGACCTACGACACGAAGGCCGAGCTGATCGGAGTGTACAAGCGGTAGGTGACATTGCAATTGTAATGGTACATCCTAATGCATCGAGGGTGGCAGACAACGTACGAGGAGGTCTTCACCAAGTACCTGTAGTATTTATAGATGCATGGAGCGAAGGAAAGATGCCTTCTACTGTGGATCCAGTGGAGAGGACCCCTATGGAGTTGCAAAGGTTGGTTGCGTCATATTTACCTGAGAAATGGGGGCTTGTTACAGTGGGCATTACATCAGCCATACCAAGTATACTGCAATCAGCTTTTGTGGGTACGGAACTGATTGTATTGGATGGTTCAATAGATCGAACACGTTTTCTATACAACACATTGCAGGAACAATTTCATGCAGGAATCCAAATGCGACAAGCTGCAATGCTAGTGAATGAAAATGCAGAGATAGGAGACCCTCAAATTAGTAGTGCACCATCTGCGCAACGTTCTACAACGCATGTACAACAATCTATGGCAGAAGAGGAGGAGGAAGACAGTCTTGGAGATGAGGAAGAGGATGTCGAAGACGGGGAAGATTTGCATTCAGAAGATACGCCGATACGAGAAGGATATGAAGTAAGGCAACCTCGAAGCCCAAATGATCCAGAGTATGTCAAAGGGGAGGAGGAAGAAGACGAGGATGAGGTAGAGTATGACAGTGAAGAGGATACAGAAGAGACATCTACCTCAGATGACGAATCATCAGATGAGTCTTCTGATTCATCAGAGGAAGGGGAAAAGGAAGTACATAAAGTTGTCCTTGAAGAGAAGAGAATGAAAAGTATTGAGAAGACAACAGAGGTTCCTAATGCATCAGAGGAGTTAGAGACTACGAGGACACTACAACATGATGCTGCTCAAAGCATTGTCTCTTCAACGCCAGAAGTTCAAAAAAAAGATGGGTCCTCAAATGATGCAGTTCTTGAGCGAGAGACTGTTACACAAGAAGAAGTTCTGAAAGACGTGGATGTAGAAGAAGTACAAGGAAGTCTTCATATTGCAGGAAACGAAGGGAGTGAAGGCACTCATGGAGGACTGCACGAGATGCAAAGTGAACTTGGAGTACCTGCAGAAGTGGTGACATCTGTGGAAGAAGAAGCAATAGAAAAAAAGAGGACCATATCAGAGGCAAGGACTCCAATTCATGCAATGGAAGAGGTGGATACAGAGATGGAGGATGCGGTGAAAGAATCATGTGATGAGGTTTTGGCTTCAGCATCTGCGACTACAACTTCACAAGGTACAACAGTGATTGGTTTGACAAATGAAACGCATTTGAGTATTATGTCTTTTGCGTGGGCCTCTCAAGAGCAAGCGATGACGGAAGGAGCGGATGGACTTTATTACGATCAAGAGGGTATTAGATATCGTCGTAGTGGAACTGAGGGAGAATATAGATTTGAGCAAGTAACATCAGTTTTGGAGGAGACAGTGCACATGGACGAAGAACCTTCTCTAAGAGCTCAAGTTGTGGTCGATACGACTTTGGATTACGATGAAGTACAAATTCCAGATGAGGTTCATGCAGTACTCACTGCACGATCTATAAATAGTACAAGTGGTGAAACACTTGGAAGTCAATCTCCGAGGGTCATTGCAGAGACACCAGAGCCATTAGAGTAGTATATTGACAAAGTTCATATGGAGAATGTTGTTTAGTTTGACAAGAACAAAGTTGGACATCTTGTATGAGGATTCCTTTGTTCTACTGTAATACTTCAATGATAATAAATGGATGGTGTGCTTTTTCTTTCCAACTAAGGACTAATGTTTTAGAATATAATGAAAATGATTGTTTAAAAATGAAGTGAACAAGGAACATCAAGTGTGTTGTATGTATCAACAATTGAGCTTTTGAATGATTCCATATTGGAAAATTACAAATTTGTACAATTAGTTCGGGCGTTTTTAAATAACTATTGCATGCAAGTGTACTATAGGTAGTGGAAATGGAAGGTTAATATCGTACAATGAACAAGGAAAAAAATTGAAAATTACTTGTGAAAATGGTGTACCAATTTTTTAAAAGTGAAGAAAATGCACCTATTTTGCAGTACAATTAGTGCACTTGGCCAAGTGCAAAAATTACGAATTCTGTGTTTTACCCCCTAGAGGACCAAACAATTTTTATTGGTAATACAACAATTTTGGTCAGCTCACTAAGAATAAAAATATCTGTTATATTTTTTTGAGGTTTTTGGATGTGGGGATGAGGAGTACTTTGCCACTCTACCAAAAAGAAATTTACAATTGAATTTGTCCATAAGGAGTTATGAAAGAACATGTTGTTTTTTAAGCCTAGAGGATAACATAGGCAAGATTATTTATACTAGAGCAAAATTTGCATTACAATGCTTGAAGGAGCTTGGGCAAGGCTTTGGATAGTCTCTCGTCCCAAGTTCAGACCGGGGGATTTTTCTAGTATTTTTTTGGACTCATAAACTCATCAAAGAGCACAACGAGGTGGTGACAATTAGAAATAAACACCCCTTTAGTTTTAGAAATTTCAACATAAGTCACTTATTTTGTGTGTAAAGAGATAAGAAGAGAAGATCTTTATACAACCCATGTGGGGTATGTAAATTAGAATTAGAATAAGAATTAGTGGAATTTCAACCACTCATACTTAAGTGAAAAGTAAGAATTATGTTGAAAGTAGAATTTCAGACTTCATTTGGGTGTAATAGAATAATTTTTTCCAAAATACTGTGTGCTAAGAAAATTTGATAAATCAAGCTAGATTTCATTTCTAAAAGAACGTTTAAGATTTTGAACCTCCAAGAAAAAGTTATGGACAAAATTTAGAGAGAATATTTGAAAATGTCAAAGAAAATGTCCCTTCCAAACCCTCTTTGAACTTTGTCCATAACTTTTGATTAGAGACTTGAAATCTCAAACTGTTTTTTGGAGATGAAATTTAACTTCATTTCACAACTTTTAGAAGTTCAAATTTTTATAGAAAAAATTATTCTACTACTCCAAAACGAAGTTTGAAATTCTACTTTGAATACAATTCCTACTTTTCACTTAACTATAAGTGGTTGAGCTCCTACTAATTTCAGTTTACATATCTCACATGATTTGAAATGTTATTAAAGTTTTTGAACATGTGGCCAACTCTTCCACAAAGAGAAAGCAAAAATAAAATTCAAGCAAAAAAAATAAATTAAATTGTTCAAAAGCCTCCCCGAATCAAAGTTGCTCGGAATTTTGTGCCCTCCAAAAACATTTTTATCAAAACATTTGGTTGATGTGGCTTTTGACATCAAAATGGCCCATTTTGAGTATTTTTTGGTGAAACATAGTCAAAGAACTTTAGGGGTTAATAAGTGTTATAAACTTTCACCCAATTTTCAATGTATTTTCAAAAACTATGCCATTCAATGATTTTTAGAATTTTCACATTTTTTTTATGTCAATGACTTATTCCATGCCTTGTATTTTGTCATCCTTTGAATTATTTATATGTGAGTCCCATTTGTCCCTTTCAAGAAGATGATTTCAACTAACATTGACTCTAAGTGAACTAATAAAATTGAGCTTAGCAAATTGAATTTCTTATGCACTTTTCAATTTTCAAAATTTCCTAAACCTAAGAAAGTTATTGCAAGTGCAAGTTGAGTATGTATTATCTTAGTTATACTGCAATTGTAAATTACCTTCGCATACAAATGTCTAATTGTTAACTTAATGTCTCTTAGTAGTAGTTGATAGAACTTTACACTGTAACATGTTGAGATTTTCGAACTTATTATTGTAATTGATACACATTTTTTTGATATTGAATCTACAAAAATTCATTCTACTTTCTAAAATATTAAAGATTTTGTTTATAGTGGCCAAGAAAAATTAAATATTTAAGTTTGACTATAAAAAAATTAAATTTAAATATCTACATTACCAGTGTAGTTCATTAAAAAATATTAGAAGTGCTATATCTATTATTATATGTGGTTGTATATGTGAAACTTCAAAGCCTTAAGAGTGCAATGTTACAATAGTAATACCAATGAAGTATGTGCAACATGTGTCAAGTAGTTATTAGAACTACCCATGAGTATTGATGTATGATTAGAGGTGGGATCCATGGATAGTAAACTTTCAAGCAATGAGAACTTCTAAAATTGAGAAGATCAAGGAACATAACTTTACATTCATAATTTTATGTCCAATGGAGAGAATGATGCAAACAACACTTTTGACAATGGTATAAAAGTGATAGGTTTTAGCTCCCCTAGAATTGTAGTCACTCCCATCTCAAGAGGTGGACTTGACAACAATTCTAGGAAACCCTTGGGCTAAAAAATCTCACATGCAATTTTACATGTCCTTGAGCTTTTCATTGTTTAAAATTTTGGACATTGATATAGTACAAGATGATTACAATTCTGTGCTCTCTTCTCACTTCACACTACTTCCAAAGGTCGACCTCTCAAAAATAAACCTTGAATCTTCAATGCACTTGACAACTATTCTAGGAAATCCATTGGTTTTCTTTGAGGCTTTTCAATTTGAATGTAAAGAGGGTCTAATTTGTTCATTCTTAAGGGTTGATGTGTCTAAGGTGAAGGCACCCATTACTGCCGCCCCATTGGCAATCAATAGGGTGCAATATTTCCAACCAAGGCTGAACATATTTCCATTTTTTCTTTGGAATGTGTGTTTTTCTCCTTTTTCAAGGTTTGAACCAATAAGTTCATGACACATAAGTGTGCAAGAAAGTAGGAAGCAATGAACGGGAAAGTAGTTCTTGAATGATAGGAATTGGAAGAATCTAGACATTAGCTATGGATCCAATGCACTTTTTGCCTCCCAAAATTCATAGTAAATTCAGTTCAAACTATAAAATTTCCAATTTTTTTGCAATCCCTATCATTTCTGTTAATGCACCTCTGAAAATATTTTCTTTACCTTGCACTACCCCAGATCATGTCCAGAATTGCTTATTTGATCTGTTATGGGTGCCTTCACTGTAGTTCCACTAAAGAATGAGAGTTATTTCTCTATCTTTATAGAATTACTCAACAAACTCTTTATTTGCAATGACAATGAGAGTAGCTCCAACATCATTACTCTAGAAGTACCAACATCTTGCAATTCAACAACGTTTTTTAAATGAAGCTTTTATGATCTGATACTAATTCTTTCCCTGACTGGACATCGTGACAACTTTGCACGAACTGAACACAATGAATACAATACGATACAGGTACCCCATCAATATTTTTAATACTTCACGGCACACAAAATGTTCTGTCAGCCACTCAGCCATCTATAAAAATTGAAAATTAGAAATTAATAAAATAAAATAAAATAAAATAAAATAAAACCCCAATCGCCCAAGCGATTTTGCACGCCAGAATCATATTCTATTCTACGCACCCATATTCTCACTGCCTGCTGGCGAGCACATTACATTCGCCATAAAGTTCGCACCAATCGACAAATGAAACTACATTCACTGACTGCAGTTCACAACCAGAAAACTTCTAAACTTCTAATGATGTCCAAAGTGTCAACCCAGAATTATCAAACCACTTTAAGAAATCTCCAATCTTCCGTCAGTCATTCGTCAATCCAAAACACAGGCACCCAGACTTTTCAAACCGAAGATTCACAGTTTATGGAAAGCAGAAGAAATAGGAAAAAAGGGCAAAACACGAACATGACACGGAGCCGGCCAGAGTGAGCTTCCGGGGGCGACGCACATGCCGACTCCGCAATCGACTGAACCCGAGCAACGTCGAACCCGCACTATGTCGCTCAGCCACCCAAAACTTTTAAAACAATCACAATTTAAAACATTTAAAGAAAAAGATTTCCAGCGCAACATAATTATACAGCAAAACATTTCCAAATAACATTTCCAATCACAATTTCCATTCAAACAACTGACAGTGGCACACAACATTTTCACACAACACTTTAGAATGTTATTTCCAAACAACATTTCCTGAAAATTTTCCAAACATTTCCAAACAATTCCAGAAAATTTACAGAAATTTGCAGAAAATTTATGGGAAGTTTCAGAAGTTTCATTTTCAGAAGTTTTTTGAAAAAAAAATTTACAGAGATTTTACTGAGATTTGCAAAAAATTTACTGCGAATTTGCAGGAATTAATTAACCTGAAATCGAAGGTTCGGCCAATCGCTAAATCCGGCGATGCCGGTGATCCGGTCCATGTGTGCAATTCCCTGGATTCTCGCAATGCCATGCGAGTGATTTCGGTCTTGTGCGCTGGCCTTGATCTTCCGTTCCCCCGCTTGAGTTCGCTGGCTCCGCTCTTCCCGATCGCGCCAATGCGCACAATATGGTTTGCTCCGCCTCTGTTCCCCAGGTGGCCTCGCCTTTCCTGGCGACGTGCCTTAAATCTAGTCAAATCACATCCGCCCACTCCAACTCCCTGTTTTGAACCTTGCAGCTTTCAGTTTGCTGCTTCCAGTTTAGCAGCTTCCAGTTTCTAGTCTTGTCCCCTTCGCGCTCTCGCTGCATCTCCAACCACTTGAATGGTTGCGGGGGTGGAGTCTGGGTCCTTGAGGATGACGGTGGCGATGGCGATGGCGTCCAGTGAGATGGCGAAGGGGTTGTTGCTGAGGTCGTGGTTTGCAGGTTTTGGAATGTTGTGACAAGTTTGAGGTTTAGGGAGAGGTTTGGGGGTGCGGAAGGAAGATCGTGAGATTCGTAAGGAAGAGAGGAATTGGGGTGGTCGTTTGGGATGCAGTGGAATGGGACGCAAGATGAAGATTTCGAGTCCAGTGAGGGCGGTGGGACGCAGGGATCATGTGATTGGGACGTCGATGAGCTCCAACAACAGAGCGCAAGGGCAGCCTCGCGCGGTCAGGCCTTCGCAGGAAGAGTATTCCATTGTCAATCCTGTAAGTTCTGTCAAATCGCCTTGGCATTTTGTCGAGTGTTGGGGTACTTGGTTCTTAGCGCCACAATGTGTGCTTGTTTCGAAAGCAATTGATTCAGGAATTCCATCCCTCTTGGATACTGAGCGATCACAACTGGAGTCTAGTTGAGCTTGAGCATAGTTTCGTGCCTTCGACTTGAGAAAGATTGAATCGACAGATCCATGCATTTGCGCTTTCAGAGTTGAGAATGGTTAGTAGTCAGTATTGCGCCCATTTCTCTTAATTCCGAGTCCTTGGAGAATGTGTGAAAATCAATCTTTCTGGAGGAAGTTAGTGCTTCCGCCTTGTCGACCTGCAGGTGATCAATGACATGAAAACTCTGAGTTTGAAGGAACAGAAACAGGTTGGAATTGAGTTTTAAATCCCAGCATTGCAATGTAGAAGGAGGTTAGATGTTCTCTGAGGATGTTTGGGCTGTGGAAGTGACCTTTCGTGTTTCCTGTTGTAGGTTCTGTGTCCGGCCGTGGTGAGTTGGCTGAAAGATCCCGACGCGACTGAGCAGAACGTCGAGGAGGCCATCATCACCAAGGCGATGAGCTACCGGAGCACCACTGGCGAAACCACGTTCCACGACGCGGAGATGGACTTCTCCCCTGCGCAGTGGAAGGAGATTATGGAGATTCACACGGACATCCCCACTCACACCCCGCAATTCGAGCAAATGCATCCCCCTCCTTACATGGACAGCCACAGGTTGCTCACCCCAGACAGGTCTCCCAACCGTAGCGGGCCCTTGACCCAACCACCAGTTGTCGACGAGCACAGCAACAGCAGCACGTCGAAAATGGGAAACTACAATCCTCGCACACCAAGTGCCAGTGGCGCGAGCTCCCCCCAGCATCCCAGCACATGGGGAAGCACCAGTCCTCGCCACCGGAAGAATCTGCCCCCCTTGGAAATGCCGAGTCCGTCGCCGCCCAAGCGGTTCGGCTGGATGACGCCCACGCGAGCACGACGACGAGCTCCAGAGCCTGCAAGTCCTGATTTTGCGAAAGCGAGGGACCCTCCGGAAGAGAACGTGCCGTTTACTCCTGCGAGTGCCACGAAATCGGGAAAAAAAGCGACGCATTCACAGCAACTGCCGCCAATGGGAAGCGCCTCCCCTGCGAGGTCCAAGGGGGAGAAGTTTGAAGGAAAGTCGCCTGCGAAGGCCTGGAAGAATCTGTCAAGGTCGATCTCGCCGTTGTTCGGAGGACGCAGTAAGACGACGGAGCACGGATTGGGAGGGGCGTTGAAGGCGATTAGTCGAGATCTTGGGGCGTCCTTTCAGGGGAGCCGACGACGCGGTCCGGCGAGTGTGGCCAGAACTCCTGCGGCTGTGAATATGCCGAATTGGAGCGGCGATAGCTCCATGCTTAATCCGGATCTGGAGAAGGATACAATAGGTATCATCCTCACTAACATGAAACAGATACACCCTTCAAAAGCATTCTACATTCAATTATTAAAGGACAATTACTCGTGCATGAACAAAATCACAAAATCACAAAATCGCTAAAATCACAAAATGCCGTGTTGAGAATATCTTACATCAAGATTGTGTTTCACTTCCTGCAACCCTCTTTGCACCCGATGTTGTCACTTGCGAAATCCAAATGAGCATTTTTCACTGCATACGGTGATTTTTGAATCCCCTCTCTGTCCATGCATCCCTGAAACATAGTTGTTGAATATACCCTAAATATGTTGCAGCGTCCGAGATTGGCTACTCCTCCGAACTCACAAGGCAAGGAAGCATGAGGAGTACGAAATCAGGCTTGGGAAGCGGCTCACACGGCAGTGTATTCAAAATCTTACACTGGGGAAAGAAGAAGTCCAGCAACGGAACGAAGATCAACGAGCTTTTCCAAGTGGTCGACCAAGGAAGCATAAAGCTAGACTCCAACTCCTTCAAAGTCATGGAATACACCATCAAGACGCTCCACTACAAACTCGAGCAAGCGAAAAAGAACGAGCAAACGACGGCGGAGGAGTTCAAAGCGTTGCAAGCCGCCATGGACGCCGCCGAGGGCAAGTGCCAGCAATGGCAACAACGGTGTCAGGAGCTCGAATCGCAGCTCGGTGTGCGCCAAACCGAAACGAAAGACATCGAACTCGACTACGAAATTGCGAAACACAAACGGGAGAATGTCAACAACGGCGTAAATTCCACAACAACACCTCCGAAGGCACACCGTTTTACCACATTGGACGTCACCCCGCCGATGTTTCAAAAAGCGTTCGAAGACTCCAAGCTTTGTACGAAACGGCTCGCCTCTGCGCTGTGTATCCACATACGAGACTCGGGAGAATCTGCTACGCAGGTCATCACGTCGCTCCTGGCGCAACAGAAAGAATCTTCCCCAAAATTGATTTCGAAAATGCCACGCAATGTTATTGTTCTTTACTTTGAGGCTTTCCTCAATACGATTCTGTACGAGTCCTTTGAGAATGTCACGTTTGAACCGAATGGCGCTACTCCGATCTACGACCCCGACCTTCTGCGCCAATCGTGCTGCCGGGAATACCACGAGCTGAAAAGATTAGACTGGGCCTCGATTGAACGATCCCAGGACATTGGCAAACCGCAGGTTCGAAAATCCATCACTAATTCAAATTTGGTTCGAAAAAATTCTATGAGAGTTTCTGAATTTGAGGGGAAACCTGTAGGTTTGGAAATTCACAACTAATTTGATCCAGAAATGCATGAATCTAATTGCGTTACGTTTCAGATTGTCTTGATTAGGTTTAAGGAATCGTTAGCTTTCTGAATTCGTTGGCTTGGAACCTTTGGAAATTCATAACTAATCTTGTTCCAAATGACTTGATTTTAATGACGTTGGGATAAATTTCGTCTTACCAAACTTCAAGCAAAATACAATAGCTATCAGAATATCTTCTTTTTTGAATTTGACGGGAAATTGCAGTTGCAGAACCTCTAACATATTCAAATTTGCTTCAAATAACATCATTTCACTTGCGTCGCGTTCCACTTTGCATTTGCTTAACTCTAAAACTCGGCAGCAAAAAATAGAATAAGAAACAGAATTGAGAGTTTCTGAGTTCGACGAAAAAATGTAGGTTCAGAACCTTTGAAAGCTCCGAACAAATTCAATTAGTTCAATTAACACGATTTCACTTGCGTCGTATTTCACTTTGCGTTGTCACACTTCAAATTTTCAGCAAAAATTAAAATAAAGAAACACAATGAGAGTGTTTGGATTAGACAAAAAGCTGCAGGTTCAAAACCTTTGAAAACTCGTGACTAATTCAAATTACCTCCAAAAAAACATGATTTCAATTGCGGCGCGTTCCACTTTGCATGGTTTAACTCTCGAACTTGGCAGCAAATTTTGAAAGAGAATCCGCAATGAGAGTTTTGTCCGATTGTGACGCAACGCAGGGCGCCATGATGATCGTGAACCCGGTGTTCCACCGCTTCTTCGTGATCCGGATGGAGCTCATCCTGTCGCAGCTGACGAAAGTGGCGGAGCAGGAGACGTCGATCTCCCTGCTGGCGGCTTTCTTCAACGCCTTCAAGGCCGTGTGGCTGCTGCACCACCTCGCGTTCGCGCATGAGCTTCCCGTCTCCATTTTTAGGGTTCCAGTGCGAGCGGATTTCGACCCGCGCTTCATGGAGCAGGTCAGTGTTCTGGGAAATTCTTGGGCTTCACCGGTGTCGGTGTCGGCAACCTACTCCGGTGTCGGTGAAAACTGGGTTTTGAAGGGGAAATTCAAACCCTGTTCCTATCTCCCAAATTGTTTCTATTTATACTATAATTAGTGTGGAGTTTGTCACTATGTCACGATATCAAAAAGATTTCATCAATCTACAAGGTTTCATTGAGAAGTTGTTTAAATGTTTACTAAGAATGAATGTACACAAAATTACATGAAATTAAATCGTAACAAATGAAATTGTGAAATAGTTTGTGTTTAACTTTGGAGTGTTGGTTTAGTTACCATGGAAATGAGCCTTTTCAGTATCATGTGAATCATTTGCTTTAAAAAAACCCACAGCACTCACTCATTGTAGGTCAAAGTATTGTGCAAGACCTTCCTTTTTTTACACAAAACTCCAAGTATGAACATTTGTGCTTTTGTCTTACATAGAAGAATTCTTTGTCATCCATTAGACACTTATAGGCCACCATGTCATTAGAGTGTTATTAAAACTGCAAAAGATTAGATTTTTTCCTTGAAAACGTGATGGGGTTTCTATCCTAAAACCCAATTGGTTATTATTCCATTTCTATTGGCTCACTTAGTTTGTATTAACTGCCTTTTTTGTTCTCAAAATGTTGGATCAGGTGACGACCTATGAGGAGGAGGCTGTGCGCTCCAAAGTCAGCGTCATGGTCAACCCGGGCTTCATTGTAAATCGACAAACCATCAAGTGCCAGGTGTTCTGCAGTAGTAAATACCAGTGACTCACTAATGGTGAGTTCATTCCTTTGCAGCAACCCATTTGAAGAATTCTATTGAAATACCTTTCCTCAAACCCTAAATCGGCAGAGTTTGTTGGCTCTGACCCCAAGAAGGGAGGTGGCTTTGAATTGACAGAAGCGACACGAGAGGAAGCTTGGGTACTTGACTCAGAGCTTCTCGTAGTGTATCTGCCGCTTTGTTTGTTTGAGACCCCATATGAGGTTTCTCAGAATATTGGGATATTGCCGTTACATTGCCGCTTTCGAAGGTTGACGCTTCACTGTTGATTCATGGAGGAGAAGTACTCTGGTTTCTGTAGGACCTTTGCATGGAAGGTCTCGTACTGGAGAATGGCAGGAATAGTGAGAATAGTGGACATTCAATGACATTACCTCGTGCAGAGGAGGATTCTTATACGATTATTTATTGATTCTTTTAGGAGGGAAACGGTAGTGTGAGGATTGGTAGGTTATAGAAAATGGTGGTGTTTTCTATGGACGGGTGGGTTCGTATTTGTGTGTGCGTTCAAGGCGTTGGTCTGAGAATTTTGGATATTCTGGGATTCTTAGGAGCCATGAGACGAGAATGGGAGTCTCATTGGGCGGCTGACCTTCGGTGGACTGTGCACTTCCATTTGTGTTACCAGAATATGAACAAAATTTGTTTCGTTACAATGACAAATCCGTTTGTTTGAGAAATTTGAATGTTTAGTGATTTCGTGGTGAATTCTGCTTCCTCAATTATACATGTAGGACATTTATGCATAGGTTATAGTGCATTTGTTCATATTGGGTTACTCACCGCAGAACATTGACAATGTTATAGACGAGAATTCAAGGCGCATGTCGGTTTCTGCTGCTTTTCATAGAATCCCCTGGCATGACTTCGTAATGTTCGGCTAACAACGAGGGAGTGAACTCAATTTGCTGTGCTTCAAGCATTTTAATTTATGTATGAGTGATTTTAGAGAGAGAGAGAGTTGTGAAGAAGAGCAAAATCTGTGGAGACCAAATTTTTATCACTACCGGGTGTGTGAAATCAGGTAATCTCAAAGCGGGAGGTTGTAGTCCGCTATAAGTGCCCACCGACAACCCAACCAAGTGTGAATAAACCAAGTGTGAATAGATGAAGTGATGAACTGCTGTTAGTATCCAAAGTCAGTATTGAAGATTCGGTCAGGTTAATAATGATTTTAGTATCCTCTACCTTATCTGCTACCAATTAGCCCCTATAATACTGTACAATAAGGTCTACTTCATTTACAAATCTTTCAAATTTTTCAATCAGTTTTCACTAGAAAGTGCAGCAACTAGTGTGCTAAAAATTGAACTGATTTTGAATCCACAAATTGCATTGGAATTGCAATGAAGTGCACTTCAACTTCATAACAAGTGAAAAATGAATAATTTAAAATCATACAACAATTTGGATTCCTTTTATACATTATCTTCCATTTCATAGAGAACCTTTGGAGGATAGTCAAAGATTTTTTGCATTTGGGTGAAGAACAAGCAAGAAATCATACAAGCAATTCAAGTGGTATGGGAATAAGTATCTCTAAAGCAATTGTGAAGGTTCATTTCTTATATGTATCATTGGATACAAGTTGTAATTTTCACAAATGTTGACAACACTAGATAGTATATAGTGTATAAAAAACATCAAACTCTTTGTATGATTTTCAATTACCTAAGTGTGTTTGTAATGATGATAAAGTAGACTTTAGTGTGATTCCAACACAACTCGCAATTCACAATTCCGTTCATTTTTCAGTGCACACGGGCCTCCCAAAGTTCTCCTAATCTCAGGAGAATCCAAAAATTCGTAAATGAAGTAGACCTTACTGTACATGCACAACCTTTTCAACCTCATGTTTCGCCAGAAATACAGCAACGTCCACCAGTTGCATCCTCGTATGAAAAGATTTTCTGTAGATTGGTCACAAACTCCATGTCGTCTAAGAGCAACATTTTAGCATGCTGAAGCATGGAGCAAATAGCTTTGAAATCTTGGCGCCTCAAATGATCTGCGCACCAGCAGCTCTCCACAATGAACTGTACATACCGCGACAAATCATTTGGGAGTGTCGGTCTCTCGCCGGCTTTCAGCTTGGCTTGCGCATCCCTTGGATGCGGTACACCAAATGCCTCCGACGGAGATGCCCATGTCAAAAGTTCTGCAAACACCATCGCAAAACTAAAAACATCGCTCATAAACAGAGTGTACCCCACAGCGTCGAACTCCGACTCCCACATCGCAGGGTCCATATACCCAGAAGAGCCAGCAGGTCCCCATTCATCAAAAGAGAGATTCGGCACATACTCCATGGCCTCTCCAAAGTCAATAAGCTTGACAATGGTATCTTCTTTCACAATGGTATCTCCAGGATTCTCCGGCACGTTCACATTTCTGCACATGATGTTCCGAGGTTTCACGTCCCTGTGGACTACGTCCTTCCCATGCAAAAATCGCAGTGCCTTCGCTATCGGAAGCATTAGGTTGATTGCCTCCAGCACTGGGAATACTCCTCTGATTCCCTCGCATAAGGCTCTACCTCTATCCATGAGGTCCATTAAGTCTAATTCTAAATTTTCCATTAGAAGAAACGGGCACGAATAGACTGTGCGTTTCAAAGGATTCCACGACGACCGTGAATTTACTTCCCAATATCCCACGACCCCGACTATGAACGGGCTACGATACTTATCTAGAATGTCGAACTCTCTCTTGAACGTTTTTTCACTTCGCTCTTTTGGGTGACGCATCTTCACAGCAAACTCCTTCTCATACACCCACGGGAATTTCAATATGGCCCCGTGTGCCCCTGTTTTACTTGAGCTCTGCCATGGAGCAACAAAGTTGCTGTAGATGAAAAAGCTGTGCCTCCTCAAGAATGGTGGCACCCGCAAATCCCGCTTCTTGAGACGGTCTTGCAGCAAATGGGCGGGCTCGGAACCCACTGCCATATTGGTCGATTTCATCACTTGGGGATCTTACAAAAGCAAGGAGCTTGCAACTGCACTCTTGTGCAAGCTCTGTTCAGAAGACCCTCGCTTCACTGAGAGAGCGTATGAATGTGAAGCCACTAGATCCTTGGCAGCTCTGCTTAGGGATGACAACTCCACAGATCGTTGTAAACGGAGCGCCAAACAACTTCTACATCTTTTAACACGAAGTGCAGACCGGGCGTTCTATAGGGCAACTGAGTCCTATGAATTCAAGTATAAGGGACCTGGTGTACATCAGCAGCTGCCAGAGGCTGGAGGCCGGAGAAAGAGACGGCCTGCTTTGTGGTAGCCTCCCCTCGGCACTAAGTCCCCGGTAGAATCCGGCCTAACGCCTGAAATTTTGAACTGCCCCTGCCCGTAGGAAACACTGAAATTTTTTATTTTTTACACAAATTTTTTTTTTGAAATTCTGAACTCATATTTGCAATCAGAGGCCCCGAATTACTTGGAGGAGTGCATAAATTCCGAAAAATCGGTTCAATACAGGGGGCTCCTTTTATATTTTTTGGCCAGGCAGGCATGGCCTGCCCGGCGTTAGGCCGGATTCTACCGGACACTTAGTGCCGAGGGTAGCCTCCAGATGCTGCCTGGGAGCTAACTCAAGGCGTGAAATTGACAAACAGTACCTCGTAATTAGTGTTGCCAACACTATATACCATTATTAGTGTAGTGTAGGTTCTCATTTGGTTGTCCCTTAACAATCAACTTGTAGAAGAAATTGACTTGTGTGATAAGTAAAAGAGTTACTCAAGGTTTTTTCTTGAACTTCGGCCTTAGCCCAAGGCATGTGCACCTAAAAGAGACTCTCCTAATTGCGTCACCTATCTACAACTATCTAAGATTTCAAGTTTGGACAACTATATATAGGTGGTGGAATTAGGAGAGTGTTTGGCTTTTAGGTGCATACCTTATAAGCTTATGTCGGTTGAGTTTGGCCTGGGGTTTTGCATATGATTCATGTGTATTTTATTTTGTTTCTTAATTTCTAAGTGCTTTGCAAGTCTATAATTTTGATGATGAACAAAGTGCTTCAAAGTTGATTTTTGTCCAAAGAACCTCTCATTCATCCAAAAGTATGTAATACTTGAATCATTAAAAGACACCCTTCTTTTATGACCAATTTGATGACTTTGGATTAATATGAACAAGTCATTAGGTGAGATTTGGAGTGTCCAAAAGATTGCGAGTTATTATGCAACGGGAATAAGCGAATTTGACTGTTGCAGTGACACTGCAGCACGACAACAGTCCTACATGGCCAAGAGTTTGCCACCTCATTTATCAAATAAAACAAAAAAAATCAACTTTTTTTTGCATTTTTAGAATTATATTTTTGCATTTTTAAAATTTTTGCATTTTTTATTTTTTTATAGTTAGTTGTTCTTCTACTACAAGGGAACAATGAATGGAACAGGCCTGAAACAATCTTTTGTTGGCCTCAAATTCCCCATAATGATTGAGTTCAATCCATATAACCTTTCATTCATTCAAAGTAGTATGTAGTACTTGAATCTTTAAAAGACAACCTTCCTTTATGACCAATTAGTTTGAAGACTTGAAGTAAACAATGTATTCATTCATATAAACACGTATGTAGAAAATTTTAACAATGGATTAACCCCTAAATGCCCAAACCTTTTCAAGTGTGTTTTATCTATGAAAAAAGAGCATGGGCTCATAGTTATCCTCATTGAAGCAAATTGATTTTTTTTTCAAAATCTATCCATATGGATGTTTAAAGAGCTTCCTTATTACTGTATGCAAACCAATTTTGAGTGCAAAATTGCATAAGAGTTGTAAGATTATAACAAAAGAAATGTACATTTTCTATTTTTAGTATGTTTTTCCTCTCCACAATGTTTGAGAAATTTGCACATAAAAGTTTTTTGGGATTGGAGGTGACATGAACAACTACAAATTGTGTTAGCACACTAAGATGTCCTTTCAAAAAACTTAATATCATTTGAAAAGCTATTAAACTCATTACACAATCCACCTTGTAATTGTTGAGATTCAATTTTTTTTATAAGTATAAATCACAAATAACTCCAAATCAACACTTGCTTGTTTAAATTTTCAATGGTGAAAATCATGAAAACACTTTACTCTTTTCATTGGGACCATTTTCAAAGCAAATGGATAAGTACAAGATTTTAGATCTCAAATCAAGTGAAATTGTTCAAAGTTGGAAAATGAAGTAAAATTAGCAAGCTTTACTCTTCCAGTAATGGACGTATATGGCTTTGGAGACCTCTCAACAATCAAATATGTACCTTTTTCAATGAAAAATTGAAAGTTTTCAAAAGTTAATCCTAAAAACTGCCCCCTTGAAATTTTTAAAACGGTCAAACAAATTTAACTGCCCATTGCAAAATGAACCTGGAATTTCCAATCGACCATATTTGGTCGCCCAAGCATTTAGGGGTTAATAATCATAATTATCCCTTACAAAATTTGTCCTTAGTCGTAGGCCTCTCTTTGTGTAAGGATTATAACTTAAGTCAAAAGGACCTAGCCTCAAGTTTCCCATTCAAAGTTAGAGGGCTTAATAATTATAATTATCCCTTACAAAATTTGTCCTTAGGCGTGGGCCTCTCTTTGTATAAGGTGCCTTGCCCTTGGGCTTTTTTTGGAAATTAGGTACTCTTAGTCTTTGGGCTTGCACTGAAGGCACTTTATTTTCCAAAAGGCACTAGAGTGGCTACCTTACCCTATATGTAATTAGGGTTTCACAAGACATTATGTGGTTTTCCACATGTAAGGTAGAAATACCATAAACCATGATGGTACCATAAATGGTTTCAATGTACTTGTTCATGATAAATGACAAGAGCAAGTACATTAAAAACATTTATGGTACTAGTATGCATGGTTTATGGTATTCCTACCTTAACCCTATAAAGACAGACCCTATAAAGACAAGCTCATCACCATGGAAATCATCCTTTTCAATGGAGTGTGAATCATCTACTATCAAAAACCAAAAGTACTCATTGGAGGTCAAGGTCTGTAGATTAGATTCAGCACAATACCAAAACAACAATCGTAACTAACCATAGCGCTTCAAATGACATCTTCATTTTTTTCTATTGAAAGACTCAATAGGGGAAGTGAGAACAACTTCATAATACGCAGCATCCACCGGCATACTTTGATCCAGTAGTAAGTATTTTCGAGCATGCAAATGACTCTCGAGTCTCGTGAATCCTTGCTTGAGGTTTGGAAGGAAGAGAGAATCAGAGTAGTGTCCTCATGACATGCCGAATTGTCTGCAGATATTCAATAGAAATTCTTATCTCATATAAGCTCAGAAGAAGAACCTAATTTAGGACGGAAGGACTTCACCTCGAAGAATTTTGCAAACCACAAATTACAAGAAAATATTGCGAGAGTTGGTGCCACACCGAAATTGAACCATGCATTACTGGAAGTCAGATGCATGCACCAGGCGTGAAGAACTAAAATTTTGAATCATAAACCAGGTATGCCATACGATTTGGCAATGGAACTAAGGTGTGTATATATATGGCTGCAAAACAACACTCTTCCAGCAACTATGGCATCCGTTGTCTAAACATCTGGTAACTTCGTTTCGTGGGGTGCCTCGCCTTGGATGCCATCGAGCCCACCCTTCATGGTGAAAGTTTCTTGGAGGCCCCCTGTTGGGGTCCAGGCGCAGTGCCGTGACCGGCTTGTCGGTGGGAAATGGCTGAAAAAATTCTCGGGGTACTGAATTCGTGAACCACTTCCGGGATCCGGAGTACTTTCCGGCGTACTGAGTGCCTCAACAGCCTCAGACCCACCAGTTTCTTGGAGGCCCCCTGTTGGGATCCAAGCGCTCGGTCGTGACCGCCGGCTTGTCGGTAGGAAATGGCTGAAAAATTTCTCGGGGTATTGAATTCGTGAACCGCTTCCGGGATCCGGAGTACTTCCCGGCGTACTAAGTTCCTCAACAGCCTCAGACCCACCAGTTCTTGAGGCGCCTCGCTTTAGTCTGGAATCGAAGTACGTGTCACGTAAATCTAGTGTAGGAGAAGTAAAATGAAATTCCAGTACTGCTGGTGATGGTTTTTGACACTCTTGTTGCTGTTGTCGATGCTCTCCAGAGGCCAATGGACATGCTACCGGATTACTGAAGTGAGGTGCCCAGGCAGAAGCAAAGGCAAGGCTGTTCCCTTTCCACAGCAACGATTGCGTGCACTCATCGACTTCAATCTTCATCCCCCAACCGTGGTTCAAAGTATTCCGCAAATCCAACACCACATCGTTCCCCACAGGCAGCGACAGGAATCCGAGACGTCTCATGCGCTGCATCCACTGCTTCTTTGACTCCAAGCGCTCTATGCGACGCTCACCTTCGCAGGCCACAATATTCTCAATCTTCATGGCCACAATCTTTTCATACTCCTGTCGAACTTTATTTCCCGACGGCAACAACGTGGCCATGAAGTCGAAGTGAATCCGCTCGTGCTCGTAAGACTGTTGCACGCGTTTCACGACGTCTGTGGAAGTTGCATCGCAGTCTTCTTCGTACAAGGTGACGATGGTGGGGTTGAGGGAGCGTATGAGGTGGAGGAGGTTGTCTCGTGGGCACCGAGGTTGAAGTTGCGTTTCCAATGGCGGTGGGTAATCAGGTACTCCTGCAGATTCATCTGCAAGGTAGTGTAATCCGAGAGAAAAGTTCACTCCTAGGGCCTCGCCGTCTCGCACGTCGAAGTCGCTAGAAGAGAGGCGCTCTAGGGGCGGCGCCAGGACGTTGAACTCCAAGGGAACATTTTGAAGGCGGGCAAATTCGGTGAGGCGACGGCCGATTTCTTCGTAGGTAGGGTGTAGTACAATGGGGAGGGAAGGTCCACAGAGAGTGAGACGGACGTTGGGAGGGCCACCAACGCGGACAGCAAGAGCTTCAATGAAAACCGGCCATTGCATGCCGTGAGTGGTGCTGAAATCTAATATGTGGATATGTTCCATCTCCTCAAACGCTTCGAGCATGGCTACATTCGCAGCTACGTAGCCGAAGCGAAAGTAAGGAGAGACGTCTACAAAATTCGTCAACTCGTTCAGCATCCACCTCCTGGCCGGCTCCTGCTCTTCTGTGACAAAATCATCAAGTTGATTTCTTCCATCAATACGTAGCTAGTTAACTCATCCAATCCTATCATCCAATACAATCCACTGCAAATTCTGGAAACATTTCCATGGGAATTTGAAGCATCAACCCATCCAGACGTGTGACATCTACACTGTCATAAGTCACCATAAGTCAGAATGGCAGGAGCTAACAATTATGAGTTCATTAGATGGAAGGACCATAATATTGTGGTCTCAGAATTGATGAGACTGAGGTTAGCTGGATAAGATGTGTGTTTACCACGAGAGTTGGGAAGGTCATCTCCAGAAAGAAATTTTGGACCCAGCATTGAGACACATCTGCGCTGGAGAGCCTGTAAGAAGTAGGCAGTAACTCGCTCGCTGGGCTCGCCATTGACTGATGATATATTCCGAAGGGCAGAAACTGTTTGTTTGATAGTGCTGACATCCTTCAGCTCTATCGCGATGGCACAAGTAAGCAGAAGCTCCTTAGGAGTCATGCCCTCGATGGCAAGAGGCACCTGCACATCATTTTAGAATACCCAATGACATTCTTATAATTCTATTTAAATCGAATCCAGGACTGAAACAAAATTTCAACGAATTATAGTGACAAGCAGAGCCTGCGCCGTTTTCCACCTCACGATGACTGACTGACTGACTAAAAAAAGACATAACCTGCCGAGACCACGAAATAAATAAGAAATAAATTTCACCTAACGCATGAAATAAAGACGTCTGTATTTCACCATCAATCTTAATCGAAGCAGTGACAAAATCAATATGCATCCTGATAATTGCTGAAGTGGTGGCTGTGGAGTGTACACATTCGGTGGCGACAATTTAAATTGCAAGAGGAAGAACTCTACTACCGCTACTCAACACCAAAGGTAATGAAAGATGATCAGTACCCTTAAAATGTTCAACAAAATGAAGTAATCAAGTAAGGGTCCAGAGCATTTTACCATTCTATATCTGGAAAGCACCTCCTTGAACTTGCATATACAAATCAATACTGTACCGATCACCTTCCAAACCCTCCTCACCTGTCCAATAATTGAAGAAGTCATGAATAACTCATGGTCATATTCACATGTTTCAGTCCTATTTATGTGCACAAAACTGGAAAGAATAGGACTAGCATAGATCTGAGTTCCCAAACAAGCATTCGCAAATACCGATATCTTGAAATTTCTTCATATTACAGAATGTGGCGATATTCAAGCCTAAACTAGTTCGTCAATCGTCAACCCTGTCACCTATTTGAAGATTTAAACTTCATAAGGGTGTAATTAAATTTCTAAAGCTCGAAGCACACATTAAGGTGCAGCACGTAAACATTGACACACAACTCTATTCGAGTTCCTTATTTGGTCTATACAAGACATGAGATCAAATTAGAGCTTAGCAAGAATCAAGAGTAGAGTGCTGCTCAAAATCCCCCGTGTATGTTTCATGGAGCAGCACTCATCCCAAATACTATATATAAAACTTTTAATAATGCAAAAACTTTTTAAACAAAAATAAGACACACAAAGAACGTATGTACAGTAAAATTCCAGTACACAAGATGCTGAGACAATCACTTACATTAACAGTAGATGGAGAAGACAAGTGCTGCTGAAGATGGTTCAACAAAACCTTGTAACCAATATGACTCTTTGACATTGGTCGGCAAACTTCAAAGTGATTGTCCCTGTCAATCTTGTGCCCCTCCCAGCTGAGCAATAGCCCTTCCCAGGAATTTTCCGTAACAAGAAGGGATTTCTGCACAGGTAGTTCAAAAGTGTTTCATTGATTTTTGATAGGTCAGGAAGTTGGCAAAAAATGATCAACAAATCCTACGTACTAAGGAGGTACAAGAGCTGCGACTTCGCACTGTAGTGTTGCACATGGTAGTAAAACTAATGCCGACGATTGACTCCAGTAAAATACACGAACACAAGCCACCCCATGATCGCTGTCTAAATGAACGATGTACATGACAATATCCAAGGTCCCTTTAGACGGTCAAACTTGATCTTTCAACATTACGAAGGTAAGCGGTTTACCTTACTCATGGGCTTCCCTTCCAGAAAAGCAAGAAGTTTCGTCTTCCGTGGAACCGCATTTTCAAAATCTCTGCTCAATTGAATCATGTCTGAAATGAAAACACTGTCTCTACGAAGAGCTTTCAGTAAGAAACTTCTTTGTAAAACTCGTGTGTTGCTACATCCCGAGATGTAATTCTCAAACTCCATGTTCGCGAAAGCATGCGGCACACTATAGAACACAATGCTTGCTAGCCTCTTCAAGAATTGTTTGCACTTCAGGATTTCTTGAAATTCAACGTTGTTGTCGACTGTTTTTCCGGCTAAGCCTTGAGCCGCAGCGACCAAGGCTTTGATTATCACCCCTCCAAAGCTATGCCCAACTAAGACGATTGCCTGATCGTTTTCACCAAGCTTACAGGTCGCGCTGCGTATACACCAGGATCGAACCCCCAATGTTCAAAGACTAGATACTTAGATTGTCCTATGCAAAATTAGAAAAAGAAGGAGTTGTTGCATGGTACTCGACAAAAACAATAAACAAGATAATTCGCTGACAGCATTTGAATGTTAAGTGTCACGTTCCTCATGGCGAATCCTTCATTCTGAATCAAACACATATGAAAACCCATTGTACGCTGAGTATTGTCACGTGAGATTAGAAGATTACCTCATAACCAGAATTTTAAGCAAATCCATGATTGACTGAGTGCTGCTCACGTTCGGATTATCATTAAACGACACTGAGAGAACACGTATGTCTGCACCTAAATCCTCAGGTAGCCACATTTGTGGCCATACTAGCTTATTGTCCCGTGTCAGCCAGGTCATCCTCCATTCTTCTGAAACCTTGGGAAAACCATGGAAGAAGATCAAAGTAATCTGAACAGAAGTTGCAACCTCACCCAATTGTGGATGCAACTGATGCACATGAAACATCTGAATGCCACAAAAAATTCTCATAACGATTAGCTATAAGAAAATGTACGAGGCTACCATCTGAACATGAACTACTGAGTGGAATCAGCAAGTTATACACAGTCGCAAATTTAGTAATACCTCCGTTTGGAAATAGTGTACCCATTCTCAATGTTATTGCTTCGTGAAATGGACACACTATCTCCAAACAGAGGTAGTACATAGTAGCACGCCTCGAATCACCAGACAAGCCCAATGTCCGCTTCGGTATTCTTACAATAGTGTTGTTTCCTCGTCAGTAGCTAAAAACTTCCAAGATGCTACAAGAAAAGTCCAAGAACTGGGCACGCTTTTGACTCCATAATATGAAAGAATTGTGCCCTTGAATTTAATACAAGAAAATGATAGCTGGAACATGAAATTCTGTATCAAGAGCATGCCTGATTAAAAAAAAGTTGATCATTAGGTGCCAAAAGCAAAATTTTGATCACAACAACCAAGAAATTGTACCTCTTGACGATCACTTTTTGATGTGGATGACGATGCTTTGTCTGCAACATGATGAAAGAACAACCGTGTTCAGAAGCCAACGTTTATCGTTCTTTACCCGGTCAAAGTGCACATCTCCTCACACATCTCGCACCAAAGATAATAAATTCGACATGAGTTTAACTATAAACAACGACTATCCTCCTACCATACCTTGGTTATTGCTTAGCGTGCTTTTGACGTCCAGATTGACACTGCACAATATCATCTTGTCTTCACACGTCTGTATAATCTGATTCTGTGACAGCAGAAGTAGTGTGATAGCTTCTGAAAATGTGATTTTTGTATCTAAACAGCTCGCAATACAATCCTTCAGAATACATGGTGTGGTCTCTGGAATGCTCGGCCTCGAAACCTTGACAGCTCCATAAATATCTTCAAAACACTCGTTCCCGGTAAGAATTTCCAAACAAGTCAATCCGAAACAGAACACGTCTCGGTTCTTGGTGTCATCATTTGCAGCCAGTGAACATCCAAATCCGCCCAGTTTAACAAGGACATCACCCACTCGAAAAGGAATCTGAGCCGTGCTTTTAACTCTGCAAAGAACATTACTGCACTTGAGGTGGGGATGAGAGACACCCATTTCATGCAAGTAAAGCATGCCCTTGGCGATCTGCAACATCATGTGAACAGCTACAAGGAGGGATAATGGAGTGGGTCCAGTTGTCTTAATGCTTGTCAAGAGATTTCCAAGGTCAACATCCATGAGCTCCATCATCAAAAATGTCATGAAGGCAGACTTTGGCATCCATTCACGAACTTCACCATAGTCAATTTTTTTCTTCCAGTGGTGGAATAAGTGCACCACATGCGGATGACAGAGTCGTGCAAGATCAGGTTCGCTCTCGTCCATTGCATTGATCCTCTTCAGTGCACAAAAATACCGTCTTCCTTGTCCATCAGGGCAAATGGTTCTGATCACAAATCCTCTAGAACTAGCCCCTAGCAGATCTCGACTTAGATCAATCGGAAGGTAGTCTCCAATTGAAGTTGGTTTCCCAGTATTCCAAATTTCTTTGAACTCCGACTGCACTTCCGGTTTATTTTTATCGGTGCAAAAAATATCTGCTTCAATTTTACCTTCACCCCGTATTTCATTGGTGATGGAGGCATAATTAGTCAACCCTGGTAATTCCTGCAGCCAGAGCTCAATGCTACCATGAGTTCATAGCAAGCAACTCGCATCTGAGTCACTAAGAATAGAGGAATCCATGTTCAAAGTGGACCACGTGTGAAGGTACGGAAAGGGGTCAGTAACTGGTACCGGTGGGGGAATGCGTGGAGAATGCAATTCTAGTCGTTTTTCCTTTACAATTGCCCTCAGCACATCCAGCTCATGTAGTGTGGAAAAACTGCCTGCCATTTTGATGGACCCAACCGATCTTTTATCCACGAGCAGATCCTCTGTTCGTATAACAAAATCTTTTCGATTTGCTTGGAGATTCTCCTCTAGGTTTATGAATACTGACAACAGCACCCTGCAAATGGATAAATAGAAATCACTCAGGAAATATATTTCGCTGTTTGAAGAATCGGACCCTAAATACAATGCAATTTAAACTCCGGTAGAAACGACAAAATTGGAGGTAAGCTCAAGGACATAAATACCACATTGCACTTACTTGCATTCACCAACCTGGAATGCACCAGAGTAGATGCAGATTTCGAGTACATCAACTGGTTCCCAAGAGTTGATTCTGAAAGTGAAATGTTCATGCCAAACGAACTTGTTTCTCTCACCTATCACGTCTCACAAAAATAATTCATACAGCATTAGGAAACATGCACAGATGAGATATGGACTGATGAGATGAGGTCTTCAATACCCATAAGAGTAACTCAATCTGAGTACAGTGGAGCTGTCTTAAATTTACCTCTGAGAATTCGAGTTATATATGTTGTATGCTTGTAGATGAGCTTTGCAAACACCCTAGGCTCCGTAGCTGCAGGCGAGATAAGCCCCAAACGAGTTGTTGATGAAGAAATTAGAGACTTCCGTTCAGAGATAATTTTCACTTGACTGCAATAAATCTAATTTAAGAAATCACATTTAAAAAAGAGACTCTCAACCTTCAGATTTCTTCCCTACAGAATCTGCATACGGCAATGGTTCAGATATCATGTACAAAGAGTAAATATTACACAGGTTCTGTGTAGAAGTCAAGAGCATTAGAAACAACTTCTATTGAGTACAAAAGAAGTGGAGTCTCAATGGAGATCAAAGCGAAGATAACTTACAACTGATAGAGTTGATGATTCCTTCCTGAAGCACCACATTTAGGTTGCCCAGCTTTCCCATAGCCTGCTCCACAAGGTAATTCAGATCGATGAAAACCAAATTGCACAAAAACGGTACGGTGGGAATCATAGAAACTTGCAAAGGTGCAAATGACATCATTCTAACATCTCCTACCTGCTGCCGTTTAATTTGAGCCGTTAAGGCTAAACTTCCATAAGACCAGCGGCGACCCAATGCAGACACTGGCAAGGTCTTCAGTTCCGGATCTTGCTCCGGCATCACATTTGCAAGCCCCGCTAAGTGAAGCCTATGTGAGATTGTCTCGAAAAAATTAGAGCAAATGTGGTCACCAAGTAGTGCAGTCGATTTCTTTTGAAAAGCGAAAATAGAATTTAAAGCAACGGACCTAAGTAGCTGGCAGGCCTAATTCAGAGCGATCTCCTATTCCTTGTGAATCTGAAATCCACATCTTCAAGCTTACCGCGATATTCCAATACAGATGTGGTCTCTGTTGAACAGTTCCAGAGTGATGTCCTCACTGTTATCCTCGTAGGCGAAATGAAACACATTGGTTCCGTCGTTGCCCCACATATGATGAAGTTCCACATTTCCTACACCTAAAGCCAAGTCCAAACAGTCCATCATCGCCGGTGCCCAATAGGACGTGTCTTCATGTTAGGTCACGGTGTACACATTTGAGTATTTATTATTACTAGATTACGATTATGGACTATATTCTCAGTTTCTCAACTCTGTAATTTTCTTTTAGAACTGAAGACTTGAAGTGCAATTCTAACTCTCCGTAGACTACTCGAACTGACACATCTGAGACTAACCCTCAGGTCAGGAAGCTCACCGAGACTGGCTACTACCCGATATGTAAATTTCAACACACCAGAATTCACAGGATCAAAATCCTCATGACTAGGGCAACAGACAAGGAATAAAAACGAGAATTCCATACCTTCTACCACATTAGTCGTGTAGACAATATTCTTGTATGAAGCCTTAACATATACCATCCTCTCATCCACTGCATTCACATGCAAAACAAGACGGGTCAATCCTTGATCAAACTTGTGCGCCAGAGAACAACCTAATTTTTCTTAATATATGCAGCTGTGACGGATTTGAACAAAAATTAAGAAAGTTACCGCATACATATTTAGAATCAAAGAGAAGAAATAAACCTACAACTGAAGTGCTCACTTACTGGAACTGCTCATGGGATCCATGAAAGTGGCACTTTGGAGCGTTACTTGGAGATGTCGTACAAACATCATGGCTGTTGCTCGTCCTTGAATCTGGAAGTTCCAACAGCAGGCAACGAATCTCAGCTTCCGATATTAAAATGCCTATACTACCGACAGCTCCGCGAAACAGGACGACGTGAAGGCTCAGAGTTAACGCAATCACAACCAACGTTGCATTCGTTCGGCAAGGATTTTCACCTGCTCACAACCCTAATATCAGTTCCACCTACCAGCAAATTTGTTACATGGCACTCCACCAAGCCAGCAAAGATCACTTGTCACCGCACCCGGTCATTCAAGTTGAGTTGATTCGCTTCGTTGTCCAGAAGCTTGAATCTTCCCGCTACTCGAGCAACTAAATGGGATGTAATTGCGTACAGCCAAACAATGATGCAAGAACGACGACACTGTATCATATCTAGGATAAAAGGTGATAGAACGTAATACATCAATGTTGATAAAATCACATAAGTTGAGTGTAGACAAGAGTCATCGCCGTTCCTCGCATGAAATCGAAAATTTTACTCTTCGTACAAAAATCTGTCTCGAACTGGAAACGATGCACTGTAAGGCAGGAAACCTGGCCACTGGGGTTTAGCATTTGGATAAAATATATGATTAACTCTGAAAGGACGGGCCTCTGACCAAAACTTGAACGGCCCCCTCAGTGAACTTCAGAATCCTTAACTGTGTATAATACATTTTGCCACTATATGTGGATGCAAATTTGTTGCTTTTAGTTTCCAAAGATGAAATAACATGTCTTCAATAAAAAAATTCAGATTCTTTTGTAAAATTTGAAATTACAGAGAAAGTTTGAAGAAAATGTGAAGAAAATTCACATCAAATTCGAATATGCTAAGAAAATATGAAAATTTCTTTAGAGGTGTATATTATAGTTTTGAACATAATGGTGTACACCAGATTTCCATGTCATTTTATATTTGGGAATGTGCTAATAGGCTCTCAACTTCAAACTACAGTAAAGTACACATTTCAAAGTTTTAAGGCAGAATAGAAATTAGACTTGGGAAGATTCGTTTACTAGTTCCTCTCCAAAGGTAAAAATTCCCTCTTGAATGTCATAATCAAGTCTTAACAGCAAGAAGGCAAGAGCTAAACTACCGACTACATAGAAAAAAAACTAACCCGAATAAAAAATTAAAAAATAATCAATATGACTAGAACTAACTCAGTTACGTTAAATACCATGGTAAACGAATCTTCCCAAGTCTAAAGATGCTTCGACTTCACAACTTGATCGGAAGTTTCAACTAAAATCCAAGTTCCTCTAAAATGGAACATCAAGATGTGCTACGTACTACTTAGAAAGACTGTAGACAAGCGAAGTCACGAGTGAAATCTGAAGCTCTGAAGCTCTTATTCTCCTCTCTCGATGGATGTGATTTGCACAGTAGCAGGGCCTGTGCTTCACAAACCCTATACAATTTATCATCCTTAAACTCTCCAAAAAAATTACTGTGACTGCACCCAGTTTAAGGTGACTGCACCCAGTTGCGACCTGTTTGTAATACCGACCCCTATAATTCTTCCCCAGATCACGGGGCAATATCGGGAAAACATATAATCAGCACTTTCAAACTCCATATTTTATTCACACTGTAGAATGTATTACGTGTGCGTACTCTTACAATATACTCTTACATAGAATGTATTCTATGTAAAATACATTCTATGTAAGAGTATCTCGAATCCCGTTTCAATTGCCAAAAAGATGCTACAAAAACTAAGACCGTGCAAATTATTTGAACTATGCTCAACGTTGATTCGGACAGTTTTAGGTGATGTTTCCTTAACGAACTCACTCAGAAAAATAAACTCTCTCTCGAAGCTCCGTAGATAACGAGATAGACGCAAGAATAGAGCAAAGGTTGCGGCTACGTTGCAATTAAGTTGAGGGAGAGACGCAAGAATAGAGCAAAGGTTGCGGCTACGTTGCAATTAAGTTGAGGGAGAGACGCAAGAATAGAGCAAATGCTGCGGCTACGTTGCAATTAAGTTGAGGAGAGATGCAAGAAACTAAGTAAGACCCGTGGCAGCAACGGTGCAATTCAAAAACCTACCTCGGCGTGAAGAAACGGAGCTGCAAGGTCTACATTGTGCTCACACCTAATCCATCAACGAGTCGTGCCTGCTCTTCAGATCCACCTGAACAGAAACACATAATGTGAGATGCGTACCAGAACTGTGTCTGTGAACTTCAAGTTTTATATCTCACTTAGGGTTTTTGTCCATTTAATGTCGGTACAAGTGAACATAGTTATTCGAAAAAAATGATTAGCAACATGTGTTGCTCTCCATGGCTCCATGCCATGAACTGCACCGAGACAGGGTCCTGCGCATAACAAAGCCCTCAATTCTAACCCTGACTTACGGCTATGTCAAATTCATCTACAACACTAGTAGTAAACTGAGGTTAGGGCTTGTCTTTACCCCTTAAATTTGGATGTCTCTACCTCCTTAATTTATAGCTAGCGATACGGCACACCGCAACCACGCTCAGGTACATCACTGGACATTCAGAACACTTCCCGATCCATGCTTGGTCCATTGGCGTCGCCAGCTAAAGAGCTTCGGCCCCCTCTGCAAGATATGGTTGTCGGTACAACACATGGCACGGTCTAGTGCTGCGGGCCCGTCAGACTTCGGAAATTTTCTTGGAAGCTTGCAGGAGGCTTCTACGAAATTTCTGCCCACAAAATCTGTCAACCTCTTAAGCAGCTTCCCAGAGAATGAGGGCTCCACCAACAAATAGTTTCTCTCCATATCTCCAACAGTTTTGCATTCTCATTGGTGGGAGTTGCTATAGTTGTGAGACTTTTCAAAACTGAGGGAGACAAAAACATTAGGGGTAGTCACAGCTTCTTCACTTTGCATTTGGAGAATGGAGTTTGGAAACGTGGTGGCTTGGGGTTGGCTTCATATTGGTAGAATATACTTTAGTTGGATATATCTTCCACACTCCTAGTCTTCACCTCCGGAGGAGGTGAAGATTGGAAGTGCAAAAGATATATCCAACTAAGAATATTCCTTTGTGCTCTATACTTTTACCTTTCCATTGCCACTTTTACCTTTGTTGTTGCCAATTTTCCTCCAACCTTACATCTAATCTTACATTTAGGTAAATGGATTCTCCATTTTTTTCATTCTCCACTCTCAACACATATTTTAGGGGTCACACCTTCTTCACCCACCACGGCTTCCCATTGGCTCCTCCAAACCCTCTCCAACTTCTCATTCTCCATTCTCCAAGTGCCAAGTGAAGAAGGTGTGACTACCCCTATTGTCAAACAAGGAGAATCCAAGCTTGGAAAAGAAGGAGAATCCAAGCTTGAAAATGCTTTTACTACATTATATTTGTAAAAGGTTAATTATCTGAATCCTAGGGCCCTCTATACTAGGATTGCGCCCAACGCATTTGTTTCCAAAACAAGTACTAGAGATGGATACTAAATACCAAAGCTTCTAACTCTCAATATGATTAGGACAAAACCTAATTGCACTGAAAAAAGCAATTGAGCATTGTTAAATTGCTTTAATTTTATAAGTGAAAAGGACATTCTTGTAAGTGAAAAGGGTATTCTAGATTTTTTTTTCTTATGCATTTTTTGGACATTGTAGGAATAAATTACAAATTTTAAAGTGTTGAAAATAGATGTCCTCAAGTAAGAATCTTTAGGGATAGGTTTCAGGAAGGCATCACAATCAAGCACAATTACGTTAAAGTCCCAAGACCTTTTCTCCATAAAAAAACAACTCAAATTTACCATTTCTTTTGCAAAGAGCATTTTTTTATTTTTTTTGCATATCACCATATGATCTTGTATTAGACTAATGTGAGAATGTGTAAAAAAAATTTTAGAAACTTTGACTCCATAGAATGCAAGATATTTGCATTTGAAGTGAAGATAACACCCGGGGAGGACACTCCCTATGTTTTAGCAAACTACGTGCGGCGGAAAAAGTAAAACAAGTAATACACCTTAAAATTTAATTTCTTTTTCAAAAAAAAATTATGGATAGATTTTACTACTTTATAAGTTTATGTTTTGAATTATTGGTATTTTTTTGTGCTAATAGTAATTAGTTATAAATTTTTGAAGAAAAAAGATACACTGTAAAGCTGAAAATAACTTTCACACCTCTATATTATATAAGAAAAAAAATTTGAAAAATGAAAAAAAAATTATATAGAATAGCTTTCTATTGAAAGTTTATTTTGGTTGAATATTGATGCAATAGTCATCTTCATGTGAGCTCTATAAATATTTTAGTTGGAGAACATGCCATTTTAGTTCATTTTTCAACCCTTTCTAGACAATATATCTTATGTTATTTGGAATTGAATTTTTTGTCAATAGAAACCTTTAGTCATTGTTAAACAAAGCTCAAAATTTTAGAATGAAATTATAGTTTATTCAAGGTGAATTACATGAATTACTTTTTCCACCGCCGCACGTAGTTACCCCAAATGTAGTGAGAGTGTCCTCCCCTAGAGATAACAAGTTTTTTTGCACCTTGCTTGACTAGATTTTTTGGCTTTTAATTTTTCTTAAATTAAAACTCTTTCACCACTAATTTTGAATTTCTAATTTTCTATGTTGAAGAATTGCGTTAAGAGTCTTGAAATTTTTTTTAAATTTTTTTTAAATTTTCACTCATTAAAAATTGTTAAGTAGAAGTAGATTAAAGATTGAATGGAAAACTAAACCGTTAATTAATACCTCTAAAATGGAGTTGAAGCAGACTAATTTCAATGGTGAGATTGTTCTAGCAAGAGATCTTAACCTTGTGAAATTTCTTTTTGGAAAATTATAAAAATTGAATCCTACAAGTAATTTTTCAAGAAAAGCTTTGGTTGTCCAAAAAACAAGTTTGTTCCTAACCTTTATATAACAAATCCAAATGGAATAAATCAAAGCTTTTCATCATATAAATAAAAATACAATCTATGAGAAACAAAATTTTAAAATGTTTTATTTAAAATTAATTTTTTTTTCCTACCCATCAATCTAAAATTGGACTTATTGTGCCATAACTTTTACTCTTGGGCACAAATTAAAATTAAAATTATGTTTCGAGAAAGCTAATGCATTTTTCAATCTTTACAAAAAGTTTCAAAAAATCATGATGAATATTGAGACTATAGGAGCCTACTCAATATTCATTTTGTCCCTTGAGGGGACAATGAGATTTTAGGAGTTAATAGAATGCACTATGACATTCTCAAAGTCTTATAACAAAAATCGATTTGAAGTTAGAACAAAAGTAGCAAACACAACGACTTATATTCAATAACAACAGTATCCTATTTGTAGGTAGAATCTAGACAACTTCATCTAAAACTTGTAGAATAATTACTCCTAATTTTTGGTAGACAAGTGAATTCAATTAGTTATTGTGCTCCACACTATTGAAGCTAATTTGTAGAAGTTCCATAATTACTGGAATTTGTGGCATGCAATAAATAATGTGGTAGTTTACAATATTTTAGAGCAATTCAATGAAGTGTAGTCAATACTATTTTTATAATAATTATTATCTCAAATAATGTGAATTTAATCAATCTGATCCTAACTTGATTCACACTAAATAAATCACATTCATAAAAACTATTCAAATTAGTACACGTTAGGGTGAGTGCAATGGGATCTAGCACTAATTGAATCACTATGTATAGCCAAAATGACAACTTTCCCAATTTTTGGTTGTTACACAATCATTTTTCTCAAACATTTGAGTTCAAATTACAAAAGAAGAAGATTAGAATCTTGAAGAATATTTGTAAACCTTGATCCCTAAAGGATGAGGGTATGTTTTCAAGTGAAATTGTTAAACATTTGTCACTTTCTAGGGCACTGAGAAAAAAAATCCAAAATTTTATTGTCTTTAAATCAAACTACATAAAATTGCATTAGACTATTGTAAGTGTCTAGAAAAAAAATTCAAAGACTTCTACTACATAGAGTGCAAGATTATAGCATTTGAAGTTAGAAAGAAGAAAATCCTATACTATAGGATTAGCGCACTTTGACTCTTCTTGGAGTCATGTTTGTACCAAATATAGAATTTTTGTAGCTACATATTATAATTTATTAGATACACAATTGCACAATTCAAAGCAAAAAAAAGATTTAGCACAAACTGCATATAATCCATTCAAAGTCAAACCTAATTACAAGTTAGAAGCAATCATGATTGTACTGTAGTTGATTATGACAGAAGGACTTGAAAATTTCTTGACATGTTGAAAGACATGTGATTTCACCTCTGAACAATTTTCTTATTACTTTAGGGCACTAGGAGCCTTATAACTAGTTGGATGGCAAAATAGCAAGTTGTAAAGGTGGGAGTTGTAAGGATGGAATAAATAATAAGAATTTCCCACTATCAAATATTTTGTGACACTATATTTTGCCAAAATGACCTTTTCCAGAACTACCATAGTTTCTTAACAACTTGTTTAGAAAATAAATAATTAAAAGCATGCCTAAATTTTTGAAGAATTATTGACCTAGTTTGTCAATAGAAGCATGCCTAATTCATAGAAATTCAACTTGCATGTGTATGTTGTAATCTAATAAATTAGCACCAAACTTAACAAAACCCTTATACACTAGGTGTTAGGGATATAATCTCTAAAACCTTCTAGTTCCTTTTACTTTAGGTTAATGTTAGAGACATGACCTTTGGAATCTTCTAGTTCCTTTTACTTTGGATTAATATTAGTTCCTTTTACTTTGGACTAATATTAGATCTTTTTACTTTAGATTAGAGTATATATAGGGGTCGAGGCTAAAGAGTCCTTTAGTCTCAATATTATAATATAAAATGTACAATACTACCCTTTCTTCACATGAATGTAGAATTTGTGTCAGTACTCTTCTTTCACTTTTCTAATCCGAAAAAATGATGACACAAGAAATGAGCAATGTTGAGCAAGAGAATTTACAAGCATTGGTGCATCGGATTGCCACCCACATAGTGGAAGGCAGTGCTGCAGTTTATGAACTCAAGTCCACCGTCGCCAAGTTGAAGAACAAGAGATCTGACATTGAATATGCAGTTTATGAGCATTGGCTCAAGGCTGCCAAGACAATTAAAGCCGCTGGCAAAGAGAAATCGTCGTGGGAGAAGTTCATCAAATTACTTCGAATGAGTTACGGAGACGACAAGGAAATCGCACTATTAGGATACGAAGCTCCCGGTGAGAAAGAAGCCGATCACTTGTTGCCAATTGCTTCTCAAGAGCTTTGGGCACATGAGTCTCGAAACATTGTCGGGACTACTACCACCACAGACCATATTAGATTTGTGGAGACTATTGGTGACCGTGGTTACCATTTCGGGAAACAAAGTGAGAGAAAGCTTGATTTGAGTGAAAGAATGACTGCATATGATACTCAAAAGTTGGCTCAAGTTGCAATGACAATTGGTGAGCCCAATCACAAAACGTCGAAGAGGAAGAGAAAGGTGGAAGATTCGATTGAGTTGGTCGGTGAGAGTGGTAGAAAGAAAAGTTTCATTCAGTTTACAAATGGGAGAAAGATTGATGGTGAGAAAGTTGTGGAATTGAAGAAAGGTGGGAGATGCTTTTATTGTGAACGAAAAGGGCATCGTGCTACTGAGTGTAAGGATAATCCTGATATTCAAAGAAAACCATGATTGATTTAAGAAGGTGAGGCACCATGCTTTGGTTAATGAGCTTTGATCATGGCACACTTATGATTTTTTGTAAAGTGGTTGGGAATTCAAATTGATGCGTTAATAAGATGTCTAGTACTATTATACCAACAATAATTGATGTTGACTTCCTTAATCAAGTGCATGTTGCAACCAATGGAGATCTTGTGGCCCTCAACATCAAGCGTCGCCTCAGTAAAGACAACAAATTTAAGGTAGAGGGAGATTTGTTATATTTTGAAGAACATTTATTCATCCTAGAAGGTTCGACACGGTTTCGAGTTCTTCAATTCCGCCATGACTTTCCAATTGTGGGTCATTTTGGATACAACAAGACTTTGGAACTTCTTTCTAGAGATTTTTGGTGGCCCAAAATGTAGAAGGACGTAAATAATTTTGTTACCTCTTGTGACATTTGTTCAAGGTCCGAGAATCCTCGACATCACCCTTATGGGCTCTTACAACCATTGCCTATTCCATGTCGGCTATGGTCTTTGGTTCTATGGATTTCATTACAGATTTGTCGTCATCAAATTCATTTGATAGCATTTTTGTTGTGGTGAATCGACTCACAAAAATGGCGCATTTTGTCCCTTGCAAAAAGTCTTTGTCAAGTGAAAATACGGCAAGACTAGCTATTTTTTGATAATGTGTATCCATATCATGGTCTACTAGACAATATTGTATCTGATCAGGGAACCCAATTTGTATCAAAGTTTTGGAGATCTCTTTTTGAGATATTGAGAGTAGATATCAACCTCTCTTCAACTTTCCACCCTCAAATTGATGGTCAAACAGAATGGGTTAATCAAGTTCTTGAGCAGTATTTAAAATGTAGTATCAACTATCAGTAAGACAACTGGACGATATACTTGCTGCTAGCAAAGTTTGCGTACAACAATACTCTTCATGTTTTAACTTAGCAAACACCATTTTATTCCAATTATGATTATCATTTGAAGTTTGATCTATTGAGTTCACTGGCAAATAGTAATCCGGCAGCGGATGACTTTGCACGGCAACTATCGCAAATTCAAGATGTTCTGAAGCTTCAACTGTAAGACGCCCAAGAGTCTTACAAGACATTTGCAGACAAATTTTGCAACCAAGCACCTGCTTTTCAAGTTGGAAATAAAGTATGGCTTCTTCGACGGAATATCAAGACCAAGTGGCATTGTGATAAGTTGGACTATTGGAGATTGGGACCATTCATCATCCAAAAACAAATCAATCCAGTGGCATTTTGTATTGAGCTGTCACCTTCCATGAAGGTACATCCAATTTTTCATGTCTCTCTTTTAGAACCTTATCGAGAATCATTCTTCCCAAGAAAAGTATAGTAGCCACCACCTAGTATTGAGGTTGAGAATCACAAAGAATATGATATGGAAAAAGTATTGGACTCGCAACAAAGGTGGGACAAGTTGGAGTATCTAGTACACTGGACCGGTTATGATATTAATGAACGAACATGGAAACCAGCTGAGAACCTTGTGAACGTGTCTGAATTGGTACAGTAATTTCATCAACTTTATCTAGATAAGCCTACTGCTCCTCTTGGAAATTGTCGCTTGAGAAGGAGGTAATGTTAGGGATATGATCTCTAAAACCTTCTAGTTCCTTTTACTTTAGGTTAATGTTAGGGACATGACCTTTGGAATCTTCTAGTTCCTTTTATTTTAGATTAGAGTATATATAGGGGTTGAGGCTGAAGAGTCCTTAAGTCTCGACAATACACCTCTTGAGTCTTAGCTCTTGCTTAGTATTGTACCTTTTATATTATAATATTGAGTCTTGTTATTCAGAATCCTTCTTGCCTTGTTTTATATCTTATGTTCATTACACTAGGTTGAAAGTTTAGAATTTGGATGTCAAGATAAGGATTTAAGTAAATGTGTCTGCCTTAGGTGAAAGCAAAAACAACATTCACCAATTGATAAGAACAACTTGAATGAACGTCCAACCTATTTTAATTATATTTTAATATAGCTCAATTTATATATATTTTGGGGCTCTTTAACTATATTATTGTTAATTAATTTTTAGGCAAAAAGTTGCCCAAGTTGCTAGGAAGATATGGTAACTTATTGGCGATGTTCTACATTAAAACCTTCAAGGAATCAAGGTGTAAGACCTTTGGCTGGGGTAAACCGACCCCTCGCTTGTCCCTGAGGGAAAACGCTGAAATTGTTTGTTTGCCATGCATGATAAAATTTGAAAATTTTGAATTCATATTTGCAATTGGAGGCCCCAAATTAGCCAAGAGAGGTGTTGAAGATAAATTAACCCCTCAAGGCCTAGGGCTTTTCAGTTTGGGATTAAAAACATCATTGCTTTTGAAGTGTTATAGTCCAAAATGTCACTAAGGTATAGAAATTTCAATCGTACAATCTTGTAGTGTACATATAGATGACATGAATCAAATTTGGAGTCATTTGGCTGCAAGATTATAATGTTTTAGTGTAGAAAAATGATATTGAAATTTTCCTAGCAACACACTTGGAGGTGAAATTCAATTTCTAAACCTACTCAATTGAAAAAAAATTTAAACCATAAATTGATTCAAAACCAGCATACAAACACATTGGTGAAAGAAAACATCATTCAATTGACTCATTGTGTTTGCAAAATGGCTTTGAAATATCAAAAAATAGTAAGAAAAGTTACAGAAAACACATATGAGGCTAAACCTCTTTCTACTAAAATGCTTCTCAGTAACTCATAACTTCTTGGATTGATATGAAATTTTATCTACACAAACTAGACTAGTATGCGCAACTTCGTTAAAAACAATTATTGGAAACGGACACTGTATGAAGAAAAAACAAGCTGCCAAAGTTCACCATAATCCAAAAATGTCCGGATTTTGAATTTGAAATTGCTCCCAAACATCCCAAACAACTTAGATTGACATGAAAATTTTACCACATTAACTAGACTTCAAGGGGAACATAACACAATAGATTTGATTGAAAACAAACCTTTGGATGAAGGAGATAAAAGCCCTCAAAGTTGCAGCCATCAAATGCAGTTTGGTGAACTCAAATTGAACCTCTGAACTTTGATTGGCTTACAAAAAATCAATATATCTTGGATTGATCTGAAAATTTTACCACACAAACTAGAAGAGAGAGCACAAATTTTACAACAAGTTTTATTGAATTTGGTTATCGATGCTAAAGTTACGGCACTTTGAATTGGACTTGAAACTATGTGAGGTGGTGAGGGTTAATCAAGCACAAAATAGGGGGGCAATTTCTGTGAGGAAACGGCGATCTTGTCTGTACTCGACTTATGTGATTTACCAACATTGATCACGTTGTATCACCCTGATACGGTGTCGTCGTTCTCGCATCATGGTTTGGCATACGCAATTACATCCCATGTAGTTGCTCGAGTAGGGCGAAGATTCAAGCTTCTGGACAGCGAAGCGAATCACCTCAACTTCACGATCGGGTGTGGTGACAAGGGGTCCTTGCAGGCTTGGTGGAGTGCCATGTAACAAATTTGCTCGTAGGTGGAACCGATATTAGGGTTGTGAGCAGATGAAAATCCTTGCCGAACGAATGCAGCGTTGCGTTAACTCTGAGCCTTCACGTCGCTCTGTTTCGCGGAGCTGTCGGTAGTATAAGCATTTTAATTTCGAAAGCTGAGATTCGTTGACTGTTGTTGGAACTTCCAAATCCAAGGACGAGCAGCAGCCATGACGTTTGTACGACATCTCCAAGTAACGCTCCAAAGTGCCACTTTCATGGATCCCATGAGCAGTTCCAGTAAGTGAGCACTTCAGTTGTAGGTTTGTTTCTACACTTTGATTCTGAATACTGTATCCATGACTTAACTTTCTGAAATTCGTTGTACCGACAATTCCTCCGGCGTGCAAAGTTTTCTTCCGAATGTCGGTATGCTCTTCCGAAATGTCTTTTTTGCGGTCGAGTTTTCTCCATCAGTGTACAGGATTGTCTTATATCAAGTTGCGAGTAGCTGGAGGACACCGGTGTGTGTCGGGGTTACCTCCGCACCTGAGATGTTGCCTGGGTAGAGACCATTGTGTTCAAAATTGTTCCAAAATTGAATATGTGCTCTCGATCGCAGACTCGTCCGACGTCGGACCTCTTCGATTTCCTTTCATCTCCATTTCGGAGTGTTTGGAATTATTGCAATGTCGTAGAGGCGATGCTAGGGTTTGCGTCTCAATCCTCAATGGAAGACGATTGTGTCATGCTTCACCGACAGAAATTTGGAATCCAAATTTGCAGTGATCCTATGTCAGGTTCTGAACTTACAGCCAGCGATGGATGGGCTCTTGTTTTTTCGATTCGCTTTGAAGCCGCTTGAGGACCAGAGATATCACTTACATTCTTTTTGACTTTTCTCTCTCAGATATACTCGATTTATATTGCTGCAACCTCGCGATCCTAGTCTTTGAGTCGTAATGGCTCTGCACTTCTGGAAATTTCTCATCGAGTCTTGAGGAAGTGAAGACGTCGAGTTGGAGACATGGAAGTTAGCGAAGGAAGAGTTCGGGTAAGATCTGATTCAACTGCTCTCATTTGTCTGCGCTCGCATTGTAGTCACATTGGTTCATCTTGTAGTCAAAGATATTCTGTACGTGACTTTTCGTAGATTTTCTCTAACCTGCTTTACGGATCACATGGCTCTGGTAGAATGCTACATCTAGTTGCGACGTATGGAATCAGGCTCTGCATAATTAAATTTTTTGAATCTCCAAGCTCTGTGTCACAGAAGTGAATGGGATGATTGCAGGGAACTTTGGGTGGAAGCCTTACTCCTGCAGGAATTCCAAACGGCATTACATTTTCATCAAAGAAGCCATTTCGCATCAAGGAGAATATTGGTAAGTTCAACTGTCAATGGTTTTTCCTCTCTTAACCATGTCCTTCCGTAAGCCTACGATGAGAAGAAGAGCCATTTGTAATGCCAAACATTTCAGATTTGATGTGTAAAACTGTATCTTTGAGTCATGTTCAGGAGCGCGATTTCTTACTAAACAGGAAACTCGTTCAGTAAGTATTACAATCTATTTGCTGGAACTAATTTGATATCCCGTACTAGTCTAAAACTTTGGATTGAAGTACAGAGTAATTCTGTGATACATAGTAACTTTTGATATCATCAAGCTTATCTAGTTATGGAAACTAGGCTAAAGACGTAAAGGCCATGTTTAAGGCAATATGTGGTTTGTAAACTGTGACCGATCAATTGATCTTAATGTTTTCTAAACGTTATTTTTCGGCCGAAAAGATAACCAGGATGTACGCGCAGCAAATTCGAACAGCATCACCAGTGATTCGCTATCTCCATCCAACTACTGGGAAGTTAGCAAGAGTACCTGTGAAGCCAGCAAGAGTACTCATGAAGCCAGGCAGCGTACTTGTGAAGCCAGCCAGAGTACTCATGAAGCCAGGCAGCGTACTTGTGAAGCCAGCCAGAGTACTTGTGAAGCTAGCAAGAGTAGCTGCAAGGCATACATCGAAGACCCTCCAAATCCTAGCAACGAAGTAGTGGAAAGTAGGTTGCTATGGAGGAAGATTTGTTGGCAATTGCAGGGACGGTTTGTGCATATAAATAAAGAGAAGTGTGCACTTCTGCATCGCTGGCTTATTGCCACAGAGGAGAGCTACCACGCCAACATACGTTCTTCAGCAGTGACCGAATTGTGTGCAGCTATAACATACGCCAAGCATCTAGTCGAAGAGAGCTCTCACGATGAGTGGCTTTTGAAAGCTGTAGAGCTATGGGAATGCACGGAGCATTTTGTCGAGGTACTTTTGGACTTGTCCTGGTCGGCTTACATCATGAACTTGGGAGTTGGGAACATCGAGCGGTCAAAAAAATGGATGGATAATGTAGACGAACTGCTAAATTCTCGCAGCGAACAAAATGATTTGGCAAAATTGCTCTACGAAGACTCTAACGAGCCTGACAAGACTGCTTTGGGCGCTATGGTTTGCGCAACGTTGGAAGACAGAGACTTGGAAGTAGATAGTACAGATCATCAACTAGCCAGCATGTTGCAAGATCGTCTCAAGCCCGATCTTAAGAAGCAGATTGTGTGGCAACCTCCATTCTTGAAGCAACACAGTTTTTTTATCTACAGCAAATTCGTTGTTCCATTACAGAGCTCGTGTAAAACAGGAGCACACGGGGCCATTTTGAAACTCCCATGGGTGTATGAGAAGGAGTTTGCTGTGAAGATGCGTCACCCAAAAGAGGACAGCAGTAAGACATTCAAGAGGGAATTTGACATTCTAGATAAGTATCGTAGTCCTTTCATAGTTGGAGTGCTGGGATATTGGGAAGTGGAGTCCTGGTCGTCGTGGAATCTGTTTACCAACAAGGTGTATAGGTGCCCTTTTCTTTTAATGGAAGACTTGGAATGCGATTTGAACGACCTCATGGACAGATGTAAAACCGCATGGGAGGGAAAGAGAGGAGGATTCTCGAACCTGGACGCAATCAAGCTAATGCTTCCGACAGCCAAGGCCCTGCGGTTTCTGCATGGGAAAGATGTAGCCCACAGAGACGTGAAACCGCGGAACATCATGTGCAGAAATGTGGTGTTGCCGAAGGACCACGAAGGAACCGTTGTGAATGAAGGCACAATTGTGAAGCTCATTGACTTTGGCGAGGCAATGGAGAATGTGTTGGGTCTCACTCGTAAGGAGTGGGGACCTGCTGGCACTCCTGGGTACATGGACCCAATAATGTGGGAGGCGGACGCTAAGGGATACACTCTGTTTATGGGCGATGTTTTTAGTTTTGCGATGGTGTTTGCAGAACTTTTGACATGGAGATCTCCGGAGGAGGCATTTGGTGTATCTTGTTTGAGAGATGTGCGAGCCAAGCTGACAGCTGGCGAGAGACCGCCACTCCCCAAAAGTTTACCAAACTATATACGGTTCATTGTAGAGAGCTGTTGGTGTGCTGATCATTTGAAGCGGCCAGATTTCAAAGCCATATGCTCAATGCTACAACATGCTAAAATTTTGCTTCTGGACATGGAATCCCTTGACGAACTTGATGAATTCTTTGTTTACGAGGATGCACTTGGTGGAGAGTGCTGTATTTCTGACGAAGCTTTTGACACTGCCCTGGATGAGGTGCCAATCTAAGTAAGAGTTTCGAATGTGGTGCTGCTTCGATCCTGATTTTGACACAAGTCTCGAATATAGGTATCTGTATATAGTTTAACCTCTGTTACTTATCAGTGCTAAATGTACTAATTTCTACATGAGTATTTCAAAGCATACCTGTATTGAGTCGAGTGATGTAGCTTGATACTATTTTCGATACTAATAATACTGGTACACTAGAACATCGGTCAACACTGCATACCTGTAGAACAGTAGCATTGAGGTAGAGGACACTAGAACCTTTAGGAACCAGATTTCCCATACTGATCCCTGTTACGCTAAGGTTACTCTACCATTCATGTACTTGGTTGGGATTACTGTATTATTAGCATAGCAAGTTGTGTAAGCATGACTTAGCTAAGTGTCTACGGTCTTTGAATGAAATGGGCTTGTCTACTCACTTATCTACAACATCCTACTTTGCAATTGCGTGGGTATTCATACTGAGAATTAAAATTTTTAATCTCAACAGATTTCGTTTTTGCACCTTAATTTCTCTTCATAGCTCCATGCATCTTCTTCCAACAATCACACTCAGGCTACACACCTACAGGTTAAGTTGCTTAGAGTGAAGCAAATGGTCTCCTTTGTAGGGTCAACCGCTCAGAAAAACTTGGCAACTGCATTTGTAGATCTTTCATGAGATTTATGACACTTGATATTCATGTTTCAAAATTATTCTAACAAATTTATAAATTTTTTCTGGACTATCAGTATTCTCCTGTAAGCATAGCTATGACAATAAGCCTTACCTACTGTCCATCAGTTTCAAGACCTTCAGTCAACAGACCCTCCAATTTGCAGTTCTTTCTTCCACTTGTGCACTCTTGGTTGGACGACCACACCCCCTTCTCACTTCCTCCTGTTCATTCTGTTGCATGCTCTTCACGCGCCAAAGTGACTGGAGCTCTGGATCTGACAGTAGTATCACATTCCAGCGAGCTCTGACAATCCTCTTGTATGATATTGCGCAATTTGGTAGAGAATTCTAGGCACTTAGAAGCACTTTGTGGAATTGCAGGAGTGAGAATTTTTCTGAATGACTATGTCGGGCACATCGGAGAAACCATCCTTCACGACAGATTGGCTGCACCATAACCGCGAGCTCTACGGAGCGGCCACGAACCACACTTTCATTGCCAGCATTCGAGATGGCTCCATCGACGTTAGCAATTTCAAGCATTGGATGGTGAGCTTCAAACCAATCTTTACTTCTACGACGACGACCGATACTCCTTTTCACGTATAAAGAAACCCTAATCAGACGAGTAAAATTCTGAAGGCAGCGATGGTTAATCTCGCCATTTGATTCTCCCATTTAGGTTTCTTTTTTGGTCATCAATTTCAAGCATTGGATGGTGAGCGTCGAATGAATATTTTTGTCTTCTAGAAGAAACTATTCTTCTCATAAAGCGAATCCCTAGTCAGACGAGTGAATTCTGAACGCAGCGATGGCTAAATAATTTCGCCATTTGATTCATATTTAGTTTTTTTTCGTCGTTTTAGGAACAAGACTACCACTTCGTAAGAGAATTCGTCCGCTTCGTTGCGAGCGTACTACTCAAGGTGCCACGAAATACCACCGAGCACGACGTGGATGTGATTCTGGGCGGAATCACAGCTCTGGAAAGTGAGATTGCGTGGTTTCGGAAAGAAGCAAATTTTTGGCAAGTGTTTCTAGAGAAGGTTACGTTACTTGAACCGAACAAAGACTACTGCAAGTAAGCTACATTGTAATCTCCCTTTCTCTCTCTGTCATTTGCCAAACAGGGGATGGTGAGGGGAGAGTTTCTGGTCTTCTAACCCTAATTCCTTGTCTTCTTAGATTTTTGAAGGAATTGGAGAAAGAGGAGACGCCATACGCAGTTGCGGTGACGGCTTTCTGGTTGATAGAGTTGGTTTACAACGCCAGCTTCATGTCATGCTTGGAGGAAGACTCAAAAACGCCATTTGAGCTTCTTAGTACAGTCAAGCGATGGGGGAGTCCGGAGTTTCATGAATATACACTGAGCTTGCAGAAACTGGCGGACAAAGCTCTTGATAATGCTTCCGCGGTTGAGCAGAAACAAGTCAAGGAGGTAATAAAAAGTATTTCAAACCTTTGATTTGTGTCTTTCTATCATTGATTCGATTTGATGTATGTCATGATCCTTATTAACATTGTGGAGAAACACGACATGAAAGACAATTTTCAACTTTTGACTGCAATTACAGGTTTGTGCGCGCATTCTGGAGCTCGAGATCAAGTTCTGGGATATGGCTAGTTTCTAAACTGGTTGGAAGCAACGCAGCTGCGTTGTATTTCACGTCCTTGAAAGGTAGAAGGACATGTACGAATCTTCTGTTACTGAATGGTACACGAGGTTGTTATTTTACATGGCTTACGATTTATGCCTTGAGGTTTTTGATTTGAATTGTTGTAACCCTATTCAATATGTTAAATGTTTTTGAAATCTCGAGAATTTCTAGGCATTCATATATTTTGCAAGAGGTTCTCAATACGTGTTTGTATCTCGTGTTGAATTACAAGTGCTTACATGCAGAATTTTTTTTGGCCCTTGTAAGATTTTCGTAACATCAAACTGTCTCAGTTGTCTAAATCTATATCGAAATTTCGTGCAATTTCTCGACGACTTCTCCAATTGGAATAAGGACTCTTCTCTCATCAATCGCGCAATCAATATCAAGGATTTCTTGCGGGGCAGCAGTTCGCATTCGTCGTGGACGTCGATCCCGTCTCTTTCAATACTTCATAAGTGCAATAGGTTATAGAGTTGGGGAAGACGATTTTTCGTGAATGCTGTTATGGGAATGATCCCTGCCTTTGACATGGCACCAGCAAAGTGGACGAGGCTATTGGCCGCAACACCACAGCTTCATAATTCTTTGGCATGGGATATACGCTCCAAGTGGTCAAGAGCATATGGCCTGGCCTTTACCATGTCGCTTTGGACAGCGCCAATGCTATCACTTCACCGGAGGTGGTACCGTCTTGAAGGTTCTCGACAAAGAGATTCTTCAGTCTGCCTGTTGTAATAGTCTTAATCGAAAACGGCGAGCATTTCAGGCACCAGAACGGAAGCTCATCACCAATTGAGTGTGAATAGAACCAGAGATATAGTACGCACATTAGGGCATTAGGTCATTAGGTCAATTTTGCCGATCAGGTTTCCATTCGAAGCTATTCAGTTACCGGCTTCTCACGAGTACGAGCACTCTAGCGCAACTTGGATGTATAATTTATGTCTTCATCGAGGTGGTATAATTTATTCTGTTGGATTCATTCAAAATTGCATGCAGGCTTTGTGGTTTCCTGTCTGTGTAGTTCTGTAGATTCCCCTGCTTTTTCTTTCGTATTTTCTCGTTGCGATTGAGTTGGATTGCACAATGTAGACCTGTAGACCGGCAGTTAAGAGGTGAGCGGCCTTTCGGACCGATGGCTTTTTTGTGAGTGAAGATGCCGGCCGGTTTGTCCACTGAGTGTGAGCGTGGAGAGCTCGGTTCCGAACAGGTCTTGTTTTGCTTCCCATGAAATTTGTTGGAGAACATTCAATTATTAGTTACTTTGCATGCACATGTTCACATGTGCGGAGAGCACCGACTAATTTCAGTTAGGTTTCGGCCGAATTGTCCTCAGGCTCCCATTTGTGTTCCCCTGCACGAACGGTTTATCGTTTGAGGGTTTCAACAAGTGGATCCTTCACTGGAGTCCCGTCTCATTGACGAGCGCGCGATTTCTCAACTCGGGAGAATGGCGATCTTCGTAAGTCTGTTCAACACTCGGATTACTAGAAAAATTTCGTGCATATACTCTCTTTAATTCGTATCCACGTTATTTTGACAGGTGGTCGTTCCTACTTTCCATCAGTGGCTTCGGCCGACTCTGTTCCATTCCTTTCCATAATCATTGATGCAATTCGCTTGGCATGGCATTTAATTTACAGTAAGCAATTGGTCGTGTATTTGGCGGTTCTTTGCATCTCTGGCTTTGTAACTAAGTCGAGATTGTGAAACTCACTTGTTCTGGTACTTGAGGCTGTGAGCAACAATCGGACAAACTCTTTTCGTGGGTCTTTCACAATCCATGCAGTGGTTATGATGCTTATCAATCTGGCATTCTGGAAGCTCCGATTGGTGTGTACAGCCTGTAGCAACTGTTCTGTTTGCTTCCGATCTTTTGCTTATTGATGCAATCATCTCCTAAAGTTTGACAACCACAGTACCACGAATTGCAATCATTTGAGAAACTGTGTGACTTCCACTGCAAAGACAATTGTGTCTTGCCACGGTTGTAATATGTTCCCTGTTTACTTTCAAGGTTGCTTTACTTCCTTCCTATTATTTGGTTTGCCCTTTATTCCTTATATGTCTGCCATCACTGACAGAATAATTGGATATTCGTTTTCGAAATTCAGTATCTCGTCTCTTCTTTCTCGACAAAAGTCATCGAAACGCTTTACCACTAAAATTTCTGAAATGTGTTTCTGTACAACTTGCTAGAACTTCTTTACAAACAGAAGATGCAGATTGATGAAGCGGAGCTCACTTTTCCTGGAAACTGCTTTTGACTCTGTTGTAGCTCTATTAAGTGAACTGCAGATTCTTTCACCATCTCTCGGACAGAAGAGGGGTGGTCAGTTGCATCTCTTGCATTCAAATTTAGGACAAGGATCTAGTAACTGGTAGAAGAATGTGTCACTGAGGAGTCTTGAATTATTTAGTTGGTGCTACATTACCAGAAGGTGCTCCTTAGAAGTTTTAATGGAAAGGAAGCTGATTAGTGTGATAAATTTTTCATTCGTTAAAGTGTTTCAGTGGCTTTTGTCGAGAAAATAAATATGAGCCCGTCCATGCATAGGAAATGATGTTATATTTGTCTGCATATGTTCACATTTCAAATGCGTTAAGCTCGCTGACTGATAGTGGTACGTGAGCTCCACTTAACAGGGGTGGAGAACGACGTGAAAAGAAGGAAAGACTTCAACGTGTTGTCCTCCAAGCTTTGTGTGTGCGAAAGTTGCAGGAGTCCTGTCGACAAGCTTGTATTCTTGTCTGAGACATCTTTTAACCTGGTTAGCCATCAGGAAGGAGTTGCATTAAGACCTTCATAAAGATTCAAACTCTAGCAGCTTCTCAATACTTTTCGTAGAGCACAAATAAAATGTCGCACCTGAGGAGATTTAGAGGTAGTGCTGTGAAGGTCTATAATTCAGAAAACTGTGATGACTGCGATTCTGAAGTGAAACTTGGCAGCGGTTCCAAATTAAGCCAGGTGTGCTTGGGTCGATAGTGTGACCATTTATGCCTTACATGACATTTTTCCAGTAAAGTAGAGGATCAATTTTGTTGACAGCATTGAATTCATGCAGGGACCATTTAAGAGTGATGCAACCTCTGTGAAGCGAAGCGACGATAAGGGTAACTCACTGATGTTCTCTGTATTCGTTTGCTGTTTTCGTATGAGTCAGAAGTCTTAACCTATAAATGCCCAATTGTTCTCAATTAACCAGATGTTCTCGGTGAAGACGTAACAGCTTTTCCACCAATATCTATATCAAATCTGACTGACCGTATTATGATTTCTATTTTGTTGCCGTGATAGAGAATCTTTCTGATGAGCGGAGGGTTCTTCTAGCCTTTACTGTGGAGATAGACGATGGGTGTGTGGAGCATTTCCAGTTAAGGGAAGGGGATTCTGCTGAAGCAGTGGCGATGAAGTTCTGTCAAACCCATACTCTTCCAGAGCAGTTTGTTGCACCGCTTACTGAGCATATTGTCAGCAACATCATCAGTTTGAGGTACGTGGTTACAGAGACTCTGTTTGCAGCTTGATGCTGATTCTGATAACTTCAACTATCCATTCGCCATTTCTGCCTTTTTCATCTGGGCAAGCACCATGCAAACCAAGGTCCAGGACATTGTCATGTAAGTATTGTGCTTAATTTCCCATGTGCAGCAAGGAGGACAGTGACATTGTGTTTCATTCTCAAGATGAGAGCATGTCAAACGATGAGAATTCAACTTTGCACGGTGGTTCTCCATTCAGCCCTGTCGGGAACAGCTCTCTTGTTTCGTTAGCCGAGCCTCGAATTCACGGAGGTCGACCTGGAGAATCGAATGACTTGATGGCAAGACGTGAGGCCCGAAAAATGGACGTGCCACAGAAATTGTTGCAGGCGTCGCAGAAAGTAAACAGACTCCCAGGCGTTGACTGTTGTTCTCAAGTTGGAGGCAAGTCAAGGAAGAACGTAAGGCGGCGTAGAAAAGGGAGGAATTTCTCTGACCGTTTACTTGCTCCAACGATCACAAGCTTAGCTAAATGCGGAGCTCTTGATCATAAGCAGAAACCGAGAAGACCTCGCTCTAAGCCTCTATCTGAACAGGCGGTATGTTTCTGGACGCTTTTCTCCTTGATTGAGGAGCCTGAAAAGATGGAATATTTTTTCACATTTAGAATAACTGAAATAGTTGGAACTTGAATTCTCAACCATAGAAAGAAGTTTCACAACTACAAAATATATCTAATATGGTGCTCAGCAGAAAGCTGTATGTATGCGGCTATACACTGATTGGATGAGGAAAGAGCATAGATCGAGGGATGAGGTGAAACGCTGCAAGTCTGTGTGCCACGAGAATATTAGGAGAAAGCGGGGCCTTTCCGCGGTCAGTGAATTATATTCTTTATTTCGGAAGTAGATTATTGTCATTCAATATGTGCCTTGTATCTTATAAATTATCAATCTTGCATGGACAAAGCTAAGGCTCTCCACTTTCCTAGACTCCTAGATTTATGAACTTTGGAAGACTATTTGCTTTTGAAAGGATTCCTGTATTTCATCCCTTCCTGGGACGTAGTGAATCAGAAATCTTGGAAGATGACGCGGATGCGTGGAAAGGTAGCAAAGCAATACAGGAATTATGGAGAACTGTTGTATGCTGAAGGTGTCACGATGAGACAAAATCACCTCAAAGCAGTGTCTGACAGACAAAAGCAGGTTGAAAAGTGGGAGCTGAAAGAAGTTACTTTGAAGCCCAAGATCAGGTCTGCAATATTTGTGCCACCCTGCGGACTAAAAAAATTGAGTTTTGATGTGCTTCGATTTAGGGTTGCCTTCAGCTCTTTTTCAAGTCCTTTAATAATTTTAGACGAAATATCTTACAAAAGTCTTCATACTTTTCCTCAGAATGGCAACCACAGTTTCTTCAGTATTTTTTAGGCCATAAGGGTATCCAATCATTATTTGTGTTTAATTCTAAGTGCATCTCTACCTCTCATCTGCCGTTCTATTCTGGAATTTTGAAGCAAACGAGCAAGAAACATGAGAAGGGCTCAAGGTCAAATTTGGAGTAGGCTTCAGAGCGACGACAGACCAAAGCAGGATCAGTTGCAAGAACTTCGACAGGAGGTAGGTATTAATGCATATAATCTCAAACTCGTAAAAAATCAGGTGTAGACTTCGTCACCCAAGATTTACATGGATGATATTATGATTGTGAGATGGATGTTCCAGGTATGGGAAACCAAGCTTATGGAGTGCACTTTCAGGCCTCAGATTAACCAGTCCCGAAACCATGACAGCCAACACAAAGACATCGACTACTACAATAATCGGTTTGAGCAGCTATTTATGGATGCTGAAAGTCGAAGGCGCCGTCGAGTAGAATGCATGCAGTGGTATCCTGAGGGGTTAGCCATTTCTTGTTCGTACTTGCTCTTTGATATTTTTTGTGTGTCTGTTTTTGTTCATCTTTTTCGAGATCGCTGCATTTTGTCGATAGTTATCGTGCCTTCCGAAAGTGGAGACCTGACAATATATGTCGATGCTGCATTTATTGTTGCTTCTTGGTGACTTGAAATGTCAAGTTTTTTCACATGGTCGTCTAGAAATCAGTTTCTTTTGACAGATGCGATGGACTGACAGGAAATTTGTCAAGTTGACTGACTAGGTCGAAACTGGCTTGCAGAGTGACATTCCAGCCCTCAATCAACCGAGGTCTGCCATATGGGTCGTCGTTGATGGTTGATGATTGGAATCCGGAACCCTCTGTCTTTCGTAGACTTGTGGACAATGCTTCGAAAGTAATGGAGAAGAAGCAAAAACAGGAGCAATTGTCTCGCAGACCATTTGATCCGCGCACGGGTCGGGAACTATTCAAACCCCTCATTGGCCGCAAACCTTACAATGTATTATATCTTTCAAATCTCCCTCTAGATGAAATTTTCTTCCTGGAGTTGAATTCTGATTACTTGAAGCTAACCATTTCGTTGATTAAAGGTTGAGAAGAAGCTCCAATATATTTCAGAATCGCTTATGATCGGTGCAGGGTTATTTTGTACCTAGCTGAAAGCTCTTTGTATGGCACTCGCAGAGAAACCCAGTGCATTTGCCTATTGGAGAATACCTGCACAGAATGAAATGTACTTTTGATAGCAAAATTAGGAGCTTAGCTGCAAGAGAGAACAAAATGAAGAAAGAACAAGCACGAGGCCGGTATGTTGGGCCGAATTCCCAGAGGTTACTTGAGCGTCTTAAAGACCGTGGTTTCAAGCATGTCTTTGATTACCTGGATACAGACAAGGTTTTTCCTTTCTTATTTTTGCAGCTTCTCTAAATAGATAGAGTTTTTTATTGTTAAGTAACGCATACTTGGTTATCAATAACAACAGGTAATATGTGTTCTTTGCAGAGTTTTTCATTATTTTCTGGATTCTCTAATATATTAATTTTTTAAGACGTCTCAGTGAAGAAAAGGATTTTTCTTGCTTGATATTACTGACGTCGCATTGTGATGACTCCTTTCCCTAGGATGGTTATGTGGATCTTACCACCGCCAATTTTGATAGGGATTTCGACCGCTTAAATCTGGACGTGATAGAAGACCTCAGACGATTGATGATGATGGCCGAAGGCGCTCAAAAATTAGATTTAGATAGATTTGCAGATCTGATGCTGAAGATTGAGGTACAATCCTTGAGTATCCTTTTATATAATCCATAGTTTCTGGTTGGTGGGTGGTCGGGGCTTGTCGACTAAACAAAAGTTGGCAAAAATTGTGAGAAGTAGGAATAGCAAGTCTGTTGATATAAGATGCTGATGTTTTGAAAATCCTGCAGATGAAATACCATCTTGGTCGACAAGTACATTTTGCTCTAAAGCACAAGCAGCACAATTTTGATGACAACTGGACATTCCAGTTCAAGATGGATCGATTCTCTCGAGACTTGGCGAAAGGAAGACGAAAGTTCAGGTTGGTTTTCAAGCTCAATGAAAAGAAGTGGAAAGTGTTGTCCGTCATTAACTAATTTTCATTTCACTTACTCTAGTAATATCTACCCATACAAAGTGGCTTTGTAATCATACCATGTCTAAATATTCCCGTATTACTTTCGCTGCATATACAGTATTGATGTCTGGCTCTACACATATAACATGAATTTTGAATAATCCTTTTAGAAAATTAGAAACTCCTGTAATTGAAAATAGATATCTGTGCATATGGATGTAGCACTCATGAGCAATGGTGGCAAATTATCATCGCCGAATTTTTAGCGAGGCACCAAAAGGTCGAGGAATGGAGGAAGGCAAAGCGGCAACAGGAGATGGCAGACTGCACCTTTAGGCCACATATCATACCCTTTCTTGTTACAAACAAAAAGGTGCTCTCACCTATTTCTTTGTTCTAAATTTCTTAGAAGGGGCAAAAGTGATCAAAGTGTTGTGTTTTCTGTGAAGTAGTGCTTTTGAAGTGAATATTGTGGCTTTCAGCTTAAGTCAGCAAAATCCCTGGGCTTTTTTTGATCATTTCTTCCAGGCTCCTCCTGGAGCATTTAGCGAATTTCGATGCAATGATGATGAGACAATCACCGAAATGATCGAGAGGGCACAGCAGGAGGTCCAGGGATTTTATTTCCAAAACGAACAAGGAGGACCTGGTAAAATTTCCTTGGAACACTATTCTCATTTTTCCTTTTAGTGAAGGCGCAATGTTAGTGTCACCTGCAAATTTCTCGTTTTGTGGAAATTAGTACAATACAGTTATATTTCAGTCTGCACTAATGTAAAGCAGTGCGACTTTGGTAAATTAGAGTCACGCACTAATAGGATGAATCAGTGTAGCTGTTATTCCCATTACGAAGTTAGATTGCGGCGATCGTTGCTCAAGTTGTCTTGTGCATCGTCACCTTCTTTAATTGTATCTTACTGACAAAATATACTCAGGTTAATATCATACTCGGGATCTTAACTTTTGCTGCTTCTCTGTGCTGCAGAGGTGCTGGGAATGCGCATGCCAGGTACACCAGGTAGTCCCAGCACAAGCGGGAATAAAGCTCATACAGCAGGGCCAGATAGAGTATCAGAGTTGGACGACTTGCCGAAGGCGAACAACCCATTGGGAAACTCAGGCCTGTTTTTCGGTCTCTTGGGGGCATAATGGCCGCAGTGGAATAGTCTTCAAAAGCTTTAGACGTGCATCATAGTTGCGATCTTCATAATCACTCTATTTGAAGATTTCGGATGTCGAGAATCGCATGCCAGTGCATGACTCTCTTTGTCCACTTCAATCTCAGGTTTGTGGCACTCAACAGATGATTTGTAGCACTGCGTGCAAGGGGCGAGGCAGTATTTGGTTCAATCGATTGTTCCAGTAGTGATTCGAGAAGTAATACTGCTGTCGATATGCAATCTCCTGCACTAATCATAACATTATCATGAATTCCAAACTGTGAGTGAGTCTTGCGAGTTTGATCTTATTGCATGCATAAATTTCTGTCGAATGTTTTGTAAACAAAAAGAAACAAAAAACAAACGCCGTGTTCATATGGGGCTTTGGTCATTGGAGATTGAACATCTTACAGTCACATTGAAATTAATAGAAACGCAGTCTCACTTTGCTCGTCGGATGGGCCACGGCTGCACGAAAATTTGCACTGTGTAGCACATCCAGGAAAAAAATACGAGCGGTATACGTAACAAATAAGAAGTGAAATCCACAAAAAATTCCACGACGTTTATTTCCATTTGAGAAAGCCTTAATGTCAGGAACAGCAATCTGAAGTCACTCATTTCGAAAAACTTCCTAAATCCAAACGATGAAATTAAAAAATAAAATTAGAAAAAACACTCTTGCAAGGTTATCGACTACTCTACAAAAGAATAATTTTATATTCAGCTGGAGAATCTTTCATCATCTGAAAGTATCATCTATATTCTGAATAAATCTAATCGAATTCTATGCTCTTTAAAGAGCACGCAGTCTAGCAGATGAGAAATAGTTGAATTTAAATAGCTCATACAGTATGATTTAAGACACCAAATTTTTAAACACGGAGTGCAAGACAGAATTTTGTTCTCCGATATTCTAGTTGCAATGTTGAATGAGAAAAGTGCGTACTTTGTCTTTGTGTAAAGGGACGTGCTGTCAAGCAAATACTTAGAATATTACTTAGAACATCACCACCAATTGCACTGCAATTGACCATATGGGGGAGTGAAAGAGGAATGACAAAACCTGTACCATGAAAGGGTGTCGGTGTGGAGCTAACAAACACAACAAAGCTAAAGTACCATTGCTAAGGCTATTGGCGAGACTTGGTAGCAATGCTCTAATCACATTTAATCAATACCCACTCCAAAGTCCATATTCCAAATGATGAACAAAGTGCTTTTAGGCAATGTTTCATCCAAATAGCTTCTCATTCATCTAAAGTAATATTGGAATCTGTAAAAGACAACCTTTCTTTATGACCAATTTGATGAAAATTGGATAGAATAATTCCATACAAAGATATAAGCAAAAATGTGCACAATTTCAAGAAAGGATTCGGGCATTAATGGCATACGCTCACCTTTCTCATGCACACAAAACTTGGATGAGCTCTGCATTAACTGCTACAATCATCAACATCTACTGCAGGCGCAGTGTAGATAACCCTTCGATTGATGAGGCAGTACTGTACAGAGTGAATTTCGTGAAAATCCAAACTCTGCTGAGTCTCATTGCATTGAATGTCGAAACTTGCAGCCTTTCCCAGTTCCGTTTTCAAGCTTTTTCCCACAAGATTTTGTGCACGTTCTCTACAATACTACAATGAACACCGGGCCACACTGGCACTCACGGGGTTCCAGACCAGAGCTAGTGAAACACAAGTTAGGCTCTTTATTGTTTTGTTTAAGAATATCTGTGTTTGAAATTAATAATCTAACATCCATTCCATTTCCATTTGACAGTCCTTAGTCTCTACAAAGCTGCGAATAGAAACAAAGCACTCTCCACCAGTTTGCTTGAAATGCGAACCGAAATACACAACCACGGTAGAGTCAAAAGGGAAAATGAAAATCATATTCGCTGTACAGTTAACAGGGCTGTATATATAACACCACAATACAGGACTGGCTCAGCTAAAAAGTCTCACTGGAAATCATTTCTACGAATTCCTTAGGACCTACTGCCCTTTCTTGGCATCGAAGTCCTCCATACCTGGGGGACGAGCAGGCGTGGGAAGCTTGGACTTCCTCTCAATTTCCTCTGCCTTTTTCCTCTCAGCCTCGGCCTCGGCCTCTGCTTTCTGCTTTGCCTTCTCTTCCATGTAAACAGCACGCGACTCAAAATACTTCTCAAATGCACGAGGCAGGAACATAGGGATCAAAAACGCAAACAGGTTGATGGTGTAGTAGATTGTGTTGGCAGCGGCTAAGCTCTTGCCGAACCAGAACCACGCTTTCTCCTGCACATAACCAACACATTTGCAACCCAATGTTAGACTAGATTTCATGTGATGACAGATGTAAACAGAAAAAAAAATGGTGACAAATCTCCCACACCAGTAACAAAATAGGTCTCAAAGATACTCTCATATATGGCTTCTGCAAACTGGAAGGACTAGGGTACACAAGCCATTGATCATGTGACATGATCAATGTCACATGAGGGTGGAGTACTGCTCATGAGACACCCAGCGTATGTTCCATGGCGAGAATGTAGCCCAAGTATACATTTCAGGGGTGGGGGTTCTCTGAGCAGCCCATCTGTAAGGATGAATTACAGTTACTCTACTCCCAGGCCTCCATAACGTCACAGCCTACGTCTCAGCCTAGATTATATAACATGTTGACAACCAACAGCTTTGTATACAAGAAGTATTACAAATAACAATTGTCAAGAAGGTCGTCTACAACCCTTGCCAAATTCCTCATTGTTCCGTTAGTATGCAACTTCTTCTGACACAACAAGGTGCAATAGTAAGAGTTCACAGTGTCTAACATTTCAATCGGGTCTGTTCCTTCCTTAGGGTTTAAAGAGAGAGTAGGAGATGCGATGCCAGCGAAGTTGATATTAAAGAGGTGCACACTTGACCTTCTCTACCGGCATTCCCTGGGGGAAAACTGGGAATCCCAAACAAACTCTCGCAAGTGTGTTCATAACTTGACATGTGCACATTGTTCAATCACATGTGTACACAACAGGAGAGAGATTCTCAAGATATTGCACAAGGAATGTGCAATTACAGAGAGGGTTGGTGAATCACATTTGTCCGTAACTTTTAAGGACATAACAGACTGTAAAAGAGACAGTACAGAACGACTCGGTATCAAACTGTGCAATATCAGTTCCCTGGAATTTGGAAAGAGAGCAAAGCATTCGAGATTCGAGAGGTTTCGGTAAAGATGGAACCACTGTTGCAACGGCTATGGAGATTCAGAGTTTCACTTACATTGAACGTGGGATCCTGCGACAAGTGTCGCTTAAGAAACATCTCCTCCGTCCAATCCACGAGCGAAAACAGTCTCCGTCCATTATACAAAATCGGCATCAACGCCCTCACCGGCAATGAGAAAATCTCCAGCCCACTGACAAGATTCTCACTCAACACCTGGCACGACAACAGAAACAGATGCGGCGTCGCGGCTTTCACACTCTCCTGGTCGTTCCGTGCGAATCCACCCAACACATACGCCAGGGGCAAGAACAATCCGATGACGGTCCCGGACACCACGTATATCTGGAAAGCACGGTTGCCCTTGAACACCTGAAGCTCCGCGTTCTTGTACCGCGGGAACACGAGCTTGGAGAGGAAGACGGCGTAGAGGCTGATGACCAATGGGAAGAGGATGTCGACGATGGGGACTAAGCCGCTGGCAGAGAAGACGACGATGAAGGCCATCAATTGGAGCTCGATCACGCGGAAAGAACCCATCACGCCGCCTAAGCCGCCGAAGTTGTCTACGTTCTCGTGGACGCCCCCTGGGCGGCCTTGGCCTTTCATGCGCGGACCGGCGGCTAAAGTAGCCCCCGACATGGTGGTGACAAACTCCAACGCAAGAGAAACAAAAAGCCTGAAACAGATCGACAAGGAAGAAAACCCAAACGAGAAACTCCCAGCACCGCAAAACAATTATCAAGTCCTCAAACTGAGCTCGACTGTGAAGAAACCCAAATTGTGAAATACCCAAGCACCCCGGAAAATTCTCTCAAGTCCTCAAACTGAGGTCGATGATGAAGAAACCTAAACGAGGAAATCCAAGCAACTCAAAAAACTTCTCACCTCCTCCAACTCAAGTTGATGATGAAGGATAAAACTCCGAGCACTACTGGAGTTCTACAGAAGTGAGGGTTGCAGATCAGAGACGTACCGTACTCCAAATGGGAGTAACTTAACATATGCAAACCAGAGGGGTCTGAGGGGGTCCTTCGAAAGCCCTTGCGCTAACTTTACGAGAAGCGACGAGGTGAACCCTGACAGAAAGAGATTCAGTTTGGTTGTGACTACAGTAATGATGCAGGTGGCAGCAGGTCGGTGATGAGGTGTGGGTTGCAGGCTGGAAGAGGTGTGGCGACTGGAACTGCTTCGAGGCGACGCAGTGCGCGGTAGACGTGACGAGTGGCCTCGCTTGCTACAGGAGGTGGGATCCATAACCGCGTCAACTTGAACTTGGGAAGAAGACGATAGGATCCTTCTTTATGGTTTGACTTTTCTTTCGGGTCCTACTTTTAATAAGACGTTTACTTTTGGAAGCTTTTGTGAGATGGTGGTTTTTGCACGCGCAGGGAGAATTGGCCCCCTCATTGCCCCGGACAACTTTGGTTTTAAAAAAAAGTCCCCTATGTTATGCCAATTTTTTGGTAATTCTCACATCCCCAAGAGTAATTTGGGGCATCTAATTGCAAATATGAATTCAGAATTTCAAAAAAAAATTAAGCCTTGTAAATAGAAATTCCAAGGTTTGCCCTAGAGGGGCAATGAGGGGGCCAATTCACCCTGGTCATTTTGCATTGGCACACGCAGGGAGAATTGGCCCCTTCATTGCCCCGGACAACTTTGGTTTTAAAAAAAAGTCCCCTATGTTGTGCCAATTTTTTGGTAATTCTCGCATCCCCAAGAGTAATTTGGGGCATCTAATTGCAAATATGAATTCAGAATTTCAAAAAAAAATTAAGCCTTGTAAATAGAAATTCCAAGGTTTGCCCTAGAGGGGCAATGAGGGGGCCAATTCACCCTGGTCATTTTGCATTGTCTGGGGGGCCCTCACAGTCTTCCTTGGTTCTACGTCCTCGCACTACAACAATGGCAGTGTTTTATGACTGCAAAAATATGACTGAGGATGACTGGCGACTGCTTGCAGTCATATTCTTGAAAGTCAATACCTTGGGGAGAAATATGACTGCAAAATATGACTGCCAGTCGTCTTGGGGCATTGTACTTCACGGGCATATATTATACATCCGTTGAGAACACCAAAGTATTTCATAGGGAACGGTAGGGAACTCGTTTGAGAACATTGAGTTATATTATTAATCATATTTTCATGGTAGTAACATTTTTTTGTTTTTGGGCAACCAAAGAAAAACATGAGCAATCAAAAAAAATATAGACAAGCCATTGTTTAAAATTTTGAAACCTAATCACCACTTTTTAAGGGTTTTGAAACTCTAGCCACCACTTTTTAGGGTTTTGAAACCCTAGCCGTCATTTTTTTAGGGTTTTGAAATCCTAGCCACTACTTCTTTTGACTCTTCTTCCTTACCTTTTCTTGTCTCTTATTTCTTGTCTCTTGTCATTTTGAGTTCACTTTTGTTTCTTAGTTGTTGTGTTTTGTTGCATCTTGAGTTCACTCTTGTTTCTTAGTTGTTGTCTTTTGTTGCATCTTGAATTCGCTCTTGCTTCTTAGTTGTTATCTTTTGTTGCATCTTGAGTTACTCTTACTTCTTAGAGTTGTTGTCTTTTGTTGCATTTTCACTCTTGCTTTTTTTTTTTCTTGCATCTTAATTCTTTCTTCTTCTTATTTCTTATTTCTTACTTTTTGTTCTTTTTTTTTGTTTCTTGTTTCTTTTTGTTGCATCTTAATTCTTTTTTGTTGTTTCTTGTTACCTCTTAGTAGTTGCTCCTTATTATTACTTGTGCATCTTAACTTGTATTTGTTGTTATCTTTTAGCACTTGTTGCCTTTTTTCTTCTTGTTCCTTGCATCACCATTGTTTTTCTTCTTACTCTAAATTTGTATTACATATTTTCTATTGTTGTAAACTTTTGAAGATTGAGCTTTGTTGTATGTTCATTAAAAACTAACCTCCTATTTCTTTAATTGTATATGCAGGCAACAAAATTGGAACAAAGTCGTTGGAGGCTACTTGCAACTCACTTCATATTATTGTAAGAAATATAGTCTCTATTGACTTGTGTAAATAATTCATTGTCATATACATATTTTGTATTTGTGACTAATAAATTATAAATATCATTGAAAGGAGTCACATTCCTTCTTATATTCCCTCTCCAATATAATTGTTTCTTGTATATCTTTAAAATCATATGTATTTGTTTTTAACTATATGAAATCTTTTATTCAATTGTTAAATCATTTTAATGTATGATTACAAATATGCTTAGGTATCCTACAACCGTTGTATGATTTGTTCAATTCATAGTTCAAAATATATATCAATAAAAAAATGACTACTTGTAGTTACAAAATGATTATAATAATTTCCAAAAAATGATTAGGTGTTCTCAATATGACTGAAAAATATGACTAAGAAGAGTCGTTTTACAAATCATCAAAAAATATGACTCACCGCAGTCATATTCCACATGACTGCAAAATATGACTGAACGCAGTCATATTCCATGTCATCAAAAAATATGACTCAACGTAGTCATATTCCACAAAATATGACTGAGCAGTCATATTCCACGTCATCAAAAAATATGACTCAACGCAGTCATATTCCATGTAGGATTTTTTCATTTATCCGGGCAGCTCAAGAAAAAGTCAAAGAAAGTCAAAATATACGCCTTATTGGCATACTATGGCTAATTATGGATATTTATATCCCTCAACTTATATGACTGTCAATATGACTGATGTCTGAAGCGAATGCTTCTAAACGACTGCTGCAGTCATATTCCAAGTCATCTATAGTGATTTCTGCGCCAATCATATTTTTTGATTTTACGATTGACTGCAATCGTATTTTGCAGTCATAAAACACTGCTTTTGTTGTAGTGTCGTGTGCAGAGCAACATGGTTGTTGCACCTGTAAGAACATCGCCACCAGTTGTTTCCAAAGGTCTCAACAACGACATACAGTACTTGCCGTACTTAGGTAGCGGAAAATGACTCCACACCAACATTACATCACAATACTATTTTTGTTGTTTATCCCGTCACTTCTACATTTGCCCGGCAACAAAGGGCCTTTGTAGACGGCAATATTACACTTACGCTAACTTAGTCAACAAAAACTGTGGGTACAGTGGATGTCGATGTGGATGCGATGGAGGATAATGGGGGGGGGTGCAAAGAAGGGGAAGAACTTTTGTGAGGATGAAGACAAGCAATTGTGCTCTTTTTTTAGTAGATGTGCTATTCTATTCATTACATTGATTAAGTAGCTACATATGAAAGACAAATTTTATTTTTATTTTTTAGAGATGAAATCATATGTTGAATACAAGTCTAAAAAAATTCATATTATTTTGAATTTTTTTGCAATCATTGTGAATATTTAAAGGAAAAATAAAAAAATAAAAATTCAATCATAAGCTTTATTCTAATGCATAACCTTCAAGTATGTGGGGATGTTTTAGACCCAATTGTTCACATTGCATACACCTCATACTTTTGATCCAATTTTAGCGGGTTGTTGGTACCACCCACTTGGTTGTGCGGGCGATGCTCTTATGGTTTTACTTTTCTTTCGGGTCCTACTTTTAATAAGACGTTTACTTTTGGAAGCTTTTTGTGAGATGGTGGGTTTTGCACTGTTTGGGGTTCCCTCGCAGTCTTCCTTCGTTCTACGTCCTCGTGTGCGGAGCACCATGGTTGCTGCACCTGCAACACTCAAAGCCTGTTTCAGAATTGGAGGCGGGAATGGAAAGAAACCAAAGACTTCGCAGTTAGAATTGGAATCATTCAGGAAAAAAAAGGCTAATTAGGGCTCAGGATTAGGGTTTAGGGTTTTAGTATCAATTCTGCTCTCTTCTGTGTGTCGCCCTTCCACAATCCCTGAGTCACTCTTTGAAGTCCTCTCTTCCTGGCATTTTGTCTTGAAATCCTTCAGGTCTCTCGCTGCTGCCGCCATGGCTGGGCCGGCAGGCATGAAGCTGACGGCCATGAACGGTGTCAAGGTGTACACTGTTTCTGGCCACCGCCAGTTCGCGTCCTGGCTTCCGCCCAACAAGAAGAAGGCACTGCGCAAAGATCAAGGTGACGTACCTTTTGAAATTTTCCGATTAGAGAGGCGATTTATGTCTTCGTTCAGTAATTTTGAGGAACTACATTCGCGAGCGCTGAAACCGCTGCTATCGTTGTGCAGATTATCTACGACGAATCGATTTAGTGCAAGACCTGGAATTCAATACTGCCGCTACTCGCATGAAGACTACTCCTGACGGGCAGTACATCATTGCTTCTGGTTCGTTGCGGGATTATGAAATGCCATTGCTTTACTTCCTGCAGTTTTAGTTCCCTATCCTAGCAATCAGTAGTTTCACAGACCTTGTTCTGCATCCCTAAACCTTGAACGCTAAAACCCTAAACCCTAAACCAACAGCTAGGTTTCAATTGTGCTTGGAAACGGTTGAAGTAGGATTTAAAATATCCCGGACGGGTCAGTATATCATTGCTTCTTGTTCTTTTCAGGATTAGGAAATGCCATTGCTCTACTTCCTGCAGTTTTAGTGCCCTTATCTAGGAATCAGTAGTTTGATAGAGCTTGTTCAGGAATCTCTAAACCGTAAACCCTATGCCAACATCTAGATTTTAAATTTGCTGTGAAATGGTTGGAATACAAAAGAAAGAGTATTTTGAAGCATTCCTTACGTTGTTCACAGGTATATACCCTCCCCAGGTTCGGGTGTTCGAAGTCAGTGAACTGTCACTGAAGTTTGAGCGACACTTGACGTCTGAGATTGTGGACTTCCAGGTACTCCATTGTGATTTTCCTACTAGAAATTATTGGGAACTGATTGCATTAATGCTTTTTCTGTTTAAGATTTAGGGTCTAGGGTTTAGGATTCAGTGCATCGTCGGTCTGAACTTGAAATGGTTTGGCCGTTGCAGGTATTAGGAGACGACTATTCGAAGCTGGCCTTTCTGTGTGCGGATCGTTCTGTATGGCTGCATGCTAAATTTGGTAGTTATTTCAGCACACGCATCCCGAGGTGAGTTATGACCCGAGTGCATCCAGTCCTTGTCCTTCTAACACGAGGGTGTGAAACTTTAATAAGTGCCTGATATCTCTTTTCTGCTATGTGGCTTTGAATTTCAGAATGGGAAGAGATTTGTGCTACGATCGTTCGTCCTGCGATTTGCTTCTCGCTGCTTCGTCTCCTGAAGTCTACCGATTAAATTTGGAGCAGGTACATTGTTTATTCATGAATTGACTGGATACCATGTCCAGTTCGGAAACTGAATATTAACGCAATTGTAGAGAATGTCCTAGTTGAAAATCTGTTTCTGTTAATCATATTATTATTTACACATAGCAGCCTTTCAGGTGATCCAATGTTCAAATTTTGAAGCATTATTAGTGCTGAATTTGCATTTTGCAGGGTCGTTTTCTTGCTCCCCTTACCACACAGTCACCTGGGATCAATGTGATCGGTCGAAGGTGTGTATTTCTTCGTTTCGTTATGATTTGCCCTGCAGCCTTTCTTCAAAGTTTCTGCTGGTCGTTAAGTGTAGGTATTATTCGCTGTTGGTTGTTTTGTATTCCTATTCTGTAATAAAGGTCCAGCCTGATACGAGTGCCTTGCTTGTGCATAAAAGCCCAGTGCATGGGTTGATTGCTTGCGGAGGGGAAGATGGGTTTCTAGAGTGTTTTGACCTGAGACAAAAGGCCTCCGTGGGGCGGATTCGTGCTGTAGGCGCTGGCAATGAAGACCAGGTAAGGGATAATCCAACACCCTGTTCTGCCTTTCATGAGGCAGAACAAGACAATTGACTGCGTTAACGAGTACGATGACTCTGTAGTTTATTAGTTTAGCCCTCTTGAACTTATTAATTCTTTCCCGCTTTCAGATAGGAAACTGGTTATGGTCAAGGGAAACAACTGTGGAATATTTATGACCTGGCTTTTTGGTACCAGGAGGTGACGGCCCTGAGATTTGATGAGAGCGAGGGCATGCAAATCGCAGTCGGTACTAGTGGTGGCCAGGTATGATTCTCGTCCAATCTTGCAATGGGAGTATTTTAGTCCTCGGTGCCTCCTTGGTTTAAGTATTGTACTCATGATAATTGCCTTGCCAAATTTACGTCTAGTGCTCATTATTAGACTTACCTGTCCTGACTTTACATTATGATCTCTGGGGGACTAGGTGTTACTGTACGACCTGCGATCATCCAATCCAATCTTGACGAAAGATCATATGTAATATGTCTCACCCTTTTCCTGCTTTGTACATTTGTCTGTATCTTTGTTGCCTTCTGGGGTTCTCAAGCATTGACCATAGCAATTCGTAGATGTGTGTTCGCATCCGTTACCGCTATTTCAAATTTAATCATTTTCTTCAGAATTTGGAAGTCCTTTACATTTATGGTTTTATTCAATCTGTGATAAGAAATGGTATTCTTCAAATTATATTTAGAACTTTACAGAGTCCTAACTTTTATTGTCAGTTTTACGAGGAATGACCAGGATTCAAAATTTTCCTTTATTAGGCTATGGCAATGAGTATGAATACGATATTTATACTCGGTGAGTAGGTTTGACAGCTTGAGTTAACATACAATCCTCGTCTGTCAGGTATGGTAGTCCAATCACGGATATTAAGTGGCATGAGAGTGTGAGTACTGCTGCCAAAAACTTGATCACTTCAGATAGTCATATTGTGCGTATATGGAACCCACAAACGGTTAGTGACATCCTCTTTGACCTTTTCATTCTATAATTTTATTGAGCAGTTTTTGCACTCTTGCTGTTTCGTTTGGTAGGAAATGTGGGAGGGCTGTCGTGTGTGTTACTGAGGGAAGTAAGTAAGAATTAATCTGTGCCTGATTATCTTCAAGTAAACATTCATTGAAGAAGAAACTGAAGGATGTTCTGTGTTGTAGGGTGACGGCGTGACAACCATTGAAGCACCAACTGGCGAGATCAACGACATTTGTGTTGTGAAGAACAGTGGATTGATTTTTATGGCTCTAGATTCGCCCCGCATATCTTCGTTTTTCGTTCCATCCCTTGGTCCTGCCCCTCGGTGGTGTTCTTCTCTGGAGGGTCTCACAGAAGAGCTGGAGGAAGGAAACGAAACAACTATTTATGAGGACTACAAGTTTGTGACACGTGAAGATTTGGAGCGCTTGAATTTGACCAATTTATTGGGCACCAACTTGTTGCGAGCTTACATGCATGGTTTCTTCATCGACCACCGTCTGTATGCTAAGGCCAAAGCCATGACAAATCCTTTCGCGTATGAGGAGTATCGGCAGAAAACAATACGGGAGAAGATGGATGCTGAGCGGGCGGCTCGTATCTCGGTGAAGAAGAAGTTACCCAAGGTTAACAAGGAGCTCGCTGCCCGTCTTCTTTCTGGTGGTGGCGATGCTTCGGACGATGAAACGACTGAAGGGACGAAGAAGGATGGCCAACGAAAGAAACTCAATACTTCGCTACTTAAGGATGATAGATTTGCAGCAATTTTCAAGAATGAGGTAAATTTTTTTTTTAGTTTATTCATTGCTTCGGTATTGTTCAGAGTTTTTCTTTTTGTCGTTGCTTATATGCAATGCCATCTACTCTTCCAAGTTATGCTTATTCGCTAAATCATTATTATATGCAGGCATTTGAAGTGGATGAAGATGCGCCGGAATATCGAGCTCTACACCCTAACAAGCAGAAAAGCAAAAGCTCATTAGTTGCCGAGCATTTTGACCTCGTGTCAGACGGTGAGGAAGAAAGATCAGCTGAAAGTGGGGATGACTCGGATGCTGGCAGCTCGTCTTCGGATGAAGAGGAGAGAGTGTCGTCGAAGAACAAACGGCAGCGGGTTAGCGAGACGCCTGATGTTTCTGGAAAGAAGCGAAAAGGCTCAGAGCCGAGGTTGTCATCTAACCTCTTTTCATGACATGCGAGAGATCTCATTCCTTTACCAACAGAATCTCTGACGAGACAGTTTAAATGTTCATTCGGATCGATTCCCTGCATATGCTTTTTTCTAACCCCGGAAGGGCGAACGATTCATGGTTTGAAAATGATGAATTCGATTGATCATAGTGTGAGGAATATAATCAACTGCACCCAAACTTTATATCACCGGAATCAGTTAAGAATATGGCATGTATTGGTCGAATAGAAATTATAAAATGAACAAGAGAAAGCCCCTCCTCAAAATTGATAAATATAAAAAAGTCTCACCTTGAACCTCATGTTTGAAATTCTTTTTTAACCAATATATGAAATATTGATCACTGAACCTCGTGATATAAAATTTGATCCTGCCTGATCTGTATATTTCACGATCAAATTCATCATTTTATAACCGCGAAAACTCCATTCTTTAGCGATAAATTTTTTGAAACCACCGTTGATATCCTCATTCCCTTCTGGAAAGACTTCTAATCAATAGGTGACCAACTATTATGTTCACATGAGTCTGGCATATGGACTTGCGTGTTTATATTTGTGTCCATTGTTGTTGCCCTTGGAAGGCTGTACGAGGTCAAAGATGAAGCCCATGCTCAAGCATTCAAGAACAAGGTTTCCCTCAAAGCCGAGCGAAGTCGACCTCTGGAGGAGCGTCTGGCAGCATCAAGGGGTGTGGAATCAAAGGGACGAAGAGACTCGTTCTTTTTGGAGGAAGGAGCTTCTGTGCGAGGTCATGGAGGCAGCAGGCAAGTTTCCTTCATTCCTCGAGGAGGCTCTGGGGGGGCTTCTGCAAGGGGAGGTCGAGGTGGAGGTCGAGGTGGAGCTGGCGATGGGAAGGACGGCAGCAGGGACTTTAAGAAACGAAGTGTACAATCTTTGGGGCTTAAAAGTGATGGCGGTGGACGTGGTGGGCGTGGAGGCAGAGGCTTCTTCCGTGGAAGAGGGAGAGGGAGAGGGCGTTCTTAAGTTGGAAAAGGTCCAATGAAGGTAGTTTTGTTATTACGGCATTTAGTGTAGAATTGAAAAAAATTCTTAACTCCCCGTGAGGATAGAGAATGGAGTTTTGTCCCGTTTACTGGGGTTTTTTGCACTCACTTCTTTTGTTGTTGTGCTGTTATTACGTTTTTTCTTCCTTGTTAGTTGGAAAAGTCCTATGAAGGTAGTTTTATCATAACGGCATTAGTGTAGACTAGAAGGGAGCCTGTTGCAATGCAACAACACCAAAAAGAGGTTTTACCGAGTTGCAAGGTTTCATTGAGAAGATGTTTAGATGTCCTTAGGGTTTAGGGTTTAGCAAGAAGGAAAGAACGAAACAATCTGCAGATGAAAACGTGACACATTGTCCATTTAATATACTCCGGAAGTGATATAAGAGATTGAGATTTGAGAATTCTCACGTGAGGATAGAGAGGAGGTCCTTAAATTCTGTGGAATTCCCCTATTGCTGCCTTCTTTTTCTGTTGATGTTATTGCTGATATTTTCCTTATTAGTTGGAAAAAGTTCAATGAAGGTATTTTAATTACAACGGCATTTAGTGTAGATTGAGAATTAATACATCTGTGAGGAGAGAGAGGAGGTCCCCAAATTATGTGGGATTTGATACATTCCTCTTTTATATTGTTATTATTATGGATTTTTCCTTTTTTTCAATTTTTTTCAATGTTCAGAAGTACGTAGGTGGCACCTTAAATGGTCATAATAAGCGTCTGAGTGCCTTCTGTGGCCACGTGCCAATTTCGCTCAACCAGATTACCAAATTGTAAGGTAACTACACCTAAAAACACACAAATAAGCTTTGGCATGACCAATATGCTCTAGAAAATGAACAACAATTTTTGCACATTGGTGAAGGACTAAGAATCAGAATGCAAGAGGTTCCATAATTATTGGGTACATTGTGAATTAGTTACAAATCTTCAAAGATGCAAGGTGTAGGGTGCTTAAAGTGTCATGTAGGTGATGTCAAAATGCATTTGATGCACATGAAGAATGACACTAAAGAAGTGAAAGCAATAGAAAGTGTACCCAAAATTGTTTACTTTTAAGGTTGCCACCTCCACAATACTATAAATATAGTTGTACACTATTCAAAATTCACATTACATTTGTCCTTGTCATGTGCTTAATTTTGGGTATCCTATTCATTTTCTCTTCAAAAATAGGGGTCGATTTTGTGGAGTGGTCCATTTCAGGTGTAGTTATTGTAGTGAAAGATTGCTCAAAAAGATTATCAAGTTGTAGTGAAAGATTATTCAACTAGAGTATCTAATTGTAGTAGATTTGAATTTTTTTGCTACTTAGAGAATATGTTATAAATTTTCAACTACAATAAGTCACCTATTCAATAGGAAACAACGCATTTGGAACCTTGAAGCAAGAAGGCATGATGCATGAATAATAGCAGTCTTGAATTAGCCACTTTTATAATCTATTCAATTTTGAATGGGAGATTGGTAGCTCGAAATGTAAATTTGGTTTACTATTAGACATAAAAAAACAAGAGTTTGTTTTAGGTACATAGCAGTTTAAACCCTAAAGGTTTAATAGCGGAGACCACTTTGATTTTTTTGAGAACTCAAGTAAGCTCTATTGACTCTTCACAATATAGATTTTCTTGCATGAAATCATTTGTTTGATAAATATTGCAAAAGTTATAATTTTTTTTCAATTACAATATCAAATTGGACACTTAAATAATATTCTAAAAAAATATTATTTTATTTTATTTTTAGACATTAGATGAGATTTCGGGGTCCTAGAGGGCCGTTTCAGGGCCGTTCCCGGCGTTGTTCCCATAACAGTGAAAGAACGCCGTTGTCAGATTTTTATTTTATTTTTTTAAGTCCTTAAAATGAGAAACAAAGTTAAATTTATTTTTTTATGTTTTATTTTTTATTTTTTTTCGAAAAAACTAACATGGCAATCTCTCGGCCAGATCAACATAGGTGGGGAACGGCGAGTTTCGGTGGTTCTTAGGGGGGTTTCGAGTTGGGAACTCGAAGCCCTCCCCGAGAGCCAAAACACATGTAATGTTGATGCCTACAGATCCATTAAATTCCAAATAATAAGATAAAATGTTTGAAAAGTTTTTTTTATTTTTATGGGGGACAATGAAGATTAAAAAAACAAATAATTTTTTTTTAAAACCGAGTTTTGAAATTTTTGAAATTAAAAAAAATAAAACATGAGATATGTGTTGCTTATTAGAACATTCTTAACATTGGGATTTACAATTTTCAATTTCTTGTCAAAATTGTAAATGATTTAGGAATTTTGTTCATAAAGTATCTCCTTCCAATTTATAATTTTGTCAAAGATCAATATGAAAGTTTCTTTGGTAAGAAAAACTTAATCATTTTTTGACATGATTGAATAAAACACACAAGTTATAGGACATATGTGTTTTTTCCTAAAAATATTGGAAGACAAAACTTCACCTTTAGAAAGTGTTAAAAAAAACTATTTTTTGAAGTTGAGGCACATTGAACAATAAATGGGTGGGGATTTTTCCTGTAAAATTTTGGGAAGGTGTACAAAAACAAGCTTACTAATGAATCCTAAAGTTGTTTAAAAAATAAATATAGATGGAGATTTTAGCCTTGCTTTCGGTCCAAGTATTTTGAAGCAAGTTGGACCTCAAAACATTGTAACTAGTCTTCTATGAGGTCATTATTATACTATTATAGTTTAACAAAGATACAAGAAAAAATGAAATTGAAAAAGCTAAATCAACCCCTAAAGGACCATTGTTCCTTCGGGGGACAAATGAGATTTCGGACAAGCACCTATAGGCTGAAATTTTGCCCTGATTTTTTGAAACTTTTTGTGAAGATAGAAAAGCTGATAAGATTTGTAGGAATTCTTTTTTTTCAATTAGTGCCAAGGAACAAAAGTTATGTCAAAATAAGCTCAAAACAAGGGACAAAGGGCAGCAAAAAAAAATTTCAAAATTTCAAAAAAAGATTTTGAAGTTTTTTCCCTTTTAGATTATATTTTTGTCTACATGTAAAGCTTTGATTTATTCCATTTGGATTTGTTATGAGAAAGTTATGGACAATCTTGTTTTTCCGGCAATTAGAACATCTTCTTGAAAAAAATAACTTGTAGGACTCATTTCTAAATGCAATTTTTTCAATTTAAAAAAAGAAAAGAAAAGGTTCCGCATGGTTTAGTTTTCTTGCTAGAACAATCTTACCATTGGAATTAGTGCATTTTAATTCCATTTGAAAGATATTAATATTTAGATTTTTCTTCTATCTCATAATTAACAATTTTTTTAAGAATGAAAATTAAGTTTTTTTGGATTTCTTTTCTTTTTTCTAGAGTCTCGACTCAATTTTTCACTATAAAGATTTAAAGCTCAAAACTCTGTAGTGCAAAGAAATTAAGTTAAAAATGTTCAAAGTCAAAAAATCTAGTCCTGCAATGTGCTGAAAAACTTGTTTTTTTCACTTTAAATGTGGATATCTTGCAATCTATGTGGTCAAAAATTCTGAATTTTTTTTTACAAATTCTTGTACTAATTAAGTGGAAAATCCAACGGTTAGATGTGGGGGAAAAAAAAATTTCAAATTTCTTTTACTTTCTGCTATAGAAATGGCAGTTTTGAGTGTTTTTTGGCAGAAAAAAGGCCTTGGTCCTTCAAAGGTTAATCCTTGAAAGTATTGATTCATTTCTTAATTAATTTGAAGTTTTGAAAAGTTGTATTATGATCAACAACTTCAAGAAATCATTTGGTTTTGATAAATAAACAAAAGTTGTGGTTTTCCAATTTCCAATTAAATTTAAGCACAAAATTTGATTTATAATTGCTATCATTAATTATTATAAACAAAAATTGAAATGCATAGTTGAATTACTCATGAAAATGATTAAATCCTCAATATTTGCAGTTTTAGAATATTTCTTTTTGCATGGATTTGTATAGGTCTTCATGTTGCGAGTAGGTGGACATTACAAATGGGTCCTATAGAATAAGGTGGGCACCCCCAAACTGACACTTTTTGTTTTTGTGCCTAGTTATTATTAAAATGGTTAAATTTTCATATTTTCTTGTTGGCAAGTGAAAGGAGGTTCCAACGCACCAAAGAATTCAACATTTGGATATCGTATGCAAAAGTTATGAAGGGTCAAAAAAAAATTTGGTAGAGGTTGTGAAATTTTTTCTTCTACATAGGTACAAATTGATTTTGGAGATGTGTATAGAATGATGATGACTATTTTGGGTTAGTGGCACATTTTTGGGTGCCCACCTTAGAACCATTCATCATCTTTTCTAACAATGATAGTTTTGGATTTGTCTAATGTTAGTTAGTTTTGTAATATAGATTTTGAAGTTCAAGATTTTACTTACTATTGAAAAGCCTAGTCTGTTATTCTCTTGATTGTTTTGCTTTTGTGTAAGATTCTTGAACTTCAAAGTGGATCATTTGCTTCCTATGAATCAAGGCTCCTTGCAATGTAGAAAATCTTGAATAAAAGCTTGCTCATGAATTGAGGACCATTGCAATATGAAACTAGGACCCCTTTTTTCTATTCAAGAATGTTATGTATTCACTTAATGAAAGGGTTATTCCACTTGATGAAACTAACAAATGGTTGTCTAACATTACACATCCACCATTTCATGCATGTAGAGTTTTAGTTTTTGATCTTCTAGGGAGTGAACCATTGTCTTTGAAATTTATATCAAAGCTTTCATTTTGCTTGATTTTGTATGACTTTGCTCTAACACTCAATTGGGATAGCTCCATATGATGATGAATTGGATAGAACACAAACTTCATTTTGTCCCAAATACAAATCCAAGAAATCAAGGGATATTTGCACTTGGTGATAGGGGTAGTAGTGTTAGCAAAGTGAATCTAATCCAAAGGTGTACCAAAATGCATCCCACACCCCACTAATAAATCTCTTTACACCAAGTTTGACTATACTTTTAGCATCTAAACATGACAAGACCCAATCCTAAGCTCATGATTGAAGTTAAGCCCTTAGTGCTCAAATTAAAAATAGTAAGATCAATTTGAAATATTCATGAAAAATAATAGTAACTCCTAAAATATCTATGCCATTGATTCATGTAGAGCATTCTTTCTTCTTTCTTCTTTCCATTGTCATATTATACACAAGCTTTGTTGAAGCTTGTTCAATTGGATAAGGCAAGCTTTTCAAAACATTCATCATGGATGATTGAGCATTTAGGAGCTAAATTCTGCTTCTATATGTTGTTGAAGTAATGAATCAAAGATGACCATATTAGCTGACAACCTACTGCTGCTGCTGCCCTGCTTGAAGCTTGTTGCCCATGTGGTGTCAAACTTGACAATACTTGGGAAAAAAATGGTGGACGTTGCAGACTGAATTAAATTGATACCACTTTGGCAAGATCGGCGAAGACTTGGCCACGATGCTCAAAATTTTTGAACTCGTCAAAGCTGGCACAGCCAGGACTCAGCACAACAGCATCTCCTGCAACATACATTCCACACAATGGAATCAACAACAGTTGTAGTCTCATCAATTGTGGGCATATGACAATTTCTTTCTCTTTTCTCCTTAATACATCTGAAACTTGCTGTCAGTTTACATTTGTCCGGGCAAGCCTTTAGGTCAAGACATTTTAAGACATTCGAAAGCTGGAGAGTTTCTTTTTAAGGGTTTTACGGTAAAAAAAGGTCATTACAAGCAGAACCAATACAAATGCAATGCCTTGTATGAAACTGAAAGACAAGGCAAACCAGACCAAAGAGCCAAGGATGGAGCATATGCAGGATATTAGCAGGGTGACAAGCTCTTACCAGGTTGTGCGAGAGAGCGAGCAAGGTGAACTGCTTCTGCTAAATGTTCTGAGTATTTACATGGGATGTGGAGGCCTGCAACGCGCAATTCTTCTTCTATGGCAAGTCCGGATGCTCCAAACTACAATCAAAACATATGAACGAATATAATGCACAGTCAAGTTCACATAGATGGCACAGCTTGGCTTATCCACTAAACTCTGTTCTCATTTGAGTCTGCATTGTCATACAAAAAGCACATCAATCAAAAGCACTAGGATAGAGAGTGAGGCAACTCACAAGTACAACGGCTCGATGGGATTGCAGGATTTCTACTAGAAGACCAAATCCAAGTCCCTCCCCCCCTGCTCCAGCCTGATCAAGCACTAGTTGGTACATTGAAATAGAATGTTATCACTTCAAGAAAATATGGACCAAAAACATGGCATAACTTCTAATATTACACTATGTTTTCGTAACAATATACTAAGCTTGCTTGATCCATGACTTGTAAAAATCAGTACTTCTGGCATCAAATAGCAAGTCAATTAAAAAAATTACTAAAATCTAACCTCTTCCCAAAAGGCAGCGAGCACAAAACTTCTGATCAAGAAACTCCAACATACTTCAAAGTAGAAAACAAAAGGGTAAGGCAGCAACCTTTGCTAGTCCTCCAAGCAAGACAACTGCTTTCTTGCCTACAATGCCTCTCAGACCAACCAAGGTGGCATCCACATTGGTGGCCTTACTATCGTTCACCCATAACACCTTCCGGTCATCTTGATACACTGGCCAAACACATGAATGCATGAATGATTAGCTTGTGGCGGCTTTAAACCTAAGTGCCCAAGCTAAAAATGAAAGTCAAATTAGGAAGCTAATAGTTGATTATAGTGACTTTCAAAACATAATTTTTGTTTTCAAAAATGAAGGAAATTGTTGCTTCTTTCCAATGATACATTTTGTTAACTTGAAGCTTCCTAAAATGATATATTTCAACTCCTATAGGTCTGGGAGGGGTCATTTGAGCACTTAAGGGGTGATATCAAGATGGTTGGAAGTCATTGAAACTTGGAGCAGCAGTTGATCTTCAAATGAAAAGAGAAATTTAAGAAAATAGAAAACGTACCTATTTCCATGCGATGTGCAGGAGTCCTTAAAAGAGGAAGAGCTCCTTGAATATCTTCTGATTGCAGACCAACATCTAAGGACAGGGCAAGAAGAGCAGCTGTTCCCGCATTGTGAGCATTGTGCGAACCAACAACTTGTAGACCACTTAGGTAAAGGCGTGCCTCTATACCGGTAGTTGGCACTACAATAATAGCCCTTCGAGCATCCCTGTCCAACTTTGGAATCAACAACAACGTTCAGAACCATTTATGCAAACTTACTCAACAAGTACTGAAGAAGTCTTATGATTTATGATTACCCCCCAAAAACCACAATTATACATAATTTCAGACTCTTGATCAATAGTTTTGCGAGATTCAGGACACAGCATCTTCCCCTTCTATTACAGCATCTAAAGATATCTACTGAGCTGAAAACTAGTATCAGTTGTGCACCGCTGACACAACTGAATTGTAGGTTGCCGTATTCAATGCAGAATGGAAGAGCGCAACCCAGCAGTTCACAGAAGACAAAAAAAACAATTAGTGCTATTCAATAGTGGATTTGAGAATTTGAAACACAGGTAGCAGATTCGGAATGACCCCAAGTATACTCACCTGTACACCAGGAAGTCCTCCCATCCATGCTCTGGTTGCTTGTGACCCAGACATTGCAGCCAGGCGCCTCAAAAGAGAATCAGCTGTCATAAAGAGCCAATTGAGAGTGCTTTTCAATTTTCAGGACACACTTTCATACATCTGTACACATATCTGTAAACACTTTCAAAAATTTGCACACGCCTATGGTGAGAACTTCTATAACTCATAAAGCGGTCAGAGAGAAGCCTACACACTGGAACTACAACCCACAGAGCGTTTTTCAAGGCTAGACACCATGCAAAGAATATAAAAAGAGGTGATATCATGTGCCTCTCACACTGAGGTAGGATTGCAACGTCAGAAGCCTCCATGCGCGAGAATACTCGGCATTTCATCATTCCATAGGCTTCCATGCTTTTATGTCTCTCCAAGTGATCAGGTGACAAATTGAGAACCACCGCCACCTGACAAGACATTGCTATGCACTCAGTCTAGCACTATCAAACGGCACTCTGGAAGTCTATATCAGCTGATTTACATGGCATTTACGTGTGCCATACCAAGCAGGACATCCTGAGGGTAACTTGAAATATCGAAAAACTCTGGAAAGAGAATTTGCTTCAGGCATCATCCCAACATTCTAATGGAAACTTGAAAAGCAATAGTGGGATTCTGATCCTTTACAACTGGTCCCTTGTGAATCAAACATGTCAATAAGGACTTATTATTATTATTATTATTATTATGAGTTAATTTGAACTGTTTAAGTGACTAGAGACCTATTGCAAAGGGACAAAATCTTACCAACAATAGGTGGGAGACGTCAATGTAGAGCTGAGAGCACAAAATGACAAGCTGAAAAAAAGACAATACCTTTGGCCGAAAAGAACCAGGGAGTTCCAGCTGGTAACTGCTCACCTCCACCACTGCTACCTGGAAAGTGAAACCCTCATAAGTGCTCCTTAAAAAACAAACACAAGCACGTAGTTTGTTGTCTCTACCCCCGAAAGCGAAAAACTCATGAATGGTTCAGTATTGTAGAAAGCTCTGGGGACCTGAAGATGAGACCTGTATTAAAAGCAATAGTAGCTCATCATTCCAAAGAAATCAAAGGTCTAGTAGAATTGGGGCATGCCATTATGGGAATAGTGGCATCCTAAGATTTTCAAATAGGGTTTTTGAGGTTTTCAATTAGTGAGGATTGAATTAAGGATTATATGGAAAGAGACACATGAAAATTATACATTTCTGCTTAGGGTATAGACACTTGTGATTAGCTTCTTGTTTATATGTATCCGGACGTTCAACAGAAAATTCCATTTCCTCTACACACCAACTAGAGAAATAACGAAATCTTCCCGCAGGGTCGAAGTGGACTTGCATTAAAAGGGGGGTCCTCTGCAGGAAATGCGAGGCATTGCAAGACACCCTCTGAGAGTGGAGTGCCGAGATTACCGCCCACGAACGTCCGCACTCCTGCACTTTTCAACATCTGAAGAAGCAACCATACACGAGAATAAGAAAACCTCAAAGCAACATTCCCACGACAGCTGGAAGTCAAGCAACCAAAACTTACGTTCATAATCCCGAAAGGATCAAGGTTTCATGGTTTTAAAATGATCAATTTGACTGATCGTTTTGTGAAAACTATTATTCAAAGGGGGACAATATTACATCACCAGAATGAATGAATAACAATGCATGTGTTGGTCACAGAAAATAAACTTGGACTAAAGAGAGTCTCCAATTGACCTACTAAAAAATATGATACTTAAGAAAATATGAGACCCTTTAGAGCTTGATCATGGACAAAAGAGTTCAACCTGGCCAGTGAACGTAGTGACTGTGGACTTGCCATTTGTTCCTGAAACCGCCGCAACCTTGACATTCTCTGGCAAAGCAGAAGCTGCGAATCCCAGTTCTGAGAAAGTTGGCACCCCCTGCACGTTCCATATCACCACTTCATTCCAGTAACTTGATAAAACCAGAGTACTAGCCAATGAATACCTTACCCACTGATAGACCAAGGATTCATCGTTATAAGACAAGCAATTTGATTGATCGTATTGCGAAAAATCGATAATTCAAAAGTGAACAAATTCGGTAACAACAGAATCAGTAAAGAACACGGCATGTCTTGCTCAACAAATATAAAAAACATGGGCCAGAAAAGAGCCCCCATACGACCCTACTCAAAACCATGAGGCCCCATTTCGGCTTCGTAGTCCTGTAGGGGTGAAATGTAAGTGGATGACAGCAGCCAATTCGCAAGGTTATAAATCGTACTTACAGCTTGAATAGTAGCAGCAATATCAGTCTGTGTGAGCGGAACACCAGGAGAGAGGACTAGTTGTGATGCTTTAAGTAAAGTCTCGCGTTTATGTGGTCCAAGCTCGGTGAAAACTCGCTTAAGGTCATATCCTTCAAAAGATGAGTCTTCCTGTCACATTGCAAATCAAGTCAAATCTATGCTTTGGAATATGCGTTTCCCTCACACCGTACAACAGATTAGATTTACAAGTGGGGCATGCTACAACCCATGACATTGACCTTCTTCACTGGACATACAGCCACAACATTTCCTTAACCCCTAAAAGACCAAGGATTCATGGTTGTTATATAATCAATTAGATTGATCATATTGTGAAACAATAGAATTCAACAATACAGTGATAACAATTGAACAAAAGAAAGTCCCCACATTACCTAATCAAACTTGCTACAAAAAACATTCAGGCCAATTTAGACCTCTAGGGTATAACTCTGAAAGGAATCCAGTCGGACAATCTGCCATTTTCGGACTAGGTTTTGTATGGCAGTGTGCTCTGAGTAATGCATGCTTGTGCACTTATGCCAGACATCCTATACCATATATCCCAAACCCTAAATAAACCCTAAATAAAATAGCGTGAATAAAAAAAGAGCAAACCTCCAGCGGCAAACAGGAGGGGTTGGAATCCAAAGCCACCACATCAGCACCACGAGCCAAGGCCAACTTCACAGCTGCTCGTCCAGATGCTCCCAATCCTACCACCTGCACCTCCACAATGGTTAACTCTGAAGGACCAAGATTATAAAACGACCAAATCCAATAGATTGTGAAACTCAAACAGACTGTCCATTGTGCAACTCATAGAATTCAAATAGGGCCAAATTTTATGCCACCAGAATCACTGCAGAACTTGCATGTGTTGGTCCATACTTGATGAAAATTGGACAAAAGAGAGTCTCCATATAACCGACTCAATAAAGCTCTAAAAACATGAAGCCCAATTCGGGCCTCTTGATCCTTTAGGGCCACTTACAGCCACCGTCTCCCCATTCAAATCTTGGCGACGGTCCCTCGCTAGGCAACAAGTCACAGTTGATCTCCTCCTGCTCGGTCTCACACTCGGCCAACTCGCAACATACGGAATTGGAGATTCGCACCCCAAACCTAAATGCAATTCAATGTGAGCAAACATCGGGCAACTCTTGCCACATGAAGCAAACATCCAGCAGAAAATTAAAACAACGATTTATATTTCATAATTACATGATTTCAAACAACAAAGATTGATCTCAAGAAATTCCAAAACATTGTTTAATCCCACACCATGTAGAGATTATCTCTAAAAGGCAACAATACTCGGTCCTCACATTCCCAGGCAGTAACTATTCCTTGCTATAGTGATTGCTACCATCCAACGAGTCCAATTTACTTAAATTTTCTTTGCAATGCAACGCATTGAATGTCATATGCATTAGAACCCAGACATTAAACCCTCGCCATTAAGCCCTCAGTTTGACATTGTCTCCATTTCCAAAGAAAAACCCCAATTGGAAGACAAAATGCTCAGTTGAAGGAAAATTCGACAGTTGCGTCTGGATTGCATGAGACTTACTTGGCGAGGAAAAAGAAAGACGTCTGTGCAGCGACGACGCCATAGCTGGGCAACGACCAACCAACACACATCAAAGTTGAATGAAGCTCCAGACTTCGAGTGAAAACAGGCGTTTAGTTAGGGCAAATGAATAATTCGAAAAAGCTGGAGGATGAAGTCTGTTGAGAGGGCCCGAGTGTTTTGGAATGGGTAGAAACTCCGACTTTAGGGCTTGATTGCTTCTCAGAGTTTGGAGATTCAAGGTATGACTCTAATTAGGTGTTCTGCGAGCTTTTGAGGTCTATTTGAGTTGATGCACTGTCGAATTTCGTTTCAGAGCATGGCATTTCGAGCGCCGAAATAAAGCGCCTCAAGGATTTTTTGGTGCTTGCTCTTCGTTGGAGCTTATCGCAATTTTTTCGAGTGATCTTTAGATAAAAAGAGAGAGTAATGCGAAGAAACTCGTAGATTGTGGGAGAATGTTGTTAGCAGTCGGAAATTGTTGAAGGTGAAAGAGTGCACCACAGAGTTGGAACAGTACTTTGCAACTCCGAAAGGAGTAGTGTTAGGTAAGGCGATTTCGCTAATTGTTAGAAGCAAATGATAATTTCAATAAGTCAACACTCTACAGCCTTGTACCTTTCCAATTGTTGATTTCTTTATGTATTAAGCTTAGCGCAGTCACAGCTGATGATGGGATTGTTGTGTCAGTTGTCTCGCTGATAGGGTAGGTCTGAATTTGGACATTAGGGTTTCAGTGACAGCGTGATTGCTTTATGTATCTGGAGACAATTAAGGTAACTCCACCTAAATCGCACAAACAAGCAATCCAGTATGGTTCCCACTATTATATTGAAAAACTTCTTATGTGGTCTTTTTGGTAGTCAAAATTGGTAGGCACAAGGGGATTCTAGATTCTTTTAGAATGCATATTCTAGAATGCATTTTTTGGACACCGTATGAATAAATTATGAATTTTGGAAGTTACCTAACAGTGCTCTGCTTTACAGAGACCTTCTTAGTGTCGAGTTTTGTGCTTGATTTTGCTTTTTTCTGTGTTCTTTTGATTTTCTTTTCTTTGAGCTATAAAGCTCAGGCCCATAATATTTCCACCTCTTTTGGTCTCTCTGACTCTCTTTATAGCATTTGCTCTAGAAAGTGTATTCATGTCGTGAGTTTCTTTCTTTTTCGTTTCAGGATTTGTGTGTTTTGAGGGAGCTCTACATCCTTGCGACAATGGCTGCATCGGTTGCCTCCACCGCAGCCTGTTGCCAATTGGGCACAGTGACTGACTCCAGCAGGTCGTTCCTGAAGAATTCAGCGTATGGTACCAGTTATGTGCGTTTTGGAGCGAACTTGAGGTATGACATCTTCCAGCACTAAATCGTAATTCATACTCTCACAAAAACCGCTTTGAAATTTTCCCACCGTCTTTGTTTGTGTAAAAAGGAATGTACTCCTGAAAGCATCGAAAGAAGCATATGAGCATGGTTCCTGTTGATACGGTGTCTTACTTTTTGTTGACAGTTGAGAGAGGATTCCAACTCACCTTAGCATGTACATCTTGGACACACTGAATTTTCATAAAGTTGATTACTTTTGTGTCCAAATTCGAGTGTAGGCTTTCATGATTAGATTGTGTGCATTTAGGCAAGATTTTTGACGTGTCGGCTTTGGGTTAGGGTTGCGACTAGGTGTAGTTACTTTGACGATTTCTGCCTTAGCTGAAGATGACTTAATTTCTATTGTGCACAGCAAGGGCGTGCAGACGAGCTCCAGAGGTCGAGTGGATTCGTTCGACCTAAGCAAGCATCAGAGGACATTCAACATTCGGTGTCAAGCTACGGGCACGATCTCTGAAGTGGAGAAAGATGTCGCCGGTGTGAAGAAGGCTCCCGTGCTTCCGTTCCGAGTGGGTCATGGCTTCGACCTTCACCGCTTGGAACCTGGACTTCCCCTTATCATCGGAGGAGTGAACATTCCCCATGACCGTGGCTGCGAGGCTCATTCTGATGGTAATATATTTAATTTTATGTCACATCTTCTATGCTTTTTAATCTCTAGCCTTGTGCAAGTTCTAGAAACCTAGCTTTGGTTTGTTGGTCTTTTTCTAACCTTCTGCTACCAAGGTATGTGCATCTGGAAGCGTTTGAATAAGCATCTGAGCATGGTTACTGTTGTTAGACTGTTTGTTGGTTCTTGTCGGCAACTGAAAGTGGATGCCAATGCATCTTAATATGAGAAAGATGTGAATTTTAAAAGTGCTTATTTGTAGAGATATCGGAAATGAACCCAGGCTCTCATTTTCAGTCGGCCTGTACACGTTTTAGGCAAGAATCTTAAGAGGTTGCCTTCGGATAAGGGTCACAACCAGGTGTAATTACATTATATTGAATCGCACCTCTTGCTTTTGAGTACGGGTCACAACCAGGTGTAATTACATTATATTGAATCGCACCTCTTGCTTTTGAGTACGGGTCACAACTACGTGTTGTTATGGTATACTGAATCACAAGAGTTGTTCTGCTTTGCGACAGGGGATGTGCTGTTCCACTGTGTGGTAGATGCCATCTTGGGTGCCTTGGGTCTTCCTGACATCGGGATGCTCTTCCCAGACAATGATCCCAAATGGCGAGGAGCTGTCTCATCTGTCTTTGTTGTCGAAGCTGTAAGTGCACTCAGACTTCTTTTAACATTACCTTCTCTAAGATCACATCCTCTGTTCTTAGCCCAAACCTTAGGGAACAGACTTTCCTTGATCAAACCTCACTCTGTGCGCACTATCACACTCTGTTATGTCACAAGTTGTGATAATAAGGAGTTTGACACGTGTGAAATGAATTGTAGGTCCGCTGTCTGGCAATCCCATGTATTTCATTGTTGTCACTTTTACATGATTGTGTCAATGTTTTAGTTCCCATTGATAATCACATGCTTTGACATTAAAGTGGTATGTGAATCTGGGCGTATTCCATTAGGGTTTCACCGTGTCCATGTAACATACACTATTCCCTTAGCTGTCTCCTCCACAGGAAACTATAACTAGGCTCCCACAGATAATCTCAGAATGGCAACCTGAGGTAGAGATACTATTAAGCATTTTCACATGTGTGATTTTTGGGAGATGTATTGAGCTGTGGAGAGATCTTTGGGTGCAATTAAAGAAGTTCGTTATTGGGAACTCCTATAATGCACTGTTTTCAAGCGAAGGTTGTCACATTTGTGTTACTGTGGCTAGTTTTTTTGTATCCATTTTTGCAATTTTTGTGCTAATCCAGTGGCTATTGTTACAGGTGAAGCGCATGAAGGCTGCGGGTTACGTGATTGGCAATTTGGATGCTACCCTGATCCTGCAAAGGCCCAAATTGAGCCCTCACAAAGAGGAAATCCGGGCCAAGTTGTGTGAACTTCTGGAAGCGGATCCCTCTGTCATCAACTTGAAAGCCAAGACCCATGAGAAGGTCGACAGTCTTGGTGAGAACCGAAGCATTGCTGCACACACTGTGGTGCTGCTCATGCGCCAGTAAGTAAGTTAGAGGCTGCAAATGTATGCAGGTGTAATTTTATATGCATCTGATTTTTTTTTTAATTCTAGCAAAGACGACTGGTTCATGATCATGCAAATTTCGTTTGATATACTCTTCTTTCTCTCTTTTATGAGGTCAATCTGAGAAGTCAATCGTCCTTGTGAAACGGTCGTGAAATTCAATGCGAGCTCCATCTGTAAGTACGAAGAAAGCCAATATCACTAATAGATGCAAGACAATTGATGTTTAACAAGCATTAATTGAGAGAATATTTAGTGTAATTTAAAATGTACCACATGGGGAGAAAAAAATGCTTTGCTCAAGGGGAGTTGGAATTGAAACCATAAGGATCAAAAACACTTGTATTGTCCAAAACATGCCACTTATTTCCTAATTTGGCCTCTTGCACTTTTCTTTTCCACTCTTCCTTTGCCAACCCTCCCCTTTGAGGGTTTTTTGGAAGGCCTAAAAGAGTAAAAAAGAGTAAAGAATTGACTCTTGAGTTCCTAAGTCTCTTTGCAATATGATATTGCATATAACCCTTTTCATATCCTTTCTTCTTCTCTTGTTGATATTATTTTATCTTTGACTTGGTTGATATTGATCTTTGATTGAGTTGATCTACACATTATTAAAGCATTCTAATGATCATTCCAACTCTTTCAAGGCAAGATGCCAACCAACTCCTTGAACTGTGTCCCACATTAAATGTTTATTTCAATGGTGTAGATTTTTAATTACAAAATGTATAAATAGTAGGGAAAATTTATAGAACCATAATTATTTGGTCATTGTTTAAAGCTACTTTTGATTATTGAAATGTAGTGATACACATTAAATACCATGATCTAATGAATGGAGAGGTCTAATGGCCGAGTGCAAGATGAGCTCGATTATTTTTTTTAAATGCTAATTCAATTTCAAAAACTTTTAACTATGGAGTAATATTCCCAAGAATTTATTTTAAAATTCTCAATGACAAATCTCCACATAGGCATCCAAATGGTACTTATAGGGGCCTTGGCATCAAGCATTGAAATTATTGTTTGGTGCTCAAAACTACTTATCTACTATTGTGAAGTATAGTAATGGAAAGTTCTCCTTTGTAAAGGAAGGTGGTGGTTGAAAGGCCTAATTGGTTCTTGTACAAGTACATTCCAAGCATGCAAAAATGCATTTTTTCATCCATCAATTTTTTTGAAGATTCTTGTATTAGTTCTTTAACATTTGTACAGTAAAGATTATGAAGATTTTACTAGGTAGATATTCTATAATTCCCAAATATTCAATCTAGAATCAATTTTAGGAGGATTTTTCAAATTTTGGGTTCAAATATTGTAGAAAAATATTGGTTTGTGTACTAGTTGATCTACTAGCCATATAAATATGATCTATGGATCATATTGTACAACAATTATCATTAAATTACTCTTCTAAGTTGCATTTTATAATACAACTTTCCAATTTTGAAAATTTGAACTACCCCTTGGTTCTTTTAAAGAGTTAAAGGGGTCCTTCTCCCTTCTCATCATTGCCTTAATTGCCTTCTACACAAAATAGTGAAATTAGGTTGACTAAACAATTATGTTGCCTTACCTTTCTACAAAAGTCAACAAATATTTCTACAGATATTTCCATTTGTACACATGTAGGTTCATAAGTCCCAATTACGAAAATACCTAATTCAAAAGTAGTACATTCTTGTACATTAACCCCTTAACGTCTTAATCCTTTTTCAAATTTTCACACATTTTTGCTTATATCTTTGTACAATAATACCATTTACCAAAATTTCATGAAACTGGGCATAAAAGAAGGTTGTGTTTTCAAGATTCAAGTGTTACATTGGATGAATGAAAATGTAGTTGGATGAAACAACACTTATAAGCCCTCTGTTCATTGTCTAGAATATGGATGTCAGAGCATTTAAGGGTTAAGTGTAAGAGCATCACCACCCGTCTTGCAAAATGTGGGGTAGTCTGGCTTGCAAAATCCGAGGCCATCCAATTTGCAAGCCAAACCACCCCACTCATTGCATGCTATAACCGCATTTTACAAGACGGATAAGTTTCCAAATTTGGACCACTTTGCAAGGTGGACCAATGGACTATAGCACTAAAGGTCCGTACTTTGGGGGAAAGTGCCAGTGCTCTTGTCTCATGCAGTTTGCAAGCCAATTCGCAAGCCATGCTTTGGCTTGCAAAATCCCCCATTTTGCAAGCCACCCAAGGCTTTTTGCCCGACCTCTTAACAAGTTCATCCGTTTTGCAAGACGGGTGGGGCACTTTTGCAAGCCGCCCAAGGACAAGTCGTCCGTTTTGCATGACGGGTGGGCATGCTCTAAGTACATTAACTGTAAGTATTCAGTGTCAAACGTCAAATTAGTGAGGGGCAACGTAATTTCACTATTTTGTGTAGATTGCCTCACACAACTCTGGATGCTAGTCATAATCTTACCATCAGATAAGTTATGCAGCAGCAGCTTGAGTATCACTCTTCTCAAATAGCTATGGTATCTCACCAACCCTATTCAACCAGTGGATAACCACGATCTCACTTCATTGCAGTTCAAAACAACCGCAAAAGACAGGAATATAAAGTACAAGAGAATTGTACCACTCGGACTTATGCATGTCAAGATGTGCAAAGCAGTTATCAAGTATCAACACTAGGTCTAAGAGAAAAACTCGGTAATCACCGCTCAATATGTCATGGTGTAAGGAAAGGAATACACGCTGATTTGTGAATTGCACTACTCATTTTACAAAATTTGAGAATCGTAACCCCCCCGCAAAGGAGGTCAATAGAGCAAGAAAAATGTCATAAATCTCACTTTAAGTACCACTCAAAATACAAGCTCATGTGGCTTCACACCAGACTTTAAACTGAACCTGGCACTCAAGTAAGTCTTCATTTCAGGGACTGCCTCAATGAGAGGGATCAGCTTGGCATCGATAGCCTTCTGATCCTCTTTCTTTTCCTCAGTCAAGCTCACCGACTCCTTCTGCAATAACGAAACTCCCTACTGTCAGACTAGAGTGAAGATAAACTTGATAACAAAACATTCATTTTAAAGAGCACTCATGAATCAACGTTTAACAAATGCTTACCTCCTCAGCTTCGAAGAACTCGGACTCGCCCTTCTTCGTCTTGGTTACCGCCCGCTTGAAGTAAGCATCAGAATACTTGGCACCGTCGACGGAGGAGATGTCAATTTTGGTAGATGTGGCAATGACGTAGGCCTGGTTCACTCTTCTCAAAGGAACACCGTTGACCTTGAATGGACCTGCCAGAATTAACTCTATTTAAAACCATGTATTGCTATCACGATACTTTGAAAACTTGTCAAAATGGATCCCTAGTCTGACTAAATCCATACTAAGATAAAATAGCAGACTTAAAAAATTTAGCGCTCTGGATACCCAAAATATGTAAACAATGCAGGACTCCAGGATAACATCGCAAGGATTACTAACCAATGTACTAAATTTTATCACTAGGAATGGAGAACCATATTCTAGGTTTACTTAACCCTGAAACGCTGCAAAGGCCAAAGGCCAAAAAGTGGCCGATGGATGACTTTCAAGATTACTGTAGGGATGAAGAATGCGTCTACTGGTCATTTTTGACAAAGCTCCTTCGTGATAGGTCTCGCTATTTCAGAATTAAACCAGGGAAAAACAAGTGGGCCAAAAAACACGGCGTGTATTTAAAAAAAATGACAAGCTATTATCACCTATACATTTGAGAATGAAGGTAACCCACCAGTAACCAAGAGAAGGCCAGATTCCAACTGCTTCAGGAAGACAACACGCTTGCCCTTAAAGTGACCAGCCAACAAGATGAGGACAGTCCCCGGGGTGATACTTGTCCTGCACACGTAAATTACATACAACTTTGTTATTTATTCAGCACTACGAAGGTATACCGTGATCTAACCTTAATTAAGATCCCAATATGTGTAGCACAGTTGAATTATAAGGTAGGAACATCCAAAATCACGAGCACACAAGAACGCCACTTGATCAGATGCTCAGCTGGAGTAGAACAATAAATTAAAATACAGCTAGTGTTGAAGAACTACCATTCATAACTTGCGCATGCGGTATTCAAATATCGCATTCTTTAGTGAGCTGGACTTTTCTTTCATCGATAAAACATGAATATCAATAAAAATTTGACTATATCACATAAAAGGAAAAATGCTTAACGCAAAAATGGCGATTCTAGGTCTCCCTAACTTATAGGTCCTGTAATTATAATGAACTATTAAAGCTCTCTCAGAACAGAAAATTTTGACATGAATTCATAAAGAAATAAAACGAGTGAGGCCTTAGCCAAAATACATGCAAATCCGTGAAAATCTCAAAACCCTAGAAGTTGATAACACCAGGGTCGATCCCATAGAGGTACGAGCTGGTACCTCTTTCAGAGCAGAAGCATTACGGCATGAATCCATTGAAAACTAAAACGAGTGAATCCTTCGCCAAATTATATGCAAAGCTCGGAAATTCGCAAACCCTAGAATTTAGATAACAAGAGGACGGATCTCATAGACGTACGATCTGGTAGCTCTCTCAGAGCACAAAAGTCCGATATAAATTCACGGATGAATAAAACGACTAAGGCGTTCCCCGAATGTAATGAAAAACCCCAAACCCTAGAATTTCGTCAAACCAGAGCAGATCCCGTAAATTTTTTTACCTAAGCTTGGGAGCATTAATGACCTTGTTCTTGTGCAGAGGCTTGGCGACATCATCGGCGGGGTAGAACTTGGGCGCCCTGCCAGCCGGAGACTCTGCGACCGCGGCCTTCTCGTGAGTGGGGAAGGTGCCACCATTCTTGGCCTTGATGGCCCACAGACCCCGCTTGTGGTAGGTCTGGGACCTGCCATGGCGACCGATGCCGCGAACAAGGTCCTTGTTCCTGCTGGCTCTCGCTGGCTTCGTCATCGCTCTCGCGTGGTCGACTTGATTGAGATTTGACGATGGAGTATCGCAGCATTCGGCGATGAAAAGCAGGGTGTGAGGGCGCTTGGAGTCTGAGCTCCAAACCCTAAATCTGAATGGATGAATTGTCTCTCCATTTGCATTTCAATGAATTGTCTGGCCACGTGAGATGGATGAATTGTCCGGCCATGCATAGGTCTCAAGCCATAAGAAAATTGACTTTTAATTACAAAATTGACTAAGATTTTTAATTTTATAACTATTATTGATAATATTATTGGCTTTATTTAAATGATTATTTTGAAATTTAAATTCATAATTTTGGTTCAATTTTCTAATAAAATGAATTATAAAATTATTAGTATTTATTATATTAAAAATAGTAAATATTAGGTTTATTTGTCAATTGTTGATTCAAAAAACACACCAAAGAGGTCTATTCTTCAAGGAAAAGGGTTTGCAAAGGCTTTGTCTCAATGTAGAATTTCTAGTTGAGAAATTTTGGTAGAATGCATTTTAGACAATTAGGTGGTCCTAAACTATTCTTCAAATTCATAGAATTCTATAATTTTGGCACCTTTGAAGGTATCTTATCTAAAACCTATATTTAAATCAATCCTCATTTTGGGAGTATTTGTACAAATGAAATTTTGTCAAATACATTGCCCCAAAGTTTGGTGCATTACTAGGTTGTTACCATTTGAGCATGATGGAACAATTTGACATAATCTTACCTTAAATTGTTATTTGTCTTACACAATTTGGAGAAATTTGACACTTTTTCATCATCATAGTATTCTCTATAGTAAGAAATTTAATACTTTTTCAAGAGTTTTTTATAAGGAAATATGTACATATGAATGTTTCCTACATATCCTATTTTGTGTACAAATATTGTAAAGTCTTTTGCAATTTGCATACATAGGAATTATAATACATTGGCAACCATCTTTACAACAAAATTTCAATCACAATTCATTTTTCTTTTTAATCCTCAAATTCTCAAATCCTACATTGCACAAAAAATGAACAAGCATGATACTAAAGTGTAGTAGAAGGTCAACAACAACTGCATGTGGAGTTAATATCCATTTTAGTTAACAAATGGGCTTATCTATAGAAATGTGATGTGAAGGCAATATTTCATTCAATTTAACAAATGCATGAAGAAGCAAACATATAAACATGGACAATCCCTTGGAACCCTTTCCATTCAAAGCGGAACAACCTTGTTTTACATGTAAAACAAATTGAACCTCTTGCTTAACCCCTAAACGCTCAAGTGACCATTTTATGGTCGGTGCCCAACTTTGGATAGAAAACTTTTTTTCAACTTTTTTTTTTTTTTTTTCCTTAAGAGATTGGATTGTCTTTCAATATGTAAATTCAAAACTAAAATCGCTATGGTCAAACAAAAATAATAAGAGATATAATACAAAGAATCTAGAATTGGCTAGTGTTGAAAAACTTACTATTTGAGGAAAGTGTTGATGTTCTCATTACTAAATCTTATGCATTTTTTCACAAATCAATAGAAACCACAATTTTGACCAATCAAAAAGAAATTCAAATGCTAAAGATAGAAATTGTATTTTTGGTGAATTTTTGAAGTTATATCTTCAAAATTCATTTGAAGAGAATCTAAAAATAATTTAAATTTTTTGACCGTATGGATACTTTCTACTTTTCATGCTTCACATTATCTTCTTTGATGCAAACTTTAAAAAAGTTATAGAACTTATATTTTATAATACATTTGTCTTTTGTTCAAACCCCTTGGGCTTTTAGGGGTTAAGCAAGATTTTGATACTACAAGCAAGAACATTTCTTTTATTGTGCATCACAAATTTTACATTTCTAGCCTCCTACAACATTTACATTTGAAAATATATAAATAGTCCATTGCACCTCCAAAACTTACAACGTGCCCATGGTGGCACAAAGCTTATTGGGACAGTATTAAATGTAATTCCTTTATCTATAGTCAATCCAAGTTGCCGACAAGTGAATTCAACATACCTTCATTATGAGAGTAGTGTCCATTAGCACATTCAAGCAATCCTATACTAGTTCCATTGTGCTATTATCTTCTTGAAGGAAAAGAGTCACCCTTGGTTCTTCATCATATCTCATGTTAGCTGTAGTGCAAGATAGCTGCAATGACAGACATAAATTAGTGTGTAGGCAAGAACACATTTTCAACCCTTGCAAAATGAAAAGAAAACAAACTACAAGAAAGAAAAAGACAAATGAAGAGCTCCCTGAGCTAAGGTAGTTCATGTAGACAAAGAAGATAGAATGAGAGATATGTACCTGCATTACGTTGGGCTGTCGACCTAGTGCCTCAAGTGAATAATGGGAGTCTAAAATCCATAGCTGTGATGAAAAAGCTAGTATGGAACCATTCTATACTAGCTTCTTCATCACAGCTATGGATTTCAGGCGCTCTTGGTCAAGCCACGGTATATATCTGTGTGTGATCCATCACCCGTGCCTGGGAAAATTATTTTTTGCAATTAATGCCCAACATTGACGCCAGGTCTTTTACCTCCTCCATCGCCACTGTTTCTTGTCACAATTCCGAGTCCCACAACCTGAGCAAACACTCATTCACACAAACAATAATATGACCCACCAACGTATGGAGCCTTAATACTAAGCTTCAGTCAAACAAATTATCAAATAGCATTTGGCCTTCTGCTCCCTTTCATCCGTGTCTGTTCGATTCTCCACACTGCTCAACCCTGAACTCTCAGGCCACCAGGCACGGAGGAAGAAACGTCTGCAGCAGCTTGACATCAACATGAACAACTTCAAATGATTTCAGCTTCTGAAACCTTGACTGGAGCGTAGTCAGAGGAAAGCTCAAATGTGAAAGTATCAATCTCTAAGATTCTCTAATCCCTTACACACTCTTCTATAGCCAGCCACACCGCTGCAACAGATACTGTCACTTGTGCAGACGCCAAATTCTACTGAAAATTGCAACTCATGAAGAGCAAGAAACCAAAACCACAACATCTCCACATGAACAACTCCAATATCTGAGCTTCCAAGGACTTGACTTCAATCTAGACGCAAAGCATCGTGTGAGATCAACCTTTTTAAATATGTTGCTCCCGTTGCAACTGCGTCTGCTCCTACCCACCGAATTGCCACACCCTAACTATACAGATTAAATTACCCTAAACAGCTTGACATGAGCAACGCCCGATACATGCAACATGTTCCGTAATCTAACTTCACCTCAGTCCATCATGCATGAATCAATCTCTGCGAGTTCTTAAGCTACCTTTCAAGTGTTTCTGCTCTCAGCTCTAAATTGATAAACCCTAACTTCAGAATGAAAAGCTCCCTCAAAACAGCTCCATAAGATAATGCAACCTTGACTTCAATCTAGACTCGAAGTATCATGCAAGAATCGCTATCCTTGAGTTATTCAACCACCTTCCAATTCCATCCGCGGTTCCCTCCGAATTGCTAAACCCTAATCGAGTAAACCTCCGAGCAGGAAGAGAACCCACAATGCCCCCAAGCATAAGCAAAGAGCTTCAAAATTTAAGAGAGAGGACCATCTGCTGCAGTGAGGAATTATGCTCTGAAAGTTTGGTTTACCTGGCAGTGGAGACTCAACAAGCGGACAGGGGTAAATCTGGGCTGGGCTTTTCTTTTTGGCTTTATTTGGGAAAAAATAATTTGGCTAAAAAATGACAACAAACCATAAAGTTTTCACCTAAAAACTTCAAATCAAGAAAAAAACTTGGATGAAATTTTCCAAATTGTGGATGAAAATAGAATTATGGATATGTGATATATGATAATGGGATGTAAATGTGGATGAATGTTGAAATTTGGAGCACCACTATGACATTTTATATCACCACTTTGGCACTCTATTAAAATTGAAAAAAAAAAAAAAAAAAAAAAAATGGGTTTTAGGATGGCACTTGGCAAATATCTTTCTTTTCCTTCAGACAAGTTGGAATAGGGAGTTTATGGGGTGACTCATCTTTTTGACCTTCTTTCACATGTCATTTAGTGGTTCTTTATGGTCATTCAATTGTTGCGTAAGCCTACTGGTAGAACCACCCATAGCCGATCACTTAAATGATTCCACCCATGTTCTAGAGGAGTATAAGGGGATGTAAATTTTCTACTGTGTAGAAAAATAGAGTCTTCTAATTCCCACCATTCATTAACTATTGTTCCACTCACTACTTCCTACTTTCTTGTTTACTACTTCAAGATATTTGTCATGACCTTATTAGTCCCAACCTTGAAAAGGAGTAAAAAACATATTCCAAGCTTTAGGTGGAATCTATTCCAACCTTGCCTGGAAATGGTTGCGCCCTATAGGTTGGATATGGGGAATAGGTGGTTCTACCATAGTCATTTAATTTAGTTTAAACCCTAATTTTATTTTGACATTCTAGCCATTCTTCTTTATTTCACAAAAGCAATCAATTAAAAACCAACAAATAAAATTATAAATCAATTTGATTTTTAATTTAAGGTAATTCATTATTTTAAAGCAATTTGCACACTACCATACTCAAATAGCAAGTTTGGTTTAAATTAATAAAAAAAAAAATGCCAAATTTTTCTACTAATTCTAGGACTACTCAACTAGACAGTTGAATCTACAAATAAATATAAATATGTTTTTTAGAAAATCCAAAGAATCCAACAACAATTCATTGAATTGTATGTCAATCTATTTTTAGGACTACTAGACTAGGAGTTGAATTTACAAATAAATGTAAATATAATTTTTCAAAAATCCAAAGAATCTAATAACAATTCATTGAATCACATGTCAATCTATCATTTGACCATTTTGAAAGTAAAATGAAGTAATTACTTCATTGACATTTAGTGAGAATGGAAAACTAGAAGAAAAGTTGTTTTTATAATGAAATTTAATGCTTGTCATGAATCCACAAAGGATATGGGACAATTTGAAGATGATGGAGCTTAACTGCTCATTGTACAAAAAGAAGGAATTGTTTTCAAAGCATAACTTTAGACCTCAATTAGGCATAGTAGAATAATTTTTTTCAAAAACTTGAACCAAACAATGTTGGGAAAGCAAGCTAACTTTATTTTGCAAAAACCGGTTTGTGATTTTGACCATCCTAAAATAAGTTATGGACAAAATTTAGAGAGAATGTTTGAGCATGTCAAAGAAAATGTCCTCTCCAACCTCTCTCTAAACTTTCTCCATAACTTTTGATTAGAAGCTTGAAATCTCAAATGGGACTTTGGAGATGAAAATTAGATTGATTTTCCACATTAATTTAGCTTAAAGTTTAAAAAAAAAGGCTATTCTACTATGCCTAAGTAAGGTTTGAAATTCTACTTTGAACACAATTCTTGCTTTTGACTTAACTATAAGTGGTTGAGCTCCTACTAATTCTAATTTACATATCTTGTATGGGTTGTTTTTCCTCCTACCACCCTGCTTCTATAAAGAGTCTATCTTCTCTTTCTTAGACACTCACAGTAAATGGCTTTTGAACCTAGATAGTTAAATATTCTTTATTTTCTTAAATTTAATGTTGAATTTTAAATACGACTTTTATTTAGCTACGAATTGGTGGGAGTTTGTGTGGGGCAGTTAAAATTTGCTTGTTCTTGATGGAGAAAGGATGAAAAATTGTTGTTTCTTTTTCATAAGCAGTTCATTTTCTATATTCCTAGTTTTACACTAACTATAGGACAGCGTTCCCAGAATGCTTTTAGGGTATTTTGCTAGAAAGCTATTACCGTGCCTGAGAGGAGGGTATTACCGCAAACATACGTGGAAGTGATAAAAACCATGGGATAAATTGCTTTGAAAATGGTAGTGTTTTGTCTATCAATTTTTGACTTGTGGTAGAAGGCAACTTGCGACAAGGACCAAAATTTTGTACATGTCTTAAAAAAAAGTTTGCTAATTTCTGTGAATTTAATCTTCTGAAATTGCTAAATGGGGGCAGATTTTGTTGAAAGAATGCTATTTTTTCCCACTGCAATGGCATATAGAAGTTTAAACAGAAATTGTGATTTACAAGGAACTGAAATTGGAACCCAAATGCCATAACAAGCATACACTGAAGCAAGAAACTTCACATAAACTCAAACATGGATGAAACAAGAAACTTCACATAAACTCAAACATACACTCAAACATGGATGAAGCAAGAAACTTCACATAAACTCAAACATACAAAACTCAAACATACAAAACTCAAAACATACAAAACTCAAACATACACTCAACATACACTTAAACATGGATTGAAGCATATACTCAAACATAGACTCAAACATCAAAAGCCACACATACACAAAAGATTTCATAGTCACTAACTGGGGATTTGAACCCCACTTGCATAAAGCAAGACTGCCCATAATTGTAGTATTAGTGGCCTGCACACACAAACACACACAAAATACACACACAACAAACACACAAACATAACATACAAAAAACATTAAAGAAATCCACACTCCTGCCTTCCTGCTTGTACAAGAAGATGCTTGTGAGCGCCCTCTCGCCTGTATATAGCCAACCTCCAAGAACGTCCACTTCATGTAGAGAAGAAATCTTCCACGTCAAAGAAAGAACAGTTTTGAGCACAAAGCCAACGAAATCTAATGAAAACTAAGGTATTTGAAAGGGAGGATACTGGAAAGCAAAAAAGATCAAACATCTCCATAGCGAACAGTTTTCATATCGTTTTTCCAAGACTCAATGGCAACCTTGTAGGAAAAGTTTTCCAATGAATAGTACTTCTGTCCATACATTTGCACCACCAAAGGCAGATGTTTGCCCAACCTATTGTGCTGGCAAGAGTGCAAGACTTCAAAAATTTTAACGTTGAGAAACAACGTTCATCCTCCACAGACCCTAGAACCAAGCACATGCCAATTTCAACCACCTTAAAGTACTCCAAAATCAGTTTCCGTAAGTGCTGTGATCTAGAAAGGGTACGCCACAGCTCAATTACCGGATTGGCACAACCAGCTGCTGCACAAGCACCATCACAGTTAGCCTTCATAGTTAATTTAAACAAGCCCTGTTGATTGTCAAGATTCGAGCCAGAGAGCATCTCAGAGGCGGTGTAAGATATTTCCCCCTCATGCAATGGCAATCCTGCATTCACGAGCTTGGAGTGAGAATAAAACTGCTTGAGTACATTCAAATGGTGAAAGAAACTCTCTTCAACCCTCGGTTGCTTGACTTGCTTCCAGTATTGCGGATACACTGTACCGAAAGTGTCCAGCAAATCCTGCTATGGGAAGCACCGGTCTAGTTCATTAGACAATGACTGGGCCATCTCTGCTAGACAGCACATTGCACTAAGGTTAGTGAAGCCAATTACGGTTCACAACCAAAGCACAACAAGACCATACCTAAACAAAACAAGACCATCCTAAACCACAAAAAGAGCAAAGGAAGACCATAGGCAAACCATAATAACAACAAAGCAAAAGCATGGACTAAGACTAGAAATTGAACTCTGTCCTATAAAACCTGTCCTGTACCGAAGCCTGTCCTGCATTGCACTACTGTTGGAGCTTGTAAAAGTAGCTTTAAGGAAAAAATTTAGAACCAAAAAACAAAACAAAACAATATTTCAATCAAAAATTAAAAGCACAAAAAGGAAAGCAAAGACATGTGAAACAGAAATCAGAAGCAAGAAGATGGAAAGCAAACAAAAGACAAACAAAAATGAAAAACAAAATACAAAAAAAGGAAAAAAATGTCAAGTGAGTGTGCTGACTTGCAAACTGCCGCTGAATGTTGGCCTGTGTGTGTTCAAAATTATTCTCCGTCACAAACAGATGTCCCCTTGTTTCTTTGCAATGGCAGTGGGCAAAGACTTCAGTGATTCCAAAGTTCAAGACCAAGTATGAAACCTGTTGTCCCTCCATTTGCCTCCACTCCATTGGTATCTCATTACAAATGAGTGAAATGAGTTCTTGGTACCATTTGAACTCAACCGTCAAAAAAGCTGATCTCTCATCCACAAACATCTTTGCCAAATCAGCTTGACAAACCTTGATGGATTGGAGAAAGTCACAGATAAAAATATCTCAAGATTGTGACAACTTGATGAGGCAATGAACAATGTTCAAGAGTGGAATGAAACAAGCATTAGGAAAATTATGAGCTTAACAAGTGCCCCCGAGTTTTGGTAGTGCAAGTCTAATTAACTTGCCTAGACTTCCCTATAATATGGTACTATAATTTGACTTAAAACATCACTATCTTGTGTGATGTACATAACTGTGAGGACCGGACGCTTGTCAAAAAATATTGGGAAAAATGCCAAGTATGTACTTCATATGTTATTAATAAGCTTTTCCTTACAACTCATTGCATCATTACTATGAGAGGAGTAATGTTTTCAACATGCAATTCTGTACAGTATTGAAACAAGGAAACAAGTTTATTGTGGTAAATACAATGCCGGGCCAGTTCTGTACAGTGGAACTTGGAAGTGGAGTCAAACCATGAGGAAGATTTGTCTGTACGATAGCAAGGCAGCAAGGCATATGAGGCGTTTGATAAAGAAGGCATGTCAAGAAGGCAAGGAAGCATCCACGGCAATGACGGCATTAGCTAGCAATGTTGTGTGAAGTTGCTTCAATTAACGTTTTATTGTCAAACTTCATACAACCTTACAAGTACGTATATGTTGATTTAGTCTTCAATTGATTTTAAGAGTACATTGAGTTGGTCACTAATAACATGAGTCTGTAACTGCAAAGTTTGGAATACTTAGAAACTGTAAAAACAGCTTTGAAATTGCATGCCTCAATAGATGTCTGAAAATGGACAACGACAATGAAACACCAAGTTGCCTAACTAATGGCACACATGAGAAAATTGTGTCATATAGTTCAAAATGAGAAATCTAACTAGCATGTCTTGATCTTCAGAGTTTTTGGAAGGAACACGTCAGAGACGGTCATAGTCTTCTCCCTACGTCGATTAATCTTCCTGTCAGGGTTATTGGATTCGGACACATAGAAAACATAATCACTTGGTGCTTCAATGCCCATGGCAATTTGAACTTCCTGTCGTAGGTTTAGAAGAGGCCAATCAGTACCAACAGTGAAGTGCAAATACAAGGGGGGTTGGGAGTTGAGAACATGGCAGGGCAGCACAATCATTTCAAGACCTAGTTCCTGTTCTATTGGCACCCACTCATTGTTCATGAATCTGTCGTGAGTGAAGAAGAAGTTCAGATATAGTGTTTGCCTCGAAATGTGGTATTTGCATATATAAGCCAAGATGAAAACATTTGCTTAGACTGCAGTCTAATATTTGCAAAACATCAATTTCATTAAAATTATAATATTTCAACACTTTGGCTTGTTTTAGAACACCTGAACATTTAGACATAGAAGTCACAAATTTTGGGGTTGGAATCAAGTGGAACTCCAATCAAAATGAAAAGCATAATAGCATATACAGAAACATTCGTCAATAAATAAATAAAAATTGCAACTCTAGACAGAAGAAGAATTGTAAATCTTTCAAAGTAACTAGGTAAACAACAAGCAATATAATCCATAGAAAGAGGTGGTGAAGTCAATCTTTTTGAAGTGTCCTAGCTTTAGAAGCTCCTTGGTTTGTAGGGAGTACATATTGAAATGCTTCATCAAGGAAGAGGGAAGAAAATTTTACGTACAAGTTCATGGAATTGTTGAAGAGACGCATCTGAAAACCACACTAGGGAGGTTTACACTGCACCTTATGATATCCCCTGCTTCAGTCACCTTTTGATTCCAACCTTCGTCCATGAGGTCGTTGAAGGATCCTGCTTCAAGATTACGGATGGTGAATAGGGTAGGACTCCTAACTCGATTCACTACAGAAGCAAAGAGATCTATGAATATTGTCAACGGCATAAACCATTGTACGTGGCTTCGTCGTGAGCCTGTATTGGGCTTCATAGCCGATCTAATGTCAAGGCGCATTTTTGCCCTGAATGATTCAGATGTTGACATATCAGGGAGTGGCCAAGAAAGAGAATTGAAGCTTGGAAGTGGTATCTCCTCTAATTGGCCATAAAGTCTTTGGCTAGCTGCAGGGGCATAGATCCACCGATAGAAGTAAATGCTAGCATCCCGAAGCTCCCGATGATTGCGATCATGGTGAATCAACTCATCGACCTCAGCATGCATTGCTATAATGAGGCCAGTGATTGATGCTGGATCAACCCAGTCCTCAAAATAGCTTGGGAACAAGTCTGCACAAGATAGAGATCATGTTAGGGTTTAGGGCCAACAACCTATTCAAACTACAAGAAACAAATTTAATGATCCATCAACATTGAGGTGGATATAGTTAGTAAGAGTCTACAAGAACTTGTTGATTATAAGACAGGTACTTAGGTGCTTTAGTTCATGAGAGTCTATGAAAACATGTTGATTACAAGACAATTGTTTAAGCACAAGTTACAAACACTTACAATTGGTACGAAGGCGTGGTTGCGGCAGATCAGGGTCCAGATACAGTTGTCGTGGTTCATAAGCATGTCGAACACGAACACGGGAAACCAAGTTGTTGTTGTTTCCAAACTTAAAACCTTTAACTTGTGCTTTCCACAAGAACTAAGTGCTATTTGGAGAATAGCGATGAGACTCCCTGCCCCACTCAGAGTTTGGGTCTGGGTTCAGGGTGACCCATGAGCCTATTTCGAACCTCATTGGAATCCAATTGCCCGAAGGCCAATGCTGATCGTTGTGCAACATAACCGCCTCAATCCTATTTGTGGGCCGCATCCTAAATGAAAATAAAGTACTCAATTAGTCAGTTGTAAAGAATGCAAGTGAGATTGTAGATAGATAGAACGTATTTGACTGTTGTGATCACAAGAATAAGCAATGCAATGCAAGGATTTGACTATTGATGAAAGGAAATGTATGTAATTGTCTCATGAAATCTGAGCAAGAAGAAACTTGATGGCATTTTGAAAATGATCTCTATCGGAGGAATCTATGCAGTCACCGCTCCAAGCCCAAATCCCAAAACAAGAGAGCACTCGGGTCAACAAGAGTTTGAGGAATTAGAGAATGTTGTGTGCCAACTTGCAGGAGCTCATATAGACACACCTGGGTAGCCGCCAAAGCATATCAATAATTTAATATAGAAAAATTGTGGCTCAAATGTACAAGGTGTACTATGTAGTATTGTCAAATTGGGGCGGGCAGATTTTGTCAAGTAGAGTATTCAATTCACCACTTCACTCTAAACAACTCTAAGAATAGTGACTTCTGGTGGGAAACTGAGATCATTGGCTTCTTCATTTTATAATACTCATTTTAATTTGTTACTACTTGAGTTTATTTTATTAGTATGAATATGTACATTTACAACATGGCTTCATTTCCTTGAATAGTACCAGAAGTGTAGGTCAGTTTTGGAAATAATTAGAAAAAATTTGTATTGTATCTAAAATTTTAAAATTTGTATTGTAACTATTTCTGCAAATTTGAAAAAATTTCATTGTTGCTGATTCTAAATTTCTAAAAATTATTCTTGGAAAAATTTAGAAAGACTGAAAGAGGAACACATTTACACATGAATAGAAAATATCAATAAAAAATTAGGAGTGTCAAATTCACAGTAATTTTAATTTCAAGAATCAAATTTTGAAAAATTAGCAATCCCCATGTTTCCTATCTTCCTACCTGAGATTGGAATTGGAAGACTCTAGACATTGGCTATGGGAGATGTACACTTTTTGGCTCCCAAAATTCACCTAAATTTCAATTTTGGGAATAAAATTATGAAAAATTAGCAATCCCCATATTTCCTATCTTCCTACATGGGAAAAATTTCCATCACCTCATACTCCTCACTATCTACTCCAAAATTGCTTAAATGATCGACTATTGGTACTTCTATCTTACCTTATGCATAAAATAAGCTTTTTGATAACACTTTGGAAAGAGTGCACTCTTATGCCATTCTAGCTCTTATATTCCCTCCAAATCATCTTTCTTTATACATGGTTTTTATTTTTCAATAATATTTTATATTTCTATTTCATTTGTGTAATTGAAAATTTTTCAAACCAATTTATACCATATGTAATTTGTCTAGGAAACTCAAGGAAATGGCATGGGAATTTATAAAAAAATTATTAAAAATAATAATAAACAAAAAGATTGAAAACAAATCTTGAAAAAAGTTGATAGAGAAATGGATTTTTTTTTTATAATGGAATATGAAATCTGCCATTTTTCCATTAAATTCTTTTTTTAACCCTAAAATCTAAGACTGATATAGATTTCAAACTGCACATTTTAAGCTAAAAAGAGCTAAGTTTGTAGAATATTGCCATTCGTTAGAATAAAAGCGTCTAATAACAAATAGATAGATATATAGTCCTTCAATTTCTTTTGAGGCCAATGTGAATAAAGTGTCTCTTCAAATCGCCTATATAGATAGATAAATACATCTTTTTTCTTTTGAAGCTGGCGTAAATAAAGTGTCTATTCAATTCGCCTATAGATAGATAAACATCTCTTTTTTCTTTTGAGGCTGGCATGAATGAAGTGTCTATTCAAGCCACATATAGAGAGATAGATACCTCTTTCTTATTTTGAGGCCAAAGAAAATAAATTGTCTTTTAGATTTGCCTATAGAACTTATGCACATTAGACAAAGAACCATTGGTGGAGGACTTTGTCCTACTTTTTGAAAACAAGACAGTCAATAACTACTAAGGCAAAGTAATTAAAAAACCCATTAATGAGGTGTGCAATAAATTGTTAAGAATTTTTTGGTGTGTGTGTGTTGTTTGTATAAGATTTTTTGTTCAAACTTTGTGTGGTTACCAGCTTGATGAGCTCCAAAGTTGTGTAGATGCCAATATTGTATTGCAATTAATTGTTTAGTTCTATTCTTATTGGATCCATTTAATTAAGCAGTTGTATGATATATATGATTTGGTATTGTTGATAGTGTTGTAATAGGTAGGAAATTTATACCAACCAACCAACCGTGTCCTTTATACTTATAACAAGTGCTCTTAACCACTATTCAAGATTAAATAGTGGTCTGGCCTAGCCACTACTTCTTCAATTTGTTTTTTCAAGGTGAATTTAGATTTATTTAGTAGTGATTGGTTGTATTCTATTTTTTTTTTATAGAATAGACATACAAATGACATATTTATTATATCACATATAATTTGACAAGAAAATAAAGAAAATGGCATGGAAATTTAGAATGAAAATACTAAATGACAGATAATGATCCACTGATATTTGGTTTACAATTTAGGATAAATCATGTTAATAAAAATTATGATAAATCCAATTGTACAAATGTGATCTATATATAGACATTTTAAACTTTTCTTTTTATACCAAAGTTCTCCATTTTTGTTATTCATCAAATATTTTGTAACACTGATTTGAAATTGGTGCATCATTTGAACTTCAAAGGCTTAATTGTAAATCACAACTATACAAAAAATTGGTGGGAAAGTGAAGTGCATGTTTAAGATTAAGACCAATTATTAGATGGAAAGAATTAAAAATAGTTTCTAACACAATCTTACAACCTAGATATTAACATTGTAAGAAGTCAATAACTCCTATCCATGGGAACAACAAACACTTATAAGTTGGGAACCTTTAAGCAACTTACAAAATAAGCATTGAAATGTACATCACTAAATGACATTAGTAAATAGTAATCAAATTCGGTTGCAACATATGAAGAGTTTGTTGAGATAGTTTTATAGACAACAAAAAATGAATTGCTATGGTATCATATTATCCCTGTAGTAAATCCACTTCTACTGTGGAGCAACTGTGTCCACTCAAAATGTGGGATTGTTAATAAGATTTTCTTGAACTCAACTGAGTGAACAACATATATATCACATGAAGATAAGCTAGAGACGCAACAGACAACTACTCTTGAACGTCCTCCATAGTTTCTTTGATTACAATATCTAAGTCATTTTCACAATCGATCGAGTACTTTGTTGGTTTTAAACAGTGGCATGTATAGTGCTGGAAGTCTTGGCATCTTCTCCAGCTCCTGGTGTCTTGTATCCTAACTGAGAGAGAGTTGTCACAATAGTGGGATCAAAATTCAGCTTCATGGCATGAGGCGACATGCAGTTAAGGGTAGGAGAGTCAGCTGATATTGTGTGCTTCAAGCTGTATGACGTACTACTTGGCAAGGACGTTGAACACATAGCCATTGGTGACTTGGTTGTTGTCCGTGCTTGGTGATCTATTGGTGTATTGGGGAGAACAACAAGGAGGTTGAAATCTCCTTGTTGATTGTTAGGAAGTGCAGTAGATAGATCTAGCTCTGAATCAATTTCATCTTCTAACATGACGTCGGTGAGCAGAGGTGATGGTGGTGAATCTGTAGGGAGAAAAATGACAACATTCCTGAGCAAGCTAACTGTAAAGCAAGATTGAAAAAACTGTAGCAAGTGTGGTAGCTTGACTACAAATGCTTGAAACATAAACAATAAAGGACAACCAAAGCAAAAATTTATAGTAGCTTGGAATACCTGGAATGTTCCGTGAAGCTAATATTTCCTTCATTCTCTCCACCTCTTGTTTCATCGTCTCAGTGAGGGGCATGCCAAATTGTGCCATCCAAGCTCCATCAAACCAGCTCCTACATCTCGGACAAGCCATGTGCCCTGATTGCAACAAAGTTGCAATACAGAATGGATGAAACTCACAGCCACAAGAGGCAACAATTGCTGCTCGAGAAATAAAGCCCCTATTCTGGCAGCAGGGACAAAACTTGTATATTGGAGAATGTGCCATCGGAGGAATCGATCTTCCTTCAGGAAAGACCTCAAAGACTGGTTTGGTCGCAATACTAAATTTTGCAGTTGAATCTTCTTTAGCCTCTGCGAGGCAATCTCTAAGCTCTGATTTGCTTCAAATGAGAGGCCCTTTGCTTCCACCAAATCTTGCTTCTCCAGTTGAAGAACATTGCTCTCTAGTATTTGTTGTTGCACTTGCAGTTCTCTCACTTTTGCACACCGGGAACGGACCTCTTGGTTCTTTTCAAATGCTTCAATGAGTCGTGACTCCGCCTTCAATTTGGCTACTTCATCTATCACCTCACGCCACGCAAGCGAAGCGTTCTCTTCTTCCACTTGAAGAACCATGAGCATCTTCTTCTCTGCATCGAGTTGTCAAACAAGGTCATTGTACCTCTCTGCAGCTAGATTTCCCTCCTCACGATGTCTCTTCACCTCAGTCACCAAGGTCAATTCCTCAGGTCCTTTTATGTCTCGCCAGCTTGCGCCACCAAGTGCAGCAATATTTGCTATTAGATCCACAAGCCCTTGGAGCTGCTTTCGGAACCCAATTGGTTGCATCAACTTCTTGACGCTTGTTGTACCCGTTTGGGACACCCTTGCGGCTCTCCTGTTTGATGCCTCTACCGCCCAGTTGACAGCAATCTTGTGAATGAATGTTGCAAAGCATGCTCGCAAGTATCGCATGGAAAAGGCCTTGTTGTCTGGCCTTCCCCCATAAACGCGCTCGAAGTGATCAACGAAGAGCAGCATCTGCTCGTGATTAGTACAGTCTGTTAGAGGAAGGCGATTCGCATTTTTCTTTCGCTTCCAAGTTTGGAGCACTTCATCGTCTGTTACAGGTGTCTTCTTCAACACATCATCCACCTCCACGCCAAAGTCGCATAGGCCCACCACGTTCTTGAAAAATTTGGCGGAATAAACTGCGTGTCGCCCTTGCAACAACGGGCACGTTTCAACCATCAATTTTGAGAGAGCATCGGGGACTCGTTCCAACAAAATGGGCTCTGTGTAGTCAATCCCAGAATAGGCATCTTCATCTCCAAATTCAGCTATCTCTGTCATTATATCCTCCACATTTCTCATGTCCTTGTCAGGATTCGGAAATGCCCTCTTCTTGTTCAACAATGAACGCATAGTGATCTTTCTTCCACCTTCGGTTTCTTCCATGGCACTAGTGAGACTGTGTAGTGTCCACAATAGTAAAGTGAGTAAACAAGAGCACTAAAATCTGAACTTGTGATAGCAACAAAGACGAGGAGATACTGTAGTGTCACGCTAAAATATTGAACGACTTTTCACAACAATTGCAAAAACTACAATAGAAAATTTCACAGGATGCGTACAGGTCTGCAAAAATGGCAAGAGACAACGAGAATATACTACTTACTATATAAAGCGTAAAGGTGCATCTGGTCCAACTTGTTGCAAATAGTGGTGGTTGTGGCCGATACCTGGGTGTCACCACTTCAAGAATTATTTATTGAATTATTTTTTAAACAAATCTAATCACAAGTCTTTTTTTTTATCAAAACAGTATTCTATGCACCAAGTACTGGCATGCTCAAGGCTCAAGTCAATGAGACAACTCAGTACATCTGTAGAGGCTATCTAGATGCTCATCAACAAATGGAACCATGTTGTAAACATACATATAATAAAAGTAAAATCACTTTTATATAAAGAAGGCAGCCAATAATATTGCTTCCCACCAGAAGTCATTGTCACCAAAAATGTTGACAAAATCAATTCAATTGGTAACATTGTAAAATTAATAGTATGTAAAGGAACAAGCCAATGATATTGTTTCCCACTTAAAGTCATTGTCCTTGAATGGGGGTGAACCAATGAAATTATTTCCCACCAAAGTGGTTCAAGAACTCAATACCGCATGTTGATACTGTAGTGAAAATTCTTAAAATTAATCCTAAATTTTCACAGTATCATAGCATGGTAGCCAAAAAATAATAATAAAAACACCATAAAAAATCTATAAATTATGAGGCCATCCAAGCAAATTAAAACAATGAAAAAATGTAGTTAATAGAAAACAAAATAATAGAAAGCTCTCTAGACAGGCAACTAGAGATTAAAATCAAAAGACATTCCTATATTTTGAGCATTTTGAGCATTTTTAAAACTAAGTAGCTTCAAAGTACATGGTCCCCAAGGAAAGATTGTCGCCTCTTTGTTTTTTAAGGTGACTTAAATTTTAGATTGTCACCTAAAATCGCACAAATAAGTAATTCAACATTGTTGTTATTATATTGAAAAACTTTTTGTAGGGTTTTCTTGATAGTCAAAAGGGGATTATAGATTCCCTTAGAATGCATTTTTTGAACACCATATGAATAAACTACAAAATTTAAAAGTAGATATTTTCATATGCTCCTATAGACTCTCATGATTAGTGAATTTGGAGTGGTCGATTTTAGAAAGTGGTCAAAATTAGGTGTAATTACCTATTTAACCACCATTCACAAAATTGCATGTGTGACATGAAATCAACTTCTCTAAAAATATTCAATCAATATCTTAGAGAGATAACATTTCCATCAAGTATACCAAGTTTTACTTTTCAAAATTAGAATGGTGAATTTTGGTGAATTTTTAAGAGTTTTTAGCTTGTTCAAACTTAGATATACATTTTAAAGTCATCATTGATAGACTCCAAATTAGTAGTTGGATATACAAAAGATAATCTTAAACTAAATATATTTTAGTTAGAAGAAGGCACCAAAAAATTCTACATTTTCATATAAATCATATAAAATAAAGATTGTCACTTAATTACGACACGCATGTGAATAATCAAAGCTCTACAAGTATTGCATGTAAGTTGATTCAAATTTGTTTCTCTCTAAAATATTCAATCGAAACTCCAAGAAGAAAATATTTTGATCACTCATACAATTTTTTACTTTTCAAAAATAGAATGTTGATTTTTGATGAGCTTTCAAAGAGATTTTTGGTGTTTGTTTAATCATTAAAAAAATAATTGTTGATAGATTTTGACCATTTAATTGGACATATATATAAATAAATTAGAAATAAAAGTATGTAATTATCTACAAGGATTTTTATTGATTAAATATTATACCAAAAATAGTGGAATTTCAAAATTAATTAATAATTTGTTATGAAATTGTTCATTTTATTAAAAAAACAAATTTAAACAAACAATTTTTAAAGTAGTCAAAATGATGCCTTGCATGTAAATAATATATGCATTTATTTAATTAATACACTCATTTTTGGCTCATTTTTATTAACATTTGTGTTGATCTTTATATTAAAATTGACATTCAAATGTTTTTACTTCTAACTATTATAGAATATGTGAAAACACTTAATTGTAGTAGAAAATTTCTACCCTATTCTAAATTCATAGATGTGTAGGAAACATCCATACACACATCTTTCCTTCAATAAGCATCTTCAAAGATGTTCTACGATTTCCCTTATAGAGATTTCAAAGTTTGAATGACAATGCACTAATTTTGGAAAATAGATATCTCTATATTTTAGGTAGATTTTGGCAAAACAATTGTAACAATAGGCTCAAATGTATAAAATTAGTTATAGTATAGGAGCAAATAGCAAAATCTAATTACAATAAAGAAATATCTATTTTCTAAAATCAGTAAGACATTGTAATTCAAATATTGAAATCTCTATAGGATTGATTGTGAAACATTTTTAGAGATGTTTATCAAAGAAAAAATGTGCGTATGGGTATTTTCTCCATATCTTTGAATAAATAAAAAATCATTATCAATATTTTGCAATGAATTATCATGTAAAACCATGAAAATTAAATAAAACAACTTACCAATTTTGAAACGAGAATAAAATAAGTATTCAATTTTACATTCTTAGTAGATGAAGCCTTAAAACTACTACCAATCATGAATTTTTAAATTTTTTGGTGAAAATTTGAAGTTACTATATAATTTTGGAGTTATTGTAAAAAAAATCCATATTAAAAACAAAATGTTCTACATATACCTCTATTTCTTTTACCAAAGATTTAAATTACAATGAAAAAAAATACAATAAATGAAATTATCCATGATAAGACCCACTAAACTTGTAACTAGCCAATAAAACATCCAAATTTTGTAGTTTTCAAAAATTCAAATTGGAGTATAAACTAGACTTGGTTAGCTTCATTTTGTTAGTTAAATGCAACATAACTCATTTCCATGGCTTAAATATAGTTTAACCAAAAAATACATAAAAATCTAAATAGTGAATAATTTTACAACTTTTGTTTTGTGATTGGGACCCACATAAAATCCAAAAATAGTTTGATATGAATTCAATCCCAAAAGGTGTCATGAGCAAACAAAAACCTTCTTCAAAAAAATTAGATGGAAATCATCTACATAGCTCCGCTAGAATGAAATAGTCAATTTCATTCAATCATTCATAAGCCACTCTGCGACGGTAAGGCAAAAATAGGGTTTCCTTTTATACGACTTAATCCACATAGTTCTTGATTTCAAATGTCTCAAAGCTTAACTAAGAAAATGTGGCTCTAATAATCTACTTTTTACTCCATTTCAGTAGATTGTGGCTCTAATAATCTAATTTTCCAAAATTGTTAAAATTGTAATTTTTGTGACACTTTGAAGATAGCATCTTGAAAGTTCAAAATACATGACTTTTGAACTATTTCTATCAAATTTCTCTTCGTGTGAGCTCAAGGAGTATATCAATTACACCATGATGTTTGTCAATATTATTATTATTTTTCTTTACAATTCACATTGTTTTAAGCATTTTTTGTGATTATCATAATTTTTTCAAAGAAACTTTTTGAAAAATCATTTGAAATTCAATTTGATGTTTTTAATTATTAAAAAATGGGATTAAATTTTAGGCATATATTACTACATGTGAAAAACATCAAATTTTTGAAATGTGTCTTTTTATATCTAAATCTAATGAAGTTTGACCAAGCCCGGCCATTAAATGTCGTTTAACCCTTAAGCGACGCCATGGCTAATTTCTGGTCAATGAATGACAAGGAATCTCTCCGTATAGGAGAGAAATGAAACTATTCATCCTCCAAAATTTGTGTGGAAAGGGAAGATCATCTACAGTAGTTTATTTTCCAATGAATACTTTTTCATTTTTTATAAGCCAACAATTCACACGGTGACGAAACATATGATTTCCACAGGGTTAAGGGTTAACCAAAGGCCTCCACCACTTCTGACACTCTTAGAATCCCACTGAAGTATTCCCACCGTCATTAAACCTATCACTCATTAAATGGCAATGACCAAACTCATCACTCATTAATCCTAAGCTTACCAACGAGTGAACTTTTCAACTTCATTCTTCTATAGTGTACAAGCAAGGTAGCTTCATTCCTGTCCACGCAGCCTGGCGTGTGGTGGCCAACTTGAGCATGCACAATACGCCAATTTTTGCCGGCGGAATTGAACTGCTACTTGTGTCTGCGTTGTCTCGTTTGTTGTCCTCACTTCTGTGCATGAAATGTGTTAAATTGGACCTTCGTTGTAGTAGATAGTGCGTGTTGTAATCAAATTTTCGCCATGGCGCACACAGACAAGGACTTAGTTTATCGGCAATTAGGCAGCTACACCCCAAGCTGCGTGCTACCAGCCAAATATCGGCCTTTGGTATGTCGGGGACAGAGGATCAGTGACCAAACCCCAAGATCACAATTTGATGCGAAGCGAAAGGCCGGAGATTGCAACATTGACTTGTGGCTTGATGGCAGTATTTATCCCGAGAACCCAACGACTGGGCAGACTCCACCATTTCGCGACTTGAAGGGATTTTTGTGTTTCTTAGGTGATGGACTAAATGGCTTATTTGGTTACACCTCTTCGTTGCAGAATGGATTGGATCCTCTCATGACTCAGTACAAGGAGCATTGCGCCCTATTACTTCGCTTGGTGGAGCAATTTAAGGAAGAAAGGTCTGCGCTTCAATTGGAATTTACAAGAGAGAGAGACGCACTTCTCTCTAGGTGTATGCAGGATAGGCAATTTTTTTCCCAGTTTGTTTCGTCTCTGCAATCTCGCTTCCATGAAACACAGTTAGTATACCAAGAGCAAATTCGACATTTGAAAGCCAATATTGCTAAACATGTTGCAGACAAAGTGCGACATAATGAGGAGGTTTCTGTGGAACTTGAATTATTTAGAGAGAGTTGCTCAAAGGAGGTGCAAGTGTTGCACAACAATTACCAATCCCAACTTATTGATTTGAATAGAGAATTGTTGAAGAATAGGAATGATCTTTCAAAATGCCAAATGAAGTGCATCAAGTTGTTGAAATCACCATTTCGCAGAACTCAATGTCGACAGAAAAAAGATGTCTCGGATTTGTCTCAAACATCTGGCTATACTCGTCGATTGAAGGCTGCAGTCAGGTAAAGTTTTGTCACCCAAAGATCTTAGATCTGATTGCTTGATTTAATTGTGATAACAAACCTTAGTATAATCTGGTTTCTCCCTTCCTTCTTCCTTCTATAGCATGCCTCATACTCGTGTTTGCTACAATTTCTGAATGCATATGTACCTTGTTTTAAAATTGGAAATTGATTTTTTTGGGCCAAGCAGGGACATACTTCAATCCAATACCGTCCAAGCCATTAGGCAAGAGAATTCAAGTACTGGATCAAGAAAACGCTTGTATGGTTCTCTAGACCAACAAAAGTCTACAGGCATAGCACTTGCAAACATCCTCTCGGTTGGAGAAGCGGCGGTCCTTATGGAGACTTCTAAGTACAGAAAAGTAGGAACTGATATTACCAACACACACCTCAAGGCTGTGGGTAATGCAGTGGGGCCTCAAGAGGTTTTAGGAACCCTTGATCGAAGTGGCGTCTCACACACTGGGTATGCTGCTCTATTCAAAACACTGAAGAATGGATTATGTTTAGTTGACAAGAACTTGATCTTCAAATCACTTCCAAATCCTTTCAGAGTGAGTTGATTTTTTTCTTTACACCATTTGCTTTAATTTCTCAAAGATGTTAATTCTATTGGTATGTTAATTTCCAGTCTAAATGTCTTAAGTACTTAGGGCCTTATTTATTGTGTAAAAGTAGCACATGTTGTCTGATATTGTTTAGCCATACTCTATGTGAAGGTCGGGCTTTTGAGGACAGAGATGAACTCCAATCTACGCCAATATGTAGGAGACTACTACCACATTAAAAATTCTTGGGAGATTCCAGAGACTCCCCAACAGAAATCTGAAAAGAAATCAGGTCCAACGCATCTGCACTTGGATGAACCAATTCTTTATTTGTGGATATTGAGACTGTTCAACGGTCTATGGTACGAGTATATAAAATGACGCTTGAAGGTACTTTTCTAAACCTGTTGAATTTCTAGTTGTTGAGTTTACAATACCGTAGCTTGATTGTTGCATAGAATTGCCCAATTGCCCAATTATTTTAAACTAAGTGATGGAAGCATTCCTGTGCAGAGGTAAATAATGGTCCACTGATATTTGTCCTTAAAATGGACGAAGCAGAGATCGTGAAACAAGAAAAGTTGGAGCGAATCAACATAACTCTGATGAATCGGGCCCTGAAGGAACCTAATCTCGACAACAAAGACAAAAGGTACTTCTCTGTGCAATCAGAAGGTGACATCTGGCTAGTGGCATCCTTCCAAGTTGTGAAAGAATCTCATGCTTGCCTCAAGTGGGTGCTAGATCAAATCAGTATCCCTACTCTCATCAAAGCCCAGTCAAGTGGTCAGAAATTAGTTGTTGACGGCATTGGTGACTTCTCTGTTGAATGGCACCTTGCATGTGACATGAAAACAATCAAGTGTCTCTACGGTTTGAGTCATGGCTCGACTGCTCAATATCCTTGCATCTATTGCTGGCAACAAAGAGCACAGACAACAGTGCTCAGTAAGGCAGTAACAACTAATCTCGGAAGTCGGAAGCAGAGATGGAACGATGGACTCTTTTCAAATTCGATAGTAGCAGAGCCATTGAGAGGGTCTGTTGGCAGTCCTGACGGCAAAGGGAAGTGGGACCCTATACTAGATATACCGATTACCCGTGTCCACTTTTGTACGTTACATGCCCAATGTCGTATAGTTGAAAAAATAATCCATCTTCAGATTTGTTACGTCTGGACCATCAAGGATACAATTCAACGAAACGAAGCCATTTCTGCGATGGAACATGCTCTTTCTAAGATTGGTTTAGCAGGGGGCTTTGTTGTACTTACCAAGGATGCTAAGTTGTCCGGAAAGAACTCAGATTTGCCATCAAAATTGTCATTCAATGGCAGTCGATGTAGGAAGTTGTTCAAGCCTAGTTCATGGTCTCAATTAGACAACGTTTGGAAGGACATATGTAATGTTGAGAGGAATAATACAAATCACGGGGCTGCAAAAAAAGATAGACAAGACATGTGGACTGCCTTTTCTGACTTACAGGTGTACTTCACTGGATTGGTTTTAACGGCAGAACAATGTGCAGCCTACAAAGGCATTGTTGAAAAGTGGGGCAAGGCTTATGTAAAAGCCTTTGGTGAAGCTTCTATCACGCATTATGTGGTGAGCCCTATCATATTAATCTTGCCAATTATAGAATTAGTAATGAACTTTCACTTTTGATTCTTTGTAGCATATTATTACTTTTACAAAAATGTGTAGATTGTTTACGAGATAGACTTCACTAGAATGTATATGTTATTCATAAGTTGGGCTTCATATGTGTATCCTTGTGGCTTTACTATAATTTTTAACATTCAATTTGTTGTGTTGCTTTGCAGCATGTCCTTGTTAAGCATTCTTCTTGGTTTGTCAGTAAATATGGTAGCCTAGCCATTTGGTCAACACAGGGGATGGAGAAGTCCCACTACGCAGCAAAGACAGCCTACCACAAGCATACCCAACATTCTGTAGGTAAAAATCGATCCTCAGCAATAATTCAGACTTATGAATGGTGGTTCAGGGTAATTCAACATCGAGAATACGACCAAGAGAAGAAGGTTGTGTATTGTGATCAAGCTGAAGGTGTGACTGCTTCTAGACGCCAAAGTTTCCTCACTTCAGAGGCAAGCGCCAAGCATGCATTGTGGAGGTCTACACGAGTCAGACATGGTAGTAGGTGGGCTCCAAGTCAGTCAAATATTCTTGGTGAAGTAGAAAGTGACGATCACTTAGATAGTGCCACAGTGCTGAATACTTTGCTACAGTAGATTATAGGGCCCTATGCATTTTGAAGCTACTCATTAAGCTGACGTCATCGTGTGTTAAATTCTGCTCAAAAGTAACCTGGCCAACAAACAGATCAGCCTTATCCTAGGCTACCTTCTAGTATCTTGGCTCTTCGTTCAATCCTTCTAGTTCTAAGTTCCGTTTCCTTCTTCCTCCTAGCCCTTGGGCGTGTACTTGCCTTTGGGTGATTTTTCAAATCAGTAAAGGACTAAAGGTCCAGTCGATAATGAGTTTCATCTACTTGGTTACAGTAGAAAATGATTGTCAACAAAGTCACAGCTAGTTGTTAAAATCTCATGAGTATCTATAATGGCATGTGTTGCAAACAAGTGTACACAATTGAAATATAATATATATTCATGTTGAAAGCTTTCCTTAGAGTACCTCGAGGTACATAGTACATTTCCTCTTTAAATTAAATACTAGCCAATTGGTAGTACAAGTTACATTCATGATGAAGAAAAGGTGTCCTCAACCAATGGATATAGAGTTTCATGCTCCAAACCATAATGATTATAAGCATTCATTTTGAGCAGAGATAGGGGAATTGTCTTGGTGATTTAATTTTGAAGTACAATTGAAGCAATTTATTGGGGTCTCTAAATTTCATTATGAGGGGCACTTCTTGAGCTCAAAATTTTCCTAATGCCAGAGAAAGAAGAACCTCGATATGAGAAAGGTAATCAAAATTTGTAGCTGCGGCAGAGTGGCCTTTCTGACCAGCAACAACCATATCAACGCCCATCTTTATAAGAAGTATCTTGTATTCCGCCATTATACGTTGGGTAGGACTACGCATGGAAATCCACCTTGTTTCCACATTTCGGACCATCTTCCGTCCCTTAGTTTCCATTAGATCTGCAAGCTTCTGAAGCTCAATGTGTCTCTTGTGAGAACAACAGAAGTAAGAATACAGCGATTGGCAAAGAGCCTCCAAGCGGGACACCATAGGGTAGTTGGACAACGTCTCAACCACAAGGTTGATGCAATGTGAAGCACAACTGGCCCCGAGACAATATGGTGCCCACTTTTCACATATCTTCGTAGAAACGCTAGTTTTCGGACCCTAGAAGGTGCTCACGCCATCTGCCCCGAATGACACCAACTTACCTGCAATGTCCTCACGAGAGAGGCCACCCTCTGCAACCAAAGCTTGCATTATAACATTAGTAAGATGATTGGCAGTGCCACAGTCAGCCACGCATGAAAGATGAAGAAGATGAAGGACAATCTCCCATCCATCAACTACATAGATATGCACTCCAATCCAAGAGGTGTTGTCCACTGCAATCACCTCGTCCGCGTTGATAGAGACAAAGCGGGCATTTTGAACTACAACTTTCAAAGCAGCCAAAATACAAGAATGAAGGTGCTCCACCATCTCCCACCCAGACGTCTCAAACTAGTGTTTTTTAGGCACATTCTTTACCTTCAAATGCCTCAACAAAAACTGCTCACGCTCGTAGTCACACATAGGGTAGCCAAAATTCAAAACCTGAAAGAGAGAAGAAAATTGAACTCCCTTTCTATACACTTCGCCATCGAAGCCAGCCATCAACTGGTCTGCCACGCTGCCTCCAAGCCACCGCCCCGCCCACAATTTAGTAAACTGCAAGTGCTTACAGTTACGTTTCACAAACGTGTTTGCCTTCTTCAAATTTGAGAAAAGATCTACATTAAGCTTGCAAGTCTTCTTGCCTTCATGTTTTTCAAGGTTATTAGCTTTTGGAACCATCACCTTACGTCGACTACTCACAGCGCTGCAGGTTTTGCATATCACCCCTGTGAGATTGCCTGTTGCGTCGAATTCCGCTTCAGTCCACGTGAATTTGCAGGCCCACACCTCCTGCCAATGATGCGTGACGGTGCTTGGGGCCACTTTTCTTCTCTTCCCTTTTGGCTTCCCCGGACTGGCAATTTCGAGGTCCGGCGGCTCCTCATACATTACTGTAGCTTCAAATAGTGAAGGAAAATGGGGCATCACAAAAAGGGAATCGTCAAGGCGCATCTTCGACACCCGCATCACGACATCATCTAGCAGCATGCTCACTGGAGCCTTCGCCACGCCAACAGGAAGGTACTTTCTTAAACCATGTGAGTTACGAGAAGAACCAAACTTGCGGACGCGGAAGTTTTCGGGCAGATTCAACTTCGGCGCCATTGCAACACCCGAGCCCTACACAACAAAAGACAAGAAGAGAAGACAGAACTCGAAGTAGCAAAACAAAAAACAAGTACAAAACCAGATTCAAGTCATTCCAGAACTCATGAAAAAAAATATGTCAACCAAATTGAAGCGGCGCGCGAAGAAAGAACCACAGCCAAAGAAGCGATTCACGGAAGCAAGTGAAGGAAGTGAAGCAGATGACCTTGAACACCGCAGCAACCCCCTAAAATGCACCCCAGTGAGGCAGTGATTCCACTCAACGGCGCTCACCTCCAATGGCCCAAAACTCAAGAATGCAAGAAATGAAGAATTAGACACTCCAGCACGACACCACGCCACGATGCCAACCGCCCAAAGCCCCAAACCTTGAAATTTGAATCTATAATCAAGAGCGGAAGCCTCCATTTCCAAATTGGCGTGAATGAGCGAGAAATCCAAAACGACAATGTTTCACAATTGTCACAAATCACAACATTCAGGAAGTAGCAGCGATCCGCCTGGGGTGCCAAACTGCCAGAGCGCCTCCAATTTTGGAGTTCCAAACTTGGGATTCCCAAATTTCCAACATTCAAAGCAAAACCGCCTAGATCTAGAATCAACTTCCTGTTCAAAACACATTCAATGCCAGATTAAACATTGCACTCTAGTAGTAGCAGTAATTGCAGAACAACACAAGAAATGAGTGCTAAACCCCAAGGCGCGAAGGAAAAGATAGCTCGCGAAAACCTGAGGAACGAAGGAGAAGACAATGCATGAAGGAGGAGACAACATGCGAAATCAATGGCCACGATCTAACCACCAAAGCTAAGATCGGACGGCCCAAATAAGGTACTCGCTAACCCTATTTCCATGTGGTCCTAAACCTACTAACCTTGTTTTTCGTGTGGCAGGGGATGAATGCGAAACTACAAGGCGATGAAGACAAATTTTGGCAACCTGTTCCTAAAAAAGTCGAAAAACTTGCTCAAAATTTCTTTTTTACGCAAATTTTTCCAAAGCAAGTTTAGCATGACAATTTTTTTGGTAGAACCGGAGCAAAATTTAGCCACTTTAGGGATCACTACTTCAGGATCTCCCTATACATTGCTCTGGACTAGTTTGAGAATGTCCAAGAAAAATTTCAAAAACTTTGACCATATGGAACCCAAGAAATGAGCATTTGAAGTGAAGAAAACAAATCTTTTTGCTTCTAAAATTTTTGTACTATAGATTGTGAATTAAAAAAAATTTATGTTGAAGAATTGAGTTGAGAATTTGGAAAAAAAATTCATTAAAGAACCCCATGATTTTCATTCTTACAAAAATTGTTAAGTCAAAGTTGGTACAAGATAGAAGGAAAAACTAAATTGTTGAATTCAATAAGATGATGTTTCCATATTATGTTTCTCTCGTACTAGTTAACATTATGCAAGCTAGGGTCCAGTGTACGGTGTAGAGACCCACAACTGAAAGACTTTTCAGAAAAAGACGATTATAAATAAATGCACAGGGAGAAGATGACTGCTGAAAGAAAGACAACAGGGTTGCCACCTGTTCGAAAAGAGGATAGCAGAAAGTATGTACAGTACATGGAATGAAGGCTGGCAAATGGGCAACATACACACAAAAAGATCTTCCCTATGCATCCATGCATCCATGTAGTCAATTTACTCAAAAATTAGAAATCTTGTGCAAAATCAAATTAGTAATCACAATATAGACTAGATGCATTCCTCACAAGTTTGAACAGAAAAGGTTCCTGATTCTGTCCGAAAGAAAGAAATAAACAGAGAATCAATATCGAGATTCCACAATAATACTTGGCAAGATCCCGTGCGTGATTGATCGCACTGGAATTAGAATGTGTATTTAGTCACAATATATATACAGTACAGAAAGCCCGCCTTAGGTGTCGCTCCTGCCATCTTTACAATAAAGCCCCCAGTTCCAAGTGCAAGCAAAGGTGCGAGCATCGTTACCCTCAGCTAGCTACCCTGGTATTATGACTACATCACCTCGCATTGCCGAAGCTTTGATGGTAGTATGGGCGACCGCTTGGGTTGACATTGCCATAACCATTGTCACCATTCATTTTCCTGCTGGCGATCACCACCTTGCGAGCTTTATCCCTTTCCTGCTGCTCTCGTTGCACTCTCTCGGCTCTTAACTCTTCTATCGACTTGCGTCCAGTCTTTGCCTTCTTCTCTTTCCTCTTGGCATGCTTCTCACTTTTCTCTTCCTTTCTCCTGCTTCGCTTCTCGGGTCTTTCCTCGTCTGCATCCCAAGTTATCAGTCTATCAGCATACAGGGAAAAAAAAAAAAAAAATTCTGCTTTCGAAGACGGGGGATGAGTCGGGAGGGTAGAGCATAGCTACGTCAAGTATAAGGTAAAGGATATTAAAACTGTTAGGGGACCTGAGCCGTTTCGTACACTGACCAACAGCAACTCATCTATTCATACACTTGGTGGGACTTATTAGAGGAAGGTGTCCGCAGGACTTGGCAAACTGTCTATGACTGATCTTTGACGGAATGGAAATGGGGTTGTGTACTGTCACGTATAGTAGTCTGCAAACTCCCACTTTGGAGTTGCAGAAGAAATTCATGCAGTGATAAAAGTTGATCTCAACAGATTTGGATCTGGTACCCAAAAACCTCTCCACAGCTGTATAGTGATCTCACAAGAATCACACTCCTACATATTGACTAATGTGTTAAAAGTGACACAAATAGTATCCTCTAGTTTAGATAACAAGTCTGTGCCTTGGTATCTTTACAAGTTACAAGCTATGCTCTGACGGGATGAAATCAATAAGATGGGAGTTTCAAGGTATGCATTGGAAAAGAGACATAACAATGGATCTAAGAATGTAGGGTCGAATACCTAATGCTGCGGAGAGGAATATTGAATGCAAATCTTAGGCAAAACCCTAATTGAAGCGGTGAATAAGGCATACTATACCAGGACTGTTTGACCTTCGTTTGCGCGCTCTCTCAGATTGGTCACTCGTTCTGTCGACCATGAAGCGTTTGGTCGAGTACCAAGGTTTCTTCCCACTCTTCCCAACCAACCCACAACCGAATTCGTATCCTTCATCTTCAGGAGCACGGACCGCCTTTTCCATCTTTTTGAGCTCCCGAATGTCCTGCTTGTCGAGACCTCCTCTACTGTGCACTTTCAGGTCGTTTATCCAATCCTTACCGCCCTTGGCTTTCTCACTTGGATCAGTACTAGCAATTTCAAACAAGTTGAAATGTTGTGGTCGAGCAGCTTCGACAACAGCCTCGGCATCCTCATCCTCTCGTACAATTTCTGGCAGTGGCTGCTCTGCTCCTTCGCTAATTCGTAATTCAAGAGGATCTCGCTTCTTCGCTTGAGCAGCTTCGCGCAGCTTCTCCAGGCGAGATTCGGCTTCTCGTTGCCGATCTTGCTGCTTCTCGATCGCCTCCTGGCGAGCCGCCTCTTCCTCGTCTCGCTTCACCTTCTCCCGGTTGTCGAAATTGTACACGTTCCACCGCTTCTGCGGCAGAATGTTGAGACCGCCATGGCCTCCCATCACGAAAAGATTCTATGCCCTCTGGTTTTCAATCTAAACGATCATATCTCTCTCAAAATGATCAACATAGGGCCTACTTATTAAGTTCCATTAAATACAAAACGCTTTACAACCAAGCCTTCCAAGCGCAAAACCCTAAAATCGAAAAATCGACCGTCAGTTTCCCGTGAAACGGAAACTGCACTCTGATTCAAAACCTAAGCGCTCGCATATCTCCTAAAACGATCAACGCAGAGCGTACTATCTCAGGTCCATCACAACACACGAAGCATTCGAACAGCAAGTAACCCTAATATCAAAAAATCTCCCAAGAATTGATCTCCCTACTCGTAACAAAAATGCGCAAACTCCAATCCAATTCTGTCAATAAAAGAAACACGATCCTAGACAAGAACTAAAAATCCTTCTGGCCACAAGAAATTTCTAAAGAAGGCCACATCCAAATCAACAAATATTCGTTCACCGAGCCCCGTAGTCAGTTTCTCGTCACCTTTATACAATCTCCCAGGACAAAGTAGATGAAAAGTAAAAGTAGGGATCACGCCAACGAACAACCACTCCTGAAACACTTTATCATCCATATAAAGGGATTTCCTTGCTCAATAGGATGATATTCATCCATGCGTGTCTTCAGAGGAGAGCTTGAGCGTGGCTGGCTATCGCGGGCTTGGCAATTCAGCAACACCAAGATTCTCGACTAATTTAGCAATTGGAATTTGTTTTTAAGAAAATTTTGACAAGCAGTGGCAGCTCCGTCGCCAACAAGAGTTTTCAGAGATTCTTAGCTATGGCGACGCTAATGTCATTTCCTCGTGTATTGAATTCTGCTCCCGTCGCGGCCAGTCTCTTTCACCATCCGCCCTCGTAAGCCTCGTCTCTTATATTTTCTGCTGTTTTTCTGGACGCGACATTAGGATTAGGTTTTCTTTTCGGCTAAAAATCAAGATTTGACAGAATGGAATGTTCCCGGTGGTGCTGAAACTCTCGACGTGTGTCGAATGAAGGTTGTCATACATTTCTGTGTCACAGGAATGTGCAAATTGATCTGAAGTGGTGAATTGCTATTCAAATTGTATTATTAGCTGACGGGCTGTCATGGCCGCGGATCTGTTGCAAATTACGTCATGAAGCACTTTATTATTTTAGAAAAATGAATGGAGGATACTGCCATTATTGAGGATGTGTGTTAGGATACTCGATTTCATTGACTGTGATGTGTCGAAGCAGCATACAATCTCAGGATGCTTCGAGAATTCACATTTCGCCACCCTGTGAGAGGATTGGGAGACGTTGTTCATCTTTATCAGCCAGGGAATCGCGGTTAAGTAAACATTCTGGAAGAAAGTTTACGCGCATTGTGGCATCCAGGTAGGTTTTAAAGCGTGCTAAATTCAACTTCGTTTTTGTGGTGATCTTGTTGATGACACCAAATGATCAATTGAGTTTGGTTTCGACTGTAATTGTGTGCTCTTCGATGTCTCATTTTGGTGAATTGCAGCTTCGAGAACAGTGGAATTCTTGATTCCAAATCCCCAAGTCCGACACTTTTCGACGGTACGACTAGGTGTGCGCTTCTCTTCTTTTGTCACGACTTTGTAATTACCTGTGCCAGCAGTTTTTGATAAGGACTATTGACAAAGGCAATCTGTAGTTGCATGGTTAAATGTATTTTGCCAGAAATATTCTGGGATGAGCGTGATTTGTTGTCTGTTTGGAGAATTCAATCCTCTAATGGGGGATTGAATGTAGGCTGTACTTCAGCTCCAAATGCCCTTACGCACAACGAGTCTGGGCTGCTGTAAAATACAAGGTAATTGGCATCGTCTCTCTTTTATTATAGAAGCGAAATAGATGACGAAAATAGTAGAGTTATTTCTTCATCGTTAAATTGCCTGATTAGTTCTGATAATCGAATTGTGATACGATGTCTCTTGTCATGCGAATCACGTAGACGACTTCAATATACTGTAATTGGCATGTGCTTAGGTCAAAGTCGGCACTTTAATTAATAACTAATATCTTTCCTATTCAGATTTTAAGATATCAGGGACCTTGTGCGTTATGCTTTTCGTTGGAGTGGCTTCGTTACTTGTCTGACAAAATTTTGACATTTCCATTTCTCATTCGGTTGATGGGTGCAGGGTCTGGATGAAATAGAGTGCGTAGAAATTAGTCTCTCAGATAAGCCTGTATGGTTTAAAGAGAAGATTTACCCTGCTGGAAAAGTAAGGATGGCACCCTTGATTTCTTCGTCATTCGTTTTTATCGTGTTCAGTAACCTCGATCCAGGACATCGGCTCTCCTATTAGAGAACTTCACACTCGTCGTTAGAATGTTTCATTGCTTACTTATTAATATGTGGCTGGAGTGTTTCAGGTTCCAGCTCTGGAGCACGATGGTAAAGTGATTGGCGAGAGTATGGATTTGCTTAATTATTTGGATGAACACTTTCACGGGCCGAAACTCGCACCCACTGTAAGCAATCTGGGACATCTAACCTTGTCGTTATTTTTGCTTCTGCGGGTTTCTGGGCATCTTTATGGAGCTGGCAGTGTTTAGTTTTGATGGTATGGTTGTTAACGTGAAACGCGAGCAGGAAGAGATCAAGAAACAGGCAGCTGCAGAGCTTTTAGAGTATACTGATACTTTTAACAAAGTAGGCTTCACAGGATTAAGCATGAAGAATTCTACTCCAGATGAGATCGGTGCAGTTGTAGGTATGGTACCTGACGTCAAGTCCTCCGCATCTGAAAACATGATATCCTGCCTCTCCCCTCTCGAAATTGATAACACCGGACGCAGGTGCTGATTGAAATGCAACGGTCCTACTCACTTATCATATCCATGTCAATCATTGGCTTGTGCAGCTCCTGCGTTCGATTACCTGGAAAACGCCCTTGCAAAATTCTCAAGCGAAGGGCCGTTTCTTTTGGGAAATTTCGGACTTGTGAGTTGAGCTCTTTTCCCGTCAATCTTCAATTTTGAAGTGCAGTATAGAATTAACTTCATGCTATTGTTTATTTGGAATTGATTTTTTTTCCCTCCTGTCAGGTGGATATCGCGTATGCTCCTTTCATCGAAAGATTTGAAGTCGCATTTAGTGGAATTAGAGGCGTCAACATCACAGCAGACCGACCGAAACTTTTTAAATGGATTGAGGTAACGTACCTACACACAAGTTGAAGTACGAAAAATATCTTAAAATGAGAAGCGTCAACCATTAATTTGATACATATGTGCTATGTTATCCTTATGGTTTAGCAGCTATGATAATTTATATTTATCCAAGTGCTTCTCAATCTTCTCGAGTGATAGTTTTATTTATGGATAGAAAATCACTTATCGTGACTTTGAGCAGGCCATGGACAAGGTGGAGGCATATTCCAGCACCAAGATTGAGCGGAGATCTTTGCTTGAGTTGTATAAAATGATGTTGGTAAGCCCCTTGTTTGAGATTTTAATGAAGTAACTGCGTCATGGATAAAAGAAATCGGTGCTAACACTGTTACTATAAGCTTCATACTTGACTCTGGATTATTACGGTCATGTGAGAAGCACAGAGCCACCAGCGTCACAAGGAGAGTTCGAATCATATGAGAAGCACAAAGCCAGCAGCCTCTGGAGGATCTGACACTTCCCGTTTGAGCTTGCAGGAGAATGACTACTTCAAAAGAGTTGGTGTTGTTTCTGATCAAAGCAAGTCTGGTGAAACGCCAGTAGCTGTCAAGTGAAGACGGGTCCTGTTTTCCAGGTGCTTCCAGTACGATAACAATCAAGGGGTGGGTATAAGCGTCTAAACTTGTCCGTTAAATTTGACGGTCAGTACTTTTCTCAAGCAGTATAGTCTGCATTTAATAGCACAGTAGGGATGGGATTGGAGTCACGCAACTCGGTGGTGTAAACGCCGATTATGGGATGTGTTAATTTATGACACTTTGAGCTTCTGGGTTCCCCCTGGTTTTTAATGGCTATGAGGACCATTTCCCCACTCCACAACCATCACAGACTAGCAATCTTTCTAAGCTCCTATTTCGCGTCTCTCTTTGATGCCAATCCTCAAGTATAGTACAGTACAATAACTAATACGTCCACATTTTTGCGCACTGAGTAATAAGAGTCTGAATGATGAAAAATCTGAAATTTATCCTGCACTCTGCTGATTTCTTTCCATACTAAGACTACTTGGTTTGTATCACATGCATCACTATTCAGTAGCGTGTTGGATGCTCCCATCATTCAACTCCAATAGCAAAATATTACGTTAGTGAGAATTAATCCAAAAGGCCAAGCTTGTAAGAGGAAAATAGCATCACATAACTCAGAAGAAATAAAAGGGACACCAGCGATGGGCTTGAGCACGATGAATAGTGAAAGCAAGTTCTGTTGTCAGCCAAAATTAGTGACAGGTATGGTTATCTTTGCTTGGTTAAAAAAGATACTGAATGGTTCACTTTGCTTAAATTAAATTCTCTTGCAAGGATAGAAATGACACCCCACCTCCACTGTTGCATAATGATACGTGAATGTTGGAACGCTGCACAGTTGAAAAACTGACTGCTAAGAATAAAGACAACGCAAAATAACCAAAAGAAGATATTGCAAACAAGAGACGGATAAGAATGCAAAGAACGAAGTTGCACCCAACAGCAGCGACTCTTATTCCTCAACCACGAGGCAATGGCCTCACTATAACACATATGGACATGAAAGACAACAATAACAACAGACACTAGTCTGAACTCCGTTGAATACGCTGGGCCCCGAGTTTCATAGGCGCTGCTCTACCGCGACCTCTAGACACACCACCGATTGACACGTGTTGCGCTTGCTGCCTCGGTCCACCAATGCCACTAGCTTTCGGTGCCGAGGGGTTCAAGGCACGCACTGAGGTGGAAGGAGCAGGCGCTGCAATGGCTGCCCACGGATCATCATCGTCTCCCCACCCATCCGCAGTTTTGGTACTGCTTTCCTTTACTCTATCCCCACCTGCAATAACATCAAAATAATGTCAACATACGACAAGAGGTACTCACCAAGCAAGTAGCGCCACTTAGCTAAATCGTGAGCACGACAAATAGAAAATCAAAGTATTGTGTCGAAGTGAAAGAACTCTATTTGATAAATTATGTACCTTGGGACTATTATCAAAGATTGAGTAAATAGTGACTCGATCAACAAGTGGTCAACGGGAGATCCAAAGCTCACTAAATGGTGATCATCAATAGGAACACTAATTCATGGAATTCATAGGCCTAGGGAATGGTATATTTTATACGAATTAAGTACTTGTTGGTGTGGGCGGATTTAAGGTAAGCACAATTAGTTCACTTGTCCAGAACCAGGGACTTAACTGATTGAAATGAATGTTTATTTCATTTCATTCCAAGTTAGTAGGCGGCAATTGCGACCTGATAAAACTTCGAGTATTTATTAATCAATTCCATTTAGATCATTGGAGCCACTGGGTTGGTACCAGCGGGGCCTACAAAGCTACAAAGAGTTGAGTCTGTTTGAAGAAGAGAAAGTTAGACTCACTAGGTTTTGTGACAATTCTTGCGGCGGTGGATGTTGCTGTGGAAACAGGTTTTTGCAGTGCAACAGGCTTTTGCTGTGTGGTGGTGACAGGTTTCTGCTGTGCGGCTCGTATTCTCGCTAAAGCTGGTGCTGGTTCTGCAGGTAAGTCCATGTCTCCCCATCCATCTTTCTCGTCGTCGTCGTTTGCAAAAGCCTGATCTTGCGCATCTCCCCAGCCGTCAGTTGATGTGGGGGATGCTGAAGCGGGCTCGTCTGCATGAAGGCGGGGCTGAGCACTAGTGTGTGTAGGAACAGTCGGAGGAGCACTGACGCCTTGAGGTACCGAGGCTGCATCAAATAGACATCAATGTGACATCGAAGTTATAGATAGTCAACGAGGAAAGAAGTAAAATACAGTAAGAAAATGTAGTATATAAATTTTTCACATATATTTCAAGAGCGGAGGAGGTATAGTGTAACTATAAGATACATTACTATCGATATCACTTTGATGTACTAGATAAACAATCGAGGGCGAGGAGACACAAGACGGATATCAGACCTAACCCTCTCCTTTGGAGTAAATCAGAACCATAAACTAGACCTTCACATTGTCAGGGAATGATTCCCATCCTCACAATAGTAGTTAAGCCATACAGCCTGTCTCTAAAGTCAAGCTAGCGAAATATACAAACCAACACTAATAAAAGACTGCACCCAGTAGATCTCGCATTCCAGCTTAGGGTTTTAAACACACCTGTCATATTTGAGGAGACGGAAGAAATTTCAGCAGGAGCAGAAGAAAGGTCTGAGCTCTTGCTTTTCGCAGCCAAAGAGCCCACTGCCCACCTGTTACAAGATCATAGAAATTAACTTCTACAACAGAACTTTAGACAGGATAGAAACGAGCTATTCTTCACACCTCTTCATGATGTGACTGAGCATAAAATTACTGACGAAACTCGGAAGGCCACCATTGGGGGATCATATCCAGCAAGAAGAATGTGGCACCTAATTCCGTTTTCAAATCCATTTTAAGATTACGTGAGAAAGAGAGAACTTTCGAAGTGCAATAACGAACCATCTTGATTCCTTCCCAATGTTGCTAAAGTAAAGTTCTTAAAAAAAGGTAACAAGCTATGCACACAGAATTGTTGAACTAAATTAGTTCTTCTCAGGTTACAAGGGTTACCCTAGAAGGCCTGAGCCCGTAGATGCTGATATATTTGCAGCAGGAGCAGCATTTCCAGCAATATCTCCTGATTTTAGCTGGTACATGCACCAGTTGTTAGTCGAAGAGAGGAAATACAGAAACCATAAAAGACTATACAACTAGAGGCATCGGAACATCGGATGGGGTCAAGTGGGCAACCTTCTAATCTTCTTGAAGTGAACACTCTGAAACAAGTTCCACATACCATTGCACAGCAGTACTACTAGACATTCAGAACCATATGTATCGACTTCAATCAGTAGATCCCTCTGACTTTAGAATAGACAGCATATCTGCAATGCAATACCTTGGCGTAAAAAGTTTTGACAGATTGCACAAACTGCTCTGTGGCCTCAAAAGCCCTTGTCCGAACATCCCTGCACCCATCAATCTATGGTTAGGCGAAAAAATCCAGCTTGACTGAATACAAATGTCCAACAGGACCAGAAAAAACTCGAAAAAACTGAGCCCGATACAAAGTTCCAAAAAGAAAGGCTAAACTACTTGATAGCACAGAAACACTTGATATAGGAAATATGCAGATGAGAGGTTGTACCCATCCGCGTCAACTGTCAGAACCACGAGATGTGGTAGAATACGAGTGGCAATTTCTGTTGCATCGTAATACTCAGCAGTTGCCATGAGAGCCATAATTCCTGCAAGAGTGGACACACAATTTCAATAAAACTTGTGCCATTTGTTAACTATCAATTTACAGAGCGTCAACGACCTCAACTCGCAACCATGCATTCAGATGCATGTCCAGACCATCCTGTGAGGTGCTTGCTTTAGCAATTTAACTATGAAATGTCACGCAGGACATGTAAGTCCCATCCACCACATTCAAGCATTGCTTTCATCCAATGAGGAAGCTTCATAGAAGAATTTTAGGTGTTTCTAGCCCCAGGATTGAGCTGGCTTTCTAAGAAAAATGCATGTTCCGAAGTCACAAAGATTTTCAAGTTTTGACTGTAAGGATAATCTCTTATCATCATACTTCACATCTTATGTTATTGATATTAACATAAAACAGAATCATGAAAGTCTTATATCGCAGAAGATCTAAGTTTTATCTAAGACCAGACATCCATTTACGGGTTAAATGGCAATGCTTCTCTCTCCACTAGCAGAAGAACATAGCTTAGGACGACTGCAGGTCTCGATGTATTCAAGGATTCTAAATTACCAGCAGTTCTTGCAGGAGGAAAACTATCGCGTAAAGCCCGCACAGTAAACGCATTGATTAAAACTCTCTTCCTTGTCTGCACACAGCAACACCTCCTCACTCAACATGAGTTCCAGAAATAACTCACCACAAAATAAATCACCACATAACACGATATAGGTAGCAAGTCAAGGTGAAAAAACAGAGTTACAAGACAGAAAACACTTACCGCATCATTGAGATGGCTAGCAATATTGCCAAGTAAGATTGTAGTGTTGGTGCGGATCGCTGCCTCTTCATCTACCTGAAAGCAGTTGCATTGCATTAAACACCAACAATATATAACCTCTTCAGACAACGGGACAGTTCGTCAATGTTAATTTACCGCAAAAGGTTAACTATGTGAAGCACCAACCTGTAATTTAGAGAGATGCTTCAGAAGCGAGCCGGTGATGGTGCGTTGGCTTAGCTGCAAACGAAAACAAATCGAGGCTGACGATTAGCTGGTGTATAATATGATAGTTCAACAATGACGCCTAAGGTGTGCCAGAGTGGACTTACTAACCCTGACTACAAAGCAACTGGAAATAAGAAAGGATGTAGCATAGCACAGTTAGGGGTGTAGCACTCCATTGACAATTGAAATCGTAAATTACAACCAAGTTCTGCCACAGCACATAAAAAAAATTTGAAAATGAAAAAACAACTCTCGGCAGCTATACTAGGGAGCTTTGAACTTATGAACCCCTAAACCTGACTTGTGCTCAATTTCACAACAAAACTAGGGCATCCAATTCTCACACAAAAGAAATCCAGGAACTTACCTTTGGAGCAAGTAAAAGCATAGACTTCAAGGTGAGTTCTCGAAGGAAAGCAGATGTGTCGGCAAAGCCAGTCGCAATATGAGGGAAAATCTGCACCCAGACAAACACGTGTTGATGAAAGAATAAATGCAATCAAAATGCAAGTACAAGATGCCTCAAAGATCGTCAGAAATATCACAGGCCCAGTATGTTTGCGAACCTGCTCATCAACCGCTTGAGTAGACAAACCACCCCCAAAAGAGTCAATATGTTGCAGTAATCCAACCCGAATGGCTCTATCTGTTGAAGCAAACAGCTTGACAACAGTGGGCAGAACCTGATCACAGTAAACACAAGATTTTATATAATTGAAAGGATTATGACCGGTGGCAACAAAAGGTGACGAGGTCAAATTACACAGTGAGAACAGTTACATGAACTACACTGGTTAAAGAATTCTCACCTTCACGTTGAATTCATCCTGAGGCAGCCATGAGCCTATCTTCAGTAGAGGAATTAAAGCAGGTGCAGCAGCAGAACCGAACTCCAGCGCAGACGCAAGCAAAGGTAGCAGCTGCAGAGGCATGAATAGGGCGTTGATTCAATAAAATTCCCCAAAGCTTTCCATAGAAATAATTGGACAAATCTAAAAACCAAGTCATTCTTGTATGAAAAAAAGATCAAAGAAAGAAGAATGGAACCTTTTTTGTGACAACAGGTCGAGAAAGTTGCTCTGCAAGAGTGGGGAGTTTGCGGAAGAAAACGTCTTTCTCTACACTGTCCTTCAAGTTCAGGACCTCCATGAATTGTATAGTCTCCACCAGCTTATTTTGAAAAAATTCTGTTTGACATCAGAGGCAAGTTGTCATCCTTTTTATAAGTGTAAACGCCCACCTAGCCACCCAACCTTAAAAGAAAACGACACTACAGGTGCTCATCCTAATTTGCACAGGAAAATTTAAGATCTACTGGAATTATACAATACCTTGTGGAGCTCAGAATCCTATCAATTAACGGAAGAATTCAGCTGAAATAAATCGAATCAAAGCAAAAAAAATAGTTCTCTACTTATCACATTACTACTAAGTTAGTCACAGAAAACACAGAACCAATTCGGCAAAATCCACTCACCACTGTCCTCCAGCAGTTTAGCAGAGTTTAATCTTCTTGCAGGAGCAGAGGCCAAGAGCTTCTGATAGTTTGGAAGCAAAGCCTGCACAACACAAGTACTCCAAACTGTCACTTCCAGCCAGCTTGAATAGGTGTAAGCATTATTGTACTCTGCACAATGTACAGTGGATCAAGCATAACATTGCATACACATCACAACCATCACCTTAGGAATTTGAGACGTATTTCGTAAATCCTCCGTCTTAACCAGCTTGGTAGTCGAAAAAAGTTCGTATATAAGGCATCCTGTTGGTGGCAAGACCCAATAATTACTGAGCTGGCTTCATGAGTTCCACAATGCATGGACCTACCGTGGGAGCAACTGCCTACAATTTGCATGCGAGCAAAAGATACTGAAATATACAAGATAACTAAGATGTAAGTCCAATATGATGAAAAGTGCTCAAATCATTGTCCAAGGTAATTCCAACCAGTCAAAGACCATCTTCTTAAGGGCAAAATCGTCAACTCACCCAAGCCCCAGGAGTCCAGTGCCCAAGGTGGAGATTTGCGTATGATAGCCCAATCACTTTTTGCCAACTCCAATGATTTAAACTGAGTTCCCACAAGCCAATCGTATTGCTGCAAAAACATTCAACACAAATGATTCAGCTTACAACTATAACTTGTAGCTCTCATGTCTGGAATATGTTAAAAATGGAGTTATTGTTAAAACCAAGGAAATTCACGAACTCACAAGCATAGTGCCAGTAGCTGCTGGATTAGCACCATCAAACTCAGACAGCACATCCAGTCCATGGAGCCTCCAATCTAGCGTGGGAGTAACAACCACTGATGCCAAGCAGACATTTCCATGCACCTGCAAATCAATGGAGAGACCGCGTCAGACTTCAAAGCGCGAACAAAAAAGAAGCGACAAGAAGGAAAATCTCCCAGACTCGCACAATTTGTCCCTCAAGAAAAAGTCAAGTGACAGCACGCCGTTTAATTGAAAAAAAGACAGGGAGAACAGTAGAAAACACTCCTACCAGTTTGCAATCGTTGTTGAGAAAGCTAACCGCTCTTGCAATTTGATTAAGCCCCCATGCATAATACTCCTCCCTGAGATTCTCTAACCTCAGTCCAATGCATGAACGACAGTTCGAAAAGACAAAATGCCAAAACCACAATCATCATTGAGGTATATCACCTCAAAGACCCCAATCGTGAGCAGAATGTGCTTTCTAATATAAACTTTCTAGCTCTACATTTTAACTTTATCCATGTACACTCAATACATAATTGAAGTACCTTGAGTAATCATTCTACAATTCGTCAAAGCAAGGAACAGGGTTTTCAGTCAAATTTGTGTATTTCAAGGACTCTTGGACAACACCATAAACGTAATCTTCTCCATAATTCGTAAGGAGGGTCTTCCTATGGAGTATTAAAGGGAGATCTCCCTGCATATGACTGAAGAAGATTCAGTTCAAGATACTGTCTAAGAGTTCCTGAAACAATTAGATGATACTAAAAACCTTGTTAAAGAATAAACAAAGTTATAATGCGGCTGGCAACACAGACGATGCCGAGCATATGGTCAAAATATTCCCTAAACAACGTCGCGGCATGGTTCTCTACTATATCTCTAGGTCAAAGGTTGAAAGATGCAGAACAAGAATCCGCTCAAAACTGCGATATACCAGGCTGTCTAAAGTTGGTGACAATTTCTAGGAGTATGCTAATCCTCCATACCCCACGCTCAAACGGCTATACGGCAATGTATACTCTATTTAGAGCATTTTTCAAGTAGCTTGAAATCAAAGTGTACCTTTGCGTGCCTTGCAAGTCCAGCTCCTTGATTTTCTCGGCCAGAGGCATGACCGGTTCTGTCACGAGATATATCGTTGGTTTCAACACCCCTCCGTCCATGGTTTCCGCTTCGGTGCTGTGCAAGAACACAAGCACATTGGGATGCCGCACCTGCCAAATTTAACATCCATGCTTACTAGAGTCTCAAGAAAGCTATCCTCCCATTAAGATAACCTCAACCAAAATGAAAAAGCATCCATTTAGAACGACATCAAGTCTTAGCACTGAAAACCAGAACTTCATAGTCTCTAAAACCAACATCCATATGTTTTCAAAAGTAACCAGAGGAAGGAGAATAGTCTTTTCAAGAAAACTAGTAGGAGTTGAAACAGGATGTGCCCGATTTTAAGGATAGACTCGTATCAATAATGCTTGGTTCCCCTCTGATTCTCAACTCTGAAATTTCCAAAACTTGCAATGTCCAAAAATTTATGCCTTGTGATTTTCTTTCATCTGCGAACACTTGTTCAGACCATACACTCACTCACTAAACAGTGAGTTTAGAACAAGTCCCAGTTCTAGGATCAATTACCTCAGACCAAAAAGCACAACCAACAGAAAGTAGACGGAATCTTACCACACGGAGACGTTTCGCTCCATTTCGAGCAGCAGCCAATCTAGCGTCCTGAGCATTGCTCCCAGTGTAGGAAAAGATGGAAACAGGGGAGTTATCATCCTGCACGAACCACAAATAGAGTTCAAAACCATAATGTATACCGACAAATGGCCAACCCTAGATACTACAGTAGAAGCAATTCAACCATAGTTACGAAGAACAGTCTAATAATCAGGTATTGGACTCCGTTTTTTTCGATTTTTATCAGTTCTTTTTCAACATCCCGAGATCGAACCTCTCACAAATTAATTGAAAAAAAAAGAATAAAAAGTAGAAAAAAGGCTCAAATTGACACTGGGCTAAAAATCAAGCACGTCGTTCCTCATAATTATGGATTCAACTCCCTGCGCTCCCGCACGTCACGACAAACCTCTCACCTTCGACGTGCCCCGGCAGTGCGTCCATCCGCCCCACGCAGTCGAGTAAGGCTCCCCGATGTTGTAAGGCAAATCCTTAATCCCACCCCCGGACCCGACCACGCCTTTCAAAAACTTCAGCATCGTGTGTGCTGATCCGGATCTCGACCTGAGTGAAGGTTCGATCTACGAAGCGTCCTCGGGCTTCATATTCGATTTTCTTCAACCTTGTCAGGAGCACCAAACCCTAATCCCTGTTCGGATTCGATCCAGAACCTCAAAAGCTGAAACTTAAAACTCACATCCGAAATGGCTGCGAGCTGGATCTGCAACAGGAATCTCGAATGGCGGAGGTGGGCGTGGCGATCCGGTGGTGAGTGACTGGGTGGATGCGCTAGGGGAGCTTCTCCGAAGAAGAAGCTCCGAGGCTTCCTCACGACAACAGTTCGTGGAGAACTCTTTCGGTGAGAAGAAGAGGAAATCATACAGACTGAACATGTCGAACTTGAGGGTACATTCACACCAAGGTGAAGAAATGCAAAGGTGGGACATAGATTATGGGGGTACATTCACACCAAGGTGAAGAAATTAAATGTAAAGGTGGGACGAAGATTTACAGTAAAATTTTGAAGGTATAACCTTGAAATGTTGTAGAGTACTAGAAGTATCCTTAGAAAAAAAAATTAAACCTATTCATCTTTTATTTTGGTAATTTCGAATTGACCACCTTAATAATAGGTGTGTGTTCTTCGGAGGCTAATAGGAGTTTAACCTTTAAATGTCAACACGGATGTTTAGTATTGATGGATGACAAGGAATCCTTCTAGTAGGACAAAAGTGCAACTATTCATCCTCGGAATTTTGTCGTGAAAAGGAGAAGTCTTCTACAATAGTTTAAGTTCCAATGAGTATTTTTGCTATTTCTTAAGCCAATGATTCACACAGCAATGAAAAGGGATGATTTTCAAAGTCACCCATCTGTCCTTTAATCCATTCGTCCTTTAACCCCTCAACACCCAAGGGGCTCAAAAGTAGCCTCACATAGTTTGACTCCAATTCAAAGTAATGTAACTTTTGCATCTAATGTCCAAATTCAATAAAAACTTGTTCAAGAAGTTGCACATACTTTTCTAGTTTGTATGGTATAATTTCCAGATCAATCCAAGATGTACTAGTTTCTTGAAATCCAATTGAAGTCCGCAAGTATAATTTCAGTTCACAGAACTGCATTTGATGGCTGCAACTTTGGGGGCTTGTATCTCCTTCATACAGTGTTTTTTTTTCAATAAAATTTATTGGATTATGATCTTTTTGAAGTCTAGTTCTTGTGGTAAAATTTTCATATCAATCTAGGTTGTTTTGAATGTTTGGGAGCAATTCAAAGTTCAAAAACCTAATAGTTTTTCATTATAGTGAACTTTGGCGGCCTATTTCTTCTTCATACAATTCCCGTTTTCAATCATTCTTTTTGAAAAAGTTGCAGATACCGGTCTAGTTTGTGTCAATAAAATTCCATATCAATCCAAGAAATAATGAGTGACTAAGAGGCATTTTAGTAGAAGGAGGTTCAACCTTGGATGTAATTTTTTTAAACTTTTCTTGACATTTCAAAGCCATTTTGTAGACACAATGAGTCAATTGAATGATATTTTCTTTCACCAATGTATTTGTATGCTGATTTTCAAGCATTTTGTAGTTTAAAGTTTTTTTCATTTGAAAAGGTTTAGAATTCAAATTTCATCTACAAATGTGTTTTTAGGAAAATTCCAGCATCCTTTTTCAACACTAAAACATAATAATCTTTCAATCTACACAGTCAAATGACTTCAAATTTGATCCATGCCATCTACATGTTCACTACAAGATTTTATGGTTAATTTCTTTATAACTTAGTGACATTTAGATTTATAGCACTTCAAAAGTTATGATGTTTTTAAATCCCAAAAGGCCTTGGGCCTTGAGGGGTTAAAGATTAAACATTATCATATTCAATGGTTAGGATCAACATTCCATATCAAAGAATTTAAAGTTAGAAAAAATAATTTGAAAAGAACTTAAAAATAAAATGAACCTTTTTTTTTCTCATATTGTTTTTTTTTTTCCTTTGATAATCATTTGGCAGCCCTGAACACCAAGTATGACACTTTTGCAAAGAGAAATAATTCTTTATAGTTGAAAGTTCATTCAAAGAAGAAGTAAAAATTTAACATTTGAGGGGTGAGCTAGCGGAACAAATTAGACCCCATCTTTCCTATGAGGATTAAATACCTTGGACTATTCCCTTCCAACTCATCTAATTAAAAGTTGAAAGTTATAATCCCATGTGTGCAAACTATATCCTTCAAGAGTTTAATTCCTAAAGATTCAAGGTCTTTTTGGATTTAAAAACATCATTGTTTTTGAAGTGTCATAGGTCTAAATGTCACTAAGTTATAGAAATCTCAACTGTACAATTTTGTAGTGTATATGTTGTAGATGATGTAAATGAAATTTGGAGTGATTTGACTACATAGATTGCAAGATTATAATGTTTTAGTGTTGGAAAAGAATACTAAAATTTCGTAGAATTATTAGCAAAAGTGAAATTCAATTTCTAAACTGACTCAAATGAAAAAACTTTCAACTATAAAGTACTTCAAAACCAACATATAAATACAATGGTGAAAGAAAATATAATTCAATTGACTCATTGTATCTGCAAAATGGCTTGGAAATGTGAAAAAAAAGCAACAAGAGTTGCAAAAAAACACATCTACAAAAATGCCTCTCAATCACTCATAACTTTTTGGATTGATATGAAATTTTAACCACACAAACTAGACTAGTTTGCACAACTTGCCCAAAAACATTTATTGAAAATAGACATTGTACGATCCACCCACCTAAGTATCAAGTGTTACATTGGATTTGGATGAAGTTTTAACCTGTGGTGCGAATATTTGAGTTGAATTTGCATTACATGTTTTTTGAGGCCTGGGAGAGCCCGTTTCAAGGCTATTCCCTTCACTTTTCCCCGCAGTGAAGGACAGCCAACAGTCGAAAAAAAAAAAAATTTTAAAGAAAAAAAAAATTTAATTCTTCAAATGATAAAAGAAGTTGAAATTTTTTTATTTTTTTATTTTTATTTTCCGGAAATGACCTGGCTGCCTCTCAACCACGTAGGATGCTGAGGTGGCAGGCCAGCTGTCCGGTTCCCTGCGTTCTCGCAGCAAGGGAACCCACAGTCTCTTAGAGGCCTCAAAAACCATCTAATGAATTCTTAACCTCTTGAATTATATATATATATATATATATATATATATATATATTTTTTTTTTTTTTTTTTTTTTTTTTCAATTAATATCATTGTGTGCTTATAATAGAGGGTCGAGATTCAAGAGAAGAATAGTGGTATTAATTTTATCACTTCATCAACAAAATAGTCTTAACTTGTTTCATGATCTATACTCATGCTTATGTGAGTTGAGACTTGAGCTAAATCAAAGCATTATTGATTTTATCATCAACAATGAAGAAATTTCTATAGAGATGGATGGAAACAATCAACCTTTATTTAATGATGTTGTAATAGCTAAGCTACTTAAACATATATTGTTAAGCATTGGAAATTTTGCATTGTGTGGTCATTTGCTTATATTGTTGAGAGTAATTTCTGCAATGATTGATCAATCTTCATTACAAAAAATCTGAACCCACGAAAAGGTTGCTAGTTTTGTACCTCCGCAGTGATTTATGGTGCAATTATGGAATTTTTTTTTTCCAGTTTGACATGGAAATAATAGTGTCACGTTAGATTGGCAACTTTTTAAAAAAAATTGAAAAAAAAAATTGAAAAAAAAAATTATTATTTTATTTTTCTATACTTAGACTGCGCGGCTGCTTAAAATGAATCACTAGTAGCCTTTCGGAGGGTTCATTTTTTTATGTAATGCTAATTTCAAAAGATAAGTATATGAAACAACTCGATAGTCTATAGTTTTCTATGGCTCAACCTACTTTTGTTGGAAATAGTAGGAACTTCCATCCTATAGTTTCCTCATAAGCCTCATATAATGGCTCTTCATCATTAATGGGAGGTTCCTTCAATCACCATCATCAATATAGTGGCCCTACATACCAACATCATGAGCATTAGGCCTTTGCTAATCAAAATGCCAATAGCAATAATTTTTCACAGAACTTTAATCATCATAGAACACTAGATAATTGTGACCTTAGAGCTCAGAAAAATTATTCTTTGTAATTTTTATGGTAAATTTGATCATTGGTTTAACAAATGTCCTTCCAAGAACTACACTAGATCTTTTTAGCTACAAAAATCTAGTAGACCTTACACTAGAAGAAACCCGCGATTTTTGTGACATGAATATAACGTGGTAGTCATGTTTGCGTGGACATCAGCTACGTCAACTTTGATATAAAAAAAAATGCGTCAGGATTGACAAGGCAAAAAACATGCAAAATTACAGAAAACATGATAAGATTTGAAGACGATTTAGGAGGATGTCTTAGAAAACATGGTCTTTTAAAATGTTAAGAAGTTGCCATGTGGCTGCCACATGTGCGCCACCTCAACAATGACGGGGCAGTGAATGCCACATAAGCTACTTTTTCATCCATTCTTTGGATGACGTTAGCCATGACACATCACTACCACATGTCAACTTTGTAGTAGTTCAGAATTTTGACATGTTCATTGTATTGTGTCCAATCTGAAGTCCAAAAAGACATCTTCTGTGACATGCACATGTTTCCTTTGATGTTTACAATTAAATCATTTACATTGTCCCTTATACTATGGCATGTCCTTTGCAAAATGGATGTCCACCAAGACATCCACATGTTTTTTGGGACATCAACTACAACATCCACATGTTTTCTAAGACATCAATTGAGATAACCAACTACATTCATACACAATACACCATATTTTTTGCACAATACAAAATACATTAAAAATATAACATACATTATACAACAAGTACAATACACCATACAAATACACTGTATTTGGGAATTTATTGTGAGTATATTGAACTGAAAACACAAGCTTATATAGAAGTGGGGTGGTAGGAAGTATGGCAAACCATATGGGATATGTAGAACGTGTAGTTTGTATTAAAAGTAAAATTTCAAAGATGAACATGAGATGAACACGGCAATGCCTCATTTGATGTCTATGAAAACATTTGGATGTCTCAATAGACATTGCAAAAATGTCTCTAGAAACATTCGATTTGATGTCCCTAGAAAACAACTCAAAAAACATGTAGACATCTTAGTCAATGTCTCAAAAAATAGAATAAAAATTCTCAAATGTTGTAGAAGTATATATAAACTTTTTCATAAATTCTCAAATGTTGTAGATTTTTAATTACAACATTACAACCATTGGATTTTCATTTTTCAATTCCATAAATAAATTGTTAACAATTTAGTATTTTGAATCATTCCCTACATCTTTCTACTTATTATTTTTTTCCTATATGTTTTACAATTCCAAAAAATCTGAATTTTTTAAAGCATGTAGCGAACTTAACTTGAAGAATGATTCCACAGAGTTGCAACCATTTTGGACAATTTTTCATAATGATCTGACCTTGTGAAGTGCATTTGCCCTGATTTTCGCAGGGGCAGAAAAAAGAACTTTGTCACTTCAAACTCTAATATCTTACAATCTACAAGGTAGAAATTTTTGAAATTTTTTGCACATCTTCTCAAACTAGCATACTACAAGATTGTATGGTTACATGTGTCAAAAAAAGTTTTTTTTTCAGAAATTTGGTACTTATATAAAAAATGGCAGTTTTTGAGCATTTTTGGTGATAACATAGTCAAGGAACTTTAGGGGTTAAGTTATTTCAACCTAACTTTGAATTAGAGTTGAATTTTATTAAAATTTTGATGAAATATTAAGTTTTCATCATAGTTATTGAATTTCATTGGAATTTAAATCACATTCAAAATCAAATTATACCTATTAAAAATTTCAATTGATTAAAATTCAAACTTTGAATTTATACTCTATAGAAAATTCCAAATGATTTTGATAAATTTTGGAAGATTTTAAAATATTCTAATACAATTTGAATTGTGAAATCTCTAAAACATTAACTATTTTCAAATGTCCTATTTTTAGTATTCTTGAAAATTGTTTTTCTTACTTTTTACAAATTAAAATGTCAAAGTACCTATCTTCATGAGATTCTGCACTTTTCCAGTTTTTCCACTCACAATTTTTTTTTATGCTATTTCTTCCTTGGGTATCTTTTTTGTAAAGGTGTATACATTGGACATATTTCTCATGTTTCTTTCAAATTGTTTTTCTAATAAAGAAGTATTTCAGCCAAAAATTATGAGGACTGTGCAAATGCTATAAAAAGAAGTTTTTTTTTCTTGCAATGACCCCAAAGTCTGTCTACACCTTTGTTCGTAGTATGTATCAAACTCCATCTATGTGTACAAAGCAAATGAGAGAAAATGTATTTCTTTTAAGAGATTTTGTATACTTTGAAATTTTTTAAAAGATAGCAAGAGCACATGAAATGGAAGTCATCAATGTCAATTGATAGTGCAAGTATTATACAAAAGTAATTGAACCTAAAATGTACTGAAATTGTGACATTTAATGTATGAAAAAACTTCTAATTTGTCTTACAGAAGAATGTAAAGTTCTAGAGATGCAACTCTTGTATGATATGCAAGCCAGGGTCAATGGCATTAGAACGGATTACAAGACAACTTCTATAGAAAAGTATATGAAATTAGATTGATCAAGAAGGTACATGAGGACCAATTAGAAAAAGATGAAATGTAGAAAAAATTGATTTATATATTTAAAATAAAAAATAAATATAAATAAAATAAAAAAATAAAAAAATAAAAAAATAAAAAAATGAAGAATAAAAAGATGTATGTGGAGTTTTTAAAAATCCATAGAAGGAGTTCCCTCCAATTGAATTAATATTTGTTTGTAATGTTCAATTTCTTTTTTAAATTACCGAGAACACCAAATAGTTGGGTAGATTTTGGTATGATGCATGCATTAAAAAAATTCATGTAATAAGTTTTTTAATACTACTATTGTCTTTGAAGAATATACATGTCATGTATATGAATACGATTTTGGATTTTTTGTTGGAAGGGCTACGAGCAATTTTTACATTATAGCAAATTACATTCATTGAGATTGAAGAAAAATGCATTATAAGTAATTATAATGAATGGTATATAATATGAGAGTTGCTTATCTAGGTGTGAAATGGATTGTATAGTCCCCTTGTGGTATGAAATGGATATTGATTATGCTCAAACTCACTTAATATTCAACTTGATTTGTGGATAGTTTTTCTAAAGAAAAAATGGCATAGTCGCTTTTTCAAAACAAAGTTCTTTATTCAATCAATGACCAACACTAGAAGTGACGACAATGGAAGCCCTTCTTTCAGATGCAATGCAATAAAATCCCCCCATTGAATAGAAATAAAAACAAATGCTAGGAATTATTTTTTTGCACTTTCTAATTAAAAATATAGTGGAATCTTTCATCTTTGTAAATGGATGTCTTTTGTGGAAGGTGGGGGGTGACTTTTTGTTTGGATGAGCATCACATTTTCTTACAAAAATTACTTCTATGATACATTTATAAACTATCAATATTGTAGTATTATATTAGGGATAGAGGAATTATTGTAAACAATTTGAATACAATGAAAATAAGAGTTCATTTATTCCTATAAGTTGTTGATGTATATGAACATAATTTGAAAAGTCCGCACATGCTTTGAAGCTTCCAGTACGACATATACACATGAATCGTAAGATCGGAAGTGAAGTGTAGTACATCGTACTTGGCATATGAAATTCTAAAGGATTTAGACATATTTCCAATAATTATGTTTATGTACACACATGCTTATAGAAGAGATGCCAACAGATTTTGTGCTTCATGAAATCCTAACTAAAAAATAGTGAATAGTAGCTTCATCATCTATTCATGAAAGGGTTTTTTGGAAGACTCCCAAGCAGCTACCCTTCTCCTATGATTTTCGATTTGGTTAACATTTTACATGGATGTCCAATAACTCCTGGAAATTTACTTGTAGTGAAATTGATTGACTTTGCCAACATGTCATTGTCATATTGTTTTGCATATCACAAAAAATATGACAACATTTTTTTGGATGTCTTGCAAAACATACTTGTTTTTTGTATAATGCTCATGTTTTTTCATGGACATGTACACGTTTTTTGCAATGTCCATCGGAATTTGCCACCCATTGGTTCAAACTTTGTGATGCCATCTTGTCCGCAAAAACATGCCGTGTTTTTTGTTGCCATCACAAAAAACGCAGGTTTTTTATAGTGTTATGTACATGCAAATTTAAAACAAGATTTCTTAGATTTTAGTTCAATAGATTTCTTAGGATATTCGAATTCTAAAGATTATTGTTTTTCTAAAAGAATAACGAGGCTTGCCAGTTAATACATCTAAACTAGATCGTCATATATAGACGTATGGTAGATTCTATTTACATTTTCAATTTTCAGTATAATACCTACTATAAATTAGGTTGCAATTCTCATTGCTATTCCATTCCAAGATATTACTTCTACTTATAATGTTGATCTTCTTGATACTTAGCACAAGAGATTAAGGTAAACTTGCCTATGATAGGCAAAATGAGTGGTTTATTTTGTTATCATTAGCAAAAAACTCAAATTTTTCCATACAAAGAAAAATGTGAGAAGTGAAGGAAGAAATTGAAATTTTATTTTTTGAACAAAGTATAAATTTGTTATGAATTCTTGAAGTGTGTTGCCCAATTGGTCCAAAAGAGTCTCTAAACTACCCCAAGTCAAAAAAAGTGTTTCCACAATGGTCATCTTACCACCTAAAGCAAGTCACAACATTTTCTATTATTGATACAAGATTTCCTAACAAGGCCATGACATGAAGGAATAAAAAAAATAACTTTTTATAACAAGTTTACACTAGAAAGGTGTAAGTGTCCTATGACAGTTACTAATAACTCCATGACTATTTCCCAAGGCATTGATTGTGGCCACAAATCAACCTAACATAGTCCTAACCCCATTTCCTAGAAAAATCTATCATGGGTTGATATAAGACTTTAATGGGTAGTTCCCTAATTGCCTATCATAGGTGGTTTGCCTGTCATAGGCAAATTTACCTTAGAACATCTTCAATTTGACATGATCAAGAAAATGGTGTCATCAAACTTAGTCAAAGGACAACACATTTCTAATCACTCAAATCCTTTCAAGTCCTTGTTCAAAGATTATTCCTACAATAGAGCATCATCTCAGAGAAACTATTCCTAGCTTACTTATACACAATGACATCAATCGACCTTTTTCTCTCGCTTTTTCTGAAGCTTCTTGTGGTGGTTTTCTTTACTTTCTCACTTTCTACAAGGTGATTACTCATCTTTTTTTTTTTTTCATCCAACACAAATTGAAAAAAATCCAATTGTTTTAAGGTCGTTAGTTTTCTTCTAAATCATCAACACTACAAGGAATTGTATATCAACTCTTTGCTCAAATAATAGAAGGGAGTATTGCACCTGGGTATGCAACTCCTGTATTATATAGGTTTGATTATAATCACTTCTAACGCATTAATTTTTAGTTCAATCTCAAAAAATATAATTTGTTTTAATGTAGAAAATTCTTGTGTCCCTTTCAACACAAATTCCAAAAATATAATTATATACATGAAATGAATATTCTTTGGAGACAATAATAACATTAACCCCAAAAGTCCCAAGGCCATTTTTCTGTCAAAAACCACTCAAAACTGTCATTTCTACTGCGTTTGTCCAAAAAAACAAAAAAAAATACTTTTTTTGGAACTAAACCATAAGATCTTGAACTTTACATGTTTGAGATTATGTGGTAAGAATTTCATGAAGTTTGACGGTACAGATTGAGAGATAGGAGCATTCAAAGTTGAAAAAACAAGTTTTTTTTAACACTAGACTGCAAGTTTAAATGACTTTGATTGCTATTTTGGAAAAAATGTGCACTATGGAATTTGAATTTAAAATTTATTGTATTGAAAAATTGAGTTGGGAATCTAGAAAAAAAAAATTCAAAAAACAACAACTAGATTTTCATACTTCAAAAAATTGTCAAATAGAAGTAGGACCAAGATTGAAAGAAAAACTAAATTATTAATAGTTCTTAGATGAGATTGAAATACAATAATCACAATGGTGAGATTGTTCTAGTAAGCAAACTTAACCTTTTCAAAAAAAAAAATTGAAAAAATTTGAAGATTGCATTCTGAAATGAATCCTATAAGTCATTTTTCAAAAAGATGCTTAAATTGCCCCAAAAATAAAATTGTTGATAACTTGCACATCACTAATCAAAATGGAATGAATCAAAACTTCAGATGTAGACAAAAACACAATCTTTGAGAATTTTTTTTTTTTTTAATCATTTTGAATTTTTGCAATAATTTTTGTGCTGCCCGCCGAGTTCAGTTTTTTGCTTTTTGTGGTATAACTTTTGCTTCCGGGCACCAATTGAAATAAAAATTATATTCCCACAAAGCTTATCAAATTTACTATCTTCAAAAAAAGTTTCCAAAAATTAGGGTAAAATTTCAGCTCATAGAAACCTGTCCAAATTCCAAATTGTCTCCCCAAGGGGACAATGGGTCTTTAGGGGTTAAAAGACTACTGTATAACTTTTTGTTCTTCTAGTTTGATATTAATTTTACATAAACCGTCCTCTAAGCTATTACAATGTCAATGACTTTGGTGTATAATATAGGAGTTGCATACCCAAGGTATTGCAGCTTTCTTTTTTAATCATTTTTAAAGTAGGAACACTGATTCAGCATGAGTTCATGAGTTCACTTCACTGTCCCTTACTCTCCCCAACAGAATAGTGTCACAAAACATAATAATTGAACTATGATCATGGAGATGGTTCATAGTTGCATTCATCAAAATCAACTATCGTCACAGCAAGCCTCACAAATTTTGGGTAAAAGCTATTCACTATGAGGACAAAATTGGCTGTCATACTAGAATACCAATATGTCCCCCCGCCCACGAAATTTCCTATCCGTTGCTCCAAAATAAAAAATAAATTGAACCCCCCTTCATGCCGTTGATTTGATACATATTAAATACAGGATATGTATTGAATACAAACTAAATGTATACCAAATATTGGATATGTACTGAATACAAACTAAATGTATACCAAATACTTGATATGTACTGAATACAAACTAAATGTATACCAAATACTGGATATGTATTGAATACAAACTAAATGTATACCAAATACTGGATATATACTGAATACGTATTGAATACGATGATAAAACCCATATCGATTGGTGTTCATAACTGTTCAGAAAAAATTTAAATATGTATTTTGGGCAGGGGACAAAATAAAAAATAGAAATTGTGGGTGGGGTAGTTAAATGAATTGGCAGTTTCTGCCAATTTAGGGCACATGCCTCACTATGTGCTCAGAATTGTCAGTAACTACCATTTTTAATAACTTTGCTATCTTCATGTTGAATCACATTGGAACTAGGTAATCAGATAACAACTGAACACTCTTTATCATGCTTTTTTGGTGTACTGTACGTCCAATGTGGCAAAAAAGATGATAGCCCCACCCAAGACCATTAAGTTAGCACCCTTGACAAGGAAAAAACCATAGCCACTGATATGTATAAGAAAAAAATGCACCCCCGTCCTCAATGCCATTGATCATTACAAAAAAAATCTGAACCCTACAAAAGGCCATTAGAAAGTTGTTTGATTTTTGGCCGTGATAAAAATATAGGGAAATAAAATAACAATACATATATTTTTTTAATATTTATTTTTGGAGAAAATTTAATAATAATATTTTTTTTGAAAATGTCAATCTCACGTGGCACCTGTAGTACCATGTCAAATAAAAAATAAAAAATAATTTTAATAACTTTTTTTTGTTGGAATTGCATTACTGCCAAAAAAAACTTGTTGGAGCTAATGTAGGCCTAAAATTTTTCCTAATGATATATGCATACATACATACATATATACATATGTATATATAGGCATTGATACGGAATACAAAATACTAACAATATGCACTATATTCCATATTGATTGCAATTACAATAGCTTCCAAAAAATTATAAATGTGGGGTGGAGGGAACAAAACATATTTGACAGACACAATTAAATAATTCATTCATTTTAGAGGGAACTAATTAATTTGTATAAGTGGCAGTTTGGTCAAAAGATACAAATACTTTGCCCTTTCCTATCTCTGGTTTACTGTCACATCAATAGTTCTATCAAAAACAAACTCCAACCCAAGACTTTTCAAGTGTTCTTTATAGGCTACTTCGACAATTCAAAAGGATTTTGACTTTGGGACATTACGAAATACATATTTTTAATTATAATTTCAAGAGATATTACATGTGACAAGATTAGAGACCTAATTATGTTTCCCATACCACAAAAAAAAAAAAAAAATTCTCTTATGAATCTATCCTAAGTAAAAATGGTACTGTCATTTAATAGGCTAATTAGTTTTATTTAGTAAATTACAAATAAGTCTTCTTGTTTATCAGTCATTCAAATGAATGTTGACAAATAGCATAATTAGTGGAAGTTTTTCATAGTTATCACCTTACTTATTAAGTGTAGCATATTTATAGTTTACTTTCTTTATTTTAAAATACAAAATATTAGATTATAAATTGTATTGAGATTTTAAATATGATGAATATGTTTTATGAAATTTACCTTTGAAAAAAATTAATAGTATCTTCATTTTGTTTGCTCTTGATTTACAATATTTTATAAGTGTCCTCTTTCAGCCTTTGTAAGGAAAAAAATACATGCATTCAAGTTATAAAATTGTCTTTTCTATTTCTTAAATTTAGAGCCATTTGTATTATAAATTAAATATGTGGAAGTAGATTGAATAGGAAAAAGCTAAATATACCCAATTGCGACTTCGAATTGCAAAACAAACTTGTACAATTTTCTGGGTGAACAAAACAATTCTAACGTTCTTTACTGTGCAATGGAGATATTTCGGAATATATTTGAGCTTCTTTTATCCAAATCCAAATTGCATGAGATTTTTAAAACTTTATTGCACTTTCAATGATAACATCCTCAAGTTCTATTCCATGCAAGTAATACGTTTTTTTTTTCAGGGGGATTGGAATGCAGATGCGATTCAATTACTCCAACATACAAAACACTCCAAAAAGGTACCTTCGGAAAAGTTAAGAACCTCTCGTAAAGCGCCACCTAGTACAACCACTCCTGAACAAACTCAAGCCACATCGAACTACCCATCATTACCTCTAATCGACGAAAATCATCCCCGCAATCCATCTATCATCCCCTACAAACGAACAGAATCATCCATGCACCCGGTTGACCATTTTGAGTACTTTGCGCGGGCGCCAGACTCGCTACACCGAGTTCGTCCCTCCACTCTTTCCGAAATGTCGGCGCTGGCACGAAAAATGAGGCAGCTCACACACCTCCCATACAACGATTGAGCAGAATTCCACGAAGCTTTCTCGAGATTCCCGAGTTTCACTTGAAATTTCGCGAATTTTGGTCCAGATTTCACGAATTCTGGTCCAGATTCCACGAAGTTTGGTCGGGGTTTCATGAAGCTCGATGATGCGGAAGCGCGGTGAAGATTTCGGCATGGGGAAGCTCAGGGATTGATGAAGATGGAGGAGGAGGCCGCGGTTGTTACCCGAGATTCTACAATAGGGGCGTCGTCGGACTTGGATGCGTCGTGGAGATGGAAGCGGCACCGCAAGAAGTGGCACCGGAAAGTGTCCGCTTGTTTTCGCTACGGGCCGTTCCGAGTGCTGGTCGTGGTGGTGGGATGGCTCCTGGCGTGCGGCGTGGGTGCCTTGTTGTGGCGCGACGCGCTGAAGTTCATGGAGAATGAGTTTTTGCTCAAGTGCGAGAACCGCAAGGAGGTGAGGGAAAAAGAATGTTTGTCTGTCCCGTCAATTCTTTATAATTTTTTTTGAATCGGGAACTCTATTTCTTGTTCTTGTTTTTTCAGTTCAAATTTCTGCGGCCTTGGAGTAATCCAAACCGTGTGAGGATTACGGCTCTGGAATTCAGAGGAATCTCAGTCGGCATACTTGTGTTAAGGTTTTCGCACTTGCATGCACGAGCACCAGAGGTTGTTTAGAAGAAAATTTAGAATCCATTGCGTTAGACCAGGAACACATGCAAGTTCTTGCGTTTTTATTCAAGATTCTTGCATATTGTACATGTGATTGTAATGTTCCATCTGCACTTGGTGTGAGGAATGGTAAAAGGAAGGTTGCTAGAAATGAATTTAGGTGCACCTGTGGACTAGATTTTGTTTGCTACAACCACGCCTAGCGCCACATGCAAATGGACCTTAATCTTGCATAATCTTATAGTAGAGACTTATACGATACCCTGTGGGCTGAATTTTACTTGTTCAAACCCCTCTGTCCACGGAAATGGTGCGAATGCACTGTGAGGTCATTGTGGATTTAGCACAGGGGATAGTAAAGATCCTCCCTGTGCAAGTTTCTGATACAAATTAGGGCCATGTACAATTCTCAGGTGTTGAAGTCGCAAGTGGAGAACAACCTGAACGCTTCATTCGTCATAGTGGGGCTCATAGCGAGCGTCCCGACGCTGAGTGAAGACCAGTGGCTGACCTACACACGGCGAACGCTGTTCCTGCGCTCGTCGGTGCGAACCCTGGTGTACAACCAACGCGTGCTGGAAAGTGAGCGCAAGGCTTTTGAACAGAAATGGAACAGCAGTATCCTCTACATCACGCCGGACCACCGGTTCATTTACCGACCTGACAACGACACGGAGTATTCGCCCGTAATTTTCCAGACAGACGATGTGAATTATCGGTTCGTCGATGCGGGAGCATATCCTTTGTACCGCAGCGTCATCTATGCTGCTCGCGACACCGGCCTTTTCACTCTCTCCCCTGTCATCGCCAGGCCGACGTCGTGGCAGATTAGCGCTTACCTTGCGTACTATGGCCCCGGCAAGGACTACACCTCCTTCGCTGGCGTCGAGGAGCGACGCCAGGCTTGCCGCGGCTATGTCGGCACTGTCATGAACGTCACTGATGTCTTCCAAGACGTTCTCCAGAGGTCCGTTTAGGGTTGCTCTGTGCATTTTTTTGTGCGTGTTTCCTATTCATTTTCCTGCTTTGTTCATTACTTTCTTGAGTAGCGGTGGGCTTGCACCCTTTCCACTGTCGCAATTGAGGAACATGTGGTAGATTTGACAAATTTAGAACTATGTGGCAGATTAGGCAACTCATGAACCGTATGGCTAGATTATAAAACTGGAACTTTGCAACCTGGATCACTCGTAAGGAATCATGAGTCAAGAAGTTTGCTTTCTGATTTTTGAGCTCAGCATATTATCGGAAGGATATCAAAGAAAGTAAATGTGCGGAGATCTCTGAATCTTGGATACCGTGATTCTCCCTTGATGAGCTGATGTTGGGCCTGAGGTGTGAGGAGCTGATTTCAAAAATGTTGTGTTAGTTTGTGATGTTGTTCTCTGATTGTGCAGGTTTACCGATGTGGACGACATGGACGTGGTTGCCGTCTTCATCGTAGACCCTAAATCAGGGCTCTACCCGACATATAATTGCTCCCCTACAGCGTCCAGTTGCGTCGTGGCTCTGTTCGATCCCGCCCATCGGGCTTCGGAGATTAGCAAAGCGGCGGTGATGTGGGAGTATGGCACGCAGCAGTTCGAAGTGAGGTGCCTTCCCAGGCATAATTTGAAGCTGTTGGCGCTGCGAACCGTGATCGCATGGCCGCTGCTCATGTCCGTGGTGGTCATCTTCTTCTCTATCATCGTCTATCTGGTGCTTAAGCGAATGCAAGCGATTGAGAAGGACGTGAATATCATGGAGAAGATGAATGAGGCCCTTAAGATCGCCAAGTTGGCTGCCGAAGCTGCGGACAAGGCCAAGTCCAATTTCCTTGCGACAGTCTCTCATGAAATCAGGTCGATGCTCGTGGCAAACCTCTGGTGTAGGTTGCGTAATGTTTGCTTTGCATCCATTTTGCATGTTCTGTTTTGCTACCTTACCAGTGCAGAACACCTTCATCCTAAATCATGTTACAGCATTTAGCTTACTGGAATTGATTTCAAAATGACCGTGTTGCCCAAGTTCTGTAGTCAGACGATTGGTGCTTACTCCCCTAACTTGCAAGCATTTTACATTCGTTTCCACCATTTAACTTCACTCCCTGATTTTGCACAAGTAAACCAACTGTTCCTGTACCAATGGTTTGAAGTGCTAAATCTGCTCGCACAACCAAAGTAGCACTACACCTAATTTAAAAGCTTACATTAGTTAACTTTGCAAGTGCAGGCACCCGCACACTATAGGCTAAGTTCAACCAGCTAATAGCCCTTAACACCCTGGTTTGCTCAATGGCGGTACTTGCTTGGTGCGGATTGGACCTTTGAGGTTCTGCCAAATGTTTATTTTCCATTTAGTATACAACTAAGCAGATCTTTCTGTGTCTTTGTGATGCAGGACTCCAATGAATGGAGTAATTGGTAAGTTGTATCCTGTTCTCCGTTCTGCGCTCTAGAATTCCTTGCCTTGCTTCAGCACAACATTTTCTTTTTTCAGTCCTAAGAGCTGAATTCAAGCAAATCCGTTGTGTCCGGTTTCACGATACCAGGTTTTTTACCTCGTTTTGCGAGTGGTTTTTGGATCATGGTGATATTTTCATTTTGGGATGGCTCCCTGTCTGTTATTGCGGGTTGAGCAACTCTATGCGAGAAAGATATATTTGGTGGAGCATTATTCAACACTTTTTGGGCAACGATGCAGTGACATGGATATACTGACTTTCACATTTTTTAATTTCATTGCTCAGGGATGACCAATTTGCTCATGGGAACAGATTTGACGCCCCAGCAGCTTGAATATGTAAAGGTTGCACAGACAAGTGGCAACTCTCTTATGTATGTTCCTATGCTCCGCAACTTCTTCTTGCTAAAATTCTCAGTCATTTTCTCATGGTTCCTACTTTCGGATAAATATATCAATGTACTCATCGGCTATGGTGTTTTCCTACCACGTGTTGCTTCATTTGGTTAGAAAATAGCCGGACCTCGTTTTGCATTCTATTACGATGAACTGGAACTTTAAGTTTGGGTGGGATGAGGAAGATCAGTAGTTTCATATGGGAACAGATGACCGTTCATTGTGCTTTGGATGGGCCAGTTACAACGAAATAACTAATTCTATCCTAGTTCATTAAATCTATTCAATGATCTAGACCTTTGATGGGCCATCTATCCTTGATTTTTATCTTTTGTGGATCATATATCAATTCAATGGTCAAACATTTGATTTTCGTTCTGTTTTTAATGTGTTAAGGAGGGATTTTAGTTGTTAACTAGTCATTTTCTAGACGATGATGTGTTCTAGAATTACTTAAATTTGAGTTAGTAGCTGCATCAAGAATGTGGTGTGAACTATTTTTACTTCTGCATATTTGCTGCTCTTATATTTGAGAATTCTCGTTGACGTGTGCTTGATGTAATGGCAGTGCTCTCATCAACGATGTCTTGGACCTGTCCAAGATTGAGGCAGGCCGAATGGAACTCGAGTCGGTTTCCTACAATATCCGTAAAGAGGTGGACAATGTTTTTTATCTCTTCGATGACAAAGCGCAAGAAAAATCGATTGAGATGTCTATGCTTGTGCATGACACAGTGCCAACCTGTATTGTTGGAGACCCTGGAAGATTCCGTCAGGTACTTGTCTTCACTTTATGTGGAAAATTAGCACTATTTAGCTCGACTAATGTTTTAGGGTTAAGGGTTTAGGCGGAGTTTGAGAATTTGAGAGGTTCAAAAACGTTTTTGCTAGTTCTGAGCGACCGAGGTTTATTCTCAGAACAGATTCTTTTTTAGGCGAGGAATATTCATGTGTGAATCTCACATGCAATTAATTTTTTGTGCAGATTCTTGGCAACCTTATTGGCAACGCCTTGAAGGTACGCTGCTTCTCTCTTTATGCTTGTACAGCGTAAGTACAGGAGATATTAAGAGGAAATATGTGAGTCCACCAGTTGGTGCATCAAATATCGACATTGAGGTTTGAGATTATTATTTGAAGAAGTAACCATAACTCCTTAACCCTAGAGTGCCCGAGGGGACAATAATTGGTGCTTCCATATCTTTAGGAGTTGAAACAAACCATTTATGAAGGTTTAAGGAAGGTAGCAACTGAAACAGTAGAAGGAAGAAACCATACCCTGCATTGTTTGATGATATAATTATGTTTGAAGTTACTATAATTGACAACCGACTTCCACAGAAGTCGGATTTTTAGTTCAGATACTTTGGCGTTAAGATAGTCAGTATATTGCGTGGTTTCTCTCGGTTCATTCTAATTTTTTTCCCTATCGTTTTCTTTCCATCAGTTCACGAAGGAGGGCAGAATTCTTGTTTGTGTTCGTATTATGGACCCCAATCAAGATACCAGCTTAGACTTCACATCTATCAATATTGACCACAAAGATGCGGCTCCTGGAGGCGTGCAACCTTCGCAGGTGCTTCCTAAAGAGACTTTTTCACAAGAAGAAGGATTTGATGGGTCGAGCTTGAGTAGAGGAAATACTGCTCCCAGGTTGAGTATTCAACCAGGAAGTGAGTTGAATAATAAGGAAACGGTTGAGTTTTGGAGGAAATGGAAATTGAAGACTAAATCAGGCAGGGACTGCATGGCTCCTGATCATTTCATCATCATTGCTTCCGTGGAAGATACAGGTGAAGCCCTCCATTATTTAAACATTGTAGTCTCATCGCTTTTTTTGCTTTTTGTTCTGTACTTTTTCTCTTTCTTTTTGTTCTTTTTCATTCTTTTTTATTTGTTTATTCGGTCTTTTTTGAATTTTTTATCGTGTTGTATTTTGCTACTGGTCTTTCTTTGCTTTTCTCTTAGTTTCTTATGGCATTGATGTTCAGGTAATGGCATTCCCAACGATCTGGAGCATCGTTTGTTTCTACCTTTTTCTCAAGCCGATAGCAACGCCCCAAGGGAATTCGGGGGCACTGGCATCGGCTTGTCTATATGTCAGGTGAGTTTACGTTCTCAATAACATTCTTGAGTAGCAGGGACATACTACTCTTAAGAATGTGCCAAGGGTTAGTTGTTTAGACCAAAGTCATGCCAACCAGAGCGAAATCAGGACAAACATATGAAGATAATGCCTCATTGGTTGCGCAGCTTTGACTTGTTTAAATTCAGCTCAGCTTCGCAAAACAAGGTGTCGGGGATTTCTTTCCATGTGTCAAGGATTCCTTTTCAGGCTAGTTTAGAAAGCGCTTAACAAGGGCTTGTAGAATGTTATGTCACATGATGCAATTTTCTTTGTGAAAACAATTTTCAATTCTCACATCACGGACCAGGTTATAGATTGTTGAATTTTTTCTAGCTTTTTTTTGTGGTTCTTGTTTTTTTGTTTTTGCGTGTTTCACGATGTTTTGGTTTTCATTGACGTTACAGATTTGTCAGTGTATGCTGATTGATGAGCGCTGGCACTCACTTTGCAGAAACTGATAAAACTGATGAACGGCAATCTCTCTGTGAGGAGCAAACCAGGAGAAGGAAGTGTCATAGAATTCACACTTCCTGTGGGCTTATCTTGCGATTCTGTGGGGAGCAAGCCAAGTTGCACACCACCTCTAATGGAAGACAAGGCACTGAAGGGACAACGTGTTGCTCTGGTGGACACCGATCTTGTTCGACAGGTACTGTGGTTTTGACATTACCATCTCAATTAGCCTCAGCATGTGATCAAAGGTTGTTCTGACTCCATAACATTCTAGAGCAGTGTCGATTGCCCATCCTTTTTACTGTGGCTTCACTGTAGTTGGCTGTAACTACACTTGCCTATAATAATTAGTTGAGTACCAATGCTTTCTTTCTAGAACGCAAGCTATGAGAGGAACGCAAGCTATGAGAGGAACGCAAGCTATGTGTCAAAGAATGATTATTCCAGTGAATCAAATGCTCTTGGATACCCTGTTTTTCCTTGATTTAGTCATTGGGCCCAAGGTGCTTGCAACCCCTGTCAAATGTTGCATGGTTGCAATCATTTTTCTCTATGGAGTAATCTTCATGAAATTGGAGACGACTGATTTTCTACTCAATTTCGTGTTGCAGGAAGTAACAGCCAGCTACTTGCGGTGTTTGGGTATGCATGTTGAGCTGGCCGGAGATGTGCAATTCACCTTGAAGCTTCTATCTAGGTAATGGTGGTGAAATTTTCACTGTCTATTTTCAAAGTTGATAACTTGACTGTCACTGACATGTGCATTTTCTATTTGAAGGACTGGAGGACCTGCAATAAATGCTGTTTTGGTCGATTTGAAAGGATTACCGAGCCTATCAACTATGGAGTTGGTCACCGGAATACGCAATACTCCCAGCCTGAAAGCCTTGCCTGTGCTGGCTCTGCCCTATCCGGGTCTGAACCCCTCAGCTGAGAAGGATTTAAAAGATTCTGGAGTTTCCTTCATAAGCAAGCCACTCCGATATTCCACACTAGCTTCTGTGTTGCAAGAGGCGATTGGTTTGTCACGTAAAGCACCCCCGAAGAAAGCTCTAGACACCGTCAAGCTGCTGACCAGCAAGCGGTGCCTTGTGGTAAATCTTCTTCATTTGAACCCCTATGCCTGATCTAAAACTTGGAAGTCCACTTTGGTCAATCACATTAACGTCCAAAACATATTTATTCAGTTCAATAACATAGGGCCTGATTTCTTCTTTCTATTTCTAGATTATTTGTTCCAACTTGTATTGATATGGAAGTGGCCACTATTGGCCATATAGGCACTCAGGGTTTATCTTTCAAACCCATTGTACACTATGCGTCATTAATTGTAGTCCACATCGAGAAGGTCACATTACCATTAAACATAAGCTTCTATATTGTCAATATCTCTATTGCAGTGGAAGATGTGCAGAATTTAGCAGAAACTGGGCAATGTTGCTAAGCTCACCATCATTTGTGAATACCAGCTCTCTGACGTGCATTACATTGTGTAGGTGGATGACAATATGGTGAACCAAAGAGTGGCAACGTCAATGCTGAAAAGATACGGTGCAATCGTTTCAACTGTGAATAGCGGCACTAAAGCCGTAGCTGCTGTCAAAAACCAGAAAGAAGATGCCAAGTGGGATCTTATATTGATGGATATCCAGATGCCTGAGGTACACTCGACTTCTTGAAAGTCTTACTGTTTTTTTACTGTATAGCAATGGTACGACTGCAACTAGTTTATATGCTTCCTTGTGATCGAAGAATCAGTGATTTGTATGTGTGGCTAATGTGGCGCTCTTAACAGATGGATGGTTGGGAAGCAACACGTCATATCCGCAACTGGGAGATTGAGAATTGCGAAATTTGCCGACAGACAAATGTTACATGGTGCCGCCACAATCGTTTGCCTATTGTAGCTGTGACTGCAGATGCCATGAAAGGTACTCATGAGGAGTGTTTCAGCGCAGGAATGGACGACTACATCACCAAGGTTAGTGCTGCCATTCTTAACCCCGAAGTGTATAAATGACCCAAAGTGACTCTATAAATCCACATCTAAGGTAGGAGGTTCTAAAAGCACTCGGGCTCTAAAATGGCCCACCTTCTTAAATGTACACTATTTGTACATGTTGCTTTTTCATAGCCTTTAACAATGTACAGAGAGTTTACGTTTTAGGAGGTGAGCCATTTTAGAGCCCTATGCCATTTCAACTTCAAAATGGTATATAACTAATTCCACAAAGCTCCAAAAAAAACGAAACGACTTGGGTTAGATGTCAATTCCACTTGCCTTTCAAGGAAAGTTTACTGAAAAATATTTCAAGATGTTTCACCTCCCCAAAATTTAGTTCCAGTTCCAGCCCTTAGATGGTCCTTTTATGAACCTCCTACCTTAAGCGAATTGAAACAAAGTCATTGACAAAATGTATCAGTACTAAGAAGTAATTATGTTTACATTTTTTAACGATTAAAATATGTTTTCTGAGCGACTATTAGATTCCAAAATAGACTTCTTATTTTAGCTTGGGCACGTAGAGATGAACCTTGTTGTGCCCAGGTGGCCACGGTTGTCCGCTTCCATGTCTAGAGGAGTTGAAATATATCATTTATGAAGTTTCAGAACGTATCGTCAAAGAAGATAACAACAAAGTATCCACAGGACCAGTTTTGAACTGCAGAAACATGTTTTGACAGTCACTGTTAGTTCCCAAATTGACCAAAGTAGACTTTTTCTATTTTTAGTTTAGTCACTCGGGGAATCATGCCCCTGATTTGTGCCATGGTGGAGGTGTGTGTCAATTGAACGGAGCACTGTTGACAGTTCTTGATTTTGATGGTTATTTTTGAAGAGAGAGCTGACACACTTTTTGCTTTGCTTTTTGACAGCCTCTAGACCAGAAGCTGTTGCAGTCACTATTGGAGCGTTTTGTTGAGAAGGAGATGGTGAATGCCCCACAAATGACTGGAACTGCTGAGCGTTCTGTCAGTTAGGTTTCTGGGTTTGAAGTGAGGTTTGGTGAGCATATGAAATGTGACTTAGTGGACAGCTCCAAGAGCTGTTTGGCCGTATTCACTACACTGATTTATTTTGTTAGTGTGTGACAGTAGCTTACTAAAGTCACACTCGCTTAAATTAGTGCGAGCTATTACTGTATTGTACTACTTTTTCACCAAAGGGATTTTTGTAGTGACACTAATTTTGCGGCCTTACGTGCAGAATAAATCAGTGTAGTTGTTATCCGAGTTGATTGATTCCATATTTCTAATTACATGTGGAATTTTTAAAATTTTGAAGGAGTAAATTTCATTTCTATACTTCCAACCCTTCAATTTCGTCTACCGTTGGAATCATGGTCTCGAAAATGGTCTCTGGAGTTTGCTTAAGTAAGAGTATAAATAGATAATATTAAGATTTACAAACATTTATAAAGATTTATAAAATTGACGTTATAATCCAATAATCTAAAAGACGAAATGTCCAAGAGAGAATTTCCTGGTCGTACCGATGTTCGTGAAAATGATCTAGTCCACCTAGTCAGCATGCACTTGAAAATTACTGAGAACAGTATCATTGCACGCCTGCGGCATATAACTCCTATGAAATTGGAAACTGTCAACACAATATTTTGGAAGATATTGAAGATTAATTTGAGAGAACCAAGATGTGCAAAATTTTTAATTCTGCAACAAGAATCGAGTTACTGGTCAATGAAAAGAAACACAAATGCAACGTGTTGCATGAATTCTAGACAACGTGCTGGAGTAATGTCCCACTTTTATTCCTTCCTCTCTGTACAGGAATTGAAGAACATCCGTCGAAGCACTCTAAATCTGGAAGAAAAGAATACTGTAGCCGGATTTGGCCTACTTCAGTGGGCGATTGATCTCTGTTTGCGAAGACAGAATCGTGCTACACCACCTATGAATTTAACAATCACAAAATGCATTTTGACTTTTTTATGCATGGCTTCCATTCTCTTCCTAGAACGACACTGACATGAATGTCCAATGAGTGGCCAAATTACGCACAAACAGTGGCAAAATTACTTGATATTCCCCCCCTCCGAGACTGCTTGAGATACACCACTGTGAGCTTGGGGCGCTGGTTTGGTAGCCGAAGTCGCAGAAGGAGCTTCGTCTACTTTGTCTTTTCCAGGTACGGTAGGCGGCTTGGATCCTCCTCTGCTGGCCGCATTCATTGTTTCACCGACAGAACCAAGCAGACCATGGGAGGAAGCATACCAGGTAAGACCTGCAACGAACCATGACATTGTCTAATCGACTCGCTAAAGAAATCACTTAAAACTCGAACTTCGGAATCCCTCTTTTTGCAAGGAGAACTCACAAGAAACATCACGAGAACATTAAGAAAGAAGTACGTAAACCACAAAGGAGCAGGGCAATACCAGTAGCAACCATGCCTCCAACGAAAACATATCGGAGTGAAGTTCTTGAAAGCATATTTCCGGGAAACTTAGTCCCTCCACGCCCCTCGAGTCCGATTCTGCTCTGGTTCGAGGTTTGAGTTTGATCCATTTTGTCGAACTTTCTCCCTTCACATTCATTTGCACATGAAGAATATAAGAATTAACCTTAGTTAGGAGCTTAGAAAGAGGCATATAACTCCACAACCCTCTGATGATTCTTTTTCGCAAGAAGATAAATATCGTGAAACCTCTTCAACTGCATTGCAATTCTCAACAGCACATAGAAATTGAAGTACCTTTCGCAGCACAAGTCCTTTTCGCTTTTTATTCTAAGTTACACCAAAACTTCAATTTCATATTGCACAACAACAATATCTCAAACCGTCCAACTGCTTAAAGTACCTTAAACTGCCCGCGCCTTTGAACGTACAGTATTTCAAAAGTCTCTGTTCCTACAAACCTCCAATTCTTGCGCAACTGCCAATTAGCTGGCCAAGCAAACACTCACGAATCGTAAGTTTCATATCCAAAACGTACGAAAGACAAATAAAAACCAAAAACACGATCGAGTACCATCATAGTACCCCGGAGCCGGAAAGAAATGACCAAGAATACGAATAGACAAGAATCAAGACTACAGTCAGCCATAAGTACAGCAACAAGAATTGAAATTCAGTACATTCTAGCTAGTAAGGGCTACGCTAACAGGACACATTCAACACTCGAACTAAGAACTAAAAACCGAAGACATGCCAAAGATCCAATTCTAATCAGCGAATGATGCAGCACCAAATTCGCAAGAAGAAATCTATCCCCACAAATGTAACAAATGCACGGTCACAAAATCATCTCACCTTATCTAAAAAACGAGAATACGCGACATGCAGCCAGAAACGAAAATCACAAGAAGAAAGTTAGAGCGGTACCTCAGTAGCTCGAAGCGAAAACAAAATAGTGGAAAGTGTTGCAATGAGGCGAGCTAATGCATAACTTATAGCATGAGCGGGAGGAACACAGCATGGCGGGCTCAGTGGAGACGATGATGGTGATTGGTGCGTTTGTAGTATTGCCACGTGGAGGGGTCGATAGAGCTTAGCTGGAAGGGAACTTGGCATAGCACATGAGAGCCACGTCAGACGAACGGATGGATAGTCTCGTTCATCCAAAGTCTCGGAAATCATCTGTATTGCACCTCTTCGTTAGTTCCAGAATGGAGGCACCGAACGCGGTCCAGGCTCTTGCGCAGAGCTCTACACTAGCTTTGCTTTTACACGTTTCGGTGGTCCCTGCGCGTTACTTCTCCCGCGTCTTGATTCTGGATCCCTTTGCATAGCTTATATCTGCATGCTGTGTCCGTTTTTCAGCATTATTCCGTTTCTAGCGGTTTTTTAAGCTCTTCCTTGTTCTAGGGATTTTTTTACTTCTCGCGATTTGGTACAGTGGAGTGGATGCTAGACGAATTTCTGTTTGTTTTGAGTGTTTGTTAGAGAAGCGCGGGTTTGTGTGTGTGCGTGTGTTTGAATTTGAGGTGTTTTAAGGATGACTGGTGGGAAAGCGCAGCAATCGTATGGCCAGCCTCAAGGGGGATATGGCCAACCGCCGGCGGGCTATGGGCAGCAGCCTCAAGGGGGTTACGGCTCGGTGCCTACTGCGTATGGACAGAACGCCCCTCCCGCATATGGTTCCCAACCTGGTGGCGCTAGTCCCTATGGTCCAGTTTCGACAGGTTATGGACAGACGCAAACTGGCTATGGAGCGCCACCTGCAACGGGGGGTTATGGGACGCAGAGTTCATTGCCGTCGGGTTACGGAGCTCCTCCTCAATATGGTGGATATGGAACTCCTCCCGCTCAGGCAGGGTACGGAGGCGGCTATGGCCAGCAGCCGCAGCAGTATCCACCGTATCCAGCTGCAAGTGGTGCAGGGTTTCCTCCCGGAACAGACCCATCTATTATAAACATGTTTCAGCAAGCGGACGTGGATCGCAGTGGGACAATTGACGCCTACGAGCTAGGGCGAGTGCTGTCACAGGGGCGACCTCCGTTTTCTCCCCGCACGCTTCGTCTTATGCTTCATCTCTTTGCTGACAATAGGAACGACACTACCAGGATTGGTCCTGTAGGGTTTGCGAAGCTCTGGAAAGAAATTCAGCAGTGGCAGAAGAAGTTCCATGAATTCGATAGGGATAACAGTGGCTCCATCGAAGTGTCGGAGCTACAAGCGGCGCTGATGAGCTTTAACTTCAACATTCCGCCACCGATCTTGCAGATGCTGGTCTCCAAGTACGATGTTACCGGCGGGAGCAGGAGCATTGGTTACGATAATTTTGTGGAGTGTGGATTCATTGTTAAAGGATTGACGGAGAAGTTTAGGGATCAGGATAAAGCTTTGTCCGGAAACGCCACATTTGACTACACATCTTTCATGCTGTTGGTGATCCCATTTGTCGCTGCATGATAAGGAGTGCTTGTTTGCGGCATATCGGTACGAAGAAGTGCCTAAACTTCGTCACTGCAGAATCTGACATGACGCAAATAGAGGCCCTGCCAAACTCTACCAAGTGCTTTTTCATGTGTCCTCTTGCTGCTGTTGGGTGACTATTGCAGAGCCTAGAGCGGAGTTTTGTTTTGGGAACAAACAAAGACAAGCTCTCACAACAGAGTTTAGATCCTCCGTAAATGTTGATAGTTGTGAATGGGCTAATTTAGGTAGCTGATTTTCGAAGTCTGAATCGTAACGTAGGCACTCTTAGTTCTGCAATTTTGTTGATAGTGGATTTTCTTTTTCTTCTGGTTTGTACTTATAAATGAAATAATGCAATCTATTCATTGATGCCACTCAATGTCTTTGAATAGTGTACTGGCATTTTACCATACCACAGTCAACATGATTCTCAACCTTGAAATTCATGTGATGTCGTGCCTGTAAGGCTTGAAATTGAAACAATCTATCACCATACTGAAAGTTTCAGTTCTCTTGCGCTGTTGCATTCGATGCTAAATCTGCAGACACAAATGTCTTTACCCCGTTCGTCTCTGCATGCACAGTTCATACACCCATCGTCAAATGAAATTAGCTCACAGGGAAATCAGAACCGTTACCATCAGCAGAGGGTCTTGCTGTTCGCACCTGTTTGCTACGTTGTTGCAAATCAACCTGTACAGATTCTCGTGAAAATGTGCTCAACAGGAAAGCCTAAAGTCTGTTATGAGTTCGCCTCAATGAGAATTTTGAAAGCTCATTGTTTATTGAAACAGTGTCGAGTATATACTTATCTAACGAATCTAGAATCCTTCTCCAATTCCAAACAAAATTTAATAAAAACATGCTCAGGCTTAGACACTTGCACACGTTTTGGTGTGGTTGCTATATTTGCTGTTAGCCAGTTAGGCTACGTTGTCTACACTTGATAGTTGATAGTTGATACCGAACAGAGTCGGTGACCAAGCAGTCATCCTTTTGACTTTTTGATATCAAGATAACATGATTGACAGGCTCTTTAGTCCAATGCGGACGTCGCAAAAACGGATTCCAGGATGCGAACATTCTGCACTTTCCAAAAGTCACCAATGTGTCGGTGAAGCCCTCAAATGAAAAAATATCCAACTCAATGGCTCAAGTAACCTTGTTTTCTAGTGTAGGTCCTTTTGGCATCCTTGAAAAGGTCAACCATGTGGTGAAATTACACTAAAAAAACAGGCTGGATCTACAGGAACAACAGTTGCACATTAAAAAATAATTTGGATCTACATGAGCAACAGTTGTAGAGCGTGCCAAGTTTCTGTTTATTCACAGGAACCCTCTATAATTTAACCCTGCCTCAGGTATCCCATAAAAGGTTTTCAATCAATTATCATATGCACATCTTTCCTTTTCACATAACATTCGCATGCACATATGGATTCAATATCTCTTTGAAACTAAAATAATGACACCATCTATTGCCCAAACTCTAGCCAATCCAGGTTTGCTATGGGCTCAGGGGGTGTTTGATAACTGAAATCCTCTGAATCACTGTTATGAAACTCTTCCGATCTTTGGTTTTCAATACACCAAGCGTGTGCAGTCCGCTCAGCCTCCTGAAATACTCTCTGCAAGCTCAAACCAACAGTCCAGTGAAGTTATAATAATAAGCACAGCAGTAGATACATCAGTGGTAACATGCAGATGTCGTTAACGTCATTAGCGAAAACATTGACATAATTGCAGCAGCATGCGTGCATCAAAACTGAGAAGTTAGCAAAGGTGTTCACCTCCTTGTCATGAAGCATAAGCCCACACTCACTCTCCAAGTCAGCAGTGCTGCAGATACCGAACACAATGCCTCAAGAGTCGCTCAATTATAACGTCGAGGAATGCAACAATAGAAAAGGAGAATCAAGTTTCCACTCGTAACGTTGTTTGGAAGCAGACTTGACATAGTGATTGACACACACAACAGCTCAATAAGCACAGCAGGTACTTAGTCAAAGCAACGCACAATATTACATGCAAATACCTGAAAGATATCGTGTTTAGAGCATCGGAATTTACCACCATCATCTTTACTTGTTCCCCAACTTCAAATATATCTGTTATTTTATCAATTAGTGCATGCGCAATGTTACTAATGTGTATCAATCCCCTGTACGCAAAGGAACCAGACGTTAGTACTGTCATTTAGTTTCCATGTTAGAGCGAGGTACTTAAAAAGTTATGTTGTTGTGGGTTTGTAACTCTGGTCTCTAAACCCTTTTTGGCCCACATTGATACACCAATTCTTTTACTAGAATGCATTTGAATTCTTGTTCAACTTAGTGTCGTTTTGGAATAAAAACAATTCACAGTTGCATACAATCCAGTTGGCTATTACCCCACTGAATACTGATCCCACCTTGCAACTCTGAGTCCAACAAGGAACAAAGGGTTTCTGAAGTGTATTCAAGGGTTACTCAAGTGTGTTCGACCCTAACTTTTGCCATTAGCTGCTTTTTGTTCAAAGTTGGAACACTTTAACAATGATTTCAATCCTATTACATGAACGCGTCCAAAATTGGATTCTACAGGAGGAAAAAAAACAAAACACCATACCTTGCCTTATACCTCAATTACATCAAAATACTTGAACAAAAAATTTCCAGCATTAAACAATCCACGAGCTAGCCACTATTTTTTCCTTATGACAATGTTCACACTCTCAGACTTGAAAAGTCGGTTCATAGCAGAGTCCAGTTGAAAGCCACTAAAACTCAGACCACTCGAAAGGTGTATGAAAGATAGGGAGTTTGAAATGCAGAATAACGGTAAGGGATAAGACTCTTACATTATATTTGTCCTGTTAACTTGCACTCGAACTCCATAAGGAAGAATCCCTATTACTGTACCATTGTGAAGGGACCCTGGCTGAAGATTTCTCTTTACCTGCACAGATGCAAGGGCAGATGTTATAATAATGACATTAAATACTTCTCCATCTTGAGATCGTACAACAGTAGCCCAAACTAATTCTCGTCACCTCTCTAACTTCTTGCTCTAGAGGGTCCTTTGCTTCTGGTCATAATTCCTAGTTGTGAAATTAATTTAGACTCGATCTGATTGCGAAGTGCAATAATATAGAATCAAAACAACTCCTAATCTTTAAGAAAAACGACAGCAGTTTTGCTTAAGACATAGATTTTCAAGCGAACGATTGTAACCATAGGCCCTGATTCTAGGAATGGAAATCCAGTGTAGGAAGCTACCTAGGCAGAAATGTCTCATCTTCTAAGAGCCAGAATATGTCTCAAACGTACAGTAAAATATTGAAATACGGAGGAACCAGTAAACAACTTACCCATGCTTTCCTTTCACTTATAACCAAACTATGGGAAACGTCATCCGCAAATTTAATAGTCACCCAGAGATTTCTACCAATCTGTACACCAAGCCTTCATTAGTACAGATCCGTAAAGTCTAAGAAATTATATACGGATGAGCATGCTATAATAATACAAAACAAAAAATAAGATCTTAGTCAAGAATCTGTTCCACTCACATAGTCTTCTAATGTTTTAGGGCGATTTATAAACTCTTTTAGAGGTAAAAAGGCTCGCAATCCCTGCATCCAAACAGTGAAGTTTGCATTAGTAAATTCGATGTCCACTTTGCTGCAAAAATCCAACCCTTCCGAGAATGAAAACATGTCATCTGCAACAATATTTAGTACTACTTCTGTGACAGTTACACCAATGTATTCTTGATCTGAGCAACAAAAAACTACTGAAGTAAAACGCTAAGTCGAGATCGCTCCAAGTAAAATACCTCAATTTTCGCAATTCCACCAAATAGATTATAGTCCATGACCTCAACTTGGATGGGTTGTTTCAGCTCTTTGATCTGTGCAGCATACCATAATCCAAAGGTGAGATGCTATTAGACTAGCATTGCAGAGGCAATTATCCAACATGACAAAACCTGCTAGCAAATCTCAAGTTGGTCAAGTAAGTTCACCTGCTTCACTCGATCCCATGCAATTCGTTCTGCAGCTTTTCTCGCAGAGAGAAAAGGATTACCGCTCAATGACTTCCCAACCACAACGAGCTCAAGTACAGTTCCAATATCAATGACAAAGGGCGCAGGATCTTCATATGCAAAGACCTCCTTGTCAAACACCATACAGGGACAGCCATGAGGCGGTTTCGAATACTTCTCCCTCACACCCTCTGCATCGACTTCTTCAGGGAAAATCCATTTGTTGTGTCTGACTTGAAACCGATCAAGTGGAAAAAGCTTGCTCACTTTTAATTCCCCAAGCATTGCGGCTCCAATGTCAACGTCGAATTTCGTGCGACTGCCAGCCACGACGACGCCAAGTACACGGTGTCCAATTTCGGGCATATAATACTCCAGGTCATCCAAACCTAATTGAACGGGCGGACCGATTCCTCGACCATTCTGAGCTGAATGTTCACCGGAAATCTGTTCAACCCCAGTAATATAATCCAATGATGCAACTCCATCTTTTTCAGTGCTGAAATAAGCTAAATTAGACCTTTCCAACCTATTACTGCAACACAATTCCGCTGTTTCCGTCGCCGTTACATCTTTATCTTCGCCATAATCTAAAGAGCGATCAACAATTGATAATCCATTCAAACGTCTCTCACTAGAGACGCTATCAACAGCAATAATCTCCCCTACAGAACCTTCTAATCCGTCAGTACACACACTCCCGCTACTTGAAGCTCCACTCACGCCATAACCAGTATCCAACTCGAAACCTTCATTTCCGACTCGCACGAATGAATTGCGCCACTTCGCGTACCCTAAGCACTTGAAGCCCCTCGCGTACCGCACGAGAAGCCTAATTTCGTAAGCGCTAAACCTTCGCAATGCAAGATTTAGTCCCAGGGCTCGTGTTCTCGGCGAGATATGACGACGGCTTAAGGGAATTCCCGGAAAGCCTGGAGCCACAAGCTCAATGAATCTCAATCCACAACTCACTGCCATTTCACCAAAAACTAACCGCAACAATGCGCATGGTTCATATCCACTGGCAGCACGAAGAGCTACAATCAGACGCTATCCAACCGGAACTGGCGCAAATTCTAAGAACTGATGATAAAAGTGAAATTACGAGGACATTCTCAAGCTTAGAAATAATCATCTGGTCGTCGTCTCGGCAGCAAGAAGGAAGCAAGCACGCTAGCAAGGAAGGAGAGCTCGTTCACACATTCGCTGAAGATTGCAAGGATCGAAGCAACGAGCGCTAAACCCTAAAAGGTCGGGACTAATTGCTCACCTAATCAACACTAATAGCAACTAAATATTATTTTTTAATTTTATTGGATCTTATTGGCAAGGGAAAGAGGATTCCAATACTCTTTAGTATGCATTATTCAGACATTGAAGGAATAAGATTTTATATCCAAAATAGACATTTGGCTCTTGTTGGTTCTTGTGTTTATATTAAGTTCAAGAATGTTTTGGTTTAGGCATTATTTTTTTTGTCCAAATGATGGTGCCATATTATGAACAAGATGATTATGTACATCCTTAGTCAAACTTCAAAATCCTTCACTTTGAAAGTCTCTTGTTTTCTCTCTTTAAATTTTTTTCTTTTTTCTTTTGAAAATGTGTGTATTTGGAATTCAATGAAATGTTTCTAGTGGCACAAAATCATTGCACCCAGACAAATTCAAATCTTCAATTGAGTTAATCATTGGAGCTACACAATGGTGATGAATGATTAAAATGATTTATAATAACTCTTTTTAGACATGTATACTATAGTATTGATAATTCAAAGGAGAAAATTCCGCCGTACTATCCCTACAAACCCCTTAAAGACCAAAGGTGGTCTAGATCTCTAAAATTGTAAAGATGTCTTATAAATTGCAATTGAGAATAATAATTTAATCGGATGACTCTCAAATATGATTCGTAGATGGTATTCATACAATTAGATCAATTAATATGTAAACCAATATTTTTTTATAACATTTGAAGCCAAAAATTGGAAATTTCATCTAAAATAAATTGTAGATTGAATATTTGTAATTTTCACAAGAATTTTTCTTTGAAGTTCAAAATAATAAATTCTAATCATAGAGATTTTTGAAGATTTTTATCTTAGTTTTTTATTGAAGTCATTTTTTATGGGTCATATTTTGAACTGAAAAGGCTATTTTTTGAGGTTATTTTTGAGGTTATACTTATCAGTACCTATTGAATAATAGAATATTTGCAAAACAAAGTCTTCAAAATCTTTACCATACAAATGTTAAAGAACTAACACACAAACCTTCAAAAAAAATCAATGGATGAAAAATGCATTTTTGTGTGCTTGGAATATGTTGCATTCATCTATTGTTGAAAATTTGAACACTTGATCCTTCAAGGGTTAAACCTTCATTATAATCAAGGACTAAAGTTATGAAATGAAACATATGAAAGCCAAGAGAAGGAAACATGTACAAAACTAAAATTTGAGTTTTAATACATGTTTTCATCTTTCAACCTACATTCAGTATTCCAACTCCAATGCTTGACTAGATCCTCGACCACATGACTATACCTAACAACTCTTCAAGCATAACAAACCAAACTGAGTTTCGGTATCTCATATATACTATTTTCATTCAAAAAATTCACAACTTTCACATACAAAATTTAAATCTGATAATTTAAAAAAAATAATGGAAAACCCCATTCTTCGATGATTTTTTTCTGTATTACCTCTTCAGCTTGTTGATTGCCCCGAAAAGCAAAAAACAAAATTTTGTATCAAAGAATTTTATGTGTTAACGTTGGAATGCTCCATCAATCTTTCTTCATCCAAAGGCTGGCTTTTGGAGCCTATATCAGACAAAGAAACGTAAATTTTCATCTAAAACAGTTGTGTTGGTTCTCTAAGTTGTGATCAGTAAAAACAGTAGAAAATGAAGCCCACAAACACATTATATTTCACTCTATGAGAAGAGATTCCTGATTAATTGCATTGTTGAAAAATAGACAAAAATTACTTGTTCAACATACCTGGATGTACTTCGTCTGCTTCAGCAACAAACTTCAGCAACAAACTTTTGAAAACATTCATAATCCACATCGTAGATGCCAGCTAACTTAGAGGTTAAACTAGGATTCAGAATTGTGCACATAAAGTAATTAACCCAATCCAGGTTCACTGATCCATTTGATCAACAGTCCAAGCATTTCATCAGGTACAACTAGCTCATATTCTGAAAACCCGCTGAAATTAGTGTGCTAAGGCAATGCCGATTCACAACAGGGCCTTTGAAAGTAAAATGTTCAAAGGTAAGGTATGTCTGCCATCCACTGTGTCCTCCCAGAAAAATGAGCACAGCTTTCATGAGACCGCTGTCCAGTCAACGGAGATTTGCCGAGCCGGGCAACGAAATGCAAACACATGTTTCAGAGCAAATTGCGCACCACGTGCATATGGTAATAATAACACACTACTCAACACAACCGCTTTCCAAACCTGGAAAGCAGGAAGTCATTACATTCGATTGCGCACACAGCCCAACATCTCAAAGATCCTCCATCTCTAGCAACTCCGCAAATTCATGGAGCTGCACCTCCAAGCTGCATGCAATTTCCACAAGTTAACCGCAAGAGAAGGACAGAGATTTGTCAAGTCGTGAATAAGATAACTGCTTCTAATTGTGACAACCCCTACGTAATCTTGCCTACAATGTACAGCCTGCATTCACGAATCTAGGGTCGATTTTGTTACACCTACTTTCAGCACTTTAAAAATTTCATAGTTTATTCATAGTGTCCAAAAAATGCATGCTAAGAGACTTCAGAATCCCCTTTTGATTTCCAACAAGACCAACAAAAACTTTGATAGTTTATAATAGGAACCACGCTCAGTTTCGAAATTGGTCGATTTTAGGTGTTAAGACCTTAATTGAACAAGTACTAGACTAACCTTAACCCGTTAGTGCCCAAGCCAAAAAATATAAATTCCACTGTGGAGGCTAATACTTAATAATAATAACCTTCAAAATATATTCTATCATTCATGAACTTAGGGTATTATATCTTCTTTCTATTGGTAGATTCTGTCACCTTAAAGCTTCCTTCATGATACAATTCAACTGTTATAGATATGGAACAATGGAAGTATGCACTTTCGACCATTGAGGCAACTAGGGGTTAAGAGGTTTGCAGTGGACATTGACACTCAAACAAAAAATCGTTCAAAAGACCGACAATATTGCAGAGCGTACTACATTGAAAATTCAGACTGAAAGCTTGCACATACCAAAATAGCATCAATCTCTGCCTCCGTAAGTTTTGTTCTAGGAGGCTGACTGGAAGCAGTGCCAGAGGGCAATGAAGGCATAGGTTGACTCTGTCCTCCTCCCCCTCCTCCTGAAGCCCGATTCACAGCAACTGCTAATACACCAAAACTCTATCAGACTCTGCAGGGCAACAAAAGCTTGAAAATAACAAAATGACTGGCAATTGTTACCAACAACAACTGATGTATTCATACAATTGGTTAGCCTTCAATTACCAAGTGGTGAAAGCATGAATTGGCTAAACGCCTACGACCTCTGATATTTGGGAATGCGGTTGTATACCGTCAGTTATGGTGGTCTACAACCTCCCAATTTTAAAATTCCATAAGAAATTCAAACACAGTGATTAAAAATTGTCTCAACAGATTTAGCTCGTATACCCAAAGATTTCTCCACAGCTCTATACTGATCTCCCAAAAATCACACTCCTCCACGTCGGTTAAAACACCTACAGTGAGAATCCTTTATCTTGGACTCAGAAACTTTATCTGATGCATACTGGGGTACAAGATATCTAGGAAGTTGATACCAGTGAATAACGTCATCACAGTCTTACACTATGCCTAATAATATCAGATTCGTACACATTGTTACGCCTATAATGTGAAGTAAGAAACCCTAAATTGTGGAATAGCAGAATCTACCACATTAAACGAGGGAAACCCTAAATTGTCATTCGACCCTTCACAGTAATCCCTCGCGGTAATCGAAGGGCCACTGGATTTCAGAAGCGGTCATACCTAACGCTTGAGGATCTAATTGCTTGAAAAATGTTAGGAATTTTACAAACAATAAAATCTATCACTCATCGACAAGCAAGAACACCAAAATTTAAAACCCCACTCCAGCAGCAGGATAAATATAGTAGCGCTCAACCCAAAATTGCTGGTAAGTACAGTAGCGTAACTTTAAAAATTCCTGAATACCGATTAAAAATGCAACGCAAGGAATGCAATAATGCAAGGACCCCAAAGCTGACGCGATTAGAGAAGCAAGGAGACGAGAATTCACAAACCCGAAATTCACACAGCAAATCGTTTCTGGATCTTTCAAATTTACGTCACCAGAAAAAATTCGCTTGGCGTGCAGCAAACCAAGTTCGAATAGACATTTACGCAACTCAAACCCTAAATTCAAAAAGCAAGTCACCCGAAGAAAACCCGATGCAACATCCTTGCCCCCTTACACTGTGCGGCGAAATTAAGCCCCTTTACATCGCCGTCTATCTCAATCCAATTAACGAGTATTAAAACCAGAACAAGATTCTAAGTGACAACAAGTCTTGTACACAGAAAGCAACCTAACTGCAAACCCTACCACAACAAACCCTAGAATTCCCACAAAACAAAGAGCGCACGAAGAGTGTCGATCCTCCCGATTTCCACCAAAGCTCTTACAATGCACACTCCAATACAAAATTTTATGAAGAAAGAAGCAATGGATGTACCGGCGCCTTGGGTATCGCCCCCTTTGCGATTGGGGAACTTGATGAGGGGGACGCGCCTGGCGACCTTGGCAGCGGCTGCCATGTTCACAGCTCTGTTTACCACCAGTTTGGCAAATCCTTGCTTCTCCTTCTGAGACTTGCGCTTCCCATTCCCTGAGTGTTGCTGCTGCTGCTGCTGCTGCTGAAGGTTGCCGTGGTCCTGATACTCTTTCTGGCACCGTGGGCCCTGCAACATGCCGTCCACTCCAAACTTGGGCACTCTTCTGCCCACTGCAACGGCATTGCTCTTCGCCCAATTCTTGACCGCATTGTACAGCGCGACGTGGCGAGCTACCATTGCGTACCACCCTTTTCCATCTTGTCTGGCTGACGAAACATAAGATCACTACGGTCTGTGCTACAGTAAGTTACGCATTGCACAGATTCTTTTTTTCCGATGAGGCTCACCTCTTGTCTTGTGGTGCCTTAAAAGGTAACAGAACAGTTTGCACCGCAGTAATTTTGGAGTGTACCACTGTAGTTGACCAATAGTGGTTTTGTGTACTGGTGGGGATGCGTTAGGGGGGAACTTGGCCGTTACCGTGGCGACCTAAAACCCTTTAGACAGCAAAACCCTAGTGTGTGTGTGCTCAGAGGTCAGTGGAGCGTTGGGAAGATCAGCGATGGTGGGTGCTGCTCTGCTTAGAGCCGGTAATTGCTTCTAGCTCTCGATAGAACGTAATTTGAATTGATTGAATGAATCGCAGTAGAGTCTGATGTGGGGGGTTCTACTGATGGTGAGATCGGATCGTCACCATGTTGTTGGAGTTACTAGATTTTGGAGTCTTTGGCGTGAAGGAGATGGATTGGAATAAATTCTGTATCTTTGCAGTTTGATGATGTTTTTTATAGCTTTTGTCACGCCATTCTTATCAACCTCGGTATGTTAGCCCGCAGTGTATGTCGAAATTTGGGATGTCTCTGAGGATTTGATGAGGTTTAGGGTTGGGTCAGTGATCTCCTTTTTTGATTGTTCAGGTGTGGCTCTCTGATATTTCTTTGTTAAAAGTAGTATTGCAATCATACCACAATGTGGCGTTTCCAGTTGTACCTAAAACGGAATTTTAGATACTGAATTTTATGGCGTTCAAGCAGTATTTTCTCTTGAGTGATTTGATGATTCAATCTCTTGCGAAAACATTTGAAGACCTCTCATTACATGTGCTTTGCGCAGCATCAGGGGTTTAGGGTGTATATTTGGAATACTTTTGTTGTGCTTCTTTTTCGTTTGGATTCACTCGCGTATCGTTGAGAACTAGTATGTGTACCTTGCCTTGTCAAACGCTTAATCCCTAAAGGACCACATTGGACCTCATGCTTTGTTTAGCAGTTTCGAGAAAGTCACATTCGGACATTATTTTGCCCAACTGAATTGATTTTTGACCATCAAGGTCAATATTTTTCACTCATTCTCGTGAATGATTAAACTTCGCCCAATCTGAGTTACATGATTTTCACAATATGATCATTCCAATTGGTTATTATAAATCCGGTCTATTAGGGTTTTGATTGAGAAGCCAGACATCCGTAAGTGGCACTGGTTATTTATCTTCTGAAGAAAGCTTACTTATCTTGTCTGATTCAAAATGTTTTGTGTATGTTAGGTTGGAGGCAAGCATACAGCAGAGCTGCGGTATATCCCTCGAGTCATCTGTCCAACGCTTGGGGCCAGCAACGATGGGCTACTCAAATCTCACCCAATTACAAGGGCTTGAATCGACCAGCTCATGCTGAAGAGGAGAAGCCCATCGAGAAATCTGCACCTGTGATCTACGAGGGGGTTATGGCAGACACGCTTCGGCGTGTTAAACTCCTCTCACTCACCACCTGCTGTCTTTCAGTTGTCGGTAAGTACCTTACCTTTAGGGTTTAGGTGTTCCATTCTGAATATTGAACATGATGTGCACTAAAGCAAACTAGGATGCTCTAAAACTTTTCCTAATTTCTGATCCCAACATATTTGAGTGGAAGACCGAATGCAGCAAAAAGCAACGCACTATGAACAAGAAAACTGGATGCTTGTTCAAGTAGTTAGGATTTATCAAATTTGAAAGTCAATAGCGTTCTCAATTAATTCCTACCCTAAAATTTGCAACTGCTATACCGTGAAAACTTCAATATCAACCCTTTTGTTAGATTATCTAGGGTACACGTTTTGAACTGGGACCATATTAGAGCATCCTTAAACTATGTACTCCTAGAATTATATCTTTATTTTAACGATGCTGAGCATAGTATTTATTTTCACAATGTTCAAATCCTTCTATATTTCCTGTTAGCAAATCAAGGAGGATTCCAATGCACTGAAGAATACATCATTTGATCCTTCAAATTGCTGCGTTGTAGGGGGTCCATTTGTGACATTTTTCACATCGCCTGACTTGTCGGTGATCGCCAAGGGAGCCATGGCCTCCTTGATGGTGATGCTGAGTGCTACAACAACAGGCGCGCTCCACTGGTTTGCTAGTCCTTATGTCCGCAGGCTCACATGGACTCCCGGGACAAACGAAATGCAGATTGAGGTCCTGTCGTGGATGGCCACGCCGCTGCAGCGCAGTGTGAACATCTCAGATGTTCGAACTCCCATGACACAGCGGCCTGCTGTGACTTTCGAAGCTAATGGCAATTTGTATTATATTGATAAGGATGCGTTTCCTCATGCCGAGCTTCTGAAGAAGCTGGCCCGGAAGTAAATGAGGTCCAAAAGGGTACATTTCATTTTTGAACAGCAATTGATAGAGATTGTCCGACTTTTTGAGAAGCACTTTGCATGTACTTGTTCTGGAACTATGAGGATGTCTACATAAGCAGTTTCTTAGTTCAATCCCCAAAAATATTGCGTGAAAGTGAAGCCATTGGAGTCAGTTTTGGATGGTATGCTTTTAGCCTCAACTGTTGGTTTCATTGGTGTGTGAGGGTGGTCTGCTTTGTGAAGAATGGATGCATTTGCTTGTTCATTGTTTCAGTGCGTAGCAACTGTTTTCCCTCTCTCGATCATGACATGTTTTGGAACCTGTGCTTCAAGGCGACACGCACGGATTGATCACGGAGATGATTTGTCTCATGTTTACGGGTGTCAGACCTTTGCAAGTTATAGGTTTACTTGCAAATTGGGTTTAATGTATTTAATAGTGAAAATGCATGTAATAGTTTAATTACTTCATGAAGCATTAGCTTAGGAAAGGTTCAAATCTAGGGAGTGTTCATACTATATCATACTTGTAAAACACGTTCAATAAATAATAATTCTAAAATTAGGTGATTAAGTTTTAGGAAAATTATTCTTTCCAAAAAAATAGAATATGCTAGGGAAAAAATATTGGCCAAAAAATTCTTTTCTTCTCATCTATTAAATCTCATCTTTTAGAAAGAGAAATATATGGTAGAGAAGTCAATTCAGCCCTAAACTTACAAATTAGTATACAGAAGATTATAAGATGACATTCTCCAATTTCTCTTGATATATTGACATTGGATTGGAAGAGATGAAACATTGAAAAAAAACATGCTTCCTTTGTCTACAAACAAGTAACAAATGTAGATTCATCTCAAAACCATCATTCTAATGAAGACCATCTTGGTATAAGACATCTTACTTTAAGATCCAACTTAATAAGCATGTTGTCGGGAAAGAGATGGCATTCAACATCAAGTGTTGCTCTTACAAGTGTGAGCCTCCTTTTACACAAGAACTCAACTCTCTTTGGTGCATATTAGTCCTTATTCTATGAAATAACCAAGGGTGCCTAGTTAATGCCCTACTGGGCTTCAACCAGAGGAGTTCAAAGCACTCCTTTAACTTATGGATATTGAAGCAAAAAAGCTCACAATACTCAACACATTGAGCAAGGGATGCCAAAATAAGAAAAAAATTGTCGTCACACAAGTAAGGTACATGTACATGTACCCATCATCAACACTACCCAATATGTGACACGTATGGACCCAAAAGTCTCACTAAAACTCAAATACTGATTACACAAGATGTACACAATCACAACATGAAAGTCCATGAGAATTTGGTGTTGATATTTGATACACCTAGAGACAATACATTGATTATTCATATCTAATTCATACATGGTCCAAATAATGCAAATGAAACTCGCTACCTGAAATCTTCTTTCATTTGCCATCAAAATTTAATAAAAATAATTTATGACTCATAGTAGTAATTATGCTCAGCTCTAAATAGTGACAACTTGAGGTGCGTATACGTTACACCTTAAAAGCAACATGGAACTGTATTAGTCAGCTCCCGCTGCCGGCTTTTCAGTAACGAAGAACTCGAGATATCCAGAAGGAAAGGAACGTCCTGTGCCAAACTCCCATCCATCACGATGAACTTGGCCGCCGGTAACAACGAGATCATTCACGCGAAAGCTTCTCATCAAATCATCATGCAACAACTTTTCACTGGGCGCGGACACGATTAGCTGCACGTTGTCCTATTTTCAAAACATAGTCATCATTCACAGATGAATCAACAAAAAACTTCAAAACTGTCAGCAACTCGATCAAGTGCAAATGGTCAACGAAGGCATCATGTCACATGAAGTGCAAGGGCTAAAACTATGAGACCTCGAACGCAAATCACAAGGAATCGGCAAAAGGGTGAGACTGATCAGGTCTTACTTCAGGGCATCCGTGCTCAATAGCAACACGCAGATTTCTGTAGATTTTCTCCGATTCATCTTCGATATCCATATCTTCGCTGTTGTTGGCTCTGCCCTTCTGTACATTAAACACACTCTTACTGATAACATCTAAGAATAGAGCTTGCAACCAACATCAAATTTCAACAAGTAACTTCTTGATTTTTGACAACATGTAACTTCCGCCAGGGACAAATCGAGATCACCCCTAGTAGTCACTCCATTCAAAGCACACTCACAAATACAACCTCTCTTCCGAGGTTCGCACCGGTTGCAATTAACCTCACAGTTTATGAACATGCTAGAGAAAATAAAATACTAGGAGACAAGGTCAAACCTTGGAATTACCTGGAACTCATCCGGAAGAGGGTAATCGATACATGATCGACAGATTTCATAGTTCATAGCCGCCAAGGTGCGAGACACATAGACCAGCGGCATGCATTTCTCAAAACACACAACTCCTCCGGCAAAAGGAACATCCTTCGAAGATTCCTTTCTCTGATGTACACGAATGTTTGATGAGCTGAGGTGAAGTGTCAAGTTTATAGACTTCAGATTATGCAGACGTCTATTCAAGTGGGAAAACTCTTCAGCTGCAACTCTGTGCACAATTATCTTGAAAAGTCCAGGAGATATTGGAAAATATTCCATATTGTGTCGAAGTTCCCACAAGAAGGTACCCATTCTTGCGCCTTCCACGTATAAGACACACTCCACTCGACCCTCACGAGTCCAGCATCTCGCTGAGTGAACTTGAAAATTCATTGCGACCAAGAGTCTAGAAACAGCCCCAAGGAAACTTGCACTCCACTTAGCTACAATCTCTACGACATGCATTTGCACAGTAGGATTTTCATCGATAGATGTCTCCAGACTCTCACTCATAAATTTCACTGGCAAGCTTAGAGCCTGTGCAATAAAAACAACATTCTAATTAACAATCTTGTATATATCATTCCAAACAACTCAAGAACATTCTACAAAGTCTAAAACACAGTAGTGCAAACAAGAAAAAATAAGATTGGACAATCTTGATGTTGACCTTTGTGATATTTGCAATAGACTTGTCATCCACAACCTTCCTTCCTTTGCAGTCTGTCACCTCAAAATCTGTAGCTCAACAAGCCAATGACAAATGTCAAGATACAAAAGTTTCAAAGAATCCTCCCTAACATACTGAAAAGATTACCACAATAACATTTGGAGCTCATGGTATTAGAAAATGGCATGACTGTCTAAATACACAACTCACATTGCATTATCATTCCTGGTGAAGATGAGTCAGAAGCCTTCAAGATTGATAGTTTCATATTCATCAATGTTTGCATTACTTCGAGAAAAGTCAAAGCTTTAAGATCGTTCCATTTTTCAACCTACATCCAAATTGGGTATCATCCAACAAAGCAAGTTTAATTATTAACTTAATTACAAAAACATTTTTACTCATATTGTAAGACATGATGGAACACCTCACTTCCATTATTCTATTAAAGTTTAACTCATTTCCATCAATACCAAAAGAGGGTGCATTAAATTTTACAAGTCATCAAATGTCAATGACAAATGAATCACTAATAAGTTAGATAGGCTTGTCAGTTGTCACTTACTTACCTTTACAATACTTGCACCCCTTTCAGATTGATTGTTGATGACAACCCTCACCGGAGAAGGAGTTCTCTTCAACTTTAGGGCCTTGCATATGGCTGAAAAGGTTGGCCTTTCTAATGGATCAGAATGCCAACAACCAACTATGATGTTTCTTACAAACTCAGGAAGTTTATGTGGTAATTCCAAACGTCGACCTTTCAAAATTTGGGAAATCGTATCTGTAACTCCAAGGCCATCATATGGAATGCAACCTGTTACAATCTCATAGCAAGTCATGCCATAGCTATACACATCCGACACACGTGTAAATCGAACTTCTGAACCAAGCACTCTAGCCTTCAATTGCTCAAGAATTTCAGGTGCCCTCCAAAACCTAGTCCCCACTACTCCCATGGAGCACTCTAAATTAGCAACAAGTGATTCTATCTTCTCCACTTGGTTAGGAGAAGCAATAAGGCTCATGTCTTTTCCAAACTCTCCCCATACAAGCACATTCGACGCTTTCAAATCCCGATGTAATATATCATGCTTGTTGTGCAGCGTGTCCATATCCTTAGCTATACTCAGCATCAAATGAATGACTTCGTCAATTGGGAAAGGGCCAAGTGTAATGTGCTCTTGTTTCATTCGACGATCAATCAAGAGACGCAAATCTCCCCAATGCCGAAACATCACAAATGCAAATCGTCCCTGCAACCTTTCATCATGTAACACCGTTCCTCCCAAAATTGTAATCAAAGGCAAATCATATAGATGTTTATACTTGGAACGAGCAGATAACATTCCAATGGGCCATTGCGCTTGGAAAGTTTTGAGAGGACCATCTCCCTTCATCACCTTCACCACCAAATTGAAAGGACCATCATGTGTGTTGCGAGCTTCATAAATGTCGGCTTGAGCCCCTTCGCTGATTCTCTCACCCACCTCAAGTGCCTCGAAGTCCGTGAAGAAACGACCCCATTGAGGATCTGATTTTAGCAAATCAAAGTATTTAGAGTTGGACTCGGCTGACCACTCCGAATCAGTTGTGGAATAATCCAATTGACTCCAGTGACAAGCCTTCGAGGACTCCATCTCAATTTCAGTCTGAGAATTGAAATGGCTTGTCTGTTCAGAGGAAGGCACAGTTGATGAAGAGGAGCTCGCCATGCTCTGGATAGAATCCATTCCAACGAAACCGTCTTTCTACCTTCGTGCCTTCACAATTGTCTGGCTACGCTCAGAGTAGGACTTTCTAGTAGAGCTTACAATCATGCATCACTAGATGGCGACTTCAGCAACGTTTGACCTGCGACCCCAGCTTCTGCGCAATGCAAAGGAATTGACGTTGTGAAATCTAGATTAATGTAAAGGAGAAGTGAACCTCACAAACTCAAGAGATGGTTGCACTAGATCAAGACAAAATCAATGTAAGCAGAAAAAACAGGTGAAATCCGCCACAACACGAATAATCATTCGAAGAAAGAGGCAATGATGTGGGAGTGAACGTTGAGAGCTCGAGAAATGGTTTTAAGAAAAAGCAACTAAACAAGTGAAATTCCGCTACTACTCATACCAACATACGATGTTCAGAAGAGTAACTTGTTGGATTCAAAATTCTACTATAACAAGACTCCAGTGCCAATCACGGCCATTCGCAACAAGCAGGTGGGACATCGGATCCATGCGTTTCAGAAAATGCACAGAAAGAATTCCATCGTCAACCCTGATAGGTATTCATATTCAGCTTTCAAACAAGACACAAGAGATCATTCAAATAAAACCGATATAGCTCAATTATGATACCAACGTTCGGCAGTGTAGATAGATCGGGAGCTGAGCAGCACCTTTAAACCGAGAGGTTTTGAATTGCCTCAAGGAAAAGCTCCTTTGTCGCAAGCAGCTGCATTCGAGAACTCGAGAAATGGTCTCCGATCAAAGCAGCAAAAACAGGTAGAGTCCACTACTGCTCAAATGAACACAGGATGAAAGAGTCAATTGCTGGCTTCAAAATTTAACAATAACATGACTCTAGTGGCACTGTGACGATATTTGGCTGCAAGCAGGACTTCAGATCCAACGGTTACAGAAAATGTGGAGAAGAAATTCCATGATCAACCAAGCCCCTAGTTCTCCTTCATTTGACTTTCAAGCCAGATCCATGTGACCATTCTAACATTTGAGACCTAGATAGCTCAATTATGGGACCACCGACAGTGGACATAGATTGCGAGCTCAGCAAGACTTCCGATTCAACGCTTTGAGAAAGCGCAGCAAGAAATTCCATCAATTATCAACCAAGCTGACAGTTCTTCTGAAATCATTGTCTTTCCAAACAAGCTTTATCTGATAATTCGAATGAACCCTAAATAGCTCAATTATGGTATTACTGACAGAGTACATAGACTGGCAGCTGAGTAAGACTTCAGATCCAAGCACCAAAGATTCAAGGCAGGAGATGCAAGGAACAAGCGCACAACAACCCCAAACAGAAGTGACTTGGAACTGTACCTGGAAATGCAAGTCGAGTTCTGACATCTCCTTCACGCGCACCTCAATAGTCCAGCAGCCACCCGACCGACCACTCTAGCTTACCGAAATTATCAGTCGTAATACCTCCAAACAGCAACGCCAGATCAATACCAGAAGCAGGCAGCGTCATTCGACGCTTCCAATTCCACCGATTACTACACAGGCAAACGAAGGACCTCCCAGTAGTGACGATTAGCTCTAACAGAAAGCACGAGCACCGCTATAGCTAACGCGGTAGAGAGAGTAACAGCGTGGTTGAGCGCAACCCATGTTGTAATAAGCAACGAAGCAGGACGCGTTCTCCACGCGGTATTGACGACGGAAGCAGGGCATCCACGAATCCGACTTTGTCGGCAGGAATCTCTAGACGTGCGAACCTGGCTCAGTGTAGTATATCCTGATCTGTTGCGTGCACTGTTTGATCCTAGATTCCACTTCATTGCAAAGAAAGTTCCTCTGAGCGGGCCACGGTGGATTGGCCTCCTCATTGCCCCGAATGTGGATGGGTGGGAGATGAGGGGGCCATTCCTTGTCCGTCCGCAACCTCCAGACCTCCTCCCTGTAGCGAAATGCAGATCAAAGCTGTACTTAGATAAATTAAGCAGGGATTAACCCTGTATTTATACAGAGGTCTAAACCTGAGAGAGAAACGAATGAGAGAACAGTAAGGGATTAAACCCTAATGGTACAAGAGAAGTATAACGCTAACACCCCCTCTCAATCAGAGATTGGGTTCTTCAAACAGTCTTGAATTTAGGGTTTGGAGAAGGGACGGGGAAACATGGCGCGAGTTGAGCCACGAAATTGGTCGAAGTGCCGAGAGTCCTTGGACGGTTTGTCTGTGGCGAGTCTGCTGGGGGTCTGCATTTGGGCGTGGTGCGCGGTGGTGAAGCGAGTGATGGAGTGGTGCTGTGAGGTGTTGGATGTCGTGCTTGCCAGGCAGGAGTGGGGTCGTGAGGAGCGCGTCGGTGGTACATCGGTTGAAGGTGGTTGTCGAAGCTGTAGTGCGACGAATCGGAGCCGGGGTTGTTGGACGCGCGGCGGTCGTGGGGGCCGGTCGACAGGTAGATTCTACGCCGTGAAGCGCGGGCGGACTCCGGGATTATATTTTTCTTGGGCTGACTGCTCGTGGGAGGTGACGGGGTACCGAGGTGCGGAGCATAAGAGCTTCGCGACGTTGGAGGATGCCGAGTCGTTCCTGTTTGAGGCTAGTGTCCTGTAGGGTTTTGGGTTGGGATCGGAGAGGTGCAGGCCTGCGTTGCTTGCTGTCCGTAGTACGTGAATGCAGGTTTGTTAAGCAGTGTAGACCTAGGAAAGTTCGGTGTTGCTGAAACCTGGATTTCCCCAGCGGTTTCGTGAGTGTATCAGCTGGCTGGTCGTTGGTGTTAATATACTGCAATTTGATTTCTCCTCCTATGACTCTCTCACGTATGAAATGGTAATGTATCTCAATGTGTTTGGATCGGGCGTGGAAGACTGGGTTGTGGGAGAGTTTCATGGCTCCCTGATTGTCGCAGTGAATTGTAATTGTGGAGGGAGGTGTTGATGACGAAATTGGTGGTTGTAACTCTTGTAGCAGGCGGTGTAGCCAAACGGCTTCCTGGGCGCCATCGCTCAATGCCCGATATTCAGATTCTGTAGAGGAACGTGAGACAGTAAGCTGTCTCTTACTTTGCCAAGTAATGGGTCCCCCTGCTAGAGTAAAAATGTATGCGCCCATGGATCTGCGAGTTTCAGGGCAGGAGCCCCAATCTGCGTCTGTATAGCCTTGGATGACGATGGGTGCATTAGCGTGGTATAGAATGCCGAATGCTGCGGTGCCTTGGATGTATCTGAGGACCTGTTTGGCGGCGTCGAGGTGTGCGGCTTGGGGGGCCGACATGTGACTGCTAAGGCGGCTTACAGCGTAGGCGATGTCCGGCCTGGTGACAGTGAGGAAGATTAACTTGCCAATGAGTTTGCAGTAATAGGTTGAGTCGATGTAAGGAGTCTTGGTATCTTTTGGCAGGATGTGTCCTTCTGGGAGCGGAGTTGGAGCAGAGCTGCAGTCGGCCATTCCAAATTCTTCGAGAATCGACTTTGCATAGTCTTGCTGGTGGATGAGAATCCCCTGCGTGAGTTGTTCGAAGGAGATACCAAGGTATCGGCGGATTCTTCCGAGGTCGGTCATGTCGAATTCTTGATGCAGGAATTGTTTGAGCCAGCGAATTAGACGATCGGAGTTGCCTGTTATGAAGAGGTCGTCGACGTATAGCATGAGAATGATGGTCTCGCCCTTGTGATGCATAAAATACATGTTGCCATCAGACTTGCTTCGATGGAGTCCAATACGACGGAGAGCTGTGTCGATTCGGTCGTACCAGCTTCTCGGGCTTTGTTTGAGTCCGTATAATGATCTATTGAGACGGCAGACTAAATGTTCTTGGCCAGGAATGTGGAATCCAGGTGGCTGTTGCATGAAGACTTGTTCTTTAAGTAAATCGTGGAGGAAAGCTGTTTGTACATCCATGTGGTGAATCTCCCAGTGGTTGGCTGCTGCAAGGGCGATGGTGGTGCGCAATGTTGCCCATTTTATGACAGGGGCAAATGTCTCGGTGAAATCGATGCCTGGACGTTGTTCGAAGCCGCGTGCCACTAAGCGAGCTTTCTTGATGGAAGGTGCTCCGTTGGTGTCGGTTTTGAGTTTAAAAACCCATTTGCAAGTGATGGCTCGTTTTCCAGGGGGAAGGGGCTCCAAGTCCCAAGTGTTGTTCTTTGAGATTGAGTCCATTTCCTGCTTCATAGCAGACCTCCATCCGGCGTCCTGTTGAGCCTGTTTAAAAGTTATCTTGGTAGTGTCGGGATCTGCAGGTGTGTCTTGAGAAGGTAAGTTGGTGGCGATTTGACCTTTGTGAGATGTGATCATGCACAGGTCGTGGTGATCTGTGGATATGCATAGATCGTAGTCCTGCAAGCGAATATTCTGCGTGCGGGGTCGCTGTGAGCGTCGGGGAGCAGGGTTCTGAGCTACGGGAGCAGGTAGAAGGGGCTCGGAAGAGCGAAGGCCGTCCTGCTGGCTTGGATGCTCGGGGCCGGCAGCAGGAAGAGATTCTATGGCAAGGGGGGTAGGCGTGTCTGGAACTGCGGGGTGTTCTAGATCTAGGGAAGAATGGTTGTTGGTGTTTGTTGGAACTGGGTCTGGGCTAGCTGTAGGGTGGTGGTTAATGGCTGGGGTCTCTCTGGAGGTCTCAGTTCCTGTAGAATAATTCGGGTGTAGGGAGGAAGTGGGCAGTGGGTCTGAAAAGGGTGGAGTTTCCAGGGATTCGGTGGTCTCAGTGGTGGGTAGTCGTAGGTTGTCTTCGTCAAATTTTACATCACGACTAATAATGATTCTTCTGGTTTTGGGACTGTAGCATCGGTATGCTTTACTCTGCTCGTCATAACCAATGAATAAAGTGGGGATGGCTTTGGGTTCTAGTTTGTTCCATTTGTGAGCAGGGATATGGCAATAAGCTACACTGCCTATGACCCTGAGGTTATTCGCTACTTTCTAATCGGAAGTTATTTTTGCTTGTTTCAACATATTCAAAGATTTCTTTGACTAGGCTGGTATTTATTCTTCAAATCTTCAATCGGTATTAAATCGGTATTAGTAATCTTCTCTGGATTGATCATTCGCTCTGATACCATAATGAAAAATAACAAAACTCAGCAAGAATACTAAGATGCGACAATAATGCACAGGAATTGAGACAGCCAACCAGATAGCATATATTAAACGTAATATACCTGACATACAAAGATCTCTCTCTACCACACACTAAGTGGCAGAGCACGCACTTAGCTATCAAAGCAGATGCAATACTGCAAATTGAGAGATTGAGAACTAAGCTACAGCACTCCTTTTATGTCAGAGTACCGGGCGAGGGAAGCTCCTGGTCATGAGTGTTTCTTGATGCTGCAGTTTCAGAATAAGTCGACTCCAGCTAATTATGGTCCGTTATGTACCAAAGCTGCTGAGTTGGTCACCCAAGGCTTATTATCATTCAACACTCCCACTAAGCACTGTGGTGACCATACCGTTCCTCCCACTTCAGCACAGTTCTCGGGGATGCGGCTTGAGTCCTGCTAAATCTAGAAGGCGCTCAAAACGATCCCTTGGTAAAGCTTTTGTCATGAGATCGGCTAGTTGGTGCTCAGTGCAGACATAAGTAATGGCGATGTGTCCATCAGTGTTAGCATCTCGGATTTTATGGTATTTTGTGTCAATATGTTTGGATCGCTGATGAAAGACCGGATTCTGCACAAGTCGAATGGCTGACTGGTTGTCGCAAAACAACGGAGTGGCTGTCAATTGAGGTGAGCGGATGCTGCTTAAAAGGCGACGCATCCAAATTAGTTCTTGGGTCGCTAAACATGCTGCTACATTTTTAGACTCGGTAGTGCTGAGTGCTGTGCAAGTTTGTTTCCTGCTTCCCCACGCGATTGGGCCACCATTCAAAAGCAATATGAAGCTTGATCGAGACTTCCGGTCGTTGAGGTCGGCGGCATAATTAGCATCACAGTATGCGGTCAGGATATTGGTGTTGGCGTTACGTCTGTAAGTGATCGTATGGCCTAGAGTGCCTTTAAGATACTTCAAGATGCGTTTCAAACCAGAAACATGGGCAGCTATCGGATGTTCGCTAAATCTAGACATGTTACTAACAGCATAGCTTATGTCAAATCTAGTACCGATCTGAGCAAACTGCAGGCATCCGATGCATTCACGATATGGAAAAACGGACCTAGGTTCTTCTGATTTGGCTAGCATTAACTGAGCAGCACTACTAGGATCTGAGGGAACAGTGACTGGGTGGCAATTCTCATGACTGAAACGTCGAAGGATGCGTTCTAAATACCTGCGTTGATCGACATGGATAAGTCCACGGTCCCTGTCCCGGGAGATATGTAATCCAACGTAGACCTCAGCTAGTCCTTTGGTAATTTAAAAAGCACCGCCCATATAACTGAGGATCTCTTCAATTGGATCGTTGAGGGTGCTGCAAATCATCCCATCATCCACCCAAATACAAAGGATGAGTTTTGGATTGACCTTGTTAATATAGACACAGTAGTTAGCATCCGAGACGATTAGATCGTAAGCTTGAAGGAATTGGTTGAACTTGCGGTTCCAGACTCTAGCACTTTGACGTAGCTCATACAATGCCTTGTTCAATCGACAAACAAGCCTTTGAGGTGCAGAACAATGGTTCTCAAAACCAATCGATTGTTGCATGAAGATGCACTTACGAAGTGTTCCGTTGAGGTAAGCAGTTCGAACATCAAATTGTGTGATATTCAGATCTTCAGTTGCAGCGACTGAGAGAAGACAACGTACAGAATCAAATTTAACCACTGGGCTAAAGGTCTCTTGATAGTCAATGCCTTGTCTCTGTGTATAGCCTTTAGCTACCACTCTTGCTTTATATCGATCAATTGATCCATCAAAGGCTAACTTTAACTTGTACACCCATCGACATTTAACGAGATTGCATTTTTCGGGTAGCTTTGTCAAGGACCAGGTGTCGTTTTCAATTAATGAATCGTACTCTTCCTTCATCGCTACAAGCCACTGTGCTTTTTCGCGAGATGCCATTGCTTCTTCATAAGTTTCTGGCTCGGTTGGAAGATCTGTTGTTGCGATACAAGCGTAAGAGTTGCGGTTGATCGGATAAATCCAATCACCTAGTCGTGAAGGTGGATTTTGAGCACGTGTTGGCTTGCCCACGTCGGCTGGTTCATTGACTTCAACTGGCTCGGCTGCTACTACTGGTTCGACTTCTCCCACTGCTGGTTCAGCTTCGCCCACCACTAGTTCATCGGGGAAGGGATCTGGGGCATGAGCGACAACTGGGACATGGACTTGTAAAGGAATACGTCCAATTGCAGGTACTGTTGGTGTGATGGTATCCACACGGATTGTATCGCCATGTGCCGGTTGATCTGCAACGCTCCCTTTGATAGTCAAATCTTCATCGAACAAAACGTCCTTGCTTTCTTCGATGCGTCACAACTCTGGGTTCCAAATTCGATAGGCTTTGCTGGTGGCCGAGTAGCCTAGAAAAGTTCCTTTCCTACTCTTTCGTGCTAACTTTTTACGTTGACCTTTGGGAATGTGGACATAGGCATCAAAACCAAAAACCCGTAGGTGTGAGACTGAAGGCTTGGATTTATACCAAAGTTCAAATGGCGTGCGTCCAGGTTCGATAGTTCTAGTTGTAGTACGGTTTAATGTGTAAACAACTGTGTGTACTGCTTCTGCCCAAAAATGAAGAGGGATAGTGGTTGACTGTAGCATACTCCTAACTGCTTCTACAATGGTTCGATTGTCTTGTTCAGAGACCCCATTTTGTTCGGGCGTATAGGGAGTAGTCAATTCTTGCTTGGTTTTTTCCTTGTCTAGGTATTCTACAAATGATCGACTAGTATACTCAGTACCTCGATCGCTTTGTAAAATCTTGACGTCGTTGCCAGTTTCACGTTTGAGCCGGCCAACAAACCTTTTAAGGCTGCTAGGGTTTTTGGCTTGGTTCTAAGGCAATCGATAACTCTGAATCTAGAGTAATCGTCTTTAAATAATGCAAAGTAAAGAGTGCCACCTATTGAGGGGACACTCATAGGGCCGCATAGATCAGTATGCACTAAATCGCCTGGTGACTCTACACGTTGGCGATGCTCGTGAACAGGGAAATGTGCTCGAGTTTGCTTCCCGTAAACACAACCAGGGCAGAAAGGCTTTTGTTTATCGCTAAGGATTAGTCCGTGAACACTGCCTTGTGAAGCCATTTGCTGTATTGTAGTATGACTGAGATGTACAAAACACTTATGCCAGAGATCTAACGTTTGTGTACTTTCTACATTAGAAGGGACTCCGAAGGATATTGCCGAAGTAGCAACTAAAGAAATGACCCCAGAAGTAGGGGGAATGACCTCAATATTGAGCTTATACATGCGGTTATGTACAACACCAGTCATGATCGCCCTATTGTTCTGAAGCATTTGACAACCTACATCGGTGTGTAACGTATAAATCTTCTTTTGGGCTGCTACATAAGATGAGAATAAATTTCGACCAAGAGTTGGAACGTGAAGTACCCCCTGGAGGATGCCGTAACTGAATCCCGTGGGTTGCTGAATTTTGATGTTGATATCGCCAATGCCGACCACCACCAGCTTAGCTCCTCCGATGCCCGCAACAGTATGTTGTTCTCTGGAGATATTTTGATAGGTCGAAAAATATGACTGAGTCTTTGTCATGTGCTCAGTGCAACCGCTATCAATGTACCAGAAAGAAGGTTTGAATGATTCATCAATAGTTGCCATAAATGCTATGTAGCTGTTGCTTCTTCTAGACTGATCACCGCGTGTTTGGGTTTGTTGATACGACATTTGTTGCTCCTCCGTGGCTTGGCACTCTTGACCCCAATGACCTAGCACACCACACTTCCAACATGGGCTAGTTTTCTTTCGATCACTAATCTCCTTGCGCCTAGCAGAACGTTGTTCGGAGGTATACTCGGTTGACTTGCTTTTTGAGGAAGCTACATATGCTGCTGAGGTAGCTACAGCTTCATCGATTCTATTTTTGAGCATACTCTTAGTGTAAAGAAGCTGTAGAGTTAGATTAGCTAACGTTTTCTCGGGGATTGCTATTTTGCATGCGTAGAGCGGTGAGCGGTGAGCAGTGAGCGTAGGGTCGTGAGCGTAGAGCACAAAAAGTTGTACTTTTTTCTGCTAAAAGTTAAAGTTAAATAAAGACAAAAAATAAAAATAAAAGTAAAAGTAAAAATAAATGTGAAAATAAGAATAATAGTGTAGTGTTAGGGCCCTATAACCGTGGAAATTGCTGTGATAATGGAAACTATAATAACCTAGTGATGTAGCAGGAGGTGTTTAAATTATAAATAGAGTAGTCATCAATTTGGGTAGATTATTATGTACCCTATGGCCGTGGGTCATAAAGGCTTATTAAAGCAGAAAATTTTACGTATGGATAAGATCACAATATGAGTATAGGTCATTTTATCATCATTCTTGTAAAAGTGAAAATATTATGTCCCTCAACTGTCCAAGTAGTAAAGTGCTGCTGTGAAATAGAATTTCAGGGTAGGGGGTATTTGTTCATAAATGCGGACTTAGTTGACTCGCTTCTAACTATATGGTATTTCAACTTCCAATTTTTTAAATATGTTTAAGTCTTGCAACTTGTAAAGATTATCTTTTGTGAAATTTGAATTATTAACATTTTGGGAATCCCCATCTTCATGTCCATGTGGGGAGTATGGGTGCATGAGGGAATATGCACGAATGTGATGATAGTGACCAAGGACTAAAGGACCTAGGTAAAATAATGAGATCATAATAAACAAAGCTAAGGTTAACCCCTAAAGGCCCGTTTGTCATGTTAGGGGACAATTTGGGTCCGGGTAGGTTCCTATGACTTGAATTTGTAGAGAATTTTTTTGGGATTTTTTGAGGTTGTGCGGTTCTGCGAGAGATTTGTGGATATATAATTTTTATTTCAATTGGTGACCGGGAGAAAAAGTTATGCCAAAAATAGAGTTCGGCAGGCAGCATAAAAAAGTCACAAAAAGTCAAAATAAATTTCTTAAATATTTTTTTCCAAATCTATGTTTTTTTGTCTACATTTGAAGCTTTGATTCATTCTATTTGGACTAATAATGAAAAAGTTATGGACAATCTCAGTTTTTCGGGCAATCTAAGCATCTTCTTGAAAAAATAACTTTTAGGATTCATTTTTGAATGCAAATTTTAAAATTTTCAGAAAAAAATAGTTAGACAAGGTTGAATTTGCTTTCTAGAACAATCTCACTGTTGGAATTATGGTATTTCAATTTTGTCTTAGAGCTATTATCGATTTAGTTATTCCTTCAATCTTGAACCTACTTCTACTTAATAATTTTTTAATGAGTAAAAATTTAGTGTTATTTTCTTGAATTTTTTTTCCTAGATTCCCAACTGAAGTATTCAACATATAAACTTAGAAAATCAAAATCAACAATACAAAAAATTTAAGTTAAATAGGTTCAAAGCCCAAAAATCTAGTCAAGCAAGGTGCAAAAAAACTTGTTTTCTTCACTTTCAATGCAAATATCTTGCAATCTATTTGATCAAAGTTTCTGAAATTTCTTGTGTACATTCTCATACTAGTTTAGTATAAGATCCTATGGTTATATATGCAAAAAAAAAAAAAAAATTTATAGTTTTTTGCTCTTTGCAATAGAAGTGGCAGTTTTGAGTGTGTTTTTATGGAGAAAAGGCCTCAGGGCTTAACCCCTCAAGGCCTAGGGCCTTTTTGGGTTTAAAAACATCATTGCTTTTGAAGTGATACAGTTCAAAATGTTAGTAAGGAATAAAAATCTCAACCATACAATCTTGTAGTGTACATGTTGTAGATGGCGTAAATCAAATTTGAAGTCATTTGACTGTGTAGATTGCAAGATTATAATGTTTTAGTGTAAAAAAAAGATGCTGAAATTTTCCTAGGAACACATTTGGAGGTGAAATTTGATTTCTAGACCTCCTCAAATGAAAAAAATTTAAACTACAAAGTGATTCAAAATCAACGTTCAAACACATTGGTGAAAAAAAAGCATAATTGAATTGACTCATTGTGTCTGCAAAATGGCTTTCAAATGTCAAAAAATAGCAAGAAAAGTTGCAAGAAAACACATCTAAAGCTAAACCTCCTTCTACTAAAATGCTTCTCAGTCACTCATAACTTTATGGATTAAAATGAAATTTTAGCTACACAAACTAGACTAGTATGCGCAACTTTTCTTAAAACTTTTCTTGCAAACGGACACTATGAAGAAGAAACAAGCTGCGGAAGTTTGTTGTAGTCCAAAAATGTCGGAATTTTGAACTTCGAATTGCTCCCAAACCTTCAAAACAACTTGGATTGACATGAAATTTTTTCCACAATAACTAGATTTAAAGGGGAACATAACCCAACAATTTTTTTTGAAAACAAACTTTGGATGAATGAAATACAAGTCCCCGAAGTTGCAGCCATCATTAGCAGTTTGGTGAACTCAACTTGAACGTCTGAATTTCGATTGGCTTACAAAAAATCAGTACATCTTGGATTGATCTGAAAATTTTACCACACAAACTAGAAAAGAGAGCGCAAATTTTCCAACAGTTTTCATTGAATTTGGACATTGGATGCAAAAGTTACAGCACTTTGAATTGGACTTGAAACTCGAAGAGGCCATTTTTAGGCCCCTTGGGCGTTGAGGGGTGAAGGGGTTAATACAAAGAATAGAATAAAAGAGTGGAAGGAAGAAGAAAACCATTGAAAATTATCATTAGATTCACTGATGTAATTATCCAAAATTCACAAACATATAAGAAATCTCAAAATTCATATCCTCCAATCACTAGAATTGTTAGACGATGATGAGAGATAATGCATCTCAACAACAGCCTCGTTGTCAATGAATCTACGAACTTGGGGATCAATTTGCCGCCGTGGTGATGCCAAACTTGGGGAGGACGCGGCCGCTTGAAGATCTGCAACTTCAGCGTCCCATGGAACCATCACGTAGTCTTTCACCGGTGAGACAATCATTGCCCTCACTCTGAAAAATCAGAAATACAATTAGTATGATTATGTAAGTATTGACAAGCAGAGTTCAATTGGCAAAATGAAAGAAATCCAAAGTTAACTCACTTACTCAATCGGTTCTTCTTCTTCAAAAAGCGGATTGGAGGGTCAATATCAATTGCAGACAACACAGACACAGATGTAGCCAAAATCGACCAAGGAGGCAAAGTCAGATACGGCTTCAACTTCACATCAAAGACTTCGGTGTCTTCCTCGAGGGCAACAATGTGGTAGCCAATTGCCTTGCATGCTTGCACAGAATTACCTAAATTCAACAAGAAATTGAGTAAGTTAAAAGCCCCATTTCGACAAAAGTGAAATTATTGAATGTGGCGGCCAATTGCCTTACATGTTTGCAAAGTATTATCTAAATCAGGGTTTTCATATCGGACAGAATCTTACTGTTCACGGACGAATCTGCATTGACTGGCTGCAAACTTTGGAGGCCAATAAGTTTTGGAGAAATTGTCCAAATCGGGAATGTGAGATGTTTTTCGGCATCTACAGTTTTCTGTAGATGCCGAAAAACATCTCACATTCCCGATTTGGACAATTTCTCCAAAACTTATTGGCCTCCAAAGTTTGTAGCCAGTCAATGCAGCGGCACTCCGAAAGCCCAGCCGACATCAGCGGCGTTTTTTGGGCCCGCTCGTTGTTCCCCCAGCAGCCCTCCAAAACCATGGCCAATGTCGGCTTCATCTTTTGGGGGGCGCTCTCTCCAGCAATTGCCGGCATTTTACAACAAATTATTTTTGCCCTAACTCTGAGCATCTGGTTTAGGTGATGCGATGGAAGATACTGTCCGTCAAAGTGACGCAGAAGTGGAGGAGCAGGAGTCTTCACAGCCGGAAATTGCCGGATCAGGTTTCTAAATTTCCCATTTTGGTGCTGTTTTTGATGTTTTCCTCCATTTGTTGGCATTGACTGGAGTTGTTTTGATGTTGGTGAACTTGACATTGACCGGAGTTCTTTTGTTGTTGGTGAACTTGACAAAGGTGTTGAAGGAGAGCATGATAGCAATGTTGGCCGGCCCATGGATTTGGATTATAATAGTACAACAGAGATGTCTGCGGAAGAATTGGAAAAGGAGATGGATGCCCAAATTGCAAAAGAGTCTGTGAATACAAATGTGGTGCTCGACTGGCTTCGTTTTAAGCCAAGGAACAAGTCCAAATTAAACATTCCACTCTACAGGATGAAGCCTTTGGCTGCGGTGCGACCCCATCTCCGGAACGACGTTATGGCTTTGGGATCGCATTTTATTAGCACAACGTCCGACGTCGGCAACGCCTTTGTAGGGTTGCTGTCTGAACGGCCAGCGGTGCTCCAAAAGCCCAACCGACATCGGCGTCGTTTTTTTGGGCCCGTTTGTTGTTCCCCCAGCAACCCTCCCAAACCATGGCCGATGTCGGCTTCATCTTTTGGAGGGGGGCTCTCTCCAGCAACTGCTAGCTCCCAAAAGCAACGCCAATGTCGGCGTTGCTTTTGGGAGACCGGAAACTACCCTAAATCCTATTCTTGTCCGAAATTAATCTTAACAAAACACTTAATTTCCGCTACGCAAAACACAATTAGTCATTGACTACTCTAAAAGGCTTGTCACAATGTACCTGCCATTGCTGCTGGTGTTTCCGCAAATCCTTCCTCGTGTCTGCTTCGATCCGAAGGGTCGCCTCCTGCGCACGCCGAATTCTTTGAGTCAAAAGGTCGACCGGGCGTTTCAACAAAACCCCAATGCCTCAAGCTATCTAACGCAGCTCATACACGTGCAAATTTTTTTGAATGCGAACATGACAAGATAAACATGATGGAGATGTCATATTTGAACTTCCACCTATGGGAAAGTACCCATCATCAAACAAGGCTAGGCGGTTGCATGGAATGGATAAAAAAGATGATGGACATGCATGGACCCGAACAATGACGACGCACATCCAATCTGACTCTCACCTTACTTTCCGAACTTTGGCTTGTTTGGGATACCTCCGGTGTACAAACAATTCATATGAATATTTAGACCGACGGTACCGACTGTCACCGTTGAATGAGACTGAGTGGAATGGTACCACCCAAGTGTCCCCCTTTGTTCCACACTCTGATCCTCCATTGCATTCTATAGTTGCATACTCAATCTGTTAAATTCCGCCGACATGCATTGGAAGTTGTCCTGCTAGGATCTACTACGTACATGGCTCCAATTTGATGACCCAAGCTTGCGTGCATCTCGGAATCCATAGCCATCCAGTGAAGAAGGGAAATTATAGAGACTCCTCCGCAAAACTCCGATCTCTTATTGGCAAGCAGGTAGAACGGACTCCGTCGGCGACTAATTCTGCCATTGTCCTTGAGGCGAGTAAGGAGTACCTCGGCGAATTCCTTTTATGCGCAAAAGATACTCCCCATAAGATGTTGGCAGTGGACGAACTTGTTCCCATTTTGGACAAGTTCAAGCAAATGTCATCACCCAGTATTCGTAATGAGGTTACCACATTTCGATATCTGCGTCGTTTTGGGATAATGGACAGCATCACTAGGTTGCGGGGCTCCAGTACGTGGGCCTTCGTCCAAGAAAACCGTTTCCCTGGACAAGGTGCTGAGTCTGACAAAGTCTTCATTTTCAAGATGGTGGAGCTGAGACCTGGGAGCGGGGTAGACTTGGTTAAGCGCATGCAACCAAGTGGAGACTTGGAGGATGCTTGGATGATGTTTGACCATGTCAAACGCGTCAAGTCTTGGACCACTATGGCCTGCCACGTGTACGATTCTACATACTGCCATGTCATGACTATCATTGTTTGCGATATGCAATCCAAGGATGTAGCAGCACAACAGGTGTTCAGGAAAAATTTGAATGCAGTTTCCAGCAGGCATAATATTTCCAATCCAAATTTTAAAGGATTTATGGCCAACAGCGCCCAAACAAATTGGAATGCAGTGCGTATCGTCTATGGGAGTGGCGATCCATCTCTGCCTATGGTAAATCGGGAACGAACTTGCCTATTTCATTGGTCGCAATCCTTAGAGAAACACACCAAGGCAGATATCAAGGCGGACCTTTAGGAGCAACATCGGCGACTCTACAAACAATACAAGAATTTCACCTTCTTAGAAGACGTGCAAAACAAATACTTAGCAATTTGGGCGTGGTGGTTATCTTCTGGAGCAGCCATTGAAGAGGCGCTACCGAGATTGGACCTATGGCTAGCTTTTTGGCACTTTAGATACCGTCAATGGGGCGAGTTCATGGAGCTGGTAAGTTTTATAATCACATTACAACAATTAGAAGTTCTATTTTCTAAACCACAACCAATATTGACAGCGCTTATTGTTTATTCAAAATTCTTGATTTCGCCTGCCTAGTAGTACGGTGCCGATATTGGCCTTGCTTTTGATGCACAGCCAATATCAGCGACACCTCTTTTTAACACCCTAACCCTACCTGAAGCCAATGATGGGAGAGAGCCGACATTAGTGGTCTCTCCTCCGTGGATGCCTGTTGAGGTAGCTATTTGAGACCTACTTTAATCCTTTTTTTTTGGCTATTCATTCAAACATCTAACTTTAAATGCTGCCTCGTAGGATCTTTTGGAAGTTGAATTGGCTGAGATGCCATCTTGTAATTTGGCGGAGTCTGTTCACAACAAGTGGCTGCAGCAATCTGGCAAAAAAGATAATGACCTTTATATTGACGCTGTAGATGACATGGTCCGGGCGTTTATGCAGGTTGTAGTCTACTACCAATTCCTCAAAGGTGAGAAAGCGAGGACAGGTCCTAGCAAGGAAGAACTCCGACTGCGTATTGCACATCGCACCACTCAATGCTTTGGAAATGCTAAGGTCCTTCACACCGCCCTTGCTGACAAGCCAGGTGCTGACGATTTTTGCACACGCCAACCTCACCTTGAAGGTGAAGAAGTATTTGTTTCCACCAAACGAAAAGCAGATCTTCCACCAGCTTCAGAATTTGATTCGCACTGTCCAGACAAGATAAGTATATCTCGCCCACGTGTTAGGGCTCGTCAAATTGATCCAAAGATAGTTGACCTCACTGCAGAAGATTCGCCATCCGAACCCGATCATGTGCTAGAAGAATCGGAAGATCTTCCTCCCAAGACACCTACAACTTCCGCTAGGGTGCACCACATAAAATTTGTTCAGGAAACTGTCTGCGATAAACACCAATGGCATATTGCAAGGCTGCCAAAGACATCTGCTAAAGCTTGTTTTGCGCTGCAAGTCAAGACGAAGAAGAAGTGCGTAGCCAAGATTGTGCAAGACAATCGCAGTACAGCTGCCCCTACTTATACTGGTCTCATGAACAATTATAAGAAGACTAGATTGGAGAGAATGCGGTTTTTCTTCTGCAATGATGACATCCATCGTTGTGTGGAGGGCACTAGTCAAAAATGGGTGGTTTCCAAACTGCCTATCCCGGATGTCTGGCTTATTATTATGGGCACAAACTTAACCCTTAAAGGACCGTCACTATACTTTCACCAAAAACGCTCCAAAATTGTCATTTCTAGTACAAGTACCAAAATTTTGAAAAAAAACTTTTCTTGACATATCTAACCATAGGATCTTGTATTATATAGTATAAAAAACATGTGATAAAAATTTCAGACATTTCCACCGGGTGGATTGCAAGATATAAGCATTCAAATTAACTAAAATCATTTTTTTTACCCTACGAAAAGCAGGGCAGCTGCACTTCACAAGCTCACATTTATATGAAAAAATGACCTAAATGGTGGTGCTTCATTGGATTTGTTTTCTTAGACAAGTTAGCCACATGCTTGAAAAAATTCAGATCATTTGGAATAGTACAACATATAGGAAAAAAATAGTAAGTAGGTAGTAGTAGAGAATGATTAAAAATATTAAATTATTTACAATTTAAATATGGAATTGAAAATTTCCAATCCCAATGGTCTAAATGTTGTAATAATGTATCTACATCCTATGATTTTATTTTTGTCCAAAAATATTGAAAATTGGGTAAGATAAAGGATTTCAAAGTTTATTTTAGAGTAGGAAATTCCGCAAACAAAAAATCCTCATAACTTTTGACTCACTAATCAAAATGGAATGATTCAAAGCTTTTTGTGTATATAAAACTCTAGAAAATCAATTCCAAATTTTTGTTTCTAAAAAAAGTGATTTTTGTTATCTGCCCGAACTGCCCAGTTACGAAAAAAAGTAACATATTAGGCTATAACTTTTGACTCATATTTCCAAATGTCATGAAATTTGGTGCATATGAAAGATCTTCCTTGCCCCCACATTCTATTAAAATTTCAGCCTCAAATATGAAAATCCTTACTCATAGGTACTTGCCCAAAATTTCTATACAACGAAAAAACACAATTTGGTCCTTTAGGGGTTAAGCAGGAAAGAGATTCTCTCTCTAGAAAATGCCGGGTTCTCTCTTGCTGAGCGCGTCCAATTGTCTCCACGACAACTCTTCAATGACGGAATATCCGTGAATCTGGACGATTATCCTCCACCCCCTAACCCTGTGGATCACCCCACAAAGAGGTATGGTAAGAATATTAGAAGAAATCCTTCTGCTCCGACTACCAAACATCATAATAGCTGTGCCTTTGCTCTATTAGTTGTTGGAAAGATCTGCTCAATTCCGATGGTACCTCCTCCAGCTTTGGGCTGCATTGTGACATTTGAGTCTAGAAGCATATCTAAGGTTTCTAAATACTTGTTGACGATTGGCCAATTCCCGAACTGTGACTGCCAATTTTTCAAGGATATGTCTGACAAGTCACTCAGCAAGCGCGGTGCATGGACGTATTGTAAGCACATCTACTTCATCTTCAACATAGTATGTAGCCTAGATCCGGAGGTTGATATATTCATTCACGCTCCTAGTTTCAGCTGGAATGAGATTAAAAGAGTTCTTTAAATTCTGCTCTTAAAGTATTATGGAGCGTAATTATTGTTCGTACTATTAAGACATTATTTTTCACTAATACCAAAACGATGGTGAGACTAAAAGGGCCACCATCAAAGCTTGTACATGGTCATGTTGGTGCCTAAATCAATTGTCCAATTTTTGTTTGCATAGCTCAGTTTTTGTTCAACTGCCACTAACTCACCCCAATCCTTAGTCCCCGCCTCCTTCCTATTCTCTACCTTAAACCTAAACCCAAGTATATCTCCCTCCAACAGATCTGAAAACCTCATACCAACCCCCCTTATTGTTTGCAAATTTTTTCCTAAATTAAACAACATCCTTTTCCTGGTTTCAATATCCGTCTCTTTCTCCCACCCTAAACCCACTCCTTAATTGTTCCTCCAATTAACCCTTAACTTCTCCACTTCCAATCTTTGTCTCCAAAGAAAACGTCTACATAACCCTCGCTTATTTCCTTTGCTTTCCCTATCTAATGCCTTGACCCTCTTTAATCTAACCTTGGGCCCCCATCTCTCAAATTATGTAAATCCTCCATACCAATTGTCCCTCTCTTGAACTCTCTTACTCCCTCTTTCCCTCTCTAGAACTCTCTCGAACACCTCTCTTGCAAAGAAATCTCTTTCGTCCCTCACAATATCCACCATTTCTTGTTTCCATGGCGCTTACATTCACAACCACAAAAAATATATATTTTAATCATTCATATCCCTAGACTCCACGGTTATAGACCCTTCATCTTGAAACTTGCATCTTTCCTCGACATTAAAATACATATTTGGCCACCTTACACTTTTTATGCAAAAAAAATTTGCAAAATATTCTATGGTCATAGGTCCATCATTAATACTAATTTAAGAATTCCTCCTTCTAAAAAAACCCTAAACTTTCACTTCATTGGCCGTTTCAAGAAATTATCAAACTTTTTGCGTTCTACGCTCGCGACCCTACGCTCACCGCTCACCGCTCACCGCTCTACGCACGCAAAATAGCATCGTCCCGTTTTCTCAGCTATTGGCTGCATGCGCCATGCGGGTATCATACTATGAAAACCACTAGGTAGGTCGCACAAGATCTTGGAGATCACTGCCTGATCATTGAAGGTGGTGTCTCCACGGGAGGCCAACTGCTGGACGATCGTATCAAGCTTGCTAATATAATCAGCGATACTCTCTCCTTGCAACATTGTACATTTATAAAAGTCTTGTTGAAGCGAATGAATATTATCAGAAGTATTTTGCTCATGGAACAACTTGAGTTTATCCCAAATTTGTTTGGATGTGACACAACTAGTGATGTTCTTGAGTCACTCTCGTCTATGGCTGAGCAAAGGAGACTGACTGCTTGATTATCTCGCTTTCTCCAAAAAGCTACTACATCATTTGTTGCAGTATTGAGAGGTTTAGGCTCAGTGCCATCAACAACTTCCATGAGCTCCTTTCCTAAAAGAATCGCTTTCATCTGAAATTACCATATGTGGAAATTCATTCCCTTAAAGCGGGTAATGCTACCGATCTCACGGCTGTCAGCCATGTTTGGAAAGAATCACTATTCAAGAAATAACGACACAAGTGTTTACAAGGTTTGTGGGCCCATAACCTTTGATATCTTACCGTTAATGAAAAATAACAAAACTTACATGCATGATGAGCCCAATAGTTCAATAATGATGTTAGTTATACATGATGTTAGTTGAACTATTATATCAATCATCAATAACATTATGAGTGTTTTCTTGTAACTAACAAGGGATCATCTAACAAATGATGTAGTAGCTTTTTGGAGAAAGCGAGATAATCAAGCAGTCAGTCTCCTTTGCTCAGCCATAGACGAGAGTGACTCAAGAACATCACTAGTTGTGTCACATCCAAACAAATTTGGGATAAACTCAAGTTGTTCCATGAGCAAAATACTTCTGATAATATTCATTCGCTTCAGCAAGACTTTTATAAATGTACAATGTTGCAAGGAGAGAGTATCGCTGATTATATTAGCAAGCTTGATATGATCGTCCAGCAGTTGGCCTCCCGTGGAGACACCACCTTCAATGATCAGGCAGTGATCTCCAAGATCTTGTGCGACCTACCTAGTGGTTTTCATAGTATGATACCCACATGGCGCATGCAGCCAATAGCTGAGAAAACGTTAGCTAATCTAACTCTACAGCTTCTTTACACTAAGAGTATGCTCAAAAATAGAATCGATGAAGCTGTAGCTACCTCAGCAGCATATGTAGCTTCCTCAAAAAGCAAGTCAACCGAGTATACCTCCGAACAACGTTCTGCTAGGCGCAAGGAGATTAGTGATCGAAAGAAAACTAGCCCATGTTGGAAGTGTGGTGTGCTAGGTCATTGGGGTCAAGAGTGCCAAGCCACGGAGGAGCAACAAATGTCGTATCAACAAACCCAAACACGCGGTGATCAGTCTAGAAGAAGCAACAGCTACATAGCATTTATGGCAACTATTGATGAATCATTCAAACCTTCTTTCTGGTACATTGATAGCGGTTGCACTGAGCACATGACAAAGACTCAGTCATATTTTTCGACCTATCAAAATATCTCCAGAGAACAACATACTGTTGCGGGCATCGGAGGAGCTAAGCTGGTGGTGGTCGGCATTGGCGATATCAACATCAAAATTCAGCAACCCACGGGATTCAGTTACGGCATCCTCCAGGGGGTACTTCACGTTCCAACTCTTGGTCGAAATTTATTCTCATCTTATGTAGCAGCCCAAAAGAAGATTTATACGTTACACACCGATGTAGGTTGTCAAATGCTTCAGAACAATAGGGCGATCATGACTGGTGTTGTACATAACCGCATGTATAAGCTCAATATTGAGGTCATTCCCCCTACTTCTGGGGTCATTTCTTTAGTTGCTACTTCGGCAATATCCTTCGGAGTCCCTTCTAATGTAGAAAGTACACAAACGTTAGATCTCTGGCATAAGTGTTTTGTACATCTCAGTCATACTACAATACAGCAAATGGCTTCACAAGGCAGTGTTCACGGACTAATCCTTAGCGATAAACAAAAGCCTTTCTGCCCTGGTTGTGTTTACGGGAAGCAAACTCGAGCACATTTCCCTGTTCACGAGCATCGCCAACGTGTAGAGTCACCAGGCGATTTAGTGCATACTGATCTATGCGGCCCTATGAGTGTCCCCTCAATAGGTGGCACTCTTTACTTTGCATTATTTAAAGACGATTACTCTAGATTCAGAGTTATCGATTGCCTTAGAACCAAGCCAAAAACCCTAGCAGCCTTAAAAGGTTTGTTGGCCGGCTCAAACGTGAAACTGGCAACGACGTCAAGATTTTACAAAGCGATCGAGGTACTGAGTATACTAGTCGATCATTTGTAGAATACCTAGACAAGGAAAAAACCAAGCAAGAATTGACTACTCCCTATACGCCCGAACAAAATGGGGTCTCTGAACAAGACAATCGAACCATTGTAGAAGCAGTTAGGAGTATGCTACAGTCAACCACTATCCCTCTTCATTTTTGGGCAGAAGCAGTACACACAGTTGTTTACACATTAAACCGTACTACAACTAGAACTATCGAACCTGGACGCACGCCATTTGAACTTTGGTATAAATCCAAGCCTTCAGTCTCACACCTACGGGTTTTTGGTTTTGATGCCTATGTCCACATTCCCAAAGGTCAACGTAAAAAGTTAGCACGAAAGAGTAGGAAAGGAACTTTTCTAGGCTACTCGGCCACCAGCAAAGCCTATCGAATTTGGAACCCAGAGTTGTGACGCATCGAAGAAAGCAAGGACGTTTTGTTCGATGAAGATTTGACTATCAAAGGGAGCGTTGCAGATCAACCGGCACATGGCGATACAATCCGTGTGGATACCATCACACCAACAGTACCTGCAATTGGACGTATTCCTTTACAAGTCCATGTCCCAGTTGTCGCTCATGCCCCAGATCCCTTCCCCGATGAACTAGTGGTGGGCGAAGCTGAACCAGCAGTGGGAGAAGTCGAACCAGTAGTAGCAGCCGAGCCAGTTGAAGTCAATGAACCAGCCGACGTGGGCAAGCCAGCACGTGCTCGAAATCCACCTTCACGACTAGGTGATTGGATTTATCCGATCAACCGCAACTCTTACGCTTGTATCGCAACAACAGATCTTCCAACCGAGCCAGAAACTTATGAAGAAGCAATGGCATCTCGCGAAAAAGCACAGTGGCTTGTAGCGATGAAGGAAGAGTACGATTCATTAATTGAAAACGACACCTGGTCCTTGACAAAGCTACCCGAAAAATGCAATCTCGTTAAATGTCGATGGGTGTACAAGTTAAAGTTAGCCTTTGATGGATCAATTGATCGATATAAAGCAAGAGTGGTAGCTAAAGGCTATACACAGAGACAAGGCATTGACTATCAAGAGACCTTTAGCCCAGTGGTTAAATTTGATTCTGTACGTTGTCTTCTCTCAGTCGCTGCAACTGAAGATCTGAATATCACACAATTTGATGTTCGAACTGCTTACCTCAACGGAACACTTCGTGAGTGCATCTTCATGCAGCAATCGATTGGTTTTGAGAACCATTGTTCTGCACCTCAAAGGCTTGTTTGTCGATTGAACAAGGCATTGTATGGGCTACATCAAAGTGCTAGAGTCTGGAACCGCAAGTTCAACCAATTCCTTCAAGCTTACGATCTAATCGTCTCGGATGCTAACTACTGTGTCTATATTAACAAGGTCAATCCAAAACTCATCCTTTGTATTTGGGTGGATGATGGGATGATTTGCAGCACCCTCAACGATCCAATTGAAGAGATCCTCAGTTATATGGGCGGTGCTTTTCAAATTACCAAAGGACTAGCTGAGGTCTACGTTGGATTACATATCTCCCGGGACAGGGACCGTGGACTTATCCATGTCGATCAACGCAGGTATTTAGAACGCATCCTTCGACGTTTCAGTCATGAGAATTGCCACCCAGTCACTGTTCCCTCAGATCCTAGTAGTGCTGCTCAGTTAATGCTAGCCAAATCAGAAGAACCTAGGTCCGTTTTTCCATATCGTGAATGCATCGGATGCCTGCAGTTTGCTCAGATCGGTACTAGATTTGACATAAGCTATGCTGTTAGTAACATGTCTAGATTTAGCGAACATCCGATAGCTGCCCATGTTTCTGGTTTGAAACGCATCTTGAAGTATCTTAAAGGCACTCTAGGCCATACGATCACTTACAGACGTAACGCTGTCGCACTGTAAATGCGTACATAGTGTAAAAATGCATAGTAATACATTATTTCCATAGATTTGATTTTAATAATATAAAAATAAAGATGACATCATCCTTAGTAGCTTCAAAATGACGCCTTCTCACAATGACATGAGCCATCTATATAAGAATAGGTTATCATCTTAGAATGCCACCAAACTTGAAGTAGTTTCTTTATTGTATGTTATAGATTTCAGTATGTCGAATTGGAGGGTTTTTTCTGAGTCTCAGGATGAGGAGCCTCTACCAGAATCGGAGTTTGAGTTTTCGTTATCTCAACTACCGGCTCAACCTCTTCAACCGCTAGGTCTTTCATTATCGCACGAGCGTCCTCAAGATGAATCTGGGCCTTCTCGACCGCCAAAGCAACCCCGTGTGGAGCAGCGATGGCACGGGAACCTACAGCGTGGAGCTCGAGCACTAGTGATCCTGTTGCAGGTTGGGTGTGTTGAACCTGGTACCCAAGAAGTGACATTCGAAGGGAGTTTTGAAGGTCTTAACGACGATCAATACTACTGTATGGTCAGGCCTATTAAAGGAAGTCGCGGTCACCAATGATGGTTAGAGGGGCCGGTCAATCCCTTGACAAAGGTGGATCGTGTTGAGTTTGTTGCTACTACCATCAAGCGAATTCTCAAGTTCTTGAAGATGGAGTGAAGTTTCTTTGAAGACTTTAGTTTTTTACCTTTGAGAAAACATTTATTTTATGTTAGTTGTTTGTAGATTTCATTTTGGGTGTTGAAAATAGAGAAAGAAAAGATAGAAAGGAATTAATGAAATAGTTTTCCTTCTAGGTGAACTTGAAGTGAATTTTCTTTCTAAGATAAAGATAAAGAGATAGTTGTGGGGTCAAATAAGGGCTCAATTATTGATGTGAGAGCTTTGGGAGTGAGTTAGGGGCTGACCCCACTTGTTTGTGTGGTTAGAGTAGAGATAAGGTGGAGAAAAAAAGGAACACTATTCATCTTCTCTCCCGTTGTGAGTTTAGAAAGGCCCGAATGTTTGAGGGCTCATTGTGTTGTGAATTTGAAGTATTTTGAAATGAAATTTGGAGGTGTTGTGTATCATGGTGTGTAGTTTTCAAATTGATCTCACTTGCTTGATTTGGAGTTGTGAAGCAAAAGTTGTGCTAGTTTGAGTGGAGGGAGGTTTGTTGCCTTTAAAATTAAGAGGCAGAGACTTCGACCAACCATAAAAGACGGACAGGTTCTTGTTTTGCCATGAAATTTGGAGGGAGTGTAGGAAATTGTGTTAGCTTTTCATGAAGCTATCATTTGTTCTATTTGGAGTTTGTATGAGAAAGTTGTGAGTGTGGAAGCGAAGGAAGGTCTGCTGCCTTTCCCTTCTCAAGGCCGAAACTTTGGATGGCCATAGAGGTTGGACAGAGTCTTAGAATTGTATGAAATTTGGAGGAGAAGTAGATGATTGTTTTAGCTTTCCGAAAAGCTATCATTTAGTTCATTTGGAGTTATAGATCAACAAAGACACTCATCCAAAGATCAGCTTGGGAGTTGGAGTTGAAGGAGTTGGAAGACTTGTGTGTGGCTTGTGGCTTTGTAAATTTCATTTTATTGTTGCGGGCAGTTTGGTTCACACCAATACTAGCCTCATTTGGTGTTGTGGATGCGACGAAGTGGGGTTAATTGCCCACATGGTCGAGACTTTTATGTTGTTCCCACTGGTGAGGCAAGTTTGCTGGTCACCGTGGGTTTGAAATTTAGGATCCAATCCCTCGGACGGCTCAGCTCGTGGTCTGGCCGTCCCGTTTTACACGTTCGAAGCCCGTGGTTTCTTATCACCCTACCTTAACCCTTGGCCTATTTAGAAACACAACAGGATAGGACAACGAGTAGCAGTTTGAAGATTTGAAGACTCGAAGATTTGAAGATTCGACAAGTTACAATTTATTTCATTCCCGAGCCATTTCTAGTCGCAGCCAGAATCCTCGTGATTTCCCGAGGCAAACTCTCTCTACACGACAACGCCAACACCAATATCCTGACCGCATACTGTGATGCTAATTATGCTGCCGACCTCAACGACCGGAAGTCTCGATCAAGCTTCATATTGCTTTTGAATGGTGGCCCAATCGCGTGGGGAAGCAGGAAACAAACTTGCACAGCACTCAGCACTACCGAGTCTAAAAATGTAGCAGCATGTTTAGCGACCCAAGAACTAATTTGGATGCGTCGCCTTTTAAGCAGCATCCGCTCACCTCAATTGACAGCCACTCCGTTGTTTTGCGACAACCAGTCAGCCATTCGACTTGTGCAGAATCCGGTCTTTCATCAGCGATCCAAACATATTGACACAATATACCATAAAATCCGAGATGCTAACACTGATGGACACATCGCCATTACTTATGTCTGCACTGAGCACCAACTAGCCGATCTCATGACAAAAGCTTTACCAAGGGATCGTTTTGAGCGCCTTCTAGATTTAGCAGGACTCAAGCCGCATCCCCGAGAACTGTGCTGAAGTGGGAGGAACGGTATGGTCACCACAGTGCTTAGTGGGAGTGTTGAATGATAATAAGCCTTGGGTGACCAACTCAGCAGCTTTGGTACATAACGGACCATAATTAGCTGGAGTCGACTTATTCTGAAACTGCAGCATCAAGAAACACTCATGACCAGGAGCTTCCCTCGCCCGGTACTCTGACATAAAAGGAGTGCTGTAGCTTAGTTCTCAATCTCTCAATTTGCAGTATTGCATCTGCTTTGATAGCTAAGTGCGTGCTCTGCCACTTAGTGTGTGGTAGAGAGAGATCTTTGTATGTCAGGTATATTACGTTTAATATATGCTATCTGGTTGGCTGTCTCAATTCCTGTGCATTATTGTCGCATCTTAGTATTCTTGCTGAGTTTTGTTATTTTTCATTATGGTATCAGAGCGAACCTTGTAAACACTTGTGTCGTTATTTCGTCGATAGTTATTCTAACAAACGATGTAGTAGCTTCTTGGACATGAATGTAAATTATGGTCATCATGCATGTAACTAACAAACATCATTAGTGAACTATCATTATTGAACTATTAAACATGATGTTAGTTATACATGATGATCCCTTGTTTGTTACATGTGGGTTTCTTCATCATACAACTATGCCTGCTAGTTTTCTTCCACCTCATAATCTTCTTCTCACAGGTGACTGATACGCAGTCCAAATTTAGCATTGAGTTGAAAACTTGGCTATAGAAGCGAAGACTCTTTCATCGCGGAGTTGCACAGTGTTCTGTTTGTAGAGTCGGTAGCTCAGAAAATGCATGTGGAAATGGTTTAGTGAGCTTGAAATCAAATTTCCGGATGGTTCTTGCAGAGGACAAGTGAACCGAGAAGTAGTATCTTTCTTTCGAGAAAAGGTGCAAGAAGAAATTAAAGTATCTTATTGAAAAGATTCTTAACTTCTCTTCCGATTTTCAATTAACTATCTAGATTGCATGCTGGTCAAAACTCAGTTTATTTAGGCCTTCTGATACGACAGTTCTCTTGTGTCGTTAGAGACTGTCTGAGATTGATGCAGAACCGGCATTAAAACTGTTGGAATGAAGCTTCTTGTAACGTCCACCTTGAGAGACGACATCATCTAGCCTGGAATGACGGACTGTAAACCGTGCACACTGGAAGTGAGGAGTGGTCCTAAAACCGTAGGGAGATAGAGAATTGAGTTTCTCGATTAGTGTAAGCAACAGTGGGCTTCCATTGCTGAATGGTGTTGAAATGAGCAGATCTCTTCGCATCCCGGAAAGCTACTCTATGATGGAGGGTTTCAACGACCGAGTCCACTACCACTTAGATTTTTGAGATTGACATATTTCATGAGTTGAACTATTATGTGTGGATTTTTATTGTGATTGGATTTGTGTGTTCTATGGCTATATTTTGGGCCTTAGTTTGTTATTTGAATTTGATTTTTTTATGTCATGATGTTTATTCAAAATAATCACATTTTCTTTTCACCCTAAACATCATCAAGATACATTTGCAAGTTCCTCAAATTTCATTCAAATGACTCTACATTTCTTAATATTTAAATACCCTAAAACCCACGGTCATAGGATGGTTGACCACTTGGATTTTTCTCAAAAAGAAATTCCCGCTCACAAGTTCACATGCTAGCAACCCTGGACCCACAAATAGTGGAAGTTCCCATGTGGATCTTCTCATGGGATGTTTCTTTGGTCTACATACCAAGTTAGAGCTTATTTCTACTAATGCTATTGTATACCAAAAAGTGATTATATTTTAAGCAAGAATCTAGATAGGATGGTTTTACAAACAATGTATAATCAAGTGCAATCATCTTAACGCTTTTGTTCTTGAAAATAAGGTGTGAAGATCTTTGCCAAAGAAATGGAGCATTTTGAATGCTTTTGTGAATGCCCGGGGAGGACACTCCCTATGTTTTAGCAAACTACGTGCGGCGGAAAAAGTAAAACAAGTAATACACCTTAAAATTTAATTTCTTTTTCAAAAAAAAAATTATGGATAGATTTTACTACTTTATAAGTTTATGTTTTGAATTATTGGTATTTTTCTGTGCTAATAGTAATTAGTTATAAATTTTTGAAGAAAAAAGATACACTGTAAAGCTGAAAATAACTTTCACACCTCTATATTATATAAGAAAAAATATTTGAAAAATGAAAAAAAAATTATATAGAATAGCTTTCTATTGAAAGTTTATTTTGGTTGAATATTGATGAAATAGTCATCTTCATGTGAGCTCTATAAATATTTTAGTTGGAGAACATGCCATTTTAGTTCATTTTTCAACCCTTTCTAGACAATATATCTTATGTTATTTGGAATTGAATTTTTTGTCAATAGAAACCTTTAGTCATTGTTAAACAAAGCTCAAAATTTTAGAATGAAATTATAGTTTATTCAAGGTGAATTACATGAATTACTTTTTCCACCGCCGCACGTAGGTACCCCAAATGTAGTGAGAGTGTCCTCCCCTAGTGTGAATGCTATGATTCTTCTTTGTTTTAGTCATTGGACGACTATGTCTTTCACATGCATAATATCATTCAATAATTCTCTTTTAATTAAGGTTCCTACAAAAGGGTACATTTGTGCACCTTGTGTCAACATTTTGAAAAGAAGTTCATGCAAAATGGCTTCATAGAACCAATTTGACTTTATAGAGACAATTGTTTTTACTAAGTTAATGACTTTATAAAACACTAGCTTTGGAAAGGTTTTGATGATGGTCAAATCCAAGGCCATACTCAAACCATATATTTTGTGGAAGATTATAAGGTGACACTCTCTACAACTACCTTGTGATTGGTTGGCTCTAGATTGAAAGAGATGAAGCATTGCAAAAACACTAGCTTCATCTTCAATAAAAAGTAAGAAATCCATCATTTTCATGAAGATGACCATCTTGGCTCAAGACATCCTAGTTGAAAATCTAGCTTAAGTGCTTAACCTCTAAAGGTTCAAAGTCTTGTAATGATTTTTTACAATTTTAAATAGACTCTTCCAATGGCAAATTTTAATGTGATTTTCTACTAAAAAAAATTTGACATGGGATAAAAACTATTGCCCTCCTGAATACATGATGATCAAATCCAAGTAGCAAGAAAATAAATAAATAAATAGAAATAAATTAATTAAAATTAGGATTTGGCATGTTGCAATTCTATTTTAGAATTATTATCAATTTAACTCTCCCATCTAGCCCCCTTGGACCTACTTCTACATGACAAATTTTGAAAATATAAAACAATTCTCATTTAAAAAAACTTAATTTTATAGATTTTCCTCAATTCTCTTCTATAAATATTCAAAACTCAAACTCTATAATGCAAGAATTTTAAGCTAAGAGGATTCCTACTCTAAGAACTTAGTATAGTATGACAAGGTGCAAAAAACCATATTGGGCACTTGGGCACCATATTGGGCACTTGGGCTTCAACAACAGCACAAATTACTTCTATGACTTCTAGAGATTAGAGCTAAGTAGTTCATAATACTCATTCAACACATTGGACAAAGGATATCACATGAGAAAAAAATTGTCTTCATACAAGTATGTACACCCATAATCAAAATTGCCCTAAATGTCACCCCAACATTTGGACCAAAAAGCATTACAAATTACTAAATATTTATTACACAAGATGTTCAAAATTCAAATCAAAATGTAGGAGTGGATAAGAGCTTAGTGTTGACATTTGGTGCACCTAAAAACACTAATAGGGAATTTTGTTAAAATGGCAATATTCCATATGCCATGTTCAAGTAGCACAGTCTAAACCATCTAAAACATGTATAGATTCTAGATTACATTGTCTAAATCATCTAGGATAGGTATAGATTTTAGACTATGCGGTTTAAACTATAAAAGTGCCACAGTCGTAGAATGTTGAAGTCCAATGAAAACCTCTTTCATTGGCCATTAAGATCCAACAAAAAATAATTTATGTTGAATAATAGCAATTCTGCTCAGTTGTAATTAGTGACACTTTGATGTGCACATACCTTAGATCTAACAAGGCAACATGGAATTGTATTAGCTAGGTCCCGTTGTTCGGTTCTCAGTGACAAAGAACTCAAGATATCCAGGATAGTAACTGGAATGAACTAGGCCGCCTGTAACAATGAGACCATTCTGGAGAAAGTTTCTCATCAAGTCATCATGCAACTCTTCAATAGCTCCAGATATGCTTAGCTTCCCGTTGCCCTAATTTCAAAACATAGTTACATATGAATCAACAACAAAATTCAAATTAAACTGTGAGTAACTCAAGTGCAAATGGTCAACAAACTATTCGTGTTGCATGAAATGCAACTATGCAAGGGCAAAACCAAAAAAAAACCCAAAGAAAATCAGAAGAAATCGTCAAAAGGATGAGAATCAAGTCTTACTTCAGGGCATCCGCGTTCAAAAGCAACATCCAAGATTCTACGGATTTTCTTTGATTCATCTTCAGTACGAGTTCCGACATCAATGTCATCGTCCTTGTTCGATCTACGCGTCTGTACATTAAACACGCTCTTGTTCATAACATCTAACAACATCTAACATTTAACGCTTGAAAACAACATATTTCCAACATCGACTTGCAACCAACATCAAATTTGAAAGTATGTAACTTCCAATGACATTCATTTAGAGACAAATCGAGATCGAGATCGCCTCTAGTATATACTGCATGCACATTCACAAACACAACCTCTCTTCCAAGGTTCGCAGCAATTACAACCTCACAAATTATGAGCATGCTAGAGAAAAAGAAAAATACTTTCCGGAGTCAAGGTCTAAGTCGTGAAATTACCAAGAACTTATATGGGCCAGGGTATTTGATTCTTGCTCGACTGATTTTGTAGTTCATATCCGCCAAGGTGCCAACCATATGGACCAACGACTCTGATTTCAAAAGACACACAACTACTTCGGCAAAATGATAACCCTCCTCAAATTCCTTCCTTTGATGTACATGAATGTTGGATGAGCTACAAGGAGGTGTCAAATCTAGAGAATTCAGATTATGCAGACATGTATTGAAGTGGGAAAAATTTACAGGTGCACCTCTATGAATAATTATCTTGAATCGTCCAGGACATAATCGTGTATCATGTCGAAGTTTCCATAACAAGGTGCCCATTCTTGCGCCTCCCACGTACATGACACACTTCACTCGACCCTTGCGAGTCCCACATCCTACTAAGAGAACTTGAAAATTCGTTGCAACCAAAAGTCTAGAAAGACCCTCCCAAAGGAAACCTGCACTCCCCTCAACAACAACCTCTACAATATACACACGAGTATTTCGATCAATAGATGTCCATGGAGTCTCACTAGTCCATTTCATCTTCCCTGGCAAGCTCAGAGTCTACACAATAAACACAATGTTATAATTAGTAACCTTCTATCTATCATTCCAAACAAATCAAGAACATTCTCATAAGTCTAAAACACCACAATGCCAATAATAAATGCAAGATCAGGAATTCATGATGTTGACCTTTGTGATATTTGCAATAGACTTGTCATCCACCACCTTCCTTCCATTGCAATCTGTCACCTCAAAATCTACAGCTCAACATGTCAATGATATATGTCAAGATACAAAAGTTTCAAAGAGCCCTCCATAAGAGTCCTCAAAGAATCCTCCCTAACCTAATGATGAAGAAACTGCAATAGAATTTGGAATTCATGTTATTAGCAATTGGCATGACAATATAAGAATACAACTCACACTGTGTAATCATGTTTGATGAAGATGAGTCATAAGCCTTCAAGACTAATAGCTCCATGTCCATCAACTTTTGCATGACTTCAAGCAAAGTCGGAGGTTGAGGATTGTTCCATTGTTCCACCTACATCCCAATTTGGTATTGTTTAACAAAAACCATTTAGCAAGTACAAAAACACTTTATTCACATTAGAAACATGTAAGAATACTTCACTTCCATTACTCTATTAAAGTTTAATACATTTACATCAATATGAAAAGAGGATGCATTAAGTTGACCAAGCCATTGAATGTCTAACAAAACATGTCAAGTAACAAAAGAAACAATGAAGTTACAATCAATTTGTCATCACAGTGATACACCAGAGAAACCAAAACATGAATTTCAAGTATCCAACAACATATTCTAAGAGTCATAATATTGAGATATCATCCCAGAGACTCTACATCATTACCTCCTCAAAAGGTCAATATAAAGTAAATTCAAACCATATGACTTAGTCCAACTCGACTAAAAGTAATCAATATGACAAAAAATTCACATACAAATCCTTAAACCCTAGAATTACAAACATTCAAAACATTGATAAACTTGAATTCAAAAAGATGTAAAAATGACCAACCTAGTAATAAATCTCTAAAAATTCAATCAACAATCTCCTATTCAAATAAAGCACTTCTAAAGTGGATAGGCTTATCACTTACATACCTTCACAATACTTGCAACCCTTTCAGATGTGTTGTCGATGACAACACTTGCTAGATTAGGACCTCTCTTCAACTTTAGGGCCTCGCATATGTCCGAAAAGGTCAACCTCTCTAACGGGTTAGAATGCCAACAACCAACTATGATGTTTCTTACAAATTCGGGCAATTCATGTGGCAATTCCGGGCGTTGACCATTCAAAATTTGGGATATCATATCTTCACCTCCAAGCCCATCATAGGGAATGCAACCTGTTACAATCTCATAGCAAGTCATGCCATAGCTATACACATCCGATGCATGTGTAAACCGAACTTTTGAACTAGGCACTCTATCCTTCAATTGCTCGAGAATTTCGGGTGCTCTCCAAAAACTAGTCCCCAATACTCCCACAGAGCACTCAAAATCAGCAACAAGTGATCCTATCCACTCCACTTGCCCAAGAGGAGCAATAAAGCTTATGTCTTTTCCAACTTCTCCCCACACAAGCACATTCGAAGCTTTCAAATCCCGATGTAATATATCATAATCGTTTAGAGTTTTCATGTCCTCAGCTATACTCAACATCAAGTGAATGACTTTGTCAATTGGGAAAGGGCCAAGTGTAGTGCGCTCTTGTTTCATTCGACGATCAATCAAGAGACGCAAATCTCCCCAACGCCGAAACATCACAAATGCAAATCGGCCCAGCAACTTCTTATCACGTAACACCGTTCCTCCCAAAATTGTAATCAACGATGTAAAATATACACACTTATCCTTGGAACGAGCAGACAACATTCCAATGGGCCACTGCGCTTGGAAAGCTTTGAGAGGAGCATCTCCCTTCATCACCTTCACCACCAAATTGAAAGGACCATCACATTTGTTGCGAGCTTCATAAATGTCGGCTTGAGCCCCTTCGCTGATTTTCTCACCCACCTCAAGTGCCTCAAAGTCCCTGAAGAAACGACCGCATTGAGGATCTGATTTTAGCAAAGCAAAGTCCCGAAAGTTGGTCTCTGCTGACCAGTCCGAATCCGTAGTGGAATAACCCAGTTGGCTCCAGTGACGAGCTTTCGAGGACTCCATCTCCGTTTCAGTTTGAGAATTCAACTGGCTTGTTTGTTCAGAGGAAGGCATAGTTGATGAAGAGGAGCTCGCCATGCTCTGGACAGAATCCATTCCAACGAAATCGTCTTAGTGTCTACCTCCCTGCCTTCACAATTGTCTGCCGAGGCTCAGAGTAGGACTTTCCAACAGAGCTTACAATCATGCATTACTAAATGGCGGCTTAAGTAAGGTTTGACCTGCAATCCCAATTAACTTCTGCACAAATGTAGAAGAACTGACGTTGTGAAATTTCAATTAATGAAAAGGAGAAGTAAACTTTACAAACCTAGGAAATGGTTTCACTATATCAAGATGAATTCAAAGCAAGCAGATGACCAAGTGAATTTCAACAGAAGACGATAAATCATACGAAGAAAGAGGCTATACCAGGTCTCGAAATTCCACACACCAAACTCTGCGCAAGTACAAGAGAATATTAGTAATTCTGAAGAGTTCAACTAATGACGTTGGGAGTGAACGTTGAGAACTCGACAAATGGTTTCAGAAAAAAGAAACTAAGCAGGTGAAATTCACTACAACTCAAACCAACATACGATGTTCTGAAGAGTCAATTGCTGCCTTCAAAATTCCACAATGCCAAGACTTCAGTGGCACAGTCACGGCCGATTGCAACAAGCAGGTAGGACATCAGATCCATCAATTTCCGAAAATGCACGGAAGAAATTCCATCAGTTGTCAACCCTGAGTGTTAGTTCTCCTTCATATGGCTTCCAAAGAAGGTACATGTGATCATTCTAATGAACCCTAAATAGCTCAATTATGGTACCAACAACAACACACATTGGGAGCTGTGCAGGACAACAGATCCAACGGATGCAGAGAAAAAATTCATGATCAACCCACCCGATAGTTCTCCTTCATTTGGCTGTCAAGCAAGATCCATGTGATCATTCTAATGAACCAGAAATAGCTCAATTATAGTATTACCCACTACACATTCGGAGCTGTGCAGGACATCAGATCCACCGGTTTCAGAAAACGCAAGAAGAAATTATTCCATGATCAACCAACCCGATAGTTCTCCTTCATTTGGCTTTCAAACAAGATTCATGTGATTATTCTGATCCACCATAATTCCAACAACAGTGTAGATAGATTGGGAGCAGAGCGGCACCTTCAAATCGAGACGTTGGGTGAAGAATTGCCTCGAGAAACGGAATGATTCTTCACCGCAAGCAGGTGCACCCCACAAAGGTTTCGAACGCTCGTTGTGTACAGAAGAGCAGCGAGACGTATAATCCTTGGCAGCACCGACAGGTTCTCGAAATTTCGGCAGCCAGTGAACGAACGACTGAGTGAGGCCTCTGAAGATTCTTAATACATCGTCGAATTAGTACAGACAGTAGTGTGTTCCCGCCCTACGAAGTAGGAGTCAAGATTTGGTCACTGCTTAGGGTTCACTGGGAGAAACGCTAAGTCGGGAGTGACTTGAGCGTGAAATGCTTTCAGGCACGAGTAGCTTGAGCTTGGGTTTGGTATGTCCACAGCCACATTTTGGATACTCTTCTCCTTCAAATATATATACCTATATAGTCTTCAGCTCGCAGACAACTCTACCCCTCTATTTGATGACTCTTTTGAACGCGTTGATGTTGGCTTCTGGAGCCTGCACAACAATGCGAAGGATTTCAGATCGAACGGTTTCAGAAATGCGAAGAAGAAATTCCATTATCAACCAAGCCCCTAGTTCTCCTTCATTTGGCTTTCAAGCCAGATCCATGTGACCATTCTAATGAGACCTACATAGCTTAATTATCGTACCACCAACAGTGGACATAGATTGCAAGCTCGGCAAGACTTCCGATCCATCGCTTTCAGGAAGCGCAGCAAGAAATTCCATCAATTATCAACCAAGCTGACAGTTCTCCTGAAGTCATTGTCTTTCCAAACAAGCTTTATCTGATAATTCGAATGAACCCTAAATAGCTCAATTATGGTATTACTGACAGAGTACATAGACTGGGAACTCAGTAAGACTTCAGATCCAAGCACCAAAGATTCAAGGCGGGAGATGCAAGGAACAAGCGCACAGCAACCCCAGACAGAAGTGAGTTGGAACTGTACCTGGAAATGCAAGTCGAGTTTTGACATCTCCTTCACGCGCACCTCAATAGTCCAAACGCCACCTGACCACTCCAGCTTACCGAAAATATCAGTCGGAATACCTCCAAACAGCAACACCAGATCAATACCAGAAGCAGGCAGCGTCATTCGACGCTTTCAATTCCACCAAATAGAACACAGGCAAACGAAGGACCTCCCAGTGACGATTAGCTCTGACAGAAAACACGAGCACCACTGTAGCTAACGCGGTAGAGAGAGTAACAGCGTGGTTGAGCGCAACCCATGTTGTAATAAGCGACGAAGCAGGACGCGTTCCCCACGCGGTATTGACGACGGAAGTAGGGCATCCACGAATCCGACTTTGTCGGCGGGAATCTCTGGACGTGCAAACCTGGCTCACTGTAGTATATCCTGATCTGTTGCATGCACTGTTTGATCCTGGATTCCACTTCATTGCAAAGAAAGTTCCTCTGAGCGGGCCACGTTGGATTGACCCCCTCGTTGCACCGAATGTGGATGGGGAGATGAGGGGGCCATTCCTTGTCCCTTCGCAATTTTCAGGCCCCTTTCACACATGTTTGTCCAGTGGGTATTGGACAAAACTCTTTGTCCACTACTTTGTTCACCTTGGTGTGGATGGAAATTGCCATGTCATTGTTGGTTTTGTCCGTTTGGTGTATGACTTCACACTAGAAACCGGATGTCCGGTGGTGTGAAAAGTCCTTTGTAGTTGCATTATTATTGCATGGAAGCTCCTTCACAACTTCTTTCTTCTTAAACAAACCGGTTTTGTCCACTGGACAAAATTTGGGATCACCTCCCAAGGTGATCCCAAACTTGTTCACTACAACTGTGACTTCATCTTGGGTTTTAGCGGGAGTGGGTGATGACATGACAATTTCATCTATCGGACGTCTGTCAAGTGTGAAAGCCCCACCGGACAAAACCTAGCGTTTGACCAATGAAATTGTAGAGATTTTCGTCCAGTGCTTATGGACGTCCATGTATGAAACAAGCCTCCGACCTCCTCCCCTCCGACCTCCTGCTCCCTCCGACCTGCACCGTGAAAGAGAATGATTTTCTTCCTTGCAGATTGAAAGAGGGAATGGAGAGGCTCAAAATTACAAGCAGCTCTCAGGAGAAGGAAGAGGTTATTTGCTACATTCTAATCGGAAGTTATTTTTATTTGTTTCAATATATTCAAAGATTTCTTTGACTAGGCTGGTATTTATTCTTCAATTCGTCAGTCAGTATTAGTAATCTTCTCTAGATTGATCATTCGCGATGGGTGCTTCTTCATCATGCAACTATGCCTGCTAGTTTTCTTCCACCTCATAACCTTCTTCTCACAGGTGACTGATAAGCAGTCCAAATTTAGCATTGAGTTGAAGACTTGGCTATAGAAGCGAGACTCTTTAATCGCGGAGTTGCACAGTGTTTTGTTTGGAGAGTCGGTAGCTAAGAAAATGCATGTGGAAATGGTTTAGTGAGTTTGAAATCAAATTTCCGGATGGTTCTTGTGCAGAGGACAAGCAAAGTGAACCGAGAAGTAGTATATATCTTTGTTTCGAGAAAAGGTGCAAGAAGAAAAGTATCTTATTGAAAAGATTCTCAACTTCTCCTCCGATTTTCAATTAACTATCTAGATTGTGTGCTGGTCAAAACTTGTTTATTTAGGTCTTCTAATACGGCAGCTCTCTTGTGTCGTCAGAGACTGTCTGAGATGCAGAACCGGCATTAAAACTGTTGGAATGAAGCTTCTCGTAACGTCCACCTTGAGAGACGACATCATCGCTAAGCTGAGGATTTTACTTAACATGAGATACTCAATTTTGATATGAGATACTCAATTTTGATTAGATACAGCAGTGCACTTCTGAACTCAACAATGTTGCCTGGATTCTTTGGTAGTCTTAATGTTAACAAGTAAATTCGGTTTGAGCGGCGTTCCTTGATTTTTGATGGAACAGTTGTGTTACAAAGATCAATAGGTGCTGGAGCTGATTTATGATTTATCGTACTTTCTGTCCAAATTTTTGTTGAAAATTTTTTATACCAATTGCATTGATCATATTGCAAAAAACGTGATTCAAAAAGGTTCCAAATTTTATATCAACAAAATCAATGAAGAACATTGGGCATGTGTTCACTAGAATCAATGAAAGATATCGCAACCATTCATTTGTCAAGCCATATTCTTACACCAATTGGCTTGCAATTGATTATCGCATATTGTGGGACTCAGTGTGAATATATTCCATATTTAGCATATTTGTCCTTGAAAGAGTACTAGCCCTATGAATATATTCCATGATTAGCATATTTGTCCATGAAATCTTGAGCACTAGCCTTCTATTGACAAATTTTGTAGTCCAAGAACACTAATGACATGAACTCCAAGTGAATATCGCCCTAGAATTGTTGTATAACTACAAGCAAAGCCTATTGTAGGTTACCAAACCTAATTGCAACACAAAAGCCAAAAACAATGCCCAAACACAAGAGCCTAAGGAAACTAAGAACACCTATACGCTTTCAAATCCAAAATTATACACTCATACGGGATCCCAAAATGCACAATAAGATGTGCTGAAATGATTGCGCAAGTGCCAGTAAACCCCCACCAAATCTGAAGCAGTCTAATACAAGGAACCACGCTAAGATTCACACTTGCACGCATTTTTAAGTGTGGATGCACGAGCAATTGGGATCGTCTATTAATCTCGTTTGTAAGACACAGACTCCATCTGCGAAATGTCGTTGCAAAGAAGAGACTCCAAACTTCTACGGAGCTTCAGATCCAAATTTCAGATCCAAATTTCAGGGAGCTTCAGCAAGATTGAAGCAGCTCTCCTTGGTACCACCAAAACGCAAAAATCCAACTGATCGAAACGCAGAAATGAAAACATTTGAGACAGATCAGGTTTGTGCTCACATTCGGAGCAGATTCAGTGAAGAGGATCAGATCTCAGAGAGGCAAAAAAATTCTGCAAATCAACAAGAAATGTTGCAGGTCGGGGTCCCTCATTCGCAATGGAAACTCACAGTTTCCAGATTTTCTTGTCCCTTGAAAATAATAAAGTTTTTGCGTTTTCCTTGAACGTGGAGTTCTTTTCGGAGCTAGCATGGCTTCAGATGAAATCTTGCCCTGCCCTTCATCCCTTCAAATTTTGGGAAGCTCAACCTTGGTTGTAACATCACTAACATGGTGGGTTTTGTGGTTGTGGAGGTATTGTAATGTGAGTGGAGGCACAAATTAAAGTGTTCAATCTACTATTTTAGTACTATAGGACTTCATGTTGGTGTGCACAATCGTAGATGGTTGTGTCACAAGGAAGAGGTATCAATTTCTTTTCATTTAGTTCATATTTTTTTGTTTTAAATCCATTGTTACGGATGAAGGAATAGATATTGCAAGCACACCAAAATATTTATTTATTTATATACCTCTGATGACACCTTTGATGACCAAGTTTCATAATTCAATCTAGATAAAAACCCTCTTTTATATAAATATCATTGACGAAGTTTCTAAACTAGGGCAACTCATAATGTGAGTTCTTTTTAAATGATTGGCTATGAGCCTTTTAGCCCAAGGATCTTGGAAATTGTAATTAAGCCAACCTCTTGAGATGATTGGGCCTAATTACAATTCAAGGAAGACTCAAAACTTGTGTCATTTTCTACCATGGAGGACAAATTAAAGCGTTATTGACAACATTTTCTCCTTTGGACTTAAGATATGAAGTGTAAAGTAACATTCATTTTGTTCGTGTTGATTTGGGAAGCTCTCATTGCCATGGTTGAAAGCTTGCTATCCATGGCTTTTCACCTCTAGTGTAAATTCGTCCGAAGGTAATTAAAGATCGTTGAGGGTCAATTTACACTTGGAATTAAGCAATAAAACTAAAGCTTTTGAGCATTTTCATTGGTCAAGTTATAGACCATTTTAAAGTTTTGCACCAATGAGAGTGTTCAAAACTTTTAGTTTTTTGGTTTGACCTTAAATGAAAACAACCTTAAAACAATTAAGAAATTCACATCAAATTTTCATCGGATGTGGTAAATTAGTATAGAAGGGTGAAAAAATAGTATTTTTTCACTTTATATGCTAATTTCTTGTAGTTTACATAATCATATTTTCTAAATCTTCTTCTACACATTTTCATAATGGTGTACTTCAAGATCATATGGTTGGATATGTAAAAAAATATTGTTTAAACTTTTGCTCTTTAAAATAGAAATGGTTGTTTTGTATTAGTATTAGAAAATCATTGTTGTGAATCTTGGGAGGTTAATATAGTAAGTTATATGGATAGAATAAGAATGGATGGAATAACAAACAACTTACTACTTATATAGTCAAGCACCCCCCAAAAAACCCATCTTTGTTTATGTGTTGCTTAATTTGTTGTCTTGGAACCCTAAGTCTAATGGTTTCAAAGGTACCTTATATATGGTAAAATATTTCATTCTTAGAACATCAATTATAGACTAAATTATAGCAAGACATACAACATTGGATTAGTACTTCAAAAATTAACACATTTTGTTTGGATGTTATTTCAACCCCTAAAAAATTGAGGTGTTTGAGGTCCAAAACCGCTTTGGAATACTTGTACCTAAAACAAGGCTAAAATCTTCATCTATACACTAGTAGAAATTCTGAAATTTTTGTCATTTTGGACGCGTTGTTTTGGACAAAATCTAACAGAAATTTGTTGTTTTCTACAGATTTCTGTTAGATTTTGTCCAAAACAACGCGTCCAAAATGACAGAAATTTCAGATTTTCTACTAGTGATATTTATTCTTTAATAAATTCACCCTTTATGATAGGATCCTTTAGTTAACTTCTTCAAGTACATAGTCCCTAATTTTCAAAGTAAAATCCCCACTAATTGTATGTTCAATGTAGCTAAACTTCAAAAAGTAGTTTTTTCTAGTCCCTTCTATAGAAGAGTTTTGTCTTTCAACATTTTTAGAAGAAAAAAATCATGTCCAAGACAAGCAAAATTTAGTCAATATGCTGAAAAATGGGATAAAAATATACAGAAGTAAATTTAATCAAAATTAATTTCATTTTCATCTTTAAAAAAATCATAAAGTGCAAGGTGGTACTTGATGAAGAAAAAATTAAATTGCTAATAACTTTTACAAGGATTTGAGAATCATTAATAGTAAAAAAATTCTAATAAACAATAATATTTTTTTCATATTTGGAAATTTCCATAATTGAATTTAAAAAAAACTTTATATGCTTTTTCCTACATGCAAAATAAAACTCCTCATCACTTTCATCTCATTATTCAAAATCAAATGGTTCAAATAGTTTTTTTGTAGCTAACAATCCATTAAAACTAATTAGTCTTATTTTAGAATATATTTTTAGCTATGTGCTTAGTTGTTGAAAATAACCTTCTAACTTGTGTAATATTTATCAAAATGTTGTAAAAGTCTTACATGTAAATTAGGTTGACTAACATCTATTACAATTTATAAATATTTATTGAAAAATTACAAATTATGAAGTCAATAGAACTTGCTTGAATTATCCAAAATTCCAAAGTGAGTTCCCTAGTCCTTTAGAAGTTAATATCTAAACCTTATCTTGCTCAAATACGATACTATATATGTAGAAGGAGTTTCAAATTTGGGAGTGTCATGTGTCAATGGATCCAAGTGAATAGGAATAAAAACTTTTTTCACTTTTGTATATCTCCATTCATGCATCTTTTGTATCAAATACACATATCTTACATACCATATTGCATCCTTATTAAATTGGATGTTCTAGATCTTTAATACATAGTAAATGAATTCGTTCTTAATGTACACTAATTCAAAAAGAATCAAAGTTATCTCTTTCTCTAACCATCAAGGTTTCTTTCTTGTAATGAAGCTTTTCTACACTAGTTGAGAATACTATTGATATTTAGATTTTGGTAGTTTTTTTGTATCCAAGCATAATTGTTACAGTTTGTGTAGTGTTGAATACAGGTGTACATATCTTAATATAATTACATTGGTTGAAAAGTTTAATCTTCTAGTACACCAAAACCTTATTAGGCTTTGTTAGTTTGATTTTAAATAGTACTAGCGTACCCTATGCTATTATATTGCCAAAATCAAATAGGGTAAGAATAACTTTCTAATTTTTAATTCATAAAAGCTTTAAAATTCAATATTTTTTCTTCCATGAGTTGGAATGCCACAAAACAAAGTCCATGCACCTTTCCTCAACATGGGCTTCCCGATGGTACCAAGAATGCAACTGGTGGACGCATGGTTTAGAAGATCTTACCATGATAAACAAAACAAACAACCTAACTTAAAGTGTGGATTGTATCTTTGAATTGACTTGGCTCTAAATGTGTTCCAACTTTTGGGATATTTTTTGAAATTTGCAAGATATTTTCTTGAAATTCCTATATCGAATTGTTTTTCAAGTACTAAGTTTGATTTTTTTCTCTATTTTTTACTCCAAGTAGAAATTTCATAGGATTTTTCACCATTTCTTTTCTGATATTTTCAAATTGTAACTTGTCTTTTTCCCAATTCTAGTAGCTAACAATGCACTAACTGGTAGTTCTCCCCAAGTATTGATGTGCTCTTAGTATGAGCAATCTTTTATTGTGGTGCTCCTTATTATAATTGTTGATAACAATTGCAATTCAAACAAGGAACTACAATAAAACTTTTCGAAACCAATAAGTATAGGACCATCTAACAAGATGATATTAGAGAAGGTCTGCACTACATATATAGCTACAATGATATCGGTGTCACATTTGTTCAAAGAATATTTTACCTATTTTTACAAGGTATAGGTCCATTAAAATTTGCTTGATTGGCTCTCATTTAGTGCAACTACTTATTTTATTTCCAAGGTTGGGACCACTTGAACCTATTGCTTTACAAATGTTTATTGACTTGTGGAGGGTGTACTTACAGATTCTATTGTATCATGTTGAACTGAGTTGCATTAGAAGCCTTACTAAAATAGTAAAGCATATTGACCATGATTGCATTATTCTTTTTATTTGTCTCCACTTACCTAATCTAAGCCAAGGGTTATTTTTGTGGGAGATTTTTGGATCATTGAATATCCAACATTTTACTTAGTATTGATTAGTCAAGAACATTGCCCCATGAAGAAATCACTTACATCTTGGAAAATATATTTAATAGTCCCAACTCCCAAATGACACCCTCAAGAATTGCATTGCACTAAGGTGGGCCCCCCTAAAATGCCCCACTACTCCAAAACCACTATCATCACTCTTCTGGATACAATTCCAAAATCAATATGTACCTATGTGGAAAAACGATTTTGGAACCCCACCAAAAAGAAACTTTGGTCCTTCATAATTTTTGTGTACATGATCCAAATGTCATGTTTTGTGGTGCATTGGAACCTCCTTTCATTTGCAAACAAAAAAATACAAAATTTTGATTAGTCTAATGAGAGTAATTAGGCACAATATAGCCAAAAGTGGCGGTTTGGAGGGAACCCACCTTAACTATTGTGAGAATCTATCACATTGTATATGTTCACATTTATTAGACAACTTTCATATGTCAAATTAATGAACACTTGTGCATGTGCATTTTGAAACCAATTGTTTCCTTGGACAGTGTTGTTTGTGATGGTGAAGTAGGAATATCATAAATGCTTAAAATAAACATTTTAGCCCAGTTTATATAATAAGAGGTGGGGAAATTCGTTGAGAAATTGATCTCAATGTGTGCAAAAATAAAGATGAGGAAGAATGCAGAAAAGGAATTTTCCCTCGAGAATGAAGATTTTATTCAATATAAATGTGGACTTTTCATTTGGACCCATCCCTATCTTACAACTTCACCTAAAAAGGCTACCTTTGGAACTTGTTCCTAATCACATGTAAGCAAATCAAATCTTTTTCAAATCAAACAATAGAGCCAACTATTGCTCATTAAAAAAACCCTATTGCGTCATCAGAGGCCTCTCTATTTATGATATTCCTATTGTAAACTACAAAGACACTAAGCAAGATGAGACAATGCATATTATTGCATAAGTTAGTTTAGATTGCATTACAATAGTGGAAAATATAAGAGCTTCAAAGGTCCTCAATCTTTCTTTGAACATAGCTAGAAGATACTAAACACGATTCCGTCTTGTATCCACTAACCCATATTACCAACAACAACTCATCTATTCATACACTTGGTTGGATTTATTAACAAGAGGTGCAACCATGACTTGTCAAGATGTCCATGGTCACTAGTTGTCAGTGAATTAGAATGGGGTACAAGGTCTACTATCACTTCTTAAATAGTGATCTGCAACATCACACAGTGGAACTCTGTGAAATTGTGTAAGAATTTTTCACAATGTAATAAAAATCTAAATCTAAATAGAATTGGCTCTTGTATCCACATTTCTACAATAATCTTCACACAAAAATTCACATTCTTACATATGCTCAAAGTGAAACAAATAGTATCCTCTACCTTATAGGACACAAATTTGAAGAGAAGGGAAGAAAACAAGCATATCTTGATGTTATGTTGGACGTTAGTGTTGACAATAAAACATGGATTGTTACATTGGATGTCACCTAAAATCCGTCACCTAAAACACCAAGTTTCTTCTAGTGATTGTTGAGATAACCAAAAACTTTCAATGTTCATTGCCACAAATTAACTACATGGTCAATTTCGTTAAAATGGCGGTATTCCATATGCCATTTGTACATGAAGGACCAGAAAGGTGGTTTAGGGTGTGTGCTTTGTAGTTGGTTGGATGTGATGGTGGTGTGTGACAAGTTGACCCCCGAGCATGAGTGGATGGATTTCTGTGTACTAGGAGTTGACGGAAAGACAATGGGCACATATTTATTTTGCGAAAGGCTTGAGGGATTAATGGGTAGATTGTAGAATATTCTTGGAATCTTTGGGGCTGGAGGCTTTGTATCATTGCCCCCTAAAATGAAGGGTCAAGGGCATTTGGGTTAGGTGTCATAATGGAGGGCCAGGGGCATTTAGGCATCTGTTTAGATTTGCATCATTTATAATTGCGTGCTCAACAAATAACAAACTCAAAATATGGCTCTTTGGAATGGATGAAAAATAGAAGCAAAAAGACTACAAGAAAATGAGGGCATATACAACTTGTCTACTATGACTTCACTAACAAAAATGACTGCAAAATGATTTTTTTGTAGTCGTTTTACAGTCATTATTGTTAGTGAAGTCATAGTGGACAAGTCGTATATGCTCTCATTTTCTTGTAGTGAAAATACATATTTCTGCTTGATGAAAACTCAAAACTTGGTAGTGTACTGGAAGACTAAGAAAATGACCCGTGAGAAGACCCACAAGCAGTCAAAATTCCCATGTGGATCTTCTCATGGGTTGTTTTTTTGGTCTAAATACCAACTTAGAGCTTGTTTCAGCTAGTGCTATTGTATACTAAAAAACGATTATACTTTAAGCAATAATCTAGATAGGATGGTTTTACAAACAGGGTATAATTAGGTGCAATCATCTTAATGCTTTTGTTCTTGAATTTAAGATGTGAAGACCTTTGCCAAAGAAATGGAGCATTTTGAACGCTTTTGTGAATGTTATGACTCTTCTTTGTTTTAGTCGTTGGACCACTACGTCTTTCACATGCATAACATCATTCAATTATTCTCTTTTAATTAAGGTTCCTACAAAAGGGTGAATTTGTACACCTTGTGTCAATGTTTTGAAAAGTAGTTTATGCAAAATGGTTTCATAGAAACAAATTGAACTTTATAGAGACAATTGTCTTTACTAAATTAATAACTCTATAGAACACTAGCTTTGGAAAGATTTTGATGATGATCCAATCCAAGGTTGTACTCAAACTATATAGTTTGTGGAAGATTTTGAGGTGAAAGTCTCTACAATTGCCTTTCTATTGGTTGGCTCTAGATTGAAGGAAACGACGCATAGCAAAAACACTAGCTTCATCTTCAATAAAAAGTACAAAACTCATCATTTTCATGAAGATGACCATCTTGGCTCACGACATCTTAGTTGAAATTCTAGCTTAAGTGCTTAACCTCTAAAAGTTCAAAGTCTTGTAATGAATTTTTGTAATTTTGAATAGATTCCTCCTATGTCAAATTTTAATGTGATTTTTTATTAAAATGAATTTGAAAGTAAGGGAATGTACAATAGCTTTTGAGAAATATAATTCTATTTCAATTTGTGCATGGGACTATGGGAGAAAAACTTTTGCCCTCTTCAATACATAATGATCAAATCCAAGTAGCAAGAAAAGAACCAAAAAAATATAATTAAATTTTTTCATATTTGGATTTGACATATTTCAATTCCGTTTTAGAAATATTATCAATTTAACTCTCCCATCTAGGCATCTTGGACCTACATCTACTTGACAAATTTTGAAAATAAAAAACAATTCTCATTTTAAAAAATTAATTTTTTGATAGATTTTCCTCAATCCTCTACTTTAAATATTCAAAACTCAAAACTCTCTAGTGCAAGAATTTTAAGCTAAGAGGATTCTTACTCTAAAAACTAGATATAACAAGGTGCAAAAATAACAATTTTTTTCCTACTTGCAAATTAATATTGTACAATTCATTGGGCCAAAGTTTTTGAATTTTTACCTCACATTTCCATGCAAGTGTAATGCATGTCCTGTGGTTGGATATACAAAAAATAGTTTTTGTCATTGTTGCTCTTTGTTCTAAATATGGTAGATTTCGAGTAGTTTTTGGTAAAACATAATTCTGAAACATTTACTAGGGCTTACTAATAATGTCATTAAAAAAAATGCACTCAAAATCCAATGTTACTCTCGTAACCATGAGTCTCCTCTCACACAAGAAAGAAAAATCCAACATTCTTTAACACCTATTAGTCCTTGCTTTATACCCAAGGGGGCCTAGCAAACACCATGTTGGGCATTGGGCTTCAAAAACAGCTCAAACTACTTCTCTGACTTCCAAAGATTAGAGCTAAGTAGTTCACAATACTTAACACATTGGACGAAGAAGAAAAATTCTCTTCATACAAGTATGTACACCCATAATCAAAATTGTGTCACAAACTCCTAAATACTTATTACACAAGATGTACAAAATCCAAATCAAATCATGGAAGTGCATAAGAGCTTAGTGTTGACATATGGTGCACCTAAAGACATTGATAGGGAATTTCATTAAAATGGTGATATTCCATACGCCATTTTCAAATAGCATAGTCTAAACCAGGTGTAGCTTTTAGATTGCATGGTCTAAATCATTTGGGACAGATATAGATTTCAGATTATGCGGTCTAAACTGTAAAAGTGCCAAAGTTGCGGAACGATTGTCATTTTAATGAAATTCCCAATATTGATACTTTGAATATTCATAACTTATTCATATAGGGTCCAAATAATGCAAATGATGCATGTTCAAGTCCATTCGAAACCTCTTTCATTGGCCATTAAGATCCAATAAAAAATAATTTATGTTGAATAATAGTAACTATGCTTAGTTGTAATTAGTGACACTTTGAGGTGCACATACCTTAGAGCTAACAAGGCAACATGGAATTGTATTAGCTAGGTCCTGCTGTCCGCTTGTTCACTGACAAAGAACTTGAGATATCCAAGATAGTAATTGGAATAATACTCAAGATAAACTTGGCCGCCGGTAACAATGAGACCATTCTGGTGAAAGCTTCTCATCAAGTCGTCGTGCAAGTCGTCGAGCAAGTCGTCGAGCAAGTCATCGTGCAACACTTCACTAGGTCCGAATACGCTTAGTTTCCCGTTGCCCTTGATCTCCAAAACATAGTTTACAGATGTATGAACAACAAAATTCAAAACTGTGAGCAACTTAAGTGCAAATGGTCAACAAATTCATGATGATGCATGAAGTTCAAGGACTAAAACCATGAGACCTCGAACTCAAATTACAAGAAATCGTCAAAAGGATGAGAATCAGGTCTTATTTCAGGGCATCCGCGTTCAAAAGCGACATCCAAGATTCTATGGATTTTCTTTGATTCATATTCGCCACGAGTTCCAACATCGATGTCTTCGGTCTTGTTGGATCTGCCCTTCTGTACATTAAACACATTCTTGTTGATAACATCTAACAATCGACTTGCAACCAGCATCAAATTTGAAAATATATAAATTCCAATAAGGTTCATTTCAGGGACAAATCAAGATCGCTCCTAGTATTCACACAATTCCATGCACACTCACAAGCACAACCTCTCTTCCAAGGTTCACAACAATTACAACCTCACAAATTATAAGCATGCTAGAGAAAAAGAAAAATACTTTCCGGGGTCAAGGTCTAAGTTGTGAAATTACCAAGAACTTATACGGGTCAGGGTATTCAATTCTTGCTCGACTGATTTTGTAGTTCATATCCGCCAAGGTACCAACCATATGGACCAACGACTCTGATTTCAAAAGACACACAACTACTTCGGCAAAATGATAACCCTCCTCAGATTCCTTCCTTTGATGTACATGAACATTGGATGAGCTACAAGGAGGTGTCAAATCCAGAGAATTCACATTATGCAGACATGTATTGAAGTGGGAAAAATCTGCAGGTGCAACTCTATGAACAATTATCTTGAATCGTCTAGGACATAATCGTGTATCATGTCGAAGTTTCCACAACAAGGTGCCCATTCTTGCGCCACCCATGTACATGACACACTTCACTCTGCCCCCACAAGTCCAACATCTTGCTAAGTGAACTCAAAAATTCGTTGCAACCAAGAGTCTAGAAAGAGTGTGGCAAAGGAGACCTGAACTCCACTCAACAACAACTTCTACGACATGCATTTGCATACTAGTATTTCCATCGATAGATGTCCCTAGAGTCTCATTAATCCAATTTATCTTTACCAGCAAGCTCGGAGTCTGTGCAATAGAGACAATATTCTCATTAGTAATCTTTTATCTATCACCAATAACTCAAGAACATTTCTCATAAGTCTAAAACACAACAATGCCAACATAAAACGGAAGATTAGGAATTCTTGATGATGATCTTCATGATATTTGTAATAGACTTGTCATCCACCACCTTCCTTCCATTGCAATCTGTCACCTCAAAATCTATAGCTCAATATGTCAATGATATATGTCAAGATACAAAAGTTTCAAAGAGCCCTCCATAAGAGTCCTCAAAGAATCCTCCCTAACCTAATGATAAGGAAACTGCAATAGAATTTGGAGTTCATGTTATTAACAATTGGCATGACAATATAAGAATACAACTCACACTGTGTAATCATGTGTGATGAAGATGAGTCATAAGCCTTCAAGACTAATAGCTCCATGTCCATCAATTTTTGCATGACTTCAAGCAAAGTCAGAGGTTGAAGATTGTTCCATTGTTCCACCTACATCCCAATTTGGTATTGTTTAACAAAAACCATTTAGCAAGTACAAAAATACTTTATTCACGTTAAAAACATGTAAGAACACTTCACTTCCATTACTCTATTAAAGTTTAATACATTTACATCAATATCAAAAGAGGGTGCATTAAATTGATTAAGCCATTGAATGTCTCACAAAACATGTCAAGTGACAAAAGAAACAAATAAATTACAATCAATTTTTCATGCATCATAGTGATACACCAAAGAAACCAACAAATGAATTTCAAGTATCCAACACCATATTTTGTGAGTCACAATATTAAGATATCATCCCAGAGACTTTTGACACTATCCATGACTCTCTACAACAAATAAAAAATATATAAACATATTAGATGTTCTCCAAAGATAGTGATTTAGATGAAACATACTAGCTTTGTCTCAAAATAAATTTCTGGTTTCTAGTGGGAAACCAGTCTAAGTACTACAAATTTATTTGAGACACGGAGAACAAGCTAAACAAATAGTTGACCAATCTTGCACCAACTAATTAATATTTCAGAGCATTTACAATTGATACCGAGGACTTTAACCACAAGTCCTTAAAACCAAAACAATACAAACTCTACATCATTAATTCGTCAAGAAGTCAATATAAAGTAAATTCGAACCATATGATTTAGTCCAACTCTACTAAAAGTAATCAATATGAAAAAAATTCACGTACAAATCCTTAAACCCTAGAGGGGTCAAAATGAGGTATTAGAAGCCACCCATGACATAACCAACTAACCATTGCTTTTTTGGACCATTATTGATTGTTTAGCTCAAATTTTTTAGATTTCTTCTAAAAAAAACTATGCCTCATTATTCATAAATGTCATAGTACAATATTTGAGTATTGTATAGCCTATAATGTCATCATTCAATCTAAATTAAGTACAAAAATAAGGTTGTAACCAATGCTTTTACTCCTTTGTCGAATTTGAAATTTGACTATATAGAAACTTTTCCATTGAGATTAATAATATTTTGAATAGAATATGTCATTGTTGACAACTTTGAATAATTTTTAAAACAAATTTTGATGAAATTGATGAAGTTTTTTAGTAAAACATTCCATTAACATTTCAAAAAGAACTCCGAAAAGGACCTTTCTACGGTCGCCATTGGCTCCTAATAGCTCACTTACACCCAAAGTTACAATTGTTCAAAACATTGATAAACTTGAATTCAAAAAGATGTAAAAATGACCAACCTAGTAATAAATCTCTAAAAATCCAATCAACAATCTCCTATTCAAATAAAGCCCTTCTAAAGTGGATAGGCTTATCACTTACATACCTTCACAATACTTGCAATCCTTTGAGATGTGTTGTCAACTTGCTGGATTAGGACCTCTCTTCATAGGATCTCTCTTTAGCTTCAAGGCCTCGCATATGTCCGAAAAGGTCAACCTCTCTAACGGGTTAGAATGCCAACAACCAACTATGATGTTTCTTACAAATTCGGGCAATTCATGTGGCAATTCCGAGCATTGACCATTCAAAATTTGGGATATCATATCTTCACCTCCAAGCCCATTATAGGGAATGCAACCTGTTACAAGCTCATAGCAAGTCATGCCATAGCTATACACATCTGACACAACTAGGTACTCTATCCTTCAATTGCTCAAGAATTTCGGGTGCTCTCCAAAAACTAGTCCCCAATACTCCCACAGAGCACTCAAAATCAGCAACAAGTGATCCTATCCACTCCACTTGCCCAGGAGGAGCAATAAAGCTTATGTCTTTTCCAACTTCTCCCCACACAAGCACATTTGAAGCTTTCAAATCCCAATGTAATATATCATAATCATTTAGAGTTTTCATATTCTTAGCTATACTCAACATCAAATGAATGACTTTGTTAATTGGGAAAGGGTCAAGTGTAGTGCGCTCTTGTTTCATTCAACGATCAATCAAGAGACGCAAATCTCCCCAACGCCGAAACATCACAAATGCAAATCGGCCCCGCAATTTCTTATCACGTAACATCGTTCCTCCCAAAATTGTAATCAACGGTAACAAATATGTGCCGTAATCCTTGGAATGAGCAGACCCCGGGGTTTCCAATTGGGTTTCCAATCCCGGCGCAGCAATTCAAGCAACTGAGTGAGTGACTGTTTGTCTCCACCATGTTGTTGTCGGTGTGCTCCAAGGGCGCCATTCTGAATTCTTTGGGAAGTTTTGGAAGCTCAAGTGTGCGGAAACCATGTCGCGTGATGTGGCAGTCCCGAAGTCGCGTTGTGATGTGTGAGGTGCAAGGACAAACTGCTGGTGAGCTTCATTGTTACAAATCTTGCATTTTGTTGAAATTTTAGTTGGTTTTACTGGCTTGAATTTCTGCTTTGGCAGGTGATGTTTGGATAAATGAAGTAGCGAGGGTTTTGGGGGTTCTATTAACACCTTGATCCTTTTTCTAATTTTGGTACATTTTTGCTTATCTCTTTCTACAAAATGTCATTTACTGCAATTTCATGAAATTGATCATTAAGGAAGGTTGTCTTTTCAAAATTCAAGTGTTACATCGGATGAAGGAAAAGTTCAATGGATAAAATAGCGCCTCAAAACCCTCTATTCATCATCCAAAATGTGAACGTCGGAGCGCTTAAGGGTTAATGGATTGGATACAATCTCAGGATTTAGGGTTTAAGGTATCCTGGTTATGTAATTTTAGTACTACTAGGGCTTCTTGTTGGTGTGCACAATTGTCAATGGTTGTATTGCAAGGAACAGGAATCAATTTCTTTTCATCTAGTTCTCTTTTAAAAAAAAATTCATTGGTACTAATGAAGGAAGAGACAATGCAAACACACCAAAATATTTTATTTATTTATTTATTTATGTACCTATGGTGACACCTCTAATGACCAAAGTTTCATAATTCAATTTAGATAAACCTTCTCTTATGTAAATATCATTGATCAAAATTTCTAAACTAGGGCAACTCATAATGTGAGTTCTTTTTAAATGATTGGCTATGAGCCTCCTAGTCCAAAAGTTCTGGGAATTGTAATTAAGCCCACCTCTTGCAATGGGCCTAACTACAATTCTAGGGAGACTCAAAACTTGTGTCCTTTTTGCCATGGAAAACAAAAGTGTTATCGACATCATTCTCTCCCTTGGAATTCAAATATGAAGTACAAAGTAATATTTTTTTGTTCTTATCAATTTGAGAAGCTTTCATTGATTGAAAGCTTGCTATCCATGGCTTTTTACCTCTAGTGTAAATTCACCTTAAGGTAAAGACTAGGGGAGGACACTCTCACTACATTTGGGGTACCTACGTGCGGCGGTGGAAAAAGTAATTCATGTAATTCACCTTGAATAAACTATAATTTCATTCTAAAATTTTGAGCTTTGTTTAACAATGACTAAAGGTTTCTATTGACAAAAAATTCAATTCCAAATAACATAAGATATATTGTCTAGAAAGGGTTGAAAAATGAACTAAAATGGCATGTTCTCCAACTAAAATATTTATAGAGCTCACATGAAGATGACTATTTCATCAATATTCAACCAAAATAAACTTTCAATAGAAAGCTATTCTATATAATTTTTTTTTCATTTTTCAAATATTTTTTCTTATATAATATAGAGGTGTGAAAGTTATTTTCAGCTTTACAGTGTATCTTTTTTCTTCAAAAATTTATAACTAATTACTATTAGCACAGAAAAATACCAATAATTCAAAACATAAACTTATAAAGTAGTAAAATCTATCCATAATTTTTTTTTTGAAAAAGAAATTAAATTTTAAGGTGTATTACTTGTTTTACTTTTTCCGCCGCACGTAGTTTGCTAAAACATAGGGAGTGTCCTCCCCGGGGGTAAAGATTGCTAAGGGTCAATTTACACTTAGAACTAAGCAATAAAACTAAAATTTATGAGCATTGTCATTGGTCAAGTTAGACCATTTTAAAGTATTGGACCAACAAGAATGCTCAAAACTTTTAGTATTTTTGGTTTGGCTTTCAATGAAGATGGCCTTAAAACATTTAGGAAATTCACAACAAATTTCTATTGGATGTGGTAATTTAGTATGGAAGAGTGAACAAAATAGTATTATTTTCACTTTATATGATAATTTCTTGAAATCTACATAAACATATTTTCTAAATATTCTTCAATCTATACATTTTCATAATAGTGTAATTGAAGATCCTATGGTTATGCCACATTTAACTACTTTTGGACTTTGAAAAGTCTAAAATTAGTAATGGTCATCGGAAGAAAAAGAAATGGTTACCAGAAGATAATGCAAACCATCAGGAGATTTAGGCAAAACATTGGGAGCTCAATACAAAACGTCTGGAAATCTATAAAAACAATGGGAGATCTCCCAATGTTATTATTTGGAGACCTTTGGGTGTTTTGTCCAAAATTCATTGAATAGTTCAAAAGTAGTTAAATATGGCATGGTTGGATATACAAAAAGAAAATTGTTTGAACTTTTGCTTTTTGAAATAGAAATGGCAATTTTGTGGTGATTTTAATAAACCATTGTTAAAAATCTTAGTTTTGAGGTTAATATAGTACATTACATGGATGGAATAACAATAGATGGAATAACAAGCAACTCATTGAATATATAGTGAAGTGACTTCATAAGTGACCAATGGTCTTTGTTTATATGTTACTTAATTTGCTTGTTTCAGGACTCCTAAGGCTTAATGATCTCAGGAGTATTGTAATGTAAGTTTTGTCTAATAAACTAAACCACAAGACAGCTAGGTTAAGGAGGTAATTGAGTATTGTCCATTCAAGACACCCTACGATGTCATGAGAGGGGCCTCTCCATTTATGGTATTCCTATTGTAAATTGAAAAGACACTAAACAAGATGAGGTGCATATTGTTGCATATGTTAGCTTACATTGCATTACAATAATGAAAAATGTAAAAGTTTCAAGGGTCCTTACTCTTTCTTCGAGGATTGCTCTTGTAATCTAAATGCAATAAGGATTTCTTTATGAAAAAGTGTATTATTTATCTACTAGCAATATATGTCTGGTTGTCAATCCTATAGTGTAGTGTTGAGATGTTAGTAATGTACGCTCTTGATGCCTTGAATGTCTATGCTCAATCTTTCTTGCAAAGGTAAGATAGCCAACCTCTTTCTAACTTTAACCTATTTTCGCTAATTAGATTGTTTTGTTTGGATCAGTTGTGGTTTAGGGTGACAACTTACGTGGTTAGGTGACAACTCATGCAACACAAATGTCGGGGAGGTGTACATGGAATGGATACAATGATTACAAGATGTACATTTGAAGCCACAATTATTACCTATTTTGAAGCATGGTTGATTTTGTAATTAGTCTATGGTTGGAAATGCGGTCATTGCCTTGGATTTGAATCTTCCCAAAGCTAATGTTCTATGAAGTTATTAACCTATAAAGTGCATTTCTCATGAAAGCACTAAATAGAGTGGAGTCTTTTGAATTTTTTTTTCCACAACACATATTTTAGTTCCTTCAAGGTCAAGGTACAGAAATAGAGTAAGAAGATGGCAAATTTGAGTTGGAGGGAAACACATTATATCAATGGATTACTTTTCTTATATCCATAGTTTTGCCTTCATTGTAAATTTTAAAAGGGGCAATTGCAAGAAACATTTCTTTCTATCATAGAATGTCCATCTATAGAATAATTGTTAATAGTAGTTCTCAAAAATCCATTCTATATAAATGTAAGAAGACTAATATAAAAACCTTAGGGACTATGAACGCATGATATTGCGCATTGTGAAGGCCACAGTGCAAGAAAGAAGGTACATTGTCTTAATTTGGAAGCTGTACAATGTGGATGTACATTGACCCCAATTTGGAAGTAAAGTTGTGACTTGCAAAGGCCTGACACCCGTAAACATGAGACAAATCATCTGCCGCCTCGAAGCACAGGTTCCAAAACACGTCATGATCGAGAGAGGGAAAACAGTTCCTACGCACTGAAACAATGAACAAGGAAATGCATCCATTCTTCACAAAGCAGACCACCCTCACACACCAATGGCTTCATATTTTGGAGCATCCCAGTTTGCTTTAGTAGCTTCTGCACAAGAAAAATCCAAAATGTCCATCTATGGACTTTTTGAAGAAGCCATTATAGCTAATGTCCAGTGATGATACAACAGGATGCACTAGGAATGGAATTTACACACCAAAGGACTATTTGTCCAATTTCCATGTTGAATTTCTCATGTGCTGATTGTTGTTCAATCTGAAACTAAGGAGGGAATTTGGATTTCAGTGGAGACATTCATTCCAACTGCCACTTTTGAGGGTTTGGCGACTGGTTTGACAGTCTTACTTGGTAGCTAGCTTTTCAATCTATATTGAACCTAGCTGAACTATGCTATCAAATAGTGAGATTGTTTTTCGTACACTGAGCAAGGCTTGTATCCAGGAGGCAGAAAGGAGGGAATCACTGCTACAAACGCGGGGTGCACTGTTCCTCTTCAAAAGCTTGCAATTGCACCATTTCACTGGAATTCACGATACGTCTCATTGGGATTGTCTGTAAGGTAGCAGCACCTATAACCATCAATTTAAGGGTTTGGGACATGATGTCTATTAATAGACATCTAACAAATTATTGGATCCTACTAGCAAGAGAAAAAAATTTCAATGTACTTTAAAATGTATTTTTTGGACCCTGTGAGTATAACTTGTGAGTTTTTAAAGAGCCCACTACATATGCACCTAATACCAACACTAAGATTTGATATTCAAATGTAGTACATCCTTGTAATCACATCTATTTACTTCCTAAGATTTTTCAAGATTTTAGAGGTGGTGGTTATGGGTACAGTGATGCTTATGGGTTCTCTTATTGTTGACTCGTGGGGGACGCCTGGGGCTTTTTAAATAAATTGTAGTGATTGGAGACCTGATTACGTATAAGGTAGAATCACCCATTCCCGACCAGGGATGAGTCTCCAACATGTAGAGCTAATCTAATTCCAACCAAGTAAACTGTTTTTGTAGACTACCAGATTTAATCACGAGCACAATATACAAAGCTGCATGGAACAATTATTACATGCCATGTGTTTATTTTGAAATTTGTACATATGAGCAGGAAGTAATCTTGTCTATGATTGGAATTGCAGAACTCTAAATGTTGGGTATGGGTCGGGAACACTTTATGCCTTCTAAAATTCACAGAAATTTCAGTTTTGCAAATAAAATTCTGAAAATTTTGCAATCACAGTATTTTCTACATTCCTACACAGGAAAAAATTCCATTCCACTCAACTATTCCCCATGTGTCCCACAGATGCTTATTTGATCGGTTATGGGCAGCCTTATCTTACCGAATTATTTTTGCTTGTCTTGTTTCGCGATCCCTGTGCGACAAGCTTGTGCCCCTGTGGTTATAAATACCTATTTGCAGATATATAATGTCAGAGGTGCAACTGGTTAACGAGACTAACCAGGATACCGTCCTGTATGAAGGAGGTGGAGGGATATATTGATCTCTCAAGACCATTCGCGAAGGGATGAAATACTTTTTGAAATACTTTTTGAAAGACAATCCCAATGAGACGTATCGTGAATTCCAGTGTACATTACACTGTATTGTGAATACACTCTAGTAAATTACGCTCTAGTGAATATCATAATCTTTTACTCCATAAATAATATTGTAAGTTGTGTTTTTCTTTTCCTATGAGATCTCTAACATGTCTAGTTTGAATTTCTACGGTTACAATTAAAAGAAATTCATTTGATACAACTTATCAAAATGTTGGCATTCTATTCAATTTAGAGCAAACTCCAAGAAGCTCAAAACAAGCCTTGGGCATTTAGGGGTTAAGCGTGTTAGTCAAAAGTTCATAAGGAATATTATGAACCTCGTTCTAGAGTTTTCTTTCTTGATAGTAATGACTAGATTGAATACAATTGGATGTCAATGTAGAATTGAAAAAATGCCTCCCACCCTTTCATCAATACTCCACTTGTTCCAAACAGGAAGAATAGTGGACTTTAATGATAAATGTAAGCTTCTATCATTTACATATGCATTTGAAACTAGCATCAATCAATTTTCAAGAGAAGGAGTTTCTCTCAATTTTGTATTATTGAGAGGCATGAGCCCATTCCCTTTAGTGTTGTCTATCAACTTCAAAACTAATTTGAAGTTTCTTTGATTTCAATGTTCAATAGTGAGGATAGCATCATTCACAACCACGTATCTTTCATGATTTATAAGGAGATGAAAACTTGAATTTGCTTCATGACTTTTGTAAGAAGGTAGAAAATTTTCCTTTCTTTAAATAATTAATTATATGATTCCTACTAGCGGATGTAAATTGAATGAATTTTGTAGAAAAGTGAAGAGAAATGTGAGCAAAAGACTAGGTTTCAAGGGCACTTCTCTAAAATAGAGGTCTCTAGATGGCACTTGGGAATGTTGATGTCACTTCACTACTGACTCTCCTTGCCACGTCATGACAATCAAAGTAGATGCAAAATCTGACAAATGGAAGTAAGCATCTTGGAATGTAGCAGAGAAAGTAGATTATGAGTTTTTTCTAGAGCCTGTTCCAAGTATCTCTTTTACTTCCAATATGTATTCAAGGTCATCTTCAAAATTAAAATGACAACAATAATTATCATTTAGATATTCACTATCTTCCTCCATGGTGAAAGCCTATACATGACTATAGGAGTTCTTGTAACGAACCCATTACAATGTCCTATTTAGCACACAAAACCTAAACAAAAAGAGTACTAGGGGAAGAATCAACAAATCTCTAGAAGAAGCCATTGACAACAATCCTATACCTTAAAGAGAAGAAATAGAAGTACTTGAAAACAAAATGAACTAACCACTAGGGTTTGGACCTTTTATTCCCTCTCTAAAGTAAAAATCCAAATGCCTCAAATGAGTTGTCTAAGTTGCATTTTGTAGGACAATTAAGTCATGTCTATAATTCCTTTAGTCATTTGGAATTAAAAGCAATTAAATCTTTTACAACTTTGATAAAACCTTCAATATAAAGTATGCACACTTGTGGTTGTCGCTCATTAGAGTTGAGCATAGTTCTTTTTACTAAACATAAATTATTTTTATTGGATGTCATTGGAGGTTCCAATGCACTTTAGAATGCATTATTTGGACATAATAGGAACAAGTGATGAGTTTTCAAATTTCCCTAATCCTAAACATAAATTAGTTTTATTCAATATAGTGGAGGATTCCAACACACTTGAGCACCATAAAAATAAGTTATGAGTTTTCAAATTACTATCTCTAGATGTACCAAATACCAAGACATGGCTCTCACAAACTCTCATGTTTTGATTGTGCACATGCTGTATAATCAATGTCTTATTTTTTTGCAACATTTGCCCCATCCAATTGACATGTCCCATTTTGAACAATGTTGATTATGGGCGTTCCAACTTCCAACCCTCATGATAAAGCTGGTGATGGCCATCCCCCAAATCACAAAACCTTCACAGAAGAAGTAGAACTCACGTCTCTTTTGAGACCAGAAACCTCGGCATCATTGCAAAGCTGCACTAGTGTACAGTACAATGCTGTAGGGCTTCGTCTGGAAATTGCCACTTCGGCTTCTGTCATCTCGTCGACACGACAACGATTAGAAGGCTACACTTTGGATGCACTCTCACTGCAACTCGTCCAAATGTACAATAAATCCACAATAAATTTTCAACCTGCTGGTCTTCTTCTGCAACTGGTGTCACTTGTCTGATACAAAATGTTTTGTGTATGGTTAGGCTGGAGGCGAGCATATATACAGCGGAGCTACAATATATCCCTCAAGTCAGCTTTCCACTGCTTGGGGTCAGCAACTATGGGCTACTCAAATCTCACCCAATTCCAAGGACTTGAATCGACCAGCTCATGCTGAAGAGGAGAAGCCTGTCGAGAAAGCATGCACGAGGGGGTTATGGCAGACACTCTGCGGCGTGTTACATTTCTCTCACGTACTCACCACCTGCTGTCTTTCAGTTGTCGGTAAGTACTTCATACGCAGGAAGAGGAACCTATTTTTAAGGGTTTAGGGTTTAGGTGTTCCACTCACCATATTGAACATGTTTGTGCATTGAAGCAAACTAGGATGCTTTAAAACTTCTCCTAATTTCTGATCCCAATATATTTGAGTGGAAGATAGAACGCAGTACACACTATGAACAAGAAAATTGGATACTTGTACAAGTAGTTATGTATTAGATAATCAATGAGCCGCACTAGTGGCAAATAGGTTATTGTACATAACTTGTTGTAAATTTTTTGTTTTGTTTTTTTGACACAAATGAAAAGAAATTTCATTGCACAGAGAGAAAGTACAGGGCAACCAGCCACAGGTGGCCTGGAGCACTAAAAACAAAAGAACTTGCTGTAAATTTTTCAATCAAAGCATTTGATCTTCATGATCCAAGAGTGTAGGAAGCAAGTGGAAAGGAAAAGTTATAAATTGCAACTTGTACTAGCAATGGTGATGGTTTGCCAATGAGATAGTGCCATGTTAGCCTTGAAAAGTCAACAACTGGTTGTGATTTACCAAACTGGAAAGTCAAGGGTGCTCTCAATCCAATCCTACCCTACAATTTGCAACTGCTGTAGCGTGAAAACTTCAACATCAGATTATCTGAGTAGGGTACATGTTTTGAACAGGGACCATTTTAGAGGGCTCATCCTTAAACTATGTACTCCTAAAAATCACTACTTTATTATAACAATGCTGAGCATAGTATTTATTTTCACAATGCTCAAATTCTTACATATTCCTGTTAACAAATCAAAGTGGCTTCTAATACAGTGAAGAATACATCACTTGGATATTGTATGCAAAATTATTATGGTTCAAAGTCTTGTTGCTAGATGACCAAAAATCGACACTAGGGGTAGATGCAAGAAATACCAAACGATTTAGGGAGCGTTTTGCCAAAACTGTGATTTTTTGTACTCAGTACTATGAGTACTACAATACTACGAAACGGAGCAATCTCAGCTGTTGATCTAAAAAATCAATGGCCAATAGTACTTTTGAGTACTTAATAATACTAAAACAATACTATTTGAAAAAAATGACAGTTTGTCACAAAAAGTAGATAAAATTAAGTATAAATTAATAATAATTAGAAAATCATGAATAAAAAAAAACTAAAAATTGTCCATTTGTAAAGACTTGATTATAGTGATTACATTTCACCAAAAACTAGAAGTTGAAACCATCATGAATGTTTGGAGCGCTATGCACAAGGGACCCCTATTTGCATGCATGTTGAGGACAAAGAATTGTGTTTTTTTGAATGCCCTTTGGTGGGCACATGCTCATCTAGTGTAGGAATAGCCTACAAAAAATTCAAGTGATCATCATAATTTTTGGATGCTCCATAGTACTAAAAAACCCTAAATCGCAAAGTGTGACAAATTAGCTAAACTACAATTTAGTTAAAGGATTTTTTTTCAAAATTTCTCAAAAATAAGGAATCTGAGGACTTTCAAGTTAGCCATCTCCAATAAAAATTTCAAGTACATGGACTTCATTTCCCAAAAGATATGACGAATGGCAACTTCGTCATTCCAATTGTGACACAAAATAGTACCGGTGTTTCTTGCATTCACCCCTAGATCATATTTTTTGGTGTTGTACGATGTCGTAATCAATATGTACCGGTTGTTTAAAATTTTGGGTAGTTGGTTTTGCATACACATTTCTAAAGGATCCTTCACATTGCTATTTCGTACGGGGTCCGGTCCATTTGTGACATTTTTCATATTGCCAGACTTGTCGGTGATCACCAAGGTAGCCATGGCCTCCTTGATGGTGATGCTGAGTGCTACAACAACAGGTGCGCTCCACTGGCCTTTGCTAGTCCTTATGTCCACAGGCTCACATGGACTCCCGGGACAAACAAAATGCAGATTGAGGTCCTGTCGTGGATGGCCACGCCGGTGCAGCGCAGTGTGAACATCTCAGATGTTCGAACTCCCATGACACAGCGGCCTGCTGTGACTTTCGAAGCTAATGGCAATTTGTATTATATTGATAAGGATGCGTTTCCTCATGCCGAGGCTTCTGAAGAAGCTGGCCCGGAAGTAACTGACATCCAAAAGGGTGCATTTCACTTTTGAACAGCAATTGATGGAGGTTGTCCAACTCTTTGAGAAGATTTTTGCATGTGCTTGTTCTGTGGCTGTGAGGATTTCAAAATATGCAAATTCATAGTTCAACACCAAAAATGAAAATTACGTGATAGTGAAGCCATTTGGAGTTTCTGCATAGTATGGTTTTAGCCTTGAATGGTCTGCTCTGTGAAGAATGGATGCATTTCCTTGTTCATTGTTTTAATATGTAGGAACTGTTGTCCTTCTCTCGATCATGACATGTTTTGGAAGCTTCAAGGCGACACACATGGATTGATCATGGAGATGATTTGCCTCGTGTTTAAGGGTGTCAAACCTTTGCAAGTCACAGAGCTCTTTACTTCCATATTGGGGTCAATGTACATTCACATTCTAAAGCTTCCAAATTAAGACAATGCACTTTCTTTCTTGCATTTGTGAACACCACTATGGTGGTATGGTCTTCACAATGTGCAATATCATCCATTTATACTCTCTAAGATTCTTGTATTAGTTTTCTTACATTTATATAAAATGGATTTTGGAAATTCCTATTTGCAAGTTTTCTATAGACAGATATTTTATGAGGCAAAATTATGGGAATAAAAAAAGTAGTCCATTGATATAATATGTTTCCCTCCAACTCAAAATTTGCCATCTTCTTGCTATCTCTATACCTTAACTTCCAAAGAGCTAAAATATATTTTGAAAAAAAAAATTCAAAAGACTCCGCTCTATTTTGTGCGTTTACAAAAAATACACTTTATATTTTAAGAACTTCATAGAACACTAGCTTTGAAAAGGTTCAAATCTAAGGCAATGCACATACTATACCATAGTTTTCGGACAAGTTTTTGAAAAAATAATTCTAAAAATAGATGACAAAAGTTTAGGAAAATTAATCTTTCAATAAAATATAGAATATACTAGAGAAAATACATTGGCCAAAAATTCTATACTTAGCAGCTAGTGAAACCCGTTTTAGGGAATGAAAGAAATATTTGAAAGAGAGATGCCAATCTTGCCTTAAATTTATGGCACAATAGATAGAAGATTTAAAAATGACACTCAACAATTGCCATCAATGATTTATTGGCTCGTGACTAAAAGAAATGACGCAATGCAAAAAACACAAGCTACAATTACAACCAAGTGAGATGTAGATTCATTTCAAAACCATCATTCTAATGAAGACCATCTTCGTACATGACATCTTTGTTAAAGATCTTGCTTAACAAGCATGCCATTGGGAAAGAATGCACTCAACATCAAAAGTTGCTCTCACAAGTATGAGCCTCCTTTCACCCAAAAAAAGGAATTCAACATTCTTTGGTACATGTTAGTCCTTACTCTATGAAATAACCAATGCTAATGCCCTATTGGGCTTCAACCAATGCTCAAATTACTCTTGACTTCTAAAGATTGAAGCTAAAATATTCACAATATTCAATGCACTAAACAAGGGATGCAAGATTAGAGAAAAAACTATCTTCATACAAGTAAGGTATGTACATCCATAATCAACACTACCCAAAATGCAACACCTACATTTGAACCAAAAAGTCTCTCTAAAACTCAAGTAGTATTGATTACACAAAAAGTACACAATCACAACATGGATGTCTATGAGAGCTTAGTGTTGATACTTGGTACACCTAGAGACAATACTTGGAATATTCAAAACTTATTCATCCAAGGTCCATATAATGCATATGATGCATGCTATAGTTTGCTAGAATCTTCTTTCGTTTACAATTTATGTCTCATAATTGTAACTATGCTCAGTTGAAATTAGTAACAATTTGAGGTGAGCATACCTTAGACCTAAAAAGGCAACACGGAACTGTATGAGCCAGGTCCCATTGTCGGCTCTTCAGTGACGAAGAACTCGAGAGATCCATAAGGAAAATCCGAAAGTCAGGTGCCAAAGTGCAGTTCCAAAATCCAGGACCCTTTATCAACATAAAATTGGCCGCCAGTGACAACCAGACCATTCTTGCGAAAGATTCCCATCAAATCATCGTGCATCAAATCATCGAAAGATTCCCAGGGCTCGAATATGACAAGCTGCCCATTGACCTAATTTCAAAACATAGTCACAAATGAATCAACAAAAAATTTCAAAACTGTGAGCAATTCAAGTGCAAATGGTCAACAAAGTCATCATGTCCCATGAAGTGCAAGGACAAAAACCATGAGACCTTGAAGTCAATGCAAATCGGAAGGAAATGTCAGAAGGATGAGAATCAGGTCTTACTTTAGGGCATCCGCGCTCATTAGCAATATCCAAAATTCTAAATAATTTCACGGATTCATCTTCACCAAAAGTTCCGACATCGATATGTTGGCTCTTGTTGGCTCTGCCAATCTGTACATTAAACACACTCTTGTTGATAATATCTAAAGAATTGTCTTGCAACCAACATCAATTTGACATTTTGATCAATATGTAAATTCTAGTAGGGACAAATCAAGATCAATCCTAATATTCATTCCATGTAATGTGGACTCACAACTACAACCTCGATTCCAAGGTTTGCATTGATTGCACAACCTCACAATTTACAAACATGCTATAGAGAAAAACACACTTGGAGACATGGTCAATGTCGAGGAATTACCAGGAAATTAATAAGGAACATAATCCGGCCAGAACGATTGAGACTTGCTCCAATGATTTTGTAGCCCATATGTTCCAAGGTGTGAGACACATTGACCAATCGCCACCGTTCCTCAAGACACATAACTACTTTGACAGAACGAATACCCCTCTCATATTCCTGTCCTACTTTACTTAAAGAAAAATGTACACAAATGTTTGATGAAGGAGGAGGAAGTGTCAAATCCATAGATTTCAAGTTATGCAGACGTTCACTCAAGTGGGAAAACTCTTCAACTGCAACTTTGTGAACAATCATCTTGAAAAGTCCACGATACATTCGAGGATATTCCATATCATGTAGAAGTTCCCACAACAAGGTATCCATTCTTGCGCCTTCCACATACATGACACACTCCAATTGACCCTCACGAGTCCAACATCCTGCACAATGAACTCGAAAATTTGTTGCCACCAAGACTTTCGAAAGAATCCCAAGAAGACCTGCTTCTTGCGTAGCAACAACCTCTATGACATACATTTGCGCAATATTGTAATTTGCAATCGATGTCCCCAAATTCTCACTAATGCATTTCATCTTCAATGGCAAGCTGAGAGACTGCACAACAAAGACAACAATCTCATTAATAATCTTCGATCTATCATTCCAAACAAGTGAGGAACACTCTGCATAGTCTAAACACAAAAGTGCCAACAATAAATGGAAGATTGGGCAATCTTAATGCTGACCTTTGGGATACTTGCAATAGACTTGTTTTTCACAACCTTCCTTGCATTGCAATACGTCACTTCAAAATCTGAAGCTCAACATCCCAATGACAAATGTCAAGATGCAAGGTTTTAAATAGTCCTCAAAGAATCCTCTTCAACGTACTTATAAAAAATTAAACCACAATAGAATTTAGAGTTCACTATATTAGCAATTCACATGATGGTGTAAAAACACAACTCACATTGCGTAATCATTTCTGTTGAAGCCAAGGTAGAAGCCTTCAAGACTAATAGTTTTATATCCATCAACTTTTCCATGACTTCAAGCAAAGTCAAAGGTTGAGGATTGTTCCACTGTTCAACCTGCATCCATATTCAACATCGTTCAACAAAACACCTATAGTTATTAACTTAACTACAAAAATATTCTACTCACATTGTAAAACATGTTGGAACATTTCCTCATTTCCATTACTCTATTAAAGTTTAATAAATCTACATCAATATTGAGAAAGGTTTCATTAAATTTTACAAGCCATTGAATGTCTCACTAAACATATTAGTGACAAAAGTACCAACCAAGTTACAATCAATTTGTGAGTGTAGGGATACAATAGAGACACCAATAAAAGAAATTTAAATGTCCAACACACTATTTTGTGAGCCACAATATTAATATATTGATAATCATGGGCACTTTGAATCTATCCATGACCTTCTACTACAAAGAAAAAAATGCTTAAATAAACATGTCCCTTCAAGATAGTGATCAAATGAAACATACAAGCTAAACAATAAATAGTACAAGCTTGCATGAACTAAAACTCCAATACATGCACAATCAATAATGAAGGACTCATGCCTCAAGTTCCCAAACCAATTCAACTCAAACTCTACATCACAAATAGCTCACAAAAAAAGTAAAATCAAACCATTGGACTTAGTCCAATTCCACCAAAACTAAACAATACAAAGAATGATTTACCCCAAGGATCCCCAAATCCAAGTTACAAGAGTTTCAAACATTGAAAAAACTTATTAAAAAAGATTTGCAAATGAGCAATTCAAAAAATAAATCTCACAAAATTCCATCACCAACCTCCTATTCAAATGAATCACTACTAAATTCAACAAGTTTGTCACTCTTGCTTACCTTCACAATACTCCTTGCAGCTCCTTCAAAAGTGGTATCCATAACAACATTCACATTATTAGCACCACTCATCAACTTCAAGGCCATGCATATGGCTGAAAAGGTCGGCCTCTCCAATGGATCTGAATGCCAACAACTAATTATGATGTGTCTTAAAAACTCAGGCAATTCATGTGGCAATTCCAAGCATCGACCTTTCAATATTTGGGATGTTGTATCTCTAACTCCAAGACCATCATATGGAAAGCAACCGGTTACAATTTCATAGCAAGTCACACCATAGCTATACACATCCGATTCACGTGTACACTGAACTCCTGATTCAGGCACTCCTTCCAACACTTGCCTAAGTATTTCTGGTGCCATCCAAAACCAAGTCCCCAATACTCCCACAGAGCACTCAAAATCAGCAACAAGGGATCTTATCCTCTCCACTCGGTTAGATGTAGAAACAAGGCTCAAGTCTTCTCCAAACTCTCCCCAAACAAGCACATTTGAAGCTTTCAAATCGCGATGTATTATATCATGCTTATTGTGTAACGTGTCCATGTCCTCCGCTATACTCAACATCAAGTGAATGACTTTGTCAATTGAAAAAGGGCCAAATGTACTGCGCTGTTGTTTCATTCGTCGATCAATCAAGAGACGCCAATCTCCCCAACGCCGATACATCACAAATGCAAATCGGCCCTTCAATCTTTGATCACGTAGCATTGTTCCTCCCAAAATTGTAATCAAAGGCAAATCAAATAAATGTTTATACTTGGAACGAGCAGACAACATTCCAATGGGCCATTGCACTTGGAAAGCTTTGAGAGGAGCATCTCCCTTCATCACCTTCACCACCAAGGCGAAAGGACCATCACGTGTCATGCGAGCTTCATAAATGTCGGCTTGAGCCCCTTCGCTGATTTTGTCTCCCACCTCAAGTGTCTCAAAGTCCGTGAAGAAACGACCCCATTGAGGGTCCTCTTTTAGCACATCAAAGTATTTAGAGTTGGTCTCGACTGACCACTCCGAATCATTTGTGGAATAATCCAGTTGGCTCCAGTGACGAGCTTTCGCGGACTCCATCTCAATGTCAGTCTGAGAATTGAAATGGCTTGTCCGTTCAAAAGAAGGCCCAGTTGATGAAGAGGAGCCCGCCATGCTCTGGACAGAATCCATTCCAACTAAACCGTCTTAGTTTCTACCTTCCTGCCTACACAATTGTCTGCCGAGGCTCAGAGTAGGAGTTTCCAATATAGCTTACAGTCATGCATTACTAAATGCCGGCTTCAGAATTGTTTGACCTGCAATTCCAATTATCTTCTGCGCAAATGCAGAGGAATTGACATTGTGACATCTCGATTAATGAAAAGGAGAAATGAACATCGCAAACCCAAGAAATGGTTGCATTAAGACGAAATCGATGCAAGCAGATAGACAGGTGAAATTTGACACAACACGAATAATCATCCGAAGAAAAGAGGCAATAGCAGGTTTCGAAATTCCGCAAACCAAACTCTGCGCAAGTGCAAAAGAAGTTTGGTAATATTGAAGATTTCGACTAATGATGGGGGAGTGAACGTTGAGAACTCTAGAAATAGTTTTAAAAAAAAGCAACCAAACAGGTGAAGTCCCCTACAACTCGAACCAACATACGATGTTCAAAAGAGCCAATTGCTGACTTCACAATTCCACAATGACAAGACTCCAGTGGCACAGTCACAGCCATTCGCAACAAGCAGGTAGGACATGAGATCCATCCCATTTAGAAAATGCACACAAGGAGTTCCGGCATTGCCAACCTGGATAGGTAATTCATTCATTCAGCTTTCAAACAAGACACAAGAGATCATTCGAACGAAACCTATATAGCTCAATTTTGGGACCACCGACAGTGTAGATAGATTGGGAGCTGAGCAGCACCTTAAAACTTAATTGTCGTGAATTGACTCAAGGAAAAGCTCCTTTATCGCAGGCAGGTGCACTCGAGAACTCGAGAAATGGTCTCCGAAAAATGCTGGGAAACAGGTAAAGTCCGCTACTGCTCAAATGAACACACGATCAAAGAGTCAATTGCTGGCGGCAAAATTCAACAACAACACGACTCAAATGGCAAAATGACGTTCTTTGGCTACAAGCAGGACTTTAGATCCAACGGTTTCAGAAAATGTAAAGAAGAAATTCCATGATCAACCAAGCCCCTAGTTCTCCTTCATTTGGCTTTCAAGCCAGATCCATGTGACCATTCTAATGAGTCCTACATAGCTCAATTATGGGACCACCGACAGTGGACATAGATTGCGAGCTCAGCAAGACTTCAGACGGTTTCAGAAAACGCAGCGAGAAATTCCATCAATTATCAACCAAGCTGACAGTTCTCCTTCACTGTCTTTTAAGCAAGCTTCATCTGATAATTCGAATAAACCCTAAATAGCTCAAGTATGGTATTAACGACAGAGTACTCAGACACACAGACGGGAGTTGAGTAAGACTTCAGATCCAACGGTTTCAGAAAAAGCAAAGAAGAAATCCCATCAGTTATTAGTAATTCTCCTCCATTTGGCTTTCAAACAAGACACAGGTGACCACTCTAATGAACCCTAAATAGCTGAGTTACACTTCCACCGACAGTGTAGGTAGATTGGGAGCGGAGGAGCACCTTCAAACCGAGGCTTTGCAAGTTGCCGCAAGGAAAGGAAAGCGTTTGCACCGCATGCAGCTGCACTCCGCAACAGTTTCAAACCCTTGTCGTGTGCAGCAGAGAGCGAGACGCAGGATTCTCCGCAACACCGACAGGCCTTCCTGCAGAAAATCTCGGCAGGCAGTCAATGAACGCACGAGTGTGGCCTCTCCAGATTCTTATACATCCGTCGTCGAATTGGTACAGACTCTAAGTTAGTGTGCTCCCGCTCTTGGAAGTAGGAGTCCAGATTTGATCACCGCTTGGGGTTCAACGGAAGAAACGCAAAGTCAGTCGGGAGTGATGAAATGCTTTCAGGCACAAGGAGCTCGAGCTTGGGTTTGGTACGTCCCCAGCCACATTATTGGTGGACAGGTTTTCACATTTATACTAGCCAAACCTAAACATATACAATAAGGTAAACTAGCATATGACAGGCAAATCACCTAATGCAGACATCTAGAAAATCGCTCATGGCAGTCTTACATCAATCCATGACAGATTTTTATTAATAAATGAGATGAAGAGTTTATTAGGTAAGTTAGTGGGTAAGTTAGTTGAAATCAATGCCTTGGGTGATGGAGATAGAGTTATTAGTGATTGTTTTAAGACCACCTACTTTTCTTGTGTAAAATCATTACAAGAACTAAGTTTTACATTCCTTTATGTTATGGCCATGTTAGGGAAAACTGTGACCATGTCAGGGAATTTTGAGACTGTTATAGGTGGTCAGATGGCCATTATGGATACATGCTATGGGGATCTACAGGCTGTTTTAGACCAATTGGGCTGCACGCTTCAAAAATTCATAAAAAATTCATTTTTTGTCCAAAAAATAAAATTTCAATTGCTTTTTGCAATCCACATGCTTATCTTTTACTGGTAACAAATTTAATTTTTTTCAAAAAAGAAATCATGGCAAACCAGCCATTCTGCCTGTCATAGGCTGGTTTACCTTATATAATATAGGGACAGGGCATTGAATGACGCTGTCGCACTGTAAATGCGTACATAGTGTAAAAATGCATAGTAATACATTATTTCCATAGATTTGATTTTAATAATATAAAAATAAAGATGACATCATCCTTAGTAGCTTCAAGATGACGCCTTCTCACAATGACATGAGCCATCTATATAAGAATAGGTTATCATCTTAGAATGCCACCAAACTTGAAGTAGTTTCTTTATTGTATGTTATAGATTTCAGTATGTCGAATTGGAGGGTTTTTTCTGAGTCTCAGGATGAGGAGCCTCTACCAGAATCGGAGTTTGAGTTTTCGTTATCTCAACTACCGGCTCAACCTCTTCAACCGCTAGGTCTTTCATTATCGCACGAGCGTCTTCAAGATGAATCTGGGCCTTCTCGACCGCCAAAGCAACCCCGTGTGGAGCAGCGATGGCACAGGAACCTACAGCGTGGAGCTCGAGCACTAGTGATCCTGTTGCAGGTTGGGTGTGTTGAACCTGGTACCCAAGAAGTGACATTCGAAGGGAGTTTTGAAGGTCTTAACGACGATCAATACTATTGTATGGTCAGGCCTATTAAAGGGAGTCGCGGTCACCAACGATGGTTAGAGGGGCCGGTCAATCCCTTAACAAAGGTGGATCGTGTTGAGTTTGTTGCTACTATCATCAAGCGAATTCTCAAGTTCTTGAAGATGGAGTGAAGTTTCTTTGAAGACTTTAGTTTTTTACCTTTGAGAAGACATTTATTTTATGTTAGTTGTTTGTAGATTTCATTTTGGGTGTTGAAAATAGAGAAAGAAAAGATAGAAAGGAATTAATGAAATAGTTTTCCTTCTAGGTGAACTTGAAGTGAATTTTCTTTCTAAGATAAAGATAAAGAGATAGTTGTGGGGTCAAATAAGGGCTCAATTATTGATGTGAGAGCTTTGGGAGTGAGTTAGGGGCTGACCCCACTTGTTTGTGTGGTTAGAGTAGAGATAAGGTGGAGAAAAAAGGGAACACTATTCATCTTCTCTCCCGTTGTGAGTTTAGAAAGGCCCGAATGTTTGAGGGCTCATTGTGTTGTGAATTTGAAGTATTTTGAAATGAAATTTGGAGGTGTTGTGTATCATGGTGTGTAGTTTTCAAATTGATCTCACTTGCTTGATTTGGAGTTGTGAAGCAAAAGTTGTGCTAGTTTGAGTGGAGGGAGGTTTGTTGCCTTTAAAATTAAGAGGCAGAGACTTCGACCGACCATAAAAGACGGACAGGTTCTTGTTTTGCCATGAAATTTGGAGGGAGTGTAGGAAATTGTATTAGCTTTTCATGAAGCTATCATTCGTTCTATTTGGAGTTTGTATGAGAAAGTTGTGAGTGTGGAAGCGAAGGAAGGTCTGCTGCCTTTCCCTTCTCAAGGCCGAAACTTTGGATGGCCATAGAGGTTGGACAGAGTCTTAGAATTGTATGAAATTTGGAGGAGAAGTAGATGATTGTTTTAGCTTTCCGAAAAGCTATCATTTAGTTCATTTGGAGTTATAGATCAACAAAGACACTCATCCAAAGATCAGCTTGGGAGTTGGAGTTGAAGGAGTTGGAAGACTTGTGTGTTTGTGTGTGTGTGGCTTGTGGCTTTGTAAATTTCATTTTATTGTTGCAGGCAGTTTGGTTCACACCAATACTAGCCTCATTTGGTGTTGTGGATGCGACGAAGTGGGGTTAATTGCCCACATGGTCGAGACTTTTATGTTGTTCCCACTGGTGAGGCAAGTTTGCTGGTCACCGTGGGTTTGAAATTTAGGATCCAATCCCTCGGACGGCTCAGCTCGTGGTCTGGCCGTCCCGTTTTACACGTCCGAAGCCCGTGGTTTCTTATCACCCTACCTTAACCCTTGGCCTATTTAGAAACACAACAGGATAGGACAACGAGTAGCAGTTTGAAGATTTGAAGACTCGAAGATTTGAAGATTCGACAAGTTACAATTTATTTCATTCCCGAGCTATTTCTAGTCGCAGCCAGAATCCTCGTGATTTCCCGAGGCAAACTCTCTCTACACGACAACGCATCACAGGAATGCTACAGTAGCTTAATCGTGAACATCGAATGAAATAATTGGATGATATTTCTGCAAGATGAAAAGGCAACAAATTTTGTGATAGTAGTCATGACACTACGTACTAAATATAATAGATTGTCTTCAGTTCGTACACAACTTTTTCCCTCTATTTGATGACTCTTTTGAATGTGTTGATGTTGGCTTCTTGAACATGCACAACAATGTGATCATCGATTTTATTCAACCTTCAAGCATCTCTAAACATTATCAATCATGAGTAAGAATGGATTTCCATTTACAAGAAGATCAATGCTTTCTGTTTTTTCCATAGAACTGTACAACACTTGCAAGCTCTAGGAGATTTGAAAGTGTTGGTCACAAAATTTTAGCAAGAGACTTTTGAAAAGTGGTGAGGTAAGTTTCCTAGTTTTGAAAAAATATCTTTAACCCTAGAAGGACAAGCCTATGACTATTGGCTTGAAGCATGATTGTCCATAACTTTGTTTGTTGCCGTTTTGCAACTAGATGTGAGTGTAAACTTTTATATTTATATTTTGTAGATGAAATCATATATCTACTACAAGTTATAGAATTTTCAAATTTTTGTGGGCAAATTTGAAATTATTGCAAATTTTTTCAGAAAAAAATGAAGAAAATTCATATCATAAATATGATATATTTGAAAATTTTGAAATTCTCACCATTAATAGATCTATATCATAGTGTATAATAGCATGCTATAAACCAATTGAAAGAGGTTGTACTATTCTAAAATTAGAAAATCAACATACCATAATTATACTAGGTCCAAAGTTCATATTGCTATAAAACATTGAAATTTATGAATTTTCAAAACCTCCAAGACGAGTAGCAACTACACATTTGATGAGCTTCATTTCAGTAATTGAACTCAAATTCAAAAATTATCATTTTTATGACTAAAATTCACATAAAAAATAAATAGAAAGACATGGCCAAAATCCACTACAAGAGTGATCTATATATGGGTCTCGATATGGGTCTATAGATTAAACATCTTCTTTTCTTTAGAAAAATCCATAATACCATAATTAGACAATTTGCAATACTATTCTTTGAAAATTTACTCAAGCAACTTTCAAAACAAATTTGGATGAAAAAATATTTTATTTTCCATCCTACAAACTTAGGTGAAGTCATCCAAAGAAGGTTTTGCATCCTCAATAGCTTTTCAGGATTAACGTTGAACTTGAGCATTTTGGTTGATTTTAGTCTCTAGAGGTGCATTGAGTTCTACTACAACAAACCACATGCAAACAAGTGGTTTCTAATAAACTATAATTTCAATCTAAAATTTTGACCATTGTTCAATAATGACTACATGTTTTTATTGCCGAAATTTTCAACTCAAATAAAATATGAAATGATTTCTAGAAGAGGTTCAAAATGAACTAAAATGGCATGTTTTTTAACTCAAATAGTTGTAAAGAACACATTTAGATGACCATTGAATCAATATTCAACTCAAAATGAGCTTTTAATAGAAAGTTATTTTTTGAAATTCTTTGTTCATTTTTTAGACAAATTTTTCTTATATAATATAGGGGTGTGAAAATTATTTTTCAATTCTACAATGTATCTTTTTACTTCAAATTTTTTAACTAATTATTATTAACAAAATAAAAATATCAATAATTCAAAACATAAACTTTCAAAGGAGGAAAATCTATTCATATTTTTTTAATTTTGTTTTATTTAAAATTCAAAAAGTATATAAAGGGGGTCCAAAGTTTTGTTCGCACATGGTTTCTAATGGACACTTTAAGTGAATCCCCTAAGTTTTTAGTTTGACAACAAAGCAAAATACCTACTCCTTAGATGTAGTTTCTCCCTACGCACATGGAAGTGAAATTATCATGAAACTCAGCAAAAGCAATTTTGACCTTAGAACACTCCAAAAAAAATTTAGATTGTGACAAAGTTTGGAAGTTCATCCTAAAGTATAGAATACTAAGGGTTAGTTTATACTTGGAACTAAGCAAGAAAACCAAAACTTCTTAGCACTCTCATTAATTGGTCAAGCTATACCATTCTAAGTTTTGAGCCCAAAAGAGTGTTTATTACCTTAAGTTTTCTTGGCTTGTCTCCAAGTTTAGAAAAAACTTTATATACAATAATTAAAGACTACATGTCAAAACTTTGAAAACACTTTGTGTGCTCTTTGGTTCTTGGTTTTAAAGATCATGAATTGTGTTCCATATTCCTTTTTTTTGTAGTTTAGGGTCTTGCAAAATGGCTATTCTTTGATATAATTTTTTCAAACTAAAAACTTCTTCATTCCCTTCTCCAAGAGGTATGTTGTACCAATCTACCAATGATCATACTTAGATTAAATTTAGTGTAGATTACAAGTCTTCATTTGAAGTATTGAACTATAGTTTGGATGAAGTTGGTGAAGTTGCAATGGAAATTCCTTCAAAATTGATTTGAAATAAATCTATAAATATTCTTCAAAATTTGACCTTATAGATAATTTTTCATCTTGATGCTTAACATTTTGTTTTCTGATGCAAGCATCAAAAATTTGAATAAGCCATGTTTTGTAGCACATTTGAGAGCACATCTCAATTTTATTCAATACCTTTAGGACATCTAGGAATTAAAGAATGAAAATCAAGTTTTCTTTTCCCTCAATTTTTACCATGAGAAATTTAAAATTATTCTTTCCAATGCAATATTTCACGAACCTTATTTATTAGTCCATAGATCCTAAAATAGAAATATTCTATAACATTCTTTTTCCATCAATGAAAATCAAATTTTCTTTGGGGATTTTTTTCCCCTAGACTCTCAATTCAATTCTTCCAAAGCTCCTTCACTCCTCTAACACAAGTGAAATGAGGTCACAAAGAAGATAGACACAAGGAGTGATTGAATGGAACAAAGAGCGGGCATGTGACTAAATGCAAACAGAATCTCAATTCCATTCAGGAGTTGGGGACATGGCCAACCTTCATCTCAAGATGCACTCAACATCAAATGTTGCTCTATCTGAAGAAAATCTTGATGGGGGAACTGAAGAACTTAGTACCTATGGAAAATAGATGGTAGATAGTGTATAGAAAAGATCCAAATTGTTGTATGTTTCTGAATTTTGCATGTACATATGTATTACGATGATAAGTCCTCTCCACTACGATTCGAATGCAATCTATGCTTTGAAAATCTGTTCATTTTTGAGTACCCTAGAGCTTCCTGAAGTTCATGAACTTACTGTTGAATCTGCCTGCCTGGGAGCAAAATTCGCAGTAAGATTATTGGACCGGATTGAGCAATACAAGCAGGCTTCGGCTAGAAATTGCCAATTGGGCTACAAAACAGTGTTTGTCGACACAACGACGTTCTAAAGGCTACTCTTTGGATGCACTCTCACTGCAACTTCGTCCAAATGTACCACAACCTACAATAAATTTACAACCTGCTGATCTTGTTCGGCAAGAGATGTCACTCGTCATCCCCTACAATGATCGCAACGTGACTGCCAAGTCCTTGTTTCAAGCCTAGGAAGTCACTCTCTCATTGACTATCCAGCTAGAAGAGAGTTCTAAGAGAAGAAGAAACAACGGCCTCAAGATCATCGAAAAGGAAGAAGCTGCTTGGAGTAGCTCAAGACCTGATTACCGACAAATAAACGTTAGTTTTGCAGGGAGACGGAACCCCAAGTGGCAATTTCTTAGTGTTGGTGTAGTGCTGTCATGTCGCAACGCATCGATCTGTTGCACTGCCGTCATGTAATTTCGTTGCTCTTGCATTGCATTGCATCCTGTTCTCATGACTTCCAATTCCAATTAACTTCGCTCTTCACAGGGTACACTCCCACGCCATCCGCGATCTCCGCAAAGCCCCTTCCTCGTACGTACTGTACCCAAGAACGCTCCTCGTGTAATTCCGGGTGTCGTAGTCCCACACAGCCTTCACCGCTCTTGTCCTGAGATTCGGCACCTGGTCCAGGGGAACACATACGAATCTGCTGTCATGTTGGGTGTGATTGGGATCTCTGTGTAGGTGAAACTAAACAAGAGGTTGATATAAGGTGGGGACACCCTAAATCGACACTTTTTGCTATTGAGCCTATCTACTGTTATTAGACTGGACAAATTTTCACATGTTCTTGTTGGCAAGTGAAAGGAGGTTCCAACGCACCAGAAAATGTGGTATTTGGATACTCTATGCAAAAGTTATTAAGGAACAAAGTTTGATTCTAAAAGCGTTTCTTCCACATAGGTACAGAACTGATTTTGGAAATGTACACATAGTGAAGATGGCGCTTTAAGGTCAGTAGCACATTTGGGTGTACCTACCAAATCACTCAAGTTGCGCAAAACGGTCAATGTTTTTGGCTCAGCCCCAGGATAATCAATTAAACTTCGCCCCAGGGGTCCATTATTTTCACGTTATGACCAGTCCAGTTGGCTAATTTATGTTCAGTCTATTAGCGTTTGGATTGAGAAGCCAGACATCCTTAAGTGGCACTGATTATTTATCTTCCTAAGAAAGCTTACTGTCTTGTCTGATCTGATTCAAAATGTTTTGTGTGTTAGGCATGAAAATGGCACATGGCATACCGCCATTTTAATGAAATTGTCCATAGATGCTCATTAAAGGGAAGATGTGCGTATGGACGTTCCCTACTTATCTCCACCATCGAATTTCAAAAATTCATCACCAATTGTTTTCAATTAAATATTATGTAAAACCATAAAAATTGACTTTAAAAATTCACCCAAAATGCACTTTTACTTTTTTAATCCCTAAAGGAAGTGACTATGTTTTCACCAAAAATGCTCCAAAACTGTCATTTCTAATCCAAGTACCAAATTTTAGAAAAAAAAATTTGGACACATGATATCATATGATCTTGTAGTACACATGTTTGAAAAGATGTGGAAAAAATTTCAGAAATTTCCACCCTGTAAATTGCAAGATATTGGCATGTGAAGTGACAAAAATCCCTTTTTAAAGCCTTGCCAAAACAAGGCAATTGCACATCACAAGGTCACATTTGAATGAGAAAATGTCCAAAATGGTAGTGCTTCTTTGGATTCATTCTTCAAGGCAAGTTGGCTACAAGATTGAAAAATTTCAAATCATTTGGATTCTTACAACATATTAGGAAAAAATTGTAAGTAGAAAGAAGTATAGAATGATTCAATATACAAAATTGTTAAGAATTTAGTTATTGAAGTGAAAAATGCCAACTCCAATGTTTGCAATGTTGTAATAAACAATCTACATCCAATGATTTTATTTTTTTCAAAAAATATTGAAAATTGAGTTAAATAAAAGACTTCAAAATTTATTTTAGAGTAGGGAATCCATAACAGTACCCACAATTGATTAAACTTCCTTGTAACTTTTGACTCATTGATCAAAATGGAATGTTTGAAAGCTTTCCATGTAGATATAAATTTAGAAAACCAATTTTGAGTTTCTTTTTTGAAAAAAATGATTTCTTCTGACCTTCCCAGACTACCCGATTATGAAAAGAATAACATATGAGTTCATAACTTTTAACTCATGTTTCCAAATGTCCTGAATCATAGTGTATATGAAACTTAAGATAGACCTTGTTCATTCTTTCTATTAAAGTTTTTTCCAAAAACATGGAAATCCCCAATCACATGTACCTCCAAAAATTTCTAAGTATGGTGCCAAAAAATATAGTTTGGGCTTTTAGGGGTTAAACTAAAATTTGGTATGCTTGATTGGGATTGCATAAGAATTGGATATTAATTTTGCAATACAAAAATTTCCAATCTTTCTTAATACTACACAATAAAAAATTTGAATGGCTCAAATAGGCTGGTTGTAAGATTATTGTACCCCACCTATACAAAACTACAAATATTTTCTCCATAATTCTACATGAAAGTGTGCAACACTTGCTAGAGAAGAATAAAAAAATTTAGTGGCAAAATTTTAGCAAAAGACTTTTTAAAAGTGGTGGAGGTAATTTTGCAACTTCTGGAAAACTATCTCTAGATGGATGGGGCCCTTGACCAGTGGATTGAAGCTTCACTGTCCATCATTATGTTTGCTACCATTTTGCAATTAGATATGAAGGGAAAATCTTATATTTATATTTTAGAGGTGAAAACCTATATCTACTACAAGTCATCACATTTCAAGTTTTCTAATTTTTTAGGGAAAATTTGAAATTACTTTGAATTTTTTTTAAATGAAGAAAATTCATATCAAATGTAGAATATACTTGAAAGATCTGAAATTTTCACCATAGATGTGTATCCATGTGTTTAACATTATGGTATAAACCAAAGGTACCATGTCACTCTAAAATTCAAACCATGGTTATAATTAGGCCCAAAATTCATATTGCTATAAAATATTGAAACTTATGAATTTTCAATTTTTCCAATTGGATTTGAAATAATCCTTGATAAGCTTCATTTCAATAATTAAACTCAAATTCAGAAAATCAATCATTTTTATGATTTTTATCATTAATTCATGCAATTCATTATTTTTGCTCTTGGCCATATAAATTGCACTTACTAATTGTATCAAAAAAATTCATCTCGTCACCAACAAGGGGCACTTTATATAGTTTGCTTTCTTGCAATCCACCTATCTCCCTACAATTTTCTTGTTTTTGTCCATTGTTGCCCCCTACAGAACTCTAGGGGCAATTGCAGTGAGGGAAGAGGAAAAAGAAGGAAAGGAAATTCATGGAAAATCAGGGTTATCAAAGGAAAATTATATAGAAAATAAAACCCTAATATGAAAACCCTAATCCTCTTGAGGGAGGAACAAAAATAAGAATTCATTTATTTAGGTTACAGTTCATCTAAAGGGTCTACACATTTCAACTACAATTGTGTGTATAAAGAGTGCACTTGGCCAAGTGCAAAAATTGCGAATTGCACTATTTATTTATAATTAAATATAAAATGAAAATGAAAATGATTCAAAATACATATCAAGAATAAATAGTAAGAAATGGCCAAAATATACTACAAAGGTGATCTATGGATGAAGCATCTTCTTTAGCAAGTCAATAATATTTTAATGAGGGAATAATAATAATATTCTTTGACAATGTACACAAGCAACTTCTCTAAAGATTGAATACAAAAAAACCATTTCTTCCCATCCATTAGGGGAGAAATGAGGCATGTGAGAGACCTTCCGGCCATGGTTCCCCATGTTGTAAACCATGGCCGGACAGTCTGATTAATTAATTATTATAAAATAAAATAAAAATATTATATATATATATATTAAATAATATTTTAAAAATATTAATTTTTTTTATTAAAATATTTATTAAAATATTTTAAAATTAATTCATTAATGCAGTCCGACCTAGCAGTCTCTGTGCCTAGTCGGACTGCTGGTTCTGCAACATTCCCACAATCCGGGAACGTTGGAGAACTCGAGGTCTTCCAATGGCTTGAAAACTCTTCTAATGCTATAGACTTCTAAAGGTGAAGTCATCCATAGAACATTTTGTGTCTTCAACAACATTTCAAGATTATCTTTGGGCTTGGACATTTTGGTTGCTTTTAGTTTGACAACAAAACAAACTAAGGTATTCCTTAAATTTGGTTTTTTCCTACTCATATGCAAGTGAAAGCATCATCAAACTTAACAAAGGCAATTTGGGCGTCAAAAAACTCCTCCAAAAACTTAAGATTGCAAAAGAGCATAAAAGTCCATTCATCCTAAGTAAGGTAGAAGATACTACAGGATAGTTTATATTTGGAACTAAGCAAGAAAGCAAAAACTTCTTAGCACTCTTATTAGTCAAACTATACCATTTTAAAGTTTTGGAACAATATGAGTGTTCATAACTTTAAGTTTTCTTAGCTTAGCCCCATTGCCCCAAGTGCAAAACAACACTTATACAAATTAGGGAATTAATGTCAAAATTTTAAGAATACTCTATATATTCCTTGGTTATTGGTTTTGAAGATTGTGAGCTATATTCCATATTTTGCATTTTTCTAATTCAAAGTATTGCAAAATGGCTATCCTTTGATATTCTTTTTTCAAATTGAAAACTTGTTCATTTTGTGTTTGAAGAGGGATATTGTACCAATCTACCAATGACCACTTTTAGACCAAATTGAGTAGTATAGATTACAATTTCTTTTTGAAGTATTCAATTGTAGTTTTGGTAAATTTGGTGAATTTTCAGAGGAAATTACTTCAAAATAAATTTGAAATAAATTTATTAATATGCTTAAAAACTTTACAGTGATTGTAGATCATTTTAATTTTAATGTTTAACATTTTATCTTTTGATGCAAGCATCAAATTTTTTTTCATTAAAGTTTGAAGAAGCCATGTTTTATAAAACATCTCAATTTTGTCACCTACACCTCTTCAACATTTAGAGGTTAAGAATGAAAATCAAGATTCTTTTTTTTCCACAATTTTTACCATGATTTTTTTTAAATTACAATTTTGAGTGCAAAATTTGAAAGGCTTTATTTACTAGAGAATAAGGATCAATAGATATTTAAAATAAAAATATTCTATGAGATTTTTTTTCCATACAAATATTTTTGAATAATAAGTTTCCAAAATATATGGCATCTATATTTAAAATATTTTTTACTAACCTTGACCACCACGTAAGGTAATCTATTATATAAGGAGGCCAAAATAGCATTTTCTTTTTTCTACTAATGTCTTGCAATCTATTGCCACTTCATCTTCCGTTGTCTACCTTAAGAAATAATGTCTATTTTTGATACTACGAGGTTTAAAATTGGAATACACTCTCACTAGAACTTGTCCTAATGCACAAGAATTGATACAAACTCCTCATTTTGTTCTGCAACAAGTGTCACTCGTCATCCCTACAATAATATATAGAAGCTGATTGTTCTTCCACAATCGAGCCATGTCCTAGCTAGTTTCAAGACTCTCACGTCACTCAGATATAAATTCTAACCAAAAGAGAGTAATGAGAGAAGAGAAAAAAGAAAGAATTATTTTGGAGTAGCTCACGACCTAATTGCCACTTTCCATTACTAAAGATGAGCGAGATTGATATCTAATTGATGAGAAAATGCAGTGGAGAGAAGAATGTAGCCAAACTAAATGGTTTTGGTAGTGTTTTGCCAAAACTGTAGTTTTCTACTTTATGAGTAGTATAGAACTATAAAACAAAATTATCTTAGCCATTAATTTGAAAAATCGGCAGCTAATAGTGCTTTTGACTACTTGTTAGTATTGAAAAAGTACTATTTGAAAAAAAAGACAATTTGTCACAGAAAATAGATACAACGAGGTATAAATTAATATGAACAATGTACGTATTTCTAGTAAATTTTTACTGAAAATCTCTTTAAAGGTCATTACTTATAATCTTATGTCTAGGACTATACTTAAAAACTCACTTAAAACACTCTTTTCTCTTGTAGTGAAACCATCTTGAATGTTCGAAATGCTCTGCGCAATGAACCCCTATTTGCACACACATGGAGGACAAAATATAGTTTTATTTTTTAATTTCTTTTGGTAGGCACATGCCCATCTAGTGTGGGAATAGACCACAAAAACTTCAAGTGTACACTTGGGTGTACATCATAATTTTTTATTACTCCACAATACTAAAAAATCCTAAAATGCAAAGTGTGACAAATTAGCTTAATTGAAATTGAATTATTGAATTTTTTTTTTAATTTTTTTGATAAATAAAGAATATCATGACTTCCAAGTTAGCCATGTCGCATAAAAATTTCAACTACATCAGCTTCATTTTCCAAAAGTTTTAGCTGGTAGCAACTCTATCACTCTAATTGTGATGGAAAATAGTACCAGTCTTTCTTACAACCAACCATTCTTACTCTAAAAAACTCATATGACAAGGTGCAAAGAACACATTTTTATCCACTTGAAATTCTAATATTATACAATTTATGAGGCCAAATTTTTTCAATTCTTCCTTCACATTTTCATGCTTGTATAATTCTGGTCCTATCATTGGAAATCCAAAAAAATAGTTTTTTTCATAGTTGCTCTTTGTTCTAAAAATGATAGACTTTGAGTAGGTTTTGGTAAAACATTTGGGATTATTAATCATGCCATAAAAAAAGAAAATGCATTCAAACTCCATTGCTCCCCAAACCATGAGTCTCCTTTCATACAAAAAAGGGGAACTCAACATTCTCTAATACCTTGCTTTATGAAATACCCAAGGTTACCTAATTAGTGCCCTATTGGACACTTGGGCTTCAACAAAAGCTCAAACTACTTCTCTAACTTCTAGAAATTGAACCTAAAAAATTCACAATACACAACACATAGGGCAAAGGATACTAGATTAGAGAAAAAATTGTCTACACACAAATAAAGTATGGACAATACACCCATAATCAACATTGCCCAAAATGTGACAACTACATTTGGACAAGAAAGCATCACAAATTCCTAAATATTGATTACACAAGATGTACAAAATCTAAATCAAAACATGGGGGTTGATGAGAGCTTAGAGGTGATGTTTGCTACACCTAATAACATTACTTTAAATATTCATAACTTATTCATACAAGGTCCAAATAGCGCATATAAGGCATGCTAAAGTCCACTAGAAACCTCTTCCATTGCCCATTAAGATCCAATAAAAATAATTGATGTTTAATGATTTTCATTATGCTCAGTTGTAAATAGTGACAATTTGAGGATACCATTCTCATGATAAACTTGGCCGCTGGTAACAACGAGACCATTCTCGCGAAGGCTTCTCATCAAATCATCATGCAACTCTTCCCTGTGCCCAGATACGCACAGCTCCACGTTGACCTATTCTCAAAACAGAGTTACAGATGAATAAAAAAAAGAAAATTCAAAACTGTGAGCAACTCAACTGCAAATGGTCAACAAAGTCATCATGTCGGATGAAGTGCAAAGGCTAAAACCAGAAGACCTCGAAAGCAAATCACAATGAATCATCAAAAGGATGAGAATCAGGTCTTACTTCTGGGCATCCGAGTTCAGTAGCAACATCCAGAATTTTTTTCATGTTCCCCATTTCTTCGTTGCCAGTTTCGATCCAGATATCTTCGGTCTTCTTGGCTCTGCCCTTCTGTACATGAAACACACTCTTGCTGATAACATGTAACAATCGACTTGCAACCAGCATCAAATTTGAAAATATGTAACTTCCAATAAGGTTCATTCAGGGGACAAATCAAGATATATTACATGCACACTCACAAGCCCAACCTCTCTTTTGAGGTTCGCACCGAGTGCAACCTCACAATCTATGAAAATGCTAGAGGAAAAAATACTTCTAGGGATGAAGGTCAAAGCCGTGGAATTACCAGGAACTTAAACGGGCCAGGGTATTCGATTCTTGCTCGAACGATTTTGTAGTCCATATCCGCCAAGGTGCCAGACACATGTACCAGCGACTCTGATTTCGGAAGACACACAACTACATCGGGAGAACGAAGATACTCCCGTGATTTCTTTACCTGATGTATACGAATGTTTGATGAGCTGCGAGGAAGTGTCAAATCTACAGACTTCAGACTATGCAGACGGCTACTCAAGGCTTTTTCTAAACTCACAGCTGCAACTCTGTGAAGAATGATCTTAAAAAGTCCAGTAGATAATCCAAGATATTCAATGTCACGTCGAAGTTCCCACAACAAGGTACCCATTCTTGCACCTTCCACATAAATGACACACTCCATTCGACCCTTAAGAGTCCAACATCCCGCTGAGTGAACTCGAAAATTTGATGCCACCAAGAGTTTAGAAAAAGCCCCAAGGAAACTTGCACTCTTCATAACAACGATGTCTACAACATGCATTTGCATATTAGTATTTTCATTGATGGATGTCCCCAAACTCTCACTTGTCCAATTCATCTTCACTAGGAGGCTTAGAGTCTACACAATAAACACAATATTCTTATTAGTAACCTTACATCTATCATTCCAAACAACTCAAGAACATTTTAATAAGTCTAAAACACAACAATGCCAATAATAAACAAAAGTTCGATTGTGCAATCTTGATGCTAACCTTTGTGATATCTGCAATAGACTTGACATTCACAACCTTCCTTCCATTGCAATCTGTCACCTCAAAATCTGTAGCTCAACATGTCAATGACAAATGTCAAGATACAAAAGTTTCAAAGAATCCTCCATAAAGAGTCATCAAAGAATCCTCCCTATTCTACTAATGAGGCAACCACAATAGAATTTACAAATCATGGTATTAGTAATTAGCATGATGGTGTAAGAACACAACTGACATTGCATAATCATTTTTGATGAAGACGAGGTTGAAGCCTTCAAGACTAATAGGTCCATGTCCATCAATTTTTGCATGACTTCAAGCAAAGTCAAAGGTTCAGGATTGTTCCATTGTTCAACCTACATCCATATTGCAGATCATTCAACAAAACACGTTTGGTTATTAACTTAATTAGAATAAAAAATATGTTCCTCATGTTGGAAGACACATTGGAACACCTTACTACTATTACTTTTAAACATTTACATCCATATCAAAAGAAGGTGCATTAAATTTTACAAGCCATTCAAGGTCTCACAAAACACATCACTAACAAAAGAAAAATTGAAGTTACAATCAATTTTCCAGCATAGTCATACAACAAAGAACCCAACAAATGAATTTCAAGTGTCTAGTACAATATTTTGTGAGCCATAGTGTTGAAATATCAACAATCATAGAGACTTTCACGCTATCTGTGATCCTCCAATGAGTAAAAAATGCACAAAATTATCATATGTCCCCAAAAGCTAGTGATGAAATGAAACATGATACCTTTGTCTCAAATAAATTCGTTGTCTCTAGTGGGAAACTAATTGGAGTACCACAAATTTATTTTGAGACAAAGGGAGTACAAGCTAAACAATAAACAATCTAAGCTTGCACCAACTAAAACTACAATACAGGCACAAGGATGTATGCCACAAGTCATTAAACCAACAATCAATTGATTTATACCACAAGTCATTTAACCAAACACTAACTCTTCACAAAGTCACTATAAAGTAAATTCAAACCATACGTCTTAGTCCAACTCCACCAAAAGTAAACAATACAAAGAATGGTTTCCCCGAAGTATCCTAAAAAACTAATTACAAGAGTTCAAAACATTAAAAAATTTGAATAAAAAAAGATGTGAACATGAGCAATCTAGTGATAAAACCTCCAAAAATTCAATCAACAATCCTCTATTCAAATAAAGTTATACTAAATTCAACAGACTTGTCACTTTCATACCTTCACAATACTTACACCTCCTTGAGATGTGGTGTCGATGACAACACTCAAAGGATTAGAACCTCTCTTCAACTTTAGGACCATGCATATGTTTGAAAAGGTCGGCCTCTCCAATGGATTGGGATGCCAACAACCAACTATGATGTTTCTTACAAATTTAGGCAATTCAGGTGGCAATTTCGGGCATAGACCTTGCAAAATTTGAAATATCATATCTTCACCTTCAAGACCATCATTAGGAATGCAACCTGTTACAATCTCATAACAAGTCACACCATAGCTATACACATCAGACTCGCGTGTAAACTGAACTTTTGCTCTAGGCACTCCGATATTCATTTGCTCAAGTATTTCGGGTGCCCTCCAAAACCCAGTCCCCATTACTCCCACAGAGCACTCAAAATCAGCAACAAGTGATCCTATGCTCTCCACTTGGTTAGGAGGAGGAACAAGCCTCATGTCTTTTCCAAATTCTCCCCACACCAGAACATTTGAAGCTTTCAAATCACGATGTATTATACCATGCTTGTTGTGTAGCATGTCCATATCCTCAGCTATACTCAACATCAAGTGAATGGCTTCATCCATTGGAAAAGGGCCAAGTGTACTACGCTCTTGTTTCATACAGCGATCAATCAAGAGACGTAAATCTCCCCAACGTCGATACATCACAAATGCGAATCAGCCCCTTCACAAATGCGAATCAGCCCCTCAATCTCTGATCATGTAACATCGTTCCTCCCTTAATTGTAATCAAAGGCAAATCAAATAAATGTTTATACTTGGAACGAGCAGACAACATTCCAATGGGCCATTGTGCTTGGAATGCTTTGAGAGGAGCATCTCCCTTCATCACCTTCACCACCAAGTCGATAGGACCATCACGTGTCATGCGAGCTTCATAAATGTCGGCTTGAGCCCCTTCGCTGATTTTGTCACCCACCTCAAGTGTCTCAAAGTCCGTGAAGAAACGACCCCATTGAGGATCTTCTTTTAGCAAATCAAAGTATTTAGAGTTGGACTCGGCTGACCACTCCGAATCTTTTGTGGAATAATCCAATTGGCTCCAGTGCCGAGCTTTTGAGGACTTCATCTCGATTTCAGTCTGAGAAATGAAATGGCTTGTCCGTTCAGAGGAAGGCCCAGTTGATGAAGAGGAGCCCGCCATGCTCTGGATAGAATCCATTCCAACGAAACCGTCCTAGTTTCTACCTTCCTGCCTTCACAATTGTACGTCTGCCTAGGCTCAGAGTAGGGCTTTCCAATATAGCTTACAGTCATGTATTACTAAATGGCGGATTGGGAAGGTCAGACCTGCAACCCCAGCTTCTGCGCAAATGAAGAGGAATTGACGTTGTAAAAATCTCGATTAATGAAAAGGAGAAGTGAACTTCGCAAACGCAAGAAACGGTTTCAATAGATCAAGACGAAATCGATGCAAGCAGACAAACAGGTAAAATCTGACACAACACGAATAATCATTCAAAGAGAGAGGCAAAAGTAGATTTCGGAAGTCCACGCACCAAACTCAGCGCAAGTGCAAAACAAGTTTGGTAATTTTGAGAATTTCGACTAATGATGGGGAGTCAACGTTGACAACTCGAGAAATGGATTCAGAAAAAGCAACTTAACAGGTGAAATCCGCTAAAACTCAAACAAACATACGATTTTCAAAAGAGCCAATTGTTGGCTTCAAAATTCCACAATGATTAGACTCCAGTGGCACAGTCACGGCCATTTGCAACAAGCCGGTAGGACATCAGATCCTTCAGTTTCATAAAATGCATAGAAGGAACTCCGTTGGCAACCCGGATAGGGAATTCAATCATTTAGCTTTCAAACAAAGACACAGGAGATTGACATTCGAACGAAACCTAAATACCTCAATCATGGGACCACCGACGATGTACATACATTGGGGGCTGAGCACCTTCGAACCGAAACGTTGTAAATTGACTCAGGGATGAGCTCCTTCATCGGAAGCAGTTGCACTCGAGAACTCGAGAAATGGTCTCCGGAAAATGCAACGAAACAGGTATAATCCGGTACTGCTCAAATGAACACACGATCAAAGAGTCAATTGCTGGCGTCAAAATATAACATTAAAATGACTCCAATGGCACTGTGACGGTCTTTGTCAACAAGCAGGACTTCAGATCCAACGGTTTCAGAAAATGCAAAGAAGAAATTCCATGATCAACCAAACCCCTAGTTCTCCTTCATTTGGCTTTCGAGCTAGATCCATGTGACCATTCTAATGAGTCCTAAATAGCTCAATTATGGGACAACCGACAGTGGGACATACATTGGGAGCTCAGCAAGACTTCAGACGGTTTCAGAAAACGCAGCGAGAAATTCCATCATTTATCAACCAAGCTGACCGTGGTCCTTCCTTGTCTTTCGATCGAACTTCATCTGATAATTCGAATGAACCCTAAATAGCTCAAATATGGGATTATCGACAGAGTACAAAGACGGGAGCTCAGTAAGACTTCAGATCCAACGGTTTCAGAAAAAGCGAAGAAGAAATTCCATCAATTATCATTAATTCTCCTCCATTTGGCTTTCAAACAAGACACAAGTGATCACTCTAATGAACCCTAAATACCTCAGTTACACTTTCACCGACAGTGTAGGTAGATTGGGAGCGGAGGAGCACCTTCAAACCGACGCGTTGTGAATTGCCTCAAGGAAAGGAACGCTTCTTCACCGCAAGCAGCTGCACGCCACAATCGCTTCGAACCCTTGTCGTGTGCAGCAGAGAGCGAGACGCATGATCCTCCGCAACACCGACAAGCGTTCATGCAGAAAATCTCGGCAGGCAGTGAATGAACGACTAAGTGAGGCCTCTCCAGATTCTTATACATCGTCGAATTGCTACAGACTCTAGTGTGCTCCCGCTAGGAGTCAAGATTTGATTACTGCTTGGGGTTCAGTGGGAGAAACCCTAAGTTGGTCGGGAGTGGCTTGCTCATGAAATGCTTTGAGACTTCCTATGTAAGGTACACCTTGATGTAAGCCTTAGACTTCCTATGTAAGCCTATTACCACCCTGATTAGCAATCTGAATATTAGGAATCTGAATATCTGAGGGGCACATATTTTACAGACATGTGCACTTGTTTCACAAATCATACCCAATTGGAATTTCAATTTTCCCATTGAAATTGTAATTTTTGTGAATTTCTGAAGTAGTCTACCTTTAAATCACAGAATGACTCATAGAGTGAAGTCATAAACATCCTATAACCAACCCATAACCACTCTCCCATGTATTCAATGATACCTAAGTATAGGATTCACGCATTTTCCCTTGTTGGCATTATTAATGCAATGATTTTGTCAAAAAAAAACCAGATTTGAATGAGCTATTGAACAAAATTGGAGACAAAAGTAGGATGACAAAATTAGATAACTCCCAAAATTAGGTTGACTTACCCTATATAGGGAAAGGGCAAGAGACAGGGAAAACGTGTGGATGACAAACTACTAGAATGCTCATCACATTCATGGTTTTGATCATGAATATCAGATGAAATAATTGGATGAGATTTCTTCGAGATGAAAACATGATGGATTTTATGACAAGAGTCATGATTGTATTTAATACAATAGATTGTCTTCAACTTGCACACAACTCTACTCCTCTATTTAATGACTATTTTGAATGTGTTGATGTTAGCTTGTCGAACTTGCACAATAATGTGATCATCTATTTCCTTCAACTTTCAATCATCTCTAAATATCATGAGTCATAAGTAAGAGTGGACTTCCATGTAAAAAAAGATAAATGTTTTTTTCCAAAATTCTACATAGAAGAGTGTAACACTTGCAAGAGGAGAATCAAAACTATTGATCCCAAAATTTTAGCAAGAGACTCTTGAAAAGTAGCTGAGGTAACTTTCCTACTTCGAGAAAACTATCTTTAACTCTAAAAAGACAAGCCTATGGCTATTGGTTTGAAGCCTCATTATTCATCACTCAATTTGCTATCAATTTGCAACTCCATATGAATGAAAAAATTTATATTTATTTTTCGGAGATGAAAATCATAATTCTACTACAAGTTCTAAAATTTTGAAATTTTTGTAAGCAAATTTTGAAATTATTGTGAATTCTTTAAGAACAAAATTTAAAAGATTCATATCAAATACATGATATATTCCAAAAAATTGTAATTTTCACTATATATCTATATTAAAGTGCATACCATCATAGTATAAACCAAAGATACCATATCACTCTAAAATTAGAAAATCAACAAACTATAGTTATAGGCCCAAAGTTCGTATTGAGATAAAATATTGAAATTTTTGGATTTTTGAAATTTCTAATTGGAGTAGAAACTACCCATTTGACAAGCTTCATTTCATTAGTTGGACTCAAATTCAAAAATTACCGTTTCTATATCTAAAATTCACATTAAGAGTAAATAGAAAGACATGGCCCAATTACACTACAAAGGTGATCTACAAACAGGTCTATAGATTAAGCATCTTCTTCTTAAGAAAAGTCAATAATACCATAATGAGACAATTTGCAATATTATTCTTTTAAAATGTACTCAAGGAACTTCCAAATCAAAATTAGATGAAAAAACATTTTTTTCCAATGCTACTTAACTTAGGTGAAGTCATCCAAAGTAGGTTTTGCATCCTCATGAATGTTTTAGGATTAACATTGGACATCAACATTTGGGTTGTTCTTGGTTTGACAACAAAGCAAATCTACTCCTTAGATGTCATTTTTCCCTACTCATATGGAAGTGAAAGCATCATGAAACTTAGAAAGGATATTTTGACCTCAAAAAAATCCAAAAGAAACTTAGATTGTAACGAAGCATAGAAGTTCATCCCAAGGTATAGGATATAATGGATTAATTTACACTTGGAACCAAGCAAGAAAAAACAAACTTCTTAGCACTCTCATTGGTCAAGCAATATAATTTCTAAGCCATTTTGAGCCAACAAGAATGTTTATAAATTTAAGTTTTCTTGGCTTCGTTCTAAATATAAAACAACCTTATACAATTAGGGCTACATGTCAAAATTTTGAGAAAACTTTGCGTATTCCTTGGTTTTTGGTTTTGAAGACCATGAACCATGTTCTATAATTATTTCTCATTTTTTCTAGTTTAGGATCTTGCAAAGTGACTATCCTTTGACATACATTTTCCAAATTTAAAACTTCATCATTCCCTATTGATTCTAAGAGGTATATTGTGTCCATCTACCAATTATTAAGTTTAGACTAAATTGAATAGTGTAGATTGCAAGTCTTCATTTGAATTGTTGAACTGTAGTTTGAATGACATCACAAAGTTTACAACCTATAGTTTGTCAACAATTATTGTGTGGTTACTATTGTTTCATGGGTTCACATGTTAATTTAATAGTTATCGCATTGTTACAATGCATTACTCCACAATTTACTACATTGTTACAATGCATCATAATAATGTAGTAATGCATTGTAACGATGTAGTAAATTGTGCAGTGATGCATCGTAACAATGCAATAACTATTAAATTAATGTGCGAACCCATGAAACAATAGTAACCACACGATAATTGTTGACAAACTATAGGTTGTAAACTTTGTGATGGAAGTTGGTGAACTTTCAATGGAAATTATTCCAAAATTGATTTGAAATAAGTCTATAGATATTCTTCAAAATTTGACCATACAAATGATTTTTTTATTTTGATGCTTAGAATTTTGTTGTTTAATGTAAGCATCAAAATATTTGAAGAAGACATGTTTTACAGCACATCTCAATTTTCTTCCATACCTTTTGGACATTTAGGGATTAGAGCATGAAAATCAATTATCTTTTTCCCCCAATTTTTACCATAAGAAATTTTAAAATTATAATTTCTAATGCAAAATTTCAAGGACCTTATTTATTAGTTGATGGATGCTCAAAATAGAAATATTCCACAAGATTCTTTCTCCACACATAAGTTTGTAGAAATAATAATTTTCCAAAATATTTAGCATCTATATTTAAGATTTTTGTTGGCAACCTTGACCACTAGGTAAGGTAATGTATTACATAAGGGTGACACTAAAATAGTGTTTTTTCCACTAATGTTTTGCGATCTACTTGGTCAAACTTCTACCACATATTGTCATACTAGTCTAGTGGAAGATCCTATAGTTGGATTGGTAAAAAAATAGTGTTTAAATTTTTTTCTCTATGTAATAAAATGGAAATTTTGAAGTGGTTTTTGGTAAACATTGTAATGATTTTTGATGGGTCAATATCATAAGTTACCAAGATGGAATAATAAGAAATCCACTTAATATATAGTCAAGCGACCCACCTTCATTTCTATGTTTCTTGATTTGCTTGTCTTGGAATCCTTAATCCTTTAATCTCTAAAGTCCCAAAATCCCTATAGGGGACTCTTGGGATTTGGGTATTCTTGTGTGATTTCCATTGTGGATATGATTTTTTGAAACTTTTTTAGAAGATAGATAATCACATTAGCTTCCAGACATCCTTAAGTGGCACTGGTTATTTATCTTCGAAGAAAGCTTACCTGTCTGATCTGATTCAAAATGTTTTGTGTATGTTAGGCTGGAGGCAAGCACACGGCAGAGCTGCGATATATCCCTCGAGTCATCTGTCCACCGCTTGGGGCCAGCAATGACGGGCCACTCAAATCTCAAGGGCTTGAATCGACCAAACTCATGCTGAAGAGGAGAAGCCCATCCAGAAATCTGCACCTGTGATCTACGAGGGACACTCTGCGGCATGTTAAACTCCTCTCACTCACCACCTGCTGTCTTTCAGTTGTCGATGAGTACCTTACCTCTACGGGTTAGGTGTTAGGTGTTCCTTTCACCATATTGAACATGTTTGTGCATTGAAGAAAATTAGGATGCTCTAAAACATTTCCTAATTTTTGATCCCAACACATTTGAGTGGAAGACCGAACGCAGCAAGATGCAACGCACTGTGAACAAGGGAACTGGATGCTTGTTCAAGTAGTTATGATTTATCAAACTGGATAGTCAAGGGTGTTCTCAATCCATTCCTAACCTAGAATTTGCAACTGCTGTACTGTGAAAACTTCAACATCAGCCCTTGTGTCAGATTATCTAGGGTACAGGTCTTGAACTGGGATCATTTCAAAGCATCCTTATTTAAAGATATAGTATGTACTCCTAAAGACAAAATCTTTATTTAATGATGCTGACCATAGTATTTGTTTTCACAATGTTCAAACCCTTATACATTCCTGTTAGCAGATCAATGAGGATTCCAATGCGCTGAAAAATACATCATTTGGATACTGTATGCAAAATTATTTCTGTTCAACTCCTTGCTGATAAGTGACCAAAAGTCAACAATAGATCATACTCCGTATATTTTAGGTGTTGTACATCATCGCACTGAAAATTTATCCATTGTCTAAGATTTTAGGTGGTTGGCTTTGCATATACATTTCTAAAGGATCCTTCACATGGCTCTTTCGTAGAGGTCCAGTCCACTTATGACATCTTTCACATCGCCAGACTTGTCGGTGATCGCCAAGGGAGCCATGGCCTCCTTGATGGTGATGCTGAGTGTCACAACAACAGGCGTGCTCCACTGGTTTGCTAGTCCTTATGTCCGCAGGCTCACATGGACTCCCGGGACAAACAAAATGCAGATTGAGGTCAGGTCGTGGACGGCCACACCGCTGCAGTGCAGTGTGAACATCTCAGATGTTCAAACTGTCATGACACAGCGGCCTGAAGCTAATGGCAATTTGTATTATTTTGATAAGGATGTGTTTCCTAAAGCCGAGCTTCTGGAGAAGCTGGCCCGGAAGTAAATGAGGTCCGAAAGGGTACATTTCATTTTCGAACAGCAATTGATGGAGATTGCCCGACTCTTTGAGATGATTCTTATATGTGCTTGTTCTGTGGCTGTGAGGACTTCAAAATATGCAGATTCATAGTTCAACACCCAAAATGAAAATTACGTGATAGTGAAGCCATTTGGAGTTCTGGATGGTATGGTTTTAGCCTTGAATGGTCTGCTGTGAAGAATGGATGCATGTCCTTGTCCATTGTTCCAGTGTGTAGAAACTGTTGTCCCTCTCTCGATCATGACATATTTTGGAACCTGTGCTTCAAGGCGGCACGCATGGATTGATCACGGAGATGATTTGCCTCATGTTTACGGGTGTCAGACCTTTGCAAGTCACAGCTTTACTTCCAAATTGGGCTCAATGTACATCCACATTCTACAGCTTCCAAATTAAGACATTTGTGAACACAATTATGGCAGTATGGCCTTCACAATTATGTGCAATATCATCCATTTATACTCTCTACGGTTCTTGTATTAGTTTTCTTACATTTATGTAAAATGGATTTTGGAAACTCCTATTTGCGAGTTTTCTATAGACATTTTATTTGGCAAAACTATGAGAATAAAAAAAGTAGTCCATTGATATAATATGTTTTCCTCCAATTGAAATTTTCCATCATTTTACTATCTCTGTACCTTAACCTCCGAAGGGCTAAAATATGTTTTGAGAATTTTTTTTCCAAAAGACTCCACTCTATTTCATGCATTTCCAAAAAATGCACTTTACAAGTTAATTAAGAACACTAGCTTTGGAAAGGTTCAAATCTAAGGCAATGCACATACTATACTATAGTTTTAGGACAAGTTTTTGAAAAAATAATTCTAAAAATAGATGACAAAAGTTTAGAAAAATTAATCTTTCAAAAAAATTTGAATATGTTAAAGAAGATATATTGGCCAAAATTTCTATACTTAGCATCTATTGAACCCCATTTTTTGGAATGAAAGAAATATTTGACAAAGAGATGCTAATCTTACCTTATACTTATGGCATAGTAAATAAGAGATTTTAAGATGACACTCAACAATTGCCATCAATGATTTATTGGCTGTGGACTAGAGGAAATAAGACATTGCAAAAAATACAAGCTACAATTACAACCAAGTGAGATGTAGATTCATTTCAAAACCATCATTCTAATGAAGACCATCTTCATACATGACATCTTTGTTGAAGATCTCACTTAACAAGCATGCTATTGGGAAAGAGAATGCACTCAACATCAAATGTTGTTCTCACAAATATGAGCCTCTTTTCACACAAAAAAAGGAAATCAACATTCTTTGGAACATGTTAGTCCTTACTTTATGAAATAACCAATGCTAATGCCCTATTGGGCTTCAACCAATGCTCAAAGTACTCTTGACTTTTAGAGATTAAAGCTAAAATATTCACAATACTTAATGCACTAAGCAAGGGATGCAAGATTAAAGAAAAAATTATCTTCATACAAGTAAGGTATGTACACCCATAATCAACACTACCCAAAATGCGACACTTACATTTGAACCAAAAAGTCTCACTAAAACTCAAATCTTGATTACACAAAAAGTATACAATCACAACATGAATGTCTAATAATGGGAGAGTAGTGTTGATACTTGGTACACCTTGAGACAATACTTTGAATATTCATAACTTATTCATCCAGGGTCCATATAATGCATATGATGCATGTTGTAGTTTGCTAGAATCTTCTTTTGTTTACCATCAAGATGATCCAATAAAAATAATTTATGTCTCATAATTGTAACTATGCTCAGTTGAAATTAGTGATGATTTGAGGTGAGCATACCTTAGACCTAAAAAGGCCACATGGAACTGTATGAGCCAGGTCCCACTGTCGGCTCTTCAGTGACAAAGAACTTGAGATATCCATAAGGAAAATCCAAAAGTCAGGTGCCAAAGTCCAGTTCCAGAATCTGGGACCATTCATCAACATAAACTTGGCCGCCAGTAACAACCAGATCATTCTCGTGAAGGATTCCCATCAAATCATCATGCAATACTTCCTGGGGCCCGGATATGACAAGCTGTGCATTGACCTAATCTCAAAACATAGTTACACATGAATCAACAAAAAATTTCAAAAGTGTGAGCAACTCAAGTGCAAATGGTCAACAAAGTCATCATGTCGCATGAAGTGCATGGGCAAAAATCATGAGACCTCGTAGTCAATGCAAATCGCAAGGAAACATGAGAAGGATGAGAATCAGGTCTTACTTCATGGTATCCGCGTTCATTAGCAATATCCAAAACTCTAGAGAATTTCATCGATTCATCTTCGCCAAGAGTTCTGACATCGATGTCTTCAGTCTTGTTGGCTCTGCCCTTCTGTACATTAAACACACTCTTGCTAATAATATCTAGGAATCAACTTGCAACCAACATCAATTTTATCAATATGTAAATTTCAATGGGGACAAATCAAGATCAATCCTAGTATTCACTCCATTCAATGTGGACTCGCAACTACAACCTCAATTCTAAGATTCACACCAATTGCACAACCTCACAATTTATGAACATACTATAGAAAGAAAAAATACTTGGAGACATGGTCAATGTTGTGGAATTACCAGGAACTTAAACGAGCGAGGGTAATTGATTCTTGCTCCAAGGATATTGTAGCCCATATGCCCTAAGGTGCGAGACACATCAACTAGCCGCCACCGCTCCTTAAGATACACAACTACTTCGGAAGAATAAAACCCCTCATATTCCTTTCTCTGATGTACTTGAATGTTTGATGAAGGGCGAGGAAGGGTTAAATTCATAGACTTCAAGTTATGCAGACGTTCACTCAAGTGGGAAAACTCTTCAGCTGCAACTTTGTGAACAATTATCTTGAAATAATGATAAGATTTTTCAAAATATTTGTTGTCATATCGAAATTCCCACAATAAGGTATCCATTCTTGCACCTTCCACGTACATGACACACTCCACTCGACCCTCACGAGTCCAACATCCTGCACAATGAACTCGAAAATTTGTTGCCACCAAGACTTTGGAAAGAATCCCAAGGAGACCTACTCCCCGCTTAGCAATGACCTCTATGACATGCATTTGCGCAATATTGTAACTTGCAATAGATGTCCCCAAATTCTCACTAATGCATTTCATCTTCAATGGCAAGTTGAGAGACTGCACAACAAAGACAACAATCTCATTAATAATCTTTGATCTATCATTCCAAACAAGTCAAGAACACTCTGCAAAGTCTAAAACACAAAAGTGCCAACAATAAATGGAAGATTGGGCAATCTTAATGCTAACCTTTGTGATACTTGCAATAGACTTATTTTTCACAACCTTCCTTCCATTGCAATATGTAACCTCAAAATCTGAAGCTCAACATCCCAATGATAAATGTCAAGATGCAAGGTTTTAAAGAATCCTCAAAGAATCCTCTTCAACGTACTTTTAAAAAATTAAACCACAATAGCATTTAGAGTTCACTATAGGGTGAATGCACGGTTGAGTGGACCACTTTTCATGTCACAGTGCTTTTTCTAGCAAGACCTTTGCATTGCAAGCCACATTGTAGATAACTCACTACACCATTGTAGCTATAAATTTGAACATACATTTTCAACTTGAATGCGAAGACAACTATGTAATTATTTAGAAGTTTTTTTCCTTGAAATAAAGACTTATCGACTTTTAAAGTTGCAAAATAAATTTAGAAAACTCCATATAGCATTGTTTAAGAGTCTTTTTAATGAAGAAAAAATTCTTCTTACTGTATTAGTGACTCATCATACGTTGTAAAGTAGATTGAGGTGCCTAGAAATTATATTGCTTTACTTGATATTGATTTTAAAATAGAAGTTATGGACTTTTTTAGGGTCTGAATTAAATCATATTTTAAAAAAAGGCCATTAAAGAGTCAAAATAATTTGTTTTCCCAAAAAAAAATTAGATTCCTAAATGTTACCAAAAATTATAGATGGGCTTCAAATCAATATTGAAGATTGAATCAATTTTGAACCGTTGGCATTTTCAAGATTTAGGGTACCAAAATGAGTGGATGATGTTACTAATCATTTTTGGCAAGACACATTGTAGGGTTCTAAAAGGATTATTTCTAATGCTTATCCTATACCACCATATGACTTTCTCCATGTTATTGTGTTCATTTTCCTCATGCAAAGTTTTTTTGACTAGCCTTATAGTGAGTTATATGGATATGAACTTCCGCCACATTTGGTCCACTCAACCATGCATTCACCCTATATTAGCAATTCACATGATGGTGTAAAAACACAACTCACATTGTGTAATAATTTCTCTTGAAGCCGAGGTAGAAGCCTTCAAAACTAATAATTTTATATCCATCAACTTTTCCATGACTTCAAGCAAAGTCAAAGGTTGAGGATTGTTCCACTGTTCAACCTGCATCCATATTCAACATTGTTCAACAAAACACCTATAGTTATTAACTTAACTACAAAAATATTCTACTCACATTGTAAAACATGTTGGAACATTTCCTCATTTCCATTACTCTATTAAAGTTTAATACATCTACATCAATATTGAGAAAGGTTTCATTAAATTTTACAAGCCATTGAATGTCTCACAAAACATATTAGTGACAAAAGTACCAACCAAGTTACAATCAATTTGTGAGTGTAGGGATACAATAGAGACACCAATAAAAGAAATTTAAATGTCTAACACAATATTTTGTGAGCCACAATATTAATATATTGACAATCATGGGCACTTTGAATCTATCCATGGCCTTCTACTACAAAGAAAAAATGCTTAAATAAACATGTCCCCTCAAGACAGTGATCAAATGAAACATACAAGCTAAACAATAAATAGTACAAGCTTGCATGAACTAAAACTCCAATACATGCACAATCAATAATGAAGGACTCATGCCTCAAGTTCCCAAACCAATTCAACTCAAACTCTACATCACAAATAGCTCACAAAAAAAGTAAAATCAAACCATTGGACTTAGTCCAACTCCACCAAAACTAAACAATACAAAGAATGATTTACCCCAAGGATCCCCAAATCCAAGTTACAAGAGTTTGAAACATTAAAAAACCTTAATAAAAAAGATTTGCAAATGAGCAATTCAAAAAATAAACCTCAAAAAATTCCATCAACAATCTCCTATTCAAATGAATCACTACTAAATTCAACAAGTTTGCCACTTACTTACCTTCACAATACTCCTTGCACCTCCTTTAGAAGTGCTATCCATGACAACATTCACAAGATAAGGACCACTCATCAACTTCAGGGCCATACATATGGCTGAAAAGGTCGGCCTCTCCAATGGATCGGAATGCCAACAACTAATTATGATGTGTCTTAAAAACTCAAGCAATTCATGTGGCAATTCCAAGCATCGACCTTTCAATATTTGGGATGTTGTATCTATAACTCTAAGACCATCATATGGAATGCAACCTGTGACAATCTCATAGCAAGTCACACCATAGCTATATACATCCGTTTGACGTGTACACTGAACTCTTGATCTAGGCACTCCTTCCAACACTTGCCTAAGTATTTCTGGTGCCATCCAAAACCAAGTCCCCAATACTCCCACAGAGCACTCAAAATCAGCAACAAGGGATCTTATCCTCTCCACTTGGTTAGACGTAGCAACAAGGCTCAAGTCTTCTCCAAATTCTCCCCAAACAAGCACATTTGATGCTTTCAAATCGCGATGTAATATACCATGCTTGTTGTGTAACGTGTCCATGTCCTCCGCTATACTCAACATCAAGTGAATGACTTTGTCAATTGGGAAAGGGCCAAGTGTACTGCGCTGTTGTTTCATTCGCCGATCAATCAAGAGACGCAAATCTCCCCAACGCCGATACATCACAAACGCAAATCGACCCCTCAATCTCTGATCACATAGCACAGTTCCTCCCAAGATTGTAATCAAAGGTAAATCAAATAAATGTTTATACTTGGAACGAGCAGACAACATTCCAATGGGCCATTGCACTTGGAAAGCTTTGAGAGGAGCATCTCCCTTCATCACCTTCACCACCAAATTGAAAGGACCATCACGTTTGTTGCGAGCTTCATAAATGTCGTCTTGAGCCCCTTCGCTGATTTTCTCACCCACCTCAAGTGTCTCAAAGTCCGTGAAGAAACGACCCCATTGAGGGTCCTCTTTTAGCAAATCAAAGTATTTATAGTTGGACTCGGCTGACCACTCCGAATCATTTGTGGAATAATCCAGTTGGCTCCAGTGACGAGCTTTCGCGGACTCCATCTCCATTTCAGTCTGAGAATTGAAATGGCTTGTCCGTTCAGAAGAAGGCGCAGTTGATGAAGAGGAGCTCGCCATGCTCTGGACAGAATCCATTCCAACGAAACTGTCCTTCTACCTTCCTACCTTCACAATTGTCTGCCAAGGCTCAGAGTAGGAGTTTCCAATATAGCTTACAGTCATGCATTACTAGATGGCGGCTTCAGCAAGGTTTGACCTGCAATCCCAATTAACTTCTGCGCAAATGTAGAGGAATTGACGTTGTGACATCTCGATTAATGAAAAGGAGAAATGAACATCGCAAACCCAAGAAATGGTTGCACTACATTAAGATGAAATCGATGCAAGCAGATAAACAGGTGAAATTCGACACAGCACGAATAATCGTACGAAGAAAAGAGGCAATAGCAGGTTTCGAAATTCCGCACACCAAACCCTGCGCAAGTGCAAAAGAAGTTTGGTAATATTGAAGATTTCGACTAATGATGGGGGAGTGAACGTTGAGAACTCGAGAAATGGTTTAAAAAAAAAGCAACCAAACAGGTGAAGTCCCCTACAACTCGAACCAACATACGATGTTCAAAAGAGCCAATTGCTGACTTCACAATTCCACAATAAAAAGACTCCAGTGGCACCGTCACGGCCATTCGCAACAAGCAGGTAGGACATCAGATCCATTTAGAAAAAGCACACAACGAATTCCGGCATTGCCAACCTGGATAGGTAATTCATTCATTTAGCTTTCAAACAAGACACAAGAGATTGACATTCGAACGAAACCTATATAGCTCAATCATGGGACCACCGACAGTGTCCATACATTGGGAGCTGAGCGGCACCTTAAAGCTTAGACGTTGTGAATTGTCTCAAAGAAAAGCTCCTTTACCTCAGGCAGCTGCACTCGAGAACTCGAGTAATGGTCTCCGAAAAATGCTGCGAAATAGGTAAAGTCCGCTACTGCTCAAATGAACACACGATCAAAGAGTCAATTGCTGACGTCAAAATTCAACAACAACATGACTCCAATGGTACTGTGACGGTTATTGGCTACAAGCAGAACTTCAGATCCAACGGTTTCAAAAAATGCAAAGAAGAAATTCCATGATCAACCAAACCCCTAGTTCTCCTTCATTAGGCTTTCGAGCTAGATCCATGTGACCATTCTAATGAGTCCTAAATAGCTCAATTACGGGACCACCGACAGTGGACATAGATTGGAAGCTCAGCAAGACTTCAGACGGTTTCAGAAAACGCAGCAAGAAATCTATCAATTATCAACCAAGCTGACAGTTCTCCTTCACTGTCTTTTAAGCAAGCTTCATCTGATAATTCGAATGAACCCTAAATAGCTCAAATATGGTATTAACGACAGAGTACATAGATGGAGCTGAGTAAGACTTCAGATCCAACGGTTTCAGAAAAAGCGAAGAAGAAATCCCATCAATTATCAATAATTCTCCTCCATTAGGCTTTCAAACAAGACACAAGTGATCACTCTAATGAACCCTAAATAGCTGAGTTACACTTCCACCGACAGTGCAGATAGATTGGTAGCTGAGCAGCACCTTCAAACCGAGGCTTTGCAAGTTGCCGCAAGGAAAGGAACGCGTCTTTACCGCATGCAGCTGCACTCCGCAACCGTTTCAAACCCTTGTCGTGTGCAGCAGAGAGCGAGACGCAGGATTCTCCGCAACACCGACAGGCCTTCCTGCAGAAAATCTCGGCAGGCAGTCAATGAACGCACGAGTGTGGCCTCTCCAGATTCTTATACATCATCGAATTGCTACAGACTCTCGTGTGCTCCTGCTCTAGAAAGTAGGTGTCCAGATTTGATCACCGCTTGGGGTTCAATGGAAGAAACGCGTGGTTGGTGGGGAATGATTGGGGGTGAAATGCTTTCAGGCACAAGGAACTCGAGCTTGGGTTTGGTGTGTCCGCAGCCACATTTCTGGTGGTTTTCTCCTTCTTCAAACATATTTACACTAGCCAAACCTATACATATATATAGTATATAGGGACAGGGCATTCAAAAGATAGGGGAAATGACGCATCACACGAATGCTAGCTCTAGGTCTTGATCGTGAACATTGAATGAAATAAATGGATGATATTTCTCCAAGAGTCTATACAATTCCACAATACCAAGACTCCCATGGCACAGTCACAACCAATTGCAACAAGCAGGTAGGACATCAGATCCATCAATTGCAGAAGATGCACAGAAGAAATTCTATCAATTGTCAACCTTTATCGGTCTGCTTCATTTGGCTACCAAAGAAGGTCGAAGTGATCATTCTAATGAACCTTAAATAGCTCAATTATGGTACCACCGACAGCACACATTGGGAGCTATGCAGGACAGCAGATCCAACGGGTGCAAAGAAAAATTCCATTATCAACCCAGCCGATAGTTCTGCTTCATTTGGCTTTCAAGCAAGATCCATGTGATCATTCTAACGAACCGTAAATAGTTCAATTATAGTATTACCGACTACAAATTGGGAGCTGTGCAGGACATCAGATCCACCGGTTTCAGAAAACGGAAGAAGAAATTATTCCACGATTGACCAACCCGATAGTTCTCCTTCATTTGGCTTTCAAACAAGAGCATGTGATCATTCTAATCCATTATAATTCCACCGACAAATCGAATCGAGACGCACCTTCAAATCGAGACCGCGTTGTGTGATGAATTGCCTCGAGGAACGGAACGGAACGCTTCTTCACCGCAAGCAGGTGCACCCCAGAAAGGTTTCGAACGCTCGTTGTGTACAGATGAGCAGCGAGACGTAGAATCCTTGGCAGCACCGACAGGTTCTTGAAATTTCGTCAGGCAGTGAATGATCGACTGAGTGAGGCCTCTGAACATCGTCGAACTACTGAAGACTGTAGTGGGCTCCCGCTCTTGGAAGTAGTCCAGCTTCGATCACCACTTTGGGGTTGAGTGGGAGACACGCAAAGTCAGTCGGGAGTGATGAAATGCTTTCAGGCACCAGTAGCTTGGGTTTGGTACGTCCCCAGCGACATTTCTGGTGGGTTTTCCTTCGAATATAAATATATGCATATATAGTCTTCAACTCGCACACAACTCCGCCCCTGTATTTGAATAAGGTAGGAGACTCTTAAACCGACCATCTAAGGGATAATGAACCTCTGTACAAAAATCAGTAGAGTATAACATTTTTCACATATTTTTGGTAGAAAGCGAAAAGAGAAACAGTTCATTGACAATTTAAATCATAATTTTCTGACTTAGAATGAATTAACTATGAATTTTCAAAGTGAAAGGTGCATATGTAGCTATTGGTGCTCATAGATTGAACCAATCTTAATCAAAATCAACCTTTGAATGGAACACTTCATACTTAGGAAGTTTCTATAATTTTGACTCTCAGAGAATGATCCACATCACGATGTCATGTCTATATTTTACTCAAAGGGATTTAAGAACACAATTAAAAAGCAATAAGCGCATTGAAGGAACTATGATCCATTTTGAAATTTTGTGCATTATTCATGATAGTTCTACTGGGCAATTGTAATTGCCCCTCCAACATTCAAGCCTCCTACCTTACTCTTTTGAACGTGTTGATGTTGGCTTCTAGAACCTGCACAGCAATGCGATCATCTATTTTCTTAAACTTTCAACCATCCCTAAACATCATGAATAATGAGGAAGAGTAGACTTCCATGTACAAGTGGGATACAAAAACCTGTCGACTGGTCTATTTCAAACATTCAGATTTTTATTGCATAGAGTATAGAAAAATATTGGAATTTTTCGTCTTGCATATTTAACATCCAATTCTTATGCAATCCCAATCAAGCATACTGAATTTCAGCTTGAAAGAAGAAAAATTCCATTTTTGGTGAATTTTTAAAGTCAATTTTTATGGGTTCAAAAGATATTTTATTGAAATCAATTGGTGATGAATTTCCTTCATTCAATTGCATAGATATGTAGGGAACATCCATACTCACATCTTTCATATTAAAAAAACACCCCATTAACCTTCAAAGGACAATTGTTTGTTGAATGGACAATTGAAAAACTAGATAAGTTCCTATGAAGTCAATTTTGGTCGAATGTTCACAAAATTTTAACACAAGTTGTGAATATGTACCCCTCAATGGGAATTTAATTTTTGGCAAAGGAATAGTACCATTGTGCTCAAATGTACAAAATTAGTTACTACGTGCAGAGCAAATAGAGAAATTGAATTACAATAAAGAGATATCTATTTTTACAACATTTGGGCATGGCCACTCCAACATTGAAATCTCTATAGAAGGAATTGTCAAACTTTTTTGGAGATGCTTGTTGAAGGAAAGATGTGCGTATGGATGTTCCCTACATATTTCTACAATTTTTTTTTTTAATTCATCACCAATTGTTTTCAATCAAATATATATATAACCATGAAAATTGACTTAAAAAATTCACCAAAAATGAAGTTTTTCTTTTTTTCAACTAAAATTTGATAGGAGGATGGGGTTCATGACTAGTGGTTTGAAGCCTCAAATAGACCAGTTGTAAGATTATTTTATCCCATCTATACATAACCATAAATATTACTTCTATAATTCTACATGGAAATGTGCAACACTTGCAAGAAGAGAATCAAAATTGTTGGTCACAAAATTTTAGCAAAAGACTTTTTAGAAGTGGTGGAAGTAACTTTGCATTATGGGATAAACCAAAGGTATTGTCACTCTAAAATTCAAACCATGGCTATAGGCCCAAAATTCATATTGCTATAAAATATTAAAATATATGAATTTTCAATATTTCTAATTGGTGTAGAAACTACCCTTGATAAACTTCATTTCATTAATTGAACTCAAATTTAGAAAATTATCATTTTTATGACTAAAAAAAACTTTTATACAATTCATTATTTTTGCACTTGGCCATATAAATTGAACTTACTAAAATTCATCTCATCACCAATTAGGGGGCACTTTGCATAGTTTGCCATGTGTTGGAATCCACCAATCCCCCTAGAGTTTATTTCTTTTGTCTGCCGTTGCCACCCCACAGAGCTTTGAGGGTCAACGTGGAGAGGGAAGAGGGAAAAGAAAGAAAGGGAATGAATGGAAAATTAGGATTTTCACAAGGAATTATATAGAAATTAAAACCCTAATTTAAAAACCGTAATCCTTCCAGACTTTCATAGTCCACCCCTTTGTATAATTCATGGGGGAATGAAAATAAAAATTTATTTATTAGGTCACAAACCCACAGAACTCCAAGGAGTCTACATATTTCAGCTACAATTGTGTGTACAAAGAATGCACTTGGCCAAGTGCAAAATTTTCTAATCGAAATAATTAAAAATGTACATCAAGAGTAAATAGTAAGAAATGGCCAAAATACACCACAAGGGTGATGTATGGATTAAGCATCTTCTTCTTTAGAAAAGTCAATAATACCATAATGAAGAAATTACAATAACATTCTTTGAAAATGTCCTCAACCAATTTCTAAAATAATTGAATGAAAAAACATTTCTTTCCATCCTAAAGACTTCTAAAGGTGAAGTCATCCAGAGGATGTTTTGCATCTTCAACAACATTTCAAGATTATCATTGGGCTTGGACATTTTGGTTGCTTTTAGTTTGACAACAAAACAAACTAAGCTATTCCTTAATTTTTGGTTCTCCCTACTCATATGGAAGTGAAAGCATCATCATACTTGGCAAAGGCAATTTTGACCCCGGAAAACTCCTCCAAAAAATTAAGATTTCAAAAGAGCATGGAAGTCCATCCCAAGGTAGGAGATATTAAAGGATAGTTTACACTAGGAACTAAGTAAGAAAAAGAAAAGTTATGAGAATTCTCATTGGTCAAGCTATATCATTTTAAAATTTTGGGTCAACATGCAAAAGCGTTCATAACTTCAAGTTTTTTTGGCTTAGCCCTCAGCTTAGCCCCAAGTGTAAAACAACCCTTATATAAATTAGGGAATTAATGTTAGAATTTTGAGAATACTCTATATATTCCTTGGTTTTTTGTTTTGAAGACTATAAGCCATATTACATATTTTACATTTTTCTAGTTCAAAGTATTGCAAAATGGTTATCTTTTGATATGTTTTTTTCAATATGAAAACTTTTTCATTCCCCCAAAAGGATATTGTGCCACAAACTCTACCAATGACCACTTTTAGACCAAATTGAATAGTGTATATTACAAGTCTTCATTTGAAGTATTCGATTGCAATTTTGGTAAATTTGGTGAATTTTCAAAGGATATTATTTCAAAATCAATTTGAAATCAAATTATAAATATTCTTCAAAACTTGACAATGATTGTGGATCATTTTTAATCTTAATGTTTAACATTTTGTCTTCTGATGCAAGCATCAAATTCTTTTTATTAAAGTTTGAAGAAGCCATGCTTTACAAAACATCTCAATTTTGTCACCTACACCTTTTGGACATTTAGGAGTTAAGAATGAAAATCAAGATTATTTTTTTTTCCACAATTTTTACTATGAAAAATTCTAAAATTCTATTATGTAATGCAAAATTTGAAGGACATTATTTACCAAAAAATAAGAATCGAGAGATATTTAAAATAAAAATATTTTATCAAATACTTTTTCCATAAAAAAACTTTTGAATAATAATTTTCCAAAATATTTGGCATCTTTGTTTAAAATATTTTTTGCCAACCATGATCAATAGGTGAGGTAATCTATTATATATAAGAGGCCAAAATAGCATTTTTCTTTTTTCTTCTAATGTTTTACAATCTATTTCGTCTTTAGCTTCTGTTGTTTGCCTTCAAAAATAATATCTATTCTTTGACACAAAGAAGTTTAAAATTGGAATACACTCTCACTAGAACTTGTCCTAATGCACAAGAATTGATGCAAACTATACAAAATTTACAACCTCTTGATCTTGTTCTTCAATTGGTGTCACTCATTGTCCTTGTGATAGTATACATAAGTTGACTATTCTTCTAGAATCTGGCCATATAGTAGCTGGTTTCAAAGCTCTCATGTTACTTGGACATAAATTCTATCTAAAAGAAGGTAGTGAGAGAAGAGAAAAATATGGCCTAAATAGATTATTGAAAAGGAAGAATTATTTTGGAGTAGCTCACAACCTAATTGCCATTTTCCATTACCAGAAATGAGCCAAATTGATATCAAACTGATGAGAAGATATGGTGGATAGAAAAATGTGGCCACTCTTCCTCATCATTTCTTCAGTTTGGGCAATTGGCCATCTTCTCCATGAAGTCTTACAACTTGATAAAACCTTTTTGTTTTTTGGTGTTGTTCCATTGCAACAACAAGCTCCATTCTAGTGATTATAACTTTGATCCTCACAATATGCTTCATCAATTTGGCCACTTGATGACCTCCTCAATGAAACCTTGGAGCTTGATGAAAGCTTCCTGGTGTAGTTGTATTGCAAAAAGCTCCATTCTATGAAAAGCCAATTTCAATACTCTACAATTGTCTTTTGATTGGTTGGCTCTAGATTGAAGGAGATGACGCATTGCAAAAACTCTAGCTTCATCTTCAATAAAAAGTGAGAAACCCATCACTTTCATAAAGATGACCATCTTGGCTTAAGACATCTTAGTTGAAAATCTAGCTTAACCTCTAAAGTTTAAACTTAAGTCTTGTAATGAGATTTTTTAGATTTTGGACAAATTCCTATGAATCTATGATGTCAAATTTTTATGTAATTTACTTTTAAAATTTGAAAGTAAGGGAATGTATTAGCATTCCTGGAATGTAATTTTATTTCAAATGGTGCATGCAGAAAAACTTTTGTCCTCCTAAACACACAATGATCAAATCCAAGTAGCAAGAAAAGAAACAAAAGTATAGAAATCAATTATTTAATATTTGGATTTGACATATTTTGATTCTATTTTAGAATTATTATCAATTTAACTTTCCCCCTTCCATCTTAAACCTACTTCTACTTGATAATTTTTTGAAGATAAAAATCAATTTTTATTTAAGAAAAAATTAATTGTATACATTTTTTTGAATTGTCCACCATGAAGATTCAAAACTCAACTATCTAAATAATGCAAGAATTTTAAGTTAAGAGGATTCTAACTCTAAAAACCTCATATGAAAAGGTGCAAAATAAACACTTTTTTCCACATGAAGTCTAATATGATACAATTCATGAGATCAAAGTTTTTGAATTTTTCCCTCACTCTCTCTTGCTAGTATAATATAGATCCCATCATTGGATATCCAAAAAATAGTTTTTTTCATTGTTTTTGTTTGTTCTAAAAATGGTAGATTTTGAGTAGTTTTTGGTAAAATATAGTCCTAAAACATTAGGGATTATTAATCATGCCATAAGAAAAGAAAATGCATTCAAAATCCAATGTAACTCCTCAAACCATGAGCCTCCTTTCACACAAAAAAGGGAAACTCAACATTCTCTAATACCTTGCTTTATAAAATACCCAAGCTTATCTAATTAATGCCCTAGGGTGATTGCAAGAAAGACCGGTCCTATTTTGCGTCACAATTGAATTGACGGAGTTCCCATTAGCTATAACTTCTAGAAAATGAAGCTGATGGATTTGAAATTTTTATTGAAGATGGCTAACTGAAAAAGCATGAGATTCTTTATTTTTCAAAAAAATGAAAAATAATTTTATAATTAAATGTCAATTTAGCTCATTTCAGTAATTTGTCACACTTTGTAGTTTAGGCCTTTAGGGTGTTTTAGTACTATGGAGTATCCAAAAATTATGATGTTTACTTGAATTTTTTGTGGGCTATTTCCACACTAGAGTAGCATGTGCTCACCAATGGGCATTAAAAAAACACAATTCTTTGTCTTCAACATATGTGCAAATAGGAGTTCCTTGCACGTAGTGCTCTGAACATTCACAATGGTTTCAACTTCTAGTTTTTGGTGAAATGTGATCACTATCAAGTCTTTACAAATGGCCAATTTTTAGTTTTTTTTTGTTCATGATTTTCTAATTATTATTAATTTATACTTATTTTTTCTATTTCTGTGACAAACTATCTTTTTTTTCAAATAGTACTGTTTCGGTACTTATAAGTAGTCAAAAGTACTATTAGCCGTTGATTTTTCAGATCAACGCCTAAGATTGTTTCGTTTCATAGTACTATAGTACTCATAGTACTGAGCGGAAAGAATCACAGTTTTGATAGAACACTACCAAAATCGTTCAGTCTTTCTTGCAATCACCCCCTATTGGATATTTGGGCTTCAACAAAAGCTCAAACTACTTTTCTAACTTCCAAAGATTGAAGCTAAAAAGTTCACAATACTCAACACATTGGGCAATAGATACTAGATTAGAGAAAAAATTGCCTTCATACAAATAAAGTATGGACGATACACCCATAATCAACATTGCCCAAAATGTGATAGCTATGTTTGGACTAGATAGCATCACAAATTCCTAAATATTGATTACACAAGATGTACAAAATTCAAATAAGAACATGGGGGTTGATGAGAGCTTAGAGTTGACAATAGGTACACCTAATAACATTACTTTAAATATTCGTAACTTATTCATACAGGGTCCAAATATCACATATAAGGCATGCTAAAGTCCACTGAAAACCTCTTTCATTGCCCATTAAGATCCAATAAAAATAATTGATGTTTAATGATTTTCATTATGCTCAGTTGTAAATAGTGACAATTTGAGGATACCATTCTCATGATAAACTTGGCCGCCGGTAACAACGAGACCATTCTCGCGAAGGCTTCTCATCAAATCATCATGCAACTCTTCCCTGTGCCCAGATACGCACAGCTCCACGTTGACCTATTCTCAAAACAGAGTTACAGATGAATAAAAAAAGAAGAAAATTCAAATCTGTGAGCAACTCAACTGCAAATGATCAACAAAGTCATCATGTCGGATGAAGTGCAAGGGCTAAAACCAGAAGACCTCGAAAGCAAATCACCAAAAAGGATGAGAATCAGGTGTACTTACTTCTGGGCATCCGAGTTCAGTAGCAACATCCAGAATTTTTTTCATGTTCCCCATTTCTTCGTTGCCATTTCTGATCCACATATCTTTGCTCTCGGTGGTTCTGCCCTTCTGTACATGAAACACACTCTTGCTGATAACATCTAACAATCGACTTGCAACCAACATCAAATTTGAAAGTATCAATAACTTCAATAAGGTAAATTCAGGGACACATCAGGATCGCTCCCAGTATTCACTCCATTCAATGCACACTCACAAGCACAACCTCGATTTCGAGGTTTGCACCGATTGCAACCTCACAAATTACGAACATGATAGACGAAAAAATACTTCCTGGGTTGAAGGTCGAAGTCGTGGAATTACCAGGATCTTATACGGGCCAGGGTATTCGATTCTTGCTCGAACGATTTTGTAGTCCATATCCGCCAAGGTGCCAGACACATGGACCATCGACTCTGATTTCGGAAGACACACAACCACTTTGGCAGAACGAAAATCCTCCTTCCTCTGATGTACACACAAGCTTGATGAGCTGCGTGGAAGGGTCCAATCCATAAGCTTTAGATTGTGCAGACGTCTATTCAAATGGGAAAACTCTTCAGCTGCAACTAGGTGAACACTTATCTTGAAACATCCACGAGTTATTGGAAAATATTTCCTTTTGTGTACAAGTTTCCACAATAAGGTACCCATTCCTGTGCCTTCCACATAAATGACACACTTCATTCGATCCTTACGAGTCCAGCATCCTGCTGAGTGAACTCGAAAATTCGATGCAACCAAGAGTCTAGAAAATGCCCCAAGGAAACTTGCACTACTCATAGCAACGACGTCTATGACATGCATTTGTGTAATAGTACTTTCATTGATAGATGTCCCGAGACTCTCATTGATCCATTTCATCTTCACTGGCAAGCTCAAAGTCTATGCAATAAACACAATATTCTAATTAGTAACTTTCTATCTATCATTCCAAACAAATCAAGAACATTTTAATAAGTCTAAAACACAACAATGCCAACAATAAACAAAAGTTACATTGTGCAATTTTGATGCTAACCTTTATGATGTTTGCAATAGACTTGTCATCTAGAACCTTCCTTCCTTTGCAGTCTGTCACCTCAAAATCTGTAGCTCAACATGTCAATGACAAATGTCAAGATACAAAAGTTTCAAAGAGTCCTCCATAAAGAGTCCTCAAAGAGTCCTCCCTATTCTATTAATGAGGCAACCACAATAGAATTTGGAGCTCATGGTATTAGTAATTGGCATGATGGTGTAAGAACACAACTCACATTGTGTAATCATTTTTGATGAAGACAAGGTTGAAGCCTTCAAGACTAATAGGTCCATGTCCATCAATTTTTGCATGACTTCAAGCAAAGTCAAGGGTTGAGGATTGTTCCATTGTTCAACCTACATTCATATTCCATATCATTCAACAAAACACATTTAGTTATTAACTTAATTAGAATAAAAATTATGTTCCTCATGTTGGAAGACACATTGGAAAACCTCACTACTATTAATTTTATACATTTACATCTATATCAAAAGAGGGTGTATTAAGTTTTACAAGCCATTAATGTCTCACAAAACATGTTAGTGCTAAAGGAAGCAATGAAATTACAATCAATTTTTTAGCATATTGATACAACAAATAATCCAACAAATGAATTTCAAGTGTCCAACACAATATTTTTTGTGAGTCACAATATTAAAATATCAACAATTGTGGAAACTTTGACACTATCCATGACCCTCCAACGATTAAAAAATGCACAAAAATAACATATGTTCCCAAAAGCTAGTGATCAAATGAAACAAGATACCTTTCTCTCAAAATAAATTCATTACTTCTAGTAGAAAACTAGTTGGAGAATACCATAGATTTATTTTGAGACAAAAGGAATACAAGCTCAACAATAAGCAATCCAAGCTTGCACCAACTAAAACTACAATACAAGCACAATTGATCATGAAGGACTTATACCACAAGTCACCAAACCAACACAAACTCTACACCACTAACTCCTCACAAAGTAACTATAACATAAATTCCAACCATAGGTCTTAGTCCAACTCCACCAAAAATAAACAATGTGAAGAATGTTTTTTCCCAAGGATCTTAAAAACCTAGTTACAAAAGTTCAAGCATTTAAAAACCTAAATAAAAAAAAAATGTAAAGATGATTGACCAATCTAGCAATAAAACCTCAAAAAAATTCAATCAACAATCCCCTATTCAAATAAAGTACTACTAAATTCAACAGGCTTGTCACTTACATACCTTCACAATACTTGCACCTCGTTGAGATGTGTTGTCAATGACAACACTCACAGGATTACAACCTCTCTTCAACTTTAGGGCCATGATTATGTCTGAAAAGGTTAGCCTCTTAAATGGATCAGAATGCCAACAACCAACTATAATATTTCTTACAAATTTGGGCAGTTCAAACGGGAATTCTGGGCGTCGACCATTCAAAATTTGGGATATCATAGTATCTCCACCTTGAAGACCATCATTTGGAATGCAACCTGTGACAATCTCATAGCAGGTCATGCCATAGCTATACACATCCGACTCACGTGTAAATTGAACTTTTGCTCCAAGCACTTTAGCCTTCATCTGCTCAAGTATTTCAGGTGCCCTCCATAACCCAGTCCCCAATACTCCCACGGAGCACTCAAAATCAGCAACAAGTGATCCTATACTCTCCACTTGGTTAGGAGTAGCAACGAGGCTCATGTCTTCACCAAATTCTCCCCATACAAGCACATTTGAAGCTTTCAAATCCCGATGTAATATATCATGATTATTGTGCAACATTTCCATATCCTTAGCTATACTCAACATCAAGTGAATGGCTTCGTTGATTGGGAAAGGACTAGATGTACTGCGCTCTTGTTTCATTCGACGATCAATCAAGAGACGCAAATCTCCCCAATGCCGATACATCACAAATGCAAATCGGCCAAGCAACCTCTCATCACGTAACATCATACCTCCCAAAATTGTAATCAAAGGCAAGTCATATAAAAGTTTATACTTAGAACGAGCAGACAACATTCCAATTGGCCATTGCACTTGGAAAGCTTTGAGAGGAGCATCTCCCTTCATCACCTTCACCACCAAATTGAAAGGACCATCATGTGTGTTGCGAGCTTCATAAATGTCGGCTTGAGCCCCTTCGTTGATTTTCTCACCCACCTCAAGTGCCTCAAAGTCCCTGAAGAAACGACCCCATTGAGGATCTTCTTTTAGCAAAGCAAAGTCACGAAATTTGGTCTCCCCTGACAACTCCCAATCCGTTGTGGAATAATCCAGTTGGCTCCAGTGACGAGCTTTCGCGGACTCCATCTCCATTTCAGTCTGAGAAATGAAATGGTTTGTCCATTCAGAGGAAGGCATAGTTGATGAAGAGGAGCTCGCCATGCTCTGGACAGAATCCATTCCAACGAAATCGTCTTAGTTTCTACCTCCCTGCCTTCACAATTGTCTGGCTACGCTCAGAGTAGGACTTTCCAACAGAGCTTACAATCAAACATTACTAGATGGCGGCCTCGACAGGGTTTGACCTGCAACCCCGACTTCTGCGCAAATGCAGAGGAATTGACGTTGTGAAATCTAGAGTAATGAAATACCAAGAAAGCAGGCAATAGCAAGTTTCGAAATTCCACAACAAACTCTGCGCAAGTGCAAAAGAAGTTTGGTAATTTTGAAGACTTCAACTAATGATGGGGGAGTGAACGTCGAGAACTGGAGAAATGGTTTTAAGAAAAAAAAAAACTAAACAGATGAAACCCGCTACAACTCAAACCAGCATACGATATTCAAAAGAGCCAATTGCTTGCTTCACAATTCCACAATACCAAGACTCCAGTGACACAGTCACGGTCAATTGCAACAAGCAGGTAGGACATCAGATCCATCATTTTCAGAAAATGCACAAAAGAAATTCTATCAATTGTCTGAAACCCTTATCGTTCTCCTTCATTTGGCTTCCCAAAAAGGTACATGTGATCATTCTAATGAACCCTAAATAGCTCAATTATGGTACCACCAACAGCACACATTGGGAGCTATGCAGGACAGCAGATCCAACGGATGCAAAGAAAAAATCCATTATCAACCAAGCCGATAGTTCTGCTTGATTTTGGCTTTCAAGCAAGATCTATGTGATCATTCTCATCCATTATAATCCCACCAATAGTGTAGATAGGTTGGGAGCAGAGCGGCACCTTCCAATCGAGATGTTGTGTGAAGAATTGTTTCGAGGAACGGAACGCTTCTTCACCGCTAGCAGGTGCCTTCCACCAAAGGTTTCGAAAGCTCGTTGTGCGTATAATCCTTGGCAGCATTTGATGTGTTGGCTTTCGGAACTTGCACAGCAATGCGATGCTGACTGTTGAGAATAGAATACGAAACAAAATCGCAAAGCAACTTAAGACACACAAAATACACTCAAAGAATACATTAACTTCATAAGTGTTTGAAGTATATACAATAGAAGAATAGGAGAGAGACAATGAATAGTTGTCTTCTCCTATTCGTCAAAGAAGATTCCCATTAATCTTCATGACACGTGTCACTCACCATTATGGTGAGCGTTCACATTGGAAACTACGTTTCTTAACACTCCTCCTCGCTCAGCATAATATGAGTAAAATATTATAAAATAATAATCTAATATAAACTAGCAAATGGTATGTATAAAATCAATCAAAAACCAGTCGTTGTCGCCAAGTCGTGGACTTGGTCGGCTGGTTTCGTAAGTCGGTGGTCAACCGATCGGTCCGAGGTTCGATACTCGTCGGCCTCGTCGACTGATTTGGGAAACTCACGGCTTGGCATTGCTAGTGAGGCAGGAATAAACAGCCGATCCGCTACCCTACCCCTGAGCTGTGATGTGACAAGATGCAGGGCACCCCAAGATGGTTAACAAGCTCCAGCATTGATCGTAAACCGTGGTTCTCACCACGACTCCACCTTTTTCTATTCGAAAATTCCCGTAGGATTTTATGGTTGTTGCCTCATTAAAACCTTATCTGGGAAAACCTTGGTTATATTCAAGGATAAAACCACAGATGAAGGAAAAAGAGTACAACTCCTTTATCAATCCATTCTCATAGTAAAACCCTGTGGGAAAAATCTATGGAAGGATATCAAAAGGATCAATAAACTTCATAATGGAAATCTATTGAATTTCTTGTTCTAAAATACTAAGGCGTCGCATTCCAATATCATGGACAAGTCGACGATGGGTAGTTGTTGGAAGAGCCTTGGTAAAAAGATCAGCTAGATTATTTGCTGATGCAATTTTCTTGATCTCAAGTACTTTGTCTGTAATCAAATCATTAGTAAAGGTGAAATATTTTGGATCTATATGCTTTGTGCGATCACCTTTAATAAAACCTGCTTGCATTTGAGTAACACAAGCACTATTGTCTTCGTATAAAACAGTCGGAGAATTATCATAAAATAATCCACAATTTGTTCGAATGAACTTGTCAATCGATCTTAACCAAATGCATTCTCGAGATGCTTCATGTAAAGCGATAATTTCTGCGTGGTTAGAAGATGTAGCAGTAATGGTTTGCTTCACTGATTTCCAAGAAATTGCAGCTCCATGTTGTAAGAAAACATAACCTGTTTGTGATTTGGATGTTGTTGGATCAGATCTATATCCAGCATCAGCATATCCAACCAATGTTGGATCTGCAAATCAAGTGTAATGAAGTCCCAAATCTTCAGTTCCTTTCAAATAACGAAAAAGATGTTTAATTCCATTCCAATGGCGAAGTGTCGGTCGAGAACTATGCCTTGCAAGGACACTAACTGCAAATGCAATATCAGGCCTTGTGGATGTAGCCAAATACAAGAGTGCTCCGACCGCTGCGAGGTATGGATATTGTTCACCCAATGTTTCCTCCTCCTCCTCGCAAGGGCGATACGGATCATCATCTTTGATACTTCGACCAATCATAGGTGTAGATAAAGGATAAGCGTCAATCATATTGAATCTTTTAAGGATTCGATTGGTATAAGTAGATTGAGATAGAAAAATGCTGCCATCTTGCATATGTAGAACTTGTAAACCAATGCAAAAAGAGGTTTTGCCAAGTAATTTCATTTCAAACTCGCGAATGAGAAGCTGAGTAGCAGCAGCACATGCAGATTTGGTACCCACAAGGTTCAAATCATCAACGTAGACAGCAATAATTACAAATCCATCTTTGTCTCTTTTGATAAAGAGACATGGAAGTAATGCATCATTTATGAAATGATGTTCAATAAGAAATTGTCGCAGTCGTTGATACCACATACGTCCAGACTGTTTAAGACCATACAATGCGCGTTGTAATTTCACGCCACGATGTTTGCCAAAAATAGGTGGATTTGGACTGGTGGTTTCAAGACCAGGAGGAATTTTCATATAAATATTTGCATGAAGTGAGCCATAAAGATAGGCTGTAACAACATCCATAAGGTACATCTCAAGAATGGCATGAACTGCCATTCCGAGAAGATATCGGAAGGTAATAGTATCCATAACTGGTGAATACGTGATATCGTAATCAATGCCAAACTTTTGTGTAAATCCTTGAGCAACAAGACGAACTTTGTAGCGAATAATCTGACCTTTGTCATTTCGTTTGCGTACAAAAACAAGTTTGTATCCAAGAGGTCGTGAGTTAAGATTATTCACGATAGGTCCAAAGACTTGTCTCTTGCGCAAAGATTCATATTCCTCCTCAATAGTAGCTTTCCACTTAAACCAGTCAGAGCGATTCATCGCTTCTTCAATAGTACGTGGCTCGGGATCATCTTTCTCGCAAGAAAGATGTTCTACAATCATAGAAATGAAATTTTCATCCATGTCAATACTTGCTCTATCCCATATGTGACCAGTATTGCAGTACATCACAGATAATTCTGTGTTCAAGTGAGATACATCTTCTTTAGAAGTAGATGAATGAATAAAATCGGAAGTGGTTACTATAGATAGAGAAGGATTAGCAGCATCAGAGATTGTCTTGCGTTTGCGTGGTTGCTTATCTGGTCCATGAGTCCGTTTGCTCAAAGATTGAGGAATAGAAATAGTTGTAATATCTGGTACAAAAACTCGAGCAGGAAGATTTCGGGCTTCATTCAATGGAGTTTTTGTAATCCGTGGCGCATCATTAAAACCATCAGGAGTCTGATCCGCAATCTTTTGCAAATGCAAAATTTTGGCAACTTCAGTTTCAGCCAAGGATGATCGTGGATCAGGATTTGATGTAAGTGTTTGAGGTGCTTGAAATGTAATACCAGAAGAAGTCTCTGGAATAAATGCTCCTCCTCTTAAAGATGGAAATACGTCTTCTTCAAACCGACAATTCGCGAAACGCGCACGAAGTAATGTACCAGTTGAAGGATTAATGTATCGAATAATGTTGGGAGAGTCAAATCCAACATAGATGCCTTCTTGGCGATGAGCGCCAATAGTATGACGTTGAGGTTCCGCAATTGGAACCCAAACACGGCATCCGAATACTCGCAAATGAGATACATTAGGAACTCGTCCTGAAAGAAGTTCTTGTGATGAAGCAATCTCTACAGATGAAGGACGAAGTCGAATCAAAGTTGCAGCATGTAGAACTGCATGTCCCCACATGTATGCGGGCAAATTTGCATGTAAAAGCAAAGGCCTCGTAATAAGTTGAATTCGCTTGATGAAAGACTCTGCCAATCCATTTTGAGCATGTTCATACGGAACTGAATATGTCAGATCAATTCCAGTAGCAATACAATAATCTTTGAAAGATTTGGATCGAAATTCTTGAGCATTATCCATCCGAAGCGTTTTGATTGGATAATCAGGAAAATGAGCCTTGAACCGGATAAGCATAGAAAGTAAGTTGGCAAAAGCCAAATTTCTGGTTGATAGTAAGGAGACATGAGATTGTCTACCTGATGCATCAACCAAAACCAAAAAATATCGAAATGGTCCAGACATGGGTGTTATAGGACCACAAATATCACCATGCAATCTCGAAAGCATTGGTGGTAATTCACTGGGCAGCTTCCATAGAGATGGTCTGGCAATTAATTTGCCTTGTACACATGCTTGACATAGTGTCATTGAATTTACATCAGCGGGCTGTAAATTATGACCAAGAACACATAGAAGAATTTTCCGAAATAAAGTGGAGCCTGGATGACCAAGTCTTCCATGCCACAGTGAAATTTTATTATCTTTAGAAGATAAAGCAAAACTAGATACAGATGGTGGTCGGATTGGAATCCGATACAAGCCACTAGCCGCAGCAAAGGCTGTTTCCACTACTTTATTATTTTGTACAAAAACTAGAGCCTCTCGCCTATCTAGATTTTTGGTCGAGAGGTGAAAACCATTGGTGCGGATATCTCGATAGCTGATCAGGCTTCGAGGCGCAGAGGGAGAAAACATAGCACGCATGCATGTTATGGTGGTGCCCTCAGGCAAAATCACCTTTGCTGGTCCCTCCTGGAAACGAAACACATTCGATCCAGCCATAGTTATTAAATTTCTGGTTTGCCAAGTTGAAAGATTATCAACATCAAAAAATTGTTTATGTTGCAAAATAGTATGTGTGGTTGCAGAGTCAAGGAGCGCATCACAAGACTCACCAGTGGAGGTATCCTCAGCAACATGTGTTTCAAAATCTTCAGCTCCATACGGGTCCATAGACGCATCCATGGTATGAATTTCGCGACCCTGAGCTCGAAGTTTCTTGTTTTCTTGGAACATCTTGACAAAATAGTCTGATGTACGGCAAATATTGGCCAAATGGCCAACTCTACCACATTTGTGGCAAGTACGCGTCTCTGACAGACGCTTACCATGGTTTTGAGAAGAAGAATTGGTATTCTTCTTGTGCACATGACTCTGACCATAACCACTGGACTGTTTATGACGATGTTTCTTAAACTTTTGTGACTTAGGTTTGAAATGAGAAACCTTGACAGCATGAGACTCTGGTACTGTAGTCCCAATAGGGCGGGCTTCTGCATTGCGCAGAAGGATCTCGTTTTCCTTTTCAGCAAGAAGTAATAGAGACATGAGATCTGAGTGATTTTCAAATTTCATGTTTCTATACTGCTAGGCAAGTACAGCAGAAACCGGTGGAAATGTTGAGAGAGTTTTCTCAATCATTTCCTGTTCGGTAATGGATTGACCACACAACCGTAATTGCGATATGATGCGGTACAATTCATTGTTAAAAGCAACAAGTGTTGGAAAATCCAACACTCGTAAATGTGTCCAATCGTGGAGAGCTCTAGGAAGGAACATCGTTTTCTGATGGTCAAAACGAGACTTGAGCTTCTGCCAAAGCTCATCTGGTTTTTCTATCTCTAAATACTGATGTTGTAATGCAGGAACAACATGGCGACGAAGCAAAAGTAAAGCTTTCCAGGAAGTGGAAGCGGAAACTGTGGTAGCAGGAATAGTGGAACCTGTGATAGTAGGAGCGGTGACACTTACAGTGGGAATAGTGTCAAAATTAATAGAATCTGATAGTCCCTCGGCAAATATATGTGCTTTGACCGTCCTCGCCCATAATAGATAATTGCTGCCGTCAGCTGCCAGTTGTGTAAAAAGAAGAGGTTGAAGCCTTGGTGGCTCAATAATAGTAGCAGCCACCGGAATAGTCGTAGATGTAGCGACAGAAGATGTTGAAGTAGTCATGATGTAGAATGAAAATGGCTTCGTAGAGAAATTAGGGTTTGAAAAGAAAAGAAAATTTAGGGTTTTGGAAGAAAATTAGGGTTTGGAATGAAAATTAAAGATAAAAGAAAAACTGAAGATAAAGATAAAGATATTGTAAAGATAAAGAAAAGAAAATTGTAAAGATAAAGATAAACTATAAGAAAAAGAAAAAGATGAAGAAAAGATAAAGATATGAAAATTGAAAAGATAAAGATAAACTGAAAGAAAAAGAAAAAGAAATATAAAAATATATATGTTATTGTATTGTAAAATTTAAATTTTTCAATTTTTCAAAAAAGAAAAAAAAATTAAAAAAAAATCCCAACAGTGTGGGTGGTGGAGTGGAGCAGGCGGGGAAGGAAGGTGAGCAAGGCCAGGGAGTTGGGGAGGGAGTTGGGGAGGGAGAGAAGTGAGGGGGTCCAGGAAGGTGGAGGCCTGGAGGTAGAGGTAGAGGCCTAGAGGGAGAGAAGTGGGGGTGGAGCAGGGACTGAGCGGTGGAAACTATGGAAGGTGGGGGGCTGGGGCTTGAGGCCGGACCAGGCAAAAAGTGGACAGATGGTGGGGGGAAGCATTGAGAGGAAAATTGGAAGGTGGAGGCCAGAGGGTGGAGTGGAAGCCAGAGGGTGGAATGGAGTTGCAGAGCGGACAGGAGGAGCTGCACAGAGCGGGGAGAGAGAGGATGGGGGGTTTGGAAAACCTCCCTACAAAAAATGAAATCTAAACCGGACGTACTAAACCTTTAAAAACAAAACAAAACTGAAAGATTAAAGTACGAGAGCGTGCTGATAACGTGTTGAGAATAGAATACGAAACAAAATCGCAAAGCAACTTAAGACACACAAAATACACTCAAAGAATACATTAACTTCATAAGTGTTTGAAGTATATACAATAGAAGAATAGGAGAGAGACAATGAATAGTTGTCTTCTCCTATTCGTCAAAGAAGATTCCCATTAATCTTCATGACACGTGTCACTCACCATTATGGTGAGCGTTCACATTGGAAACTACGTTTCTTAACACTGACGATTGAAAGTTGAAATCAATCGTCTCTAAAGATCATGAGTCATGAGTAAGTGTAGACTTCCATGTACACGTGGGGTACAAAAATCTTACAGCCGGACTATTTCAGCCATTCAAATTCTTATTGCATATAGTATAGAAAAAAAATTGGAATTTTTCTTTCTGCATAATTATCACCCAATTCTTATGCCATCCCAATAAAGCATAGCAAATTTCAGTTCAAGAAAAATAAAACTCCATTTTTCGGTGAATTTTAAAGTCAATGTTTATGGTTTTACATGATATTTGACTTAAAATAATTGGTGATGAATTTTTTTCTTTGGTTTGCATAGATATGTAGGGAACAGTCATATGCACATCTTTCATATTAACCCTTGGATGCCGGGTCAGTCACCGTGGAAATCATTTGTTTTGCCACCGTGTGAATTGTTGGCTTAAAAAAATGGAAAAGTACTCATTGGAAGACAAATTACTATAGATGATCTTTCCTTTCCACACAAAATTTGGAGAATGAATAGTTGCATTTTTGTCCTACACAGAAAGATTCTTTGTCATTCATCGGCCAAAAAACGTCCTCCGCAGTGTTTATGGGTTAAAAAGCACCCCATTAACCCCTAAAGAACAATTGAAAAATAAACCAGGTTGGTTCCTATGAAGTCAATTTTGGTCGGATGTTCACAAAATTTTGATACAAGGTGTGAACATGTACCCCCTCAATGGGAATTTAATTTTTGAAAAAGTAATTGTACCATTGTGCTCAAATGTGCAAGATTAGTTGCTATTCGTGGAGCAAATAGAAAAATCTAATTACAATAAAAAATACTTGTTTTTACAAAATTTGGGCATTGCCACTCCAACATTGAAATCTCTATAGATGGAATTGTCAAACTTTTTTTGAGATGCTTATTGAAGGGAAGATGTGCATATGGATGTTCCCTACATATCTCCATAATCAAATTAAAAAATTCATCACCAATTGTTTTCAATCACATATCGTGTAAAACCATAAAAATTGACTTTTAAAATTCATCAAAAATAGGATTTTTCTTTTTTTAAACTAAAATTTGATAGAAGGATGGGATCTATGACTAGTAGTTTGAAGCTTTAAATAGGTTGGTTGTAAGATTATTGTACCTCACCTATACAAGATCACAAATGTTATCTCTATAATTCTACATAGAATTGTGCAACACTTGCAAGAAGATAAACAAAATTGTTGGCTGCAAAATTTTAGCAAAAGACTTTTTAAAAGTGGTGGAAGTAACTTTGTGACTTCTAGAAATCTATCTTGAACTTACTCTAGAAGGATGGCACCCATGACTAGTGGTTTGAAGCCTCACTATCCATCACTCTATTTGCTACTATTTTGCAACTAGATATGAATGAAAAAATTTATATTTATTTTTTAGAGGTGAAAGTATATATCTACCACAAGCCATAAATTTTCAAATTGTGTGTGTGTGTGAAATTATTGTGATTTTTTTTTTAAATGAAGAAAATTTATGTCAAATATAGAATATACTTGAAAGATCTAAAAATTTAATTATAGATGTATATTATAGTGTTTAACATTATAGTATAAAACAAAGTTACCATGTCATTCTAAAATTCAAACCATGGTTATAGGCCTAAAATTTATATTTCTATTAAATATTGAAATTTATAGATTTTCAATTTTTCCAATTAGAGCAAAAACTACCCTTGATGAGTGAGTTGATAAGCTTCATTTCATTAATTGAACTCAAATTTAGAAAATTATCATTTTTATAACTAAAATTTCACGCAATTCATTATTTTTGCACTTAGCTATATAAATTGCGCTTACTAAAATTCATCTCATCACCAACAAGGGGGCGTTTAGAATAGTCTACCCTATGGTGGAATCCACCTATTTCCCTACAATTTATGTTTGTTTGCTATTGCTATCCAATAGAGCTCTAAGGGGCAATTGTAGGGAGGGAAGAGGGAAAAGAAAAAAAAAAGGGATGAATGGAAAATTAGGATTTTCAAAGGGAATTATATAGAAAATAAACCCTAATCCTCCCACCCATAGTCTGCCCCTCTTCAAACAATTGAGGGGGGAATAAAAATAAAAGTTTATTTATTTAGGTTGCGAACCTACAAAGCTCCAAGAAGTCCGCACATTTCAGCTACAATTATGTGCACAAAGAGTGTACTAGGCCAAATACAAAAATTGTAAATTGCATGTAAATATTGATTATTGAGAATCATAATAATTAAAAATGTACATCAAGAAAAAATAGTAAGAAATGGCCAAAATACACTACATGGGTGATCTATGGATTAAACATCTTCTTCTTTACAAAAGTCAATAATATCATATTGAGGAAATAACAATAATATTCTTTGAAAATGTACTCAAGAAACTTCCCAAAAAATTGGATGAAAAAAATCGTTTCTTCACATCCTACAAACTTCTAAAGGTGAAGTCATGCATAGGATGTTTTGCATCTTCAATAACATTTTAAGATTATCATTGGGCTTAGACATTTTGGTTGCTTTAAGTTTAACAACAAAACAAACTAAGCTATTCCTTCAATTTTGTTTCTCCCTACTCATATGGAAGTGAAAGCATCATCTAACTTGTCAAAGGCAATTTTGCCCCTGAAAAACTCCTCCAAAAAATTAAGATTGCAAAAGAGCAAGGAAGTCCATCCTAAGGTAGAAGATACTAAAGGATAATTTACACTAGGAACTAAGTAAGAAAAAGAAAAGTTATGAACATTCTCATCAGTCAAGCTATGCCATTTTAAAGTTTTGTATCAACAAGAGTGTTCATAACTTGAAGTTTTCTTGGCTTAGCCCCAAGTGTAAAACAACCCTTATATAAATTAGGGAATTAATGTCAAAATTTTGAGAATACTCTTTGTATTCTTTGGTTTTGGGTTCAGAAGATAGTGATCCATATTCCATATTTTACATTTTTCTAGTTTAAAATATTGCAAAATGGTTATCCTTTTTATATTTTTTTCAATATGAATTTTTTTTCATTCTATGTTCCAAGATGTATATTGTGCCAATCTACCAATGACCACTTTTAGAACAAATTGAGTAGTGTAGACTACAAGTCTTCATTTGAAATCTTCAACTATAGTTTTGGTGAATTTGATAAATTTTCAAAGGAATTACTTCAAAATTGATTTGAAATAAATTTATAAATATTCTTCAAAACATGACAGTGATTGTAGATCATTTTTAATTTTAATGTTTAAAATTTGGTCTTTTGATGCAAGCATCAAATTTTTTTTCATTAAAGTTTGAAGAAACCATGCTTTATAAAACATCTCAATTTTGTCACCTACACCTTTATGACATTTAGGGATTAAGAATGAAAACCAAGATTCCTTTTTATCCACAATTTTTACCATGAATTTTTTAAAGTTATAATTTCGAGTGTAAAATTTGAAGGACCTTATTTACCAGTGAATAAGGATTGATAGATACTTAAAATAAGAATATTCTATAAGATTATTTTTTTATACACAATTTTTTGAATACTAATTTTTCAAAATATTTGGCATCTATGTTTAAAATATTTTTTACCAACCTTGACCACCAAGTATGGTAATTTATATAAAGAAGTCAAAATAGTATTTTTTTTCCCTACTAATGTCTTATAATCTACTTGGTCAAAGTTTGTAAAATGTCTTCCATACATTGCCATACAAAGTCTAATAGAAGATCCTATAGTTGGATTGGTAAAAAATACAAATGCTTAAATTTTTTGTTGTTTGTAATACAAATGGCAATTTTGAAGCGTCTTTTGGTAAAACATTGGGATGAATGTTTTAGAAAAGTTACATAGGTGGAATAAGAAGCAAACTACCAAATATATAGTCAAGTGACCTACCTTCATTTCTATGTTAGTATGTCATTTAACTTGCTTATCTTAGGATCCTTCAAATTGGCCTTAAAGAAAGGTCATCTTCTAAAGGGTCAAAAATTATTTTAAATGAATGAGATAGTATTCACACAAAAACATTGGCTTATAGTACAACTACAACACCCCATTCATCATCTAGAATATAGATGTCAAAATACTTATAGAGACAAAATAAATTAGAGGGACTTATTGTCGAAAGTGTAGATGTTTGAAACATGATGTACAACCCCTGGACATTTTAGTAACTACTAATGGACAACAAAGGTAGATATTTATATAGTGTGTAATGTTGATTAATTAGTATGGGTTCCCTTAAAATCCCTATTCAGTGTTGATAGGAACCCAATTGGAGTTATTAGAGCATCTACACCAATGAATTTCATCCGGATACGGAAGAACCCCTTCACCAACATTCCCTATTCCTAAAAATTTAGGGAAGGGGGGTCTAAATTCCTCATATGGGATGATGGATAAAGAACTCAAATGGAGTTTGTAATCCCTAAACCACTTTTCACCTTCCCAACATGAGTTGTGCTTCATTGATTCGTGGAAGCACTATTCATTTGGCCTTGTTACTATTTCTACAGTTTCGTTTAGACTTCTCCTTGCTTGTATATAGAAATAAGTTGAAAATTTAGGGAAAAAACTCGTGGGTGCTTGCCTCCCTTAGAGCATCCCCACCAACGTGTTCTCTATCCCCAAACTTGGAACCTCAAACTAGTCAACTTTGACTTTATAGAGATGAAACCTCGCGAGTTCTCTATATGAGCTCCAATATAGGGAATTGGGCCCAACTTTTACCGAGTTGTCTATAAATTTGGAGTAGAGATCTTGTTTCGAGACTGGTGCGCGCAAGTTTCTGTGTCCCCATCCCCATCTGAGGTCCTCTCCCTAAATATTTAGGGATATAGAACAGATTGGTGGGGATGCTCTTATCCCCATCTTTGCTCCCCTTCATCCCAACGGAGATAGGGATAGGGAAGCCACTGGTGGGGATGCTCTTCGAAAAGAATTGGAGTTATTTTCTCACTCTGACCTACATACGGAGGTTGCCTTCCAGGGGTTGATTAAGTTTTGCTGCACTGGTGGAGACGCTCCAGTTTTCAGTAAGCGAGTGCCGCACTCGCTCACTCACCAAGCTCGATCTGACCACAAAATGACTGGCTGAAAGTGTCGGTGCAGCACCCGCCCAGAAAACCCCGCCTCAACTCTTCCCGAGCTTGGAGAGTTTCAGAGCACGAGAAAGTCACTGCCCGGCCAAGGAATCCCGGGGAATCACTTGGAAAGTCCCGATGGCATCGTCCCGAAGCAGCAGCATATTCGCCATGTGGTGCACAAAGCTTGGAGCTTGCCAATCAGAACCGCAACCGTAAAGAATCTCTCTGCGCGGAAGACTGGGTCCCTGAGCACTGACTACTGATCACGGCTACGGAGTACTGTCTGACGACCCAAACCCCAAAGCGAAAGGAAGATTCACAAAATCACGAAACCATCAGAGAGGAAGTAGAACTCGGGTCTCTTTTGAGACCACTGCAGAAATCTCAGTGTCATTGCAAAGCTGCGCTAAGCTAGTGTACATTTGGGCTGGAAATCGGCTTCCGTCGTCTGCCTTCAAAAATAGTGTCTATTCTTCGACACGACACGACGAGGTTTCAAATCAGAATACACTCTCACTAGAACTCGTCCTAATGCAAACTACAATAAATTTACAACCTCCTGATCTTGTTCTGCAACTGGCGTCCCTCATCGTCCCTACGGTAATATACACCAGCTTGACTGTTCTTCCAGAATCTGGCCATGTCCTAGCTGGTTTCAAGGCTCTAATGGCACTCGGACATAAATTCTATCCCGAAGAGGGTAATGAGAGAAGAGAAAACCCTGGCCTAATCAAATCATCGAAAAGGAAGAATTATTTTGGGGTCGCTCACGACTTAAATTGCCACTTTCCATTGCTAGAAATGAGCCACATTGATATCAAACTGATGAGAAGATGCGGTGAAGAGAAGAATGTGGCCACTCTTCAGCATCATTTCTTCAGTCTGGGCACTTGGCCATCTTCTCCATGAAGCCTTGCGAATTTATGAAACTTTTTTTGGTTTAGGATGATGTTCCATTCCAACTGCAGGGGCCGTTCTAGTGATTACAGCTTCGATCCTCACAACGTGCTTCATCAATTTGACCACTTGATCACCTGCTCAATGAGACCTTGAAGCTTGATGAAAGCTTCTTCGTGCACTTGTTGCATGCAACAGGCTCCATTCTATCATAATCCAATTCCAATACTCTACAATTGCCTTTTGATTAGTTGGCTTTGGATTGAAAGAAATGAGGCATTGCAAAATTCTAGCTTCATCTTCAATAAAAAGTGAGAAACCCATCATTATCATAAACGTAACCATCTTGGCTTAAGACATCTTAGTTGAAAACCTAGCTTAACCTCTAAAAGTTCAAAGTCTTGTAATGAGTTTTTTCAAATTTTAGACAAATTCCTACAATGTAAAATTTGAATGTAAAATCTTTTTATTAAAATTTGAAAGTAAAGGAATGTACTAGCATTCTCGGAATATAATTCTATAATTTCTATTTCAAATGGTGCATGTAAGAATTTTTTTTGTCCTTCTAATCACATAATGATCAAATCCATGTAGCAAGAAAAGAAACAAAAATATAGAAATAAATTATTTAATATTTGATTTTGACATATTTCAATTATGTTTTAGAATTATTATCAATTTAACTTTCCCCCCTCAATCTTGAACCTACTACTACTTGACTATTTTTAGAAAATAAAAATTAAATTTCGTTTAAAGATCAATTAATTGTATACATTTTTTGAATTCTCCACCATGAAGATTCAAAGATTAACTATGTAATGCAAGAATTTTAAGTAAAGAGGATTCTTATTCTAAAAACCTCACATGACAAGATACAAAAAAAACATATTTTTTTCTCTTGAAGCTCTAATATCATCCAATTCATGGAGTCAAAGTTTTTGAAATTTTCCCTCACATTCTCATACCAATGAATCAATAAGGCTCATCATCAAATATCCCAAAAAATAGTTTTTTTTCATTGTTGCTCTTTGTTCTAAAAATGATAGATTTTAAGTAGTTTTTGGTAAAACATAGTTTTAAAACATTAGGGATTATTAATCATGCCGTAAATAAATATTCATTCAAACTCCAATGTTGCTCCCCAAACCACGAGCCTCCTTTTACACAAAAAGGAAACTCAACATTCTTTGATACCTTGCTTTATGAAATACCCAAGGTTACCTAATTAATGCCCTATTGGACACTTGGGCTTCAACAAAAGCTCAAACTACTTCTCTAACTTCTAGAAATTGAAGGTAAAAAGTTCACAATACTCAACACATTGGACATAGGATACTAGATTAGAGGGTAGTTGTAAGAAACACTTCACATTTTTTGTTCAAAATTGCGTTTTTTGGCCATAGGACTGGCAGTACTATGCAATACTACCAATACTACGTTTTAGAAGCGCCCCGACAAATCCGCATTGTTGATTTAAGGCGCATGCAGATCTACACCATTAATTTAGTACTATGTTGTACTATGCAGTACTACGGATTACTACGAAGTACTGCAGAAGCCACTAGGAGCAGAAAGTAGCAGAAAAGGGGTTTGTAGTGATTTTCATTTTTAGTAATTCAAAAAAAATTCAAAAAAATTCCATAAAAAAATTCATTTTGTTAGAGAAGATTGCACTCACATTGCACTAAAAAATTCATGAAGGAAAATTATAACCTCTTTGTAGCTTTCGCGCAAAGGAAGGTCACTTTGACCCCATGTGTGCAATCGGCATGATGCTATTTTCATACAAACTCATCGTCAACCCTTTAAGTATTAGTAGACCTCCAATATGTCCAATTTGTGGCTTCAAATTCACATTTTTGGGTCAATAATAGGACTAAAACCCATCAAAATGGCCAAGGTAGACACCCAATCGGGGACAGGTTAAAAATAGTAAACTAATTTTTTTTAAATTGAAAAAATCACTCAAGGTCTACAACTTTAGCATCTACCTTCATTCTAAATTTCATGCCAAATGGACAAACAATGCAAAAGTTATGAGCAAAAAGCCAATTTTTAAGGGCAAGGGGACAAGAAATAGGACAAGTGTTTCTTGCAATTACCCTAGAGAAAAAATTACTTTCACACAAATAAAGTATGGACAATGCACCCATAATCAACATTGCCCAAAATGTGACAACTACATTTGGACGAGAAAGCATCACCATTTCCTAAATATTGATTACACAAGATGTATAAAATTTAAATCAAAACATAAGGGGTGATGAGATTTATTTGACACACCTACTTTAAATATTCATAACTTATTCATGCATGGTCCAAATAGTGCATATAGCCCATGCTAAAGTTTACTAGAAACCTCTTTTATTGGCCATTAAGATCCAATAGAAATCATTTAAGTTCAATAATACTAAGGGCCACTTCACACTGCGGCTGAAGGTTGAGAGGCCGTAGGATTCCACCAATCAAATTTCAAGAAACCCAAAGTTCGGCCTCTCAACTGTCAACATGGCGACGGACTCTCAAAGGAAGTTTGGGTTGGCTAGAAATGAATGCCCAAACTATGGTCGAGAGGCCATCAACTTATGACAAGATCTCAACCATTAGATTGGTAGGTGAGACTTCATTACTAAGAGTTTGGCCTTTGGGCTTGGCCTTTGGAGGCTTTACACTATAGCCGGCCAAGTTAAGAGGCCATGGGAGTTCATTGTCAAGGGTTTGGACTTTGGGCTTGGCCTTTGAAAGCTTCACACTATGGCCGGCCAAAGGCTCCAATTTCTATTATTTATTGCCTATTTATTGCTCATTTCTTTGGACTCTCAACAAAGTTTGGCCACTCACACAGGAAGATTTCGAGGGATTAGCAGGGGCTAATCTTTCACGCAGTAGCCCCTACTTTAGCCCCTTTTTACAAGGCACTCGCAAAATCTGAAATTTTCTTTGTTGACGTAACTTTAGACCCCAAAAATGTCCACCTTGGCCGGGCTAAAGTGTGAGACTTTAGACCCAGCCAACGTAGGTTGCACTATCCAGGGCTAATGTAATAGAGGTTAGTCCCAGCTGAATCTTCCATTGTTAGATGGGTCTAATGTTGTTGTAATCAAGTGCTTCCGTTAGGCGGGGCTAAAGTCTTTGTTAGTGAAATGGTCTACACAATGCTTTTCATGGCCGATAGCAATTGCAATGGCATTGTGCCACATGGAACAAAAAGCAAAAAACAATAGAACCAATAGCATTGGATAGACACATAATAAGCTTTAATTAAAATAAAATTCATAGGTACAAAATACAAATGTCCCTAGTTCTAATATACCATTGTCTAGTGCCTTGTACCTAAAACACTACTCCTATTCCAACTACTCCTATTCCATCTTCATGCCTCCTCTATATGATGGGCTTGGGAACTTCAACGTTTAGCCGAAACACCAGAAAAGAAATCCTGCACACGGAGACAAAGAAATTTCATATTCACATAGTAGGTTCATCATACAAGCATATATACAAACGAGAACCCAAATTACTGCAATCTCTAGGCACGTAAGTCAATACAGATACATCATACAACTGAATCCCTTCGATTGACATACAAGTGTATCAATATATATAATGGTAATAGACAGGTCAATAGAACGCGATAAGGTTACTTGCCTCTTTCAAATAACTACGCAGCGCTTTAAGATCTAATGGAAATTCGGAAAACCGTTACAAATAATCCCAGTAAATCCATCTTCTTGATCAAGTCCATATTCAGGACATTAAAGAATTGCACCATGATTGCCACACATTCACAAATAAAATAGCAAATCAGCACGAGAATATCTAGGACAATTATTAAAACCCATAAAGATTTCACTTGTTGGAAACCATAAACCTTCATCTATCGTATTACTTGTTGCCATACCTCTATCCAGACACGAGTCAAGATCTTTGAAGTGTTTGATAACACAATCTTCATCTTTGACAATTTTATCAACCGCGCTTTCAATCATCGTTTGGTACTGTTCCATAAGTTCCTCAGAATTTTGCTGCTTCAATACTGGATTGTACAACATCTGCAGAAACAAGGTCGTTTCCTGCCAAAACCATTACAAAAAGGAACATCAGCCAAAACAGAACAAGTACAATCAAATAAGTCAGGATATCGAACACAAACAATCAAGGAAAGTCACAAGCTATCACATCACCTTCTCTTAGACTAAGCAAGGAAAAGCCTTCACGATCCAGGTTCCGTCCCAGTTATACAGGTAGATACATGATAAATAAATAAATAAGAAAAAAGCCCACGATATAAATTTCCCAGAACATTACCCCCTGTAAGATTTCTTCTGGCATGCTAGCGAATGTCTTCAAAAGAACTTGCAACGGCGATTTAACCTGCAGACAAGCTGAAGTTGATTAGAAAAATGGGACTCAAAAAGATCGTACACTCATTTCTGATAAAAACAACACCAAGTAGATTTGAAAAAATGAAATGAAAAAGTCCAACTACAAATTAAAAAAAATACAACTGAGAACCGTCCACATTCAGAAACCAGAACGCCATCACGGAGCCCCACAACCATATACTGCATACAGAAATTAACGAACTCAAAGGCGATATTAATATCAGACATTAATTTCTCTTGATGGAATTCCATGTACAGTCAGATGCATGCTTGTGCCAAGCGAAGGGAAGAAGTTGACCTTAAAAAAAGAAAAACTAGATGAATCTAAGGATACCTGATGCCAACAATGGTCTCGAAGTCGTCCTCTATGGTGCGAACCACGTACGCATGGAAGTCGTATGAGTCCTTCAAATTATGTTTCTGCAATTCATTCCCAAGTGCATGCGCAGCCATTATTCCATGAGTGGAATCAAACGTACTGGACTGAATTGAAGCAAAGCATGAAAAATTCTCTGCCATGCATAGGATAAGTAATAGCTAGAAGTGCGACACCAACACTTACAGTGATGAAACTGAGGCGAAGGGCCATGTAGTCCGCACGCGGAATGTAAAATTGCTGAAAGAAGCAAACCTGTGGATTCATGAATTGCACAACAAACACCCCATTTCAAAACCCTTTTAGTTATATCACCAGGATTATTCTATAATAACGTGGAGACCTCAATTATATGTACCTCAATCAGAAAAGAAAATGAAACCATCAAACGTAACGGACTTACCATCCACACAACAAATCTGGATCTGCTCCATGGCTTCGACGTATGGTACCGCTCAAACAATCCTGCGCACGAACCCTAAACCTAGCCCCCACTTCTTCATGAATCAGAGGTTGAAAAGTTTGAAAAGCAGCCAACATCTTCGAAGAGGTTACCGGCAACAAAGAAGTCACGTTCGCCCAAGTCTGCTCCTCTTCAAGCATCATAGCTTGAAAATCTTGAAGAACGATCAACACCTCCAAAGAGAATATCGTCAACAACAAAGAAATTACGCTCACCCCAGTCTTCTACTGTTCAATCTCTGAAGGTTGAAAAGCTTGAAGTTCAATCAACACCTCCACAGAGAATAGCATCAGCGACAAAGAAATCACGCTCGTCCAAGCCTTCAACTGTTCAGCCTTTGCAAGTTGAAAGTCTTGAAGAACAATCAACACCTCCGAATAGAATAGCATCAGCGACAAAGACTGGGGCTTCGGGAGGAAGCTTGGATGGCCTTTCCCCGTCCGTTGCCCAATTCCGTCAACCCCTATTGCCGCTGGGATGATAAAAGCGTGGCAGGAAGTGATAAATGTCAGTAAAAATGGTAGTTTACCTTCAGAATTACGTTAAGATCCTTCTCCAAATTTGAAGATTTGGGAAAAATCATCATAAAGTACTATTTGGAAGAATATTTCAGAATTCATATAAAAATAGAAGTTGTAGATTTTGTATGGTTAGATTCACCAATGCTATCACCAATATTTTTATAAATTTTAAAAGAGAAATTTCTAAATTCATTCTAAATTTGATTACAAACAAAAGATTATCATTTTTTGAGTAAAATTTGTTGGAATGCATTTGAAATGAACGCATTTGAATTAGGGTACATGGTGATATTTTGAAATTTTGTGTTCTTAAAATCTATGACCTCATTTTGCAAATTCAATTTTGAAGTACAGTCAATGCAATTTTGGCTTAGTCATCCACTTGACATTCTTTTACATTTGTAATTCTAAAAAAATATGTACCCAAATCCAACCATTAGATAGGACAAGAATTTGATAAAGTATATTCACAAATTTGGATGACTTTCATCCAAGAAGAATGAGAAAGAACCAAGAGCTTCAATTTGTCTATCATTAAAAAAAAAAAACGTTGGAGCACTTAGGAGTTAGTTGTTGAATGACTACATAGTAGGGCCTAATTGAACACTGATTGGTGGTTAAATGTATAATTTAGATTAGATTTTGGAAAATTAAGGTGTGGTAATTGGTTGCCACTAAGGGCATCTTCAATAGTGTAGTATAATTGTCCCATTAAATATAACTCTAACTTGTATCCAATTTGGAGTGAAATGTGCTTCGGAAACTATGATTCGCTAAAACCATTATAATTTTTGTCTTTTAGAGTGCCTTTCAAGTGGTTTATTTTCTTTGTCCAATGTCTATATTTGATTATTCTAAGAAGTAGACAAAGTGTTTCCAGTCATAGTAAAAATAATTTACTCCTCCATTCAAAATTTTCCCATTAATAAATAGAGAAAAAAAATTTGATTATTAAACATGATCTAATATACAAGTTAGTGGTTAAACTAAGAAAATGAAGCTTCATAAGTTTAAGTTTTATCCCATTTTGAAATTTTGAAAAAATTAAAAAATTGAAAAAAATATTGCAATTGCAAAGCTCTATGTGTCAAAATCCATGTTACATCATATTGTGTGTTTTTCATTCCATTTTTCTTCTTTTAAATTTTTTAAAAATTAAAATTATAAATTACTTTTTTCATTCTAACCTTCGTTTATAGTAAGAAATCCCAAATTATCCAAATATTTATTATGATTGATATGATTTTATTTCCACCTTTTATTTTAGAAAATTATAATTATTTGATTTTTTCATAAAAATTTATAAAAAATCAGTGTTCATAGAAAATTCATTTTTTCACACAAAAAAAATATCATTATTCAATGTATCAATTATAGAATAGGATAAATTTAGCTTGATAGAGAAATTTGACTCGATGGTCATTGTTAAGGTCGGTTTGGGTGTAAAAAATAAAATAACTATCTATACTTGAGAACTTTTCATACTAATGTCCATTGCTTGTACCTCTTGACATAATTTCAAATTAATTGATTTTTTTTAAAATATTTACAAATCCATTTTCAGTTATAGTTTCAAAAATTATATCTACATCAATTTTTCATGAACGAAAGTGAAATTTTTCATGATGATTGATAGTTCATAGTACTCCGTATCACGTAATAAATACATAAGATTGACATCTAAACACAATTTAAAAGGAAAAATTTAACTCGGACGTAATGCTTGACTATTTTGCAATAGATATACTCCTTGAGAGCTTAAAATTCAAACAATTGATGCTAGTTTGTGACTCAAGGCAAGGATAATTATGCTTTTAAAAATATAATTCATTGTGAATTCCCAAAAGCTTAATTCTGAACAGTATTCATTTACATCAATTGGTTATTAACCTATAAGTTATAATTATTTATTGGATTATTTATTATTTGTGATATCATTTTCTTACGTTGCAAAAGCAAAGACAAATAAAGGCAACAAGACGGCGTTTGCAAGTTAGGCACCCATTGTTAGCGTCTTAAGTCTAAGAACCGAAGCTGTCTTGCATGTCCATTTGTAAACATACTTAGCAGTCAATTATGAAGCACAATTCACAACAGAATAACTATTCAGTGCAGACACTCCTATCTTAAGTATCGACATAGAAATCCTGTAACCCTTGAGCACCATAGCAACCCGAATCTGGCCTCCTCACAAGTTACGTTTGACCAAATATTAAAGTAAAGCTGCCTATGACAGAACAAGTGGTTTGTCATGTTGCCATTAGCAAAAAAATTCAGATTTTTTTTCATACGCAGATATATGTGAGAAATGAAGGAAACAACTGGAATTTTATTTTTTGGACAAAAGTATGATTTTTTTTTATGAATTTTTGAAGCATGCTGTCTAGTTGGCCCAAAAGAGTTTGTAGACTACCTCAAATCAGCAGAAAAGTGTTTCCATCATGGTCATCTTGCCACCTGAAGCAGTCACATCATTTCCTAACAGGGCTACAAGATTTTCTAACATAGACATGACATGAAGTCATGAAGGAATTAAAAAATAACTTTTTGTGACAAGTTTACACTAGAAAGGTGTAAGTGTCCTATAACAATCACTAAGAACTCCATGACCATCTCCTAAGACATTGATTATGTCTACAAACTAGCCAAATGCAGTCCTAGTCTAATTTCTTAGAAATGGTCTACCATATTTTTATATAGCTAATGCAATCCTAGTCCCATATTTTTATATAGATACTTTTTAGTTTTGGTACATAACACTATCTATGTGGATTCAAACTTCAAAGAATCTTTAGAAATTATATTGTACAACTCATTTGTATTTTGTCCAAATCCATTGGGCTTTTAGAGATTCAAGCACATTAAAAGTTACGCCATGATGCCATATACAATTGAAAAAAAAATTCTAACCCCTAACATGTAAGCCCAAATTTGGCCTTCTATTTTTATTATTGTTTGAATAGTAAAGATTAAGATTACAATTGGTCCAAAAATCATTGGAGTCAATTGTAGTTATTCATTCTTATAGGAAATTTGAGTTATAATATAAGTAATTCAAATGAACAATATCTACATTCAATTTTTTATATTACAATCCTATATATAATAATATTAATTGAGATTTGAGATTCCAAATCTACAGAACAATCAAATCATTGCGCATCTTGTTGTCTTCAGTTTCATATGCCAAATACTTGTTTCTCCCTTGTTTTGGATTCTTATAACACATAAATTTGTGTTTAATGCATCATATACGACGAATACAAGTATCATCAAATGCAACAAAACTATCTTTTTTTAGCAAATGCACGTGTGATGGGGGCTAGCAAGTCAGATTGCATGTTATGTTTGTAAATAATTTAGTTATATGGTATTGAAAAATTCCAAGTCCAAAGGTTGCAATAGATAATCAACATCCAATGCTTTTATTATTTAAAAAAAATATTGAATGGTCATTGAAATAAAGTTTTAAAGTAAAGATTTTATAACTACATGTGAAACTAACTCTTTATAGCTTTTATTTCTATAATTGAAATGAAGTGATTTATAGCTTTACACGTACTTATACATGTAGGGAACAAAATTGAAATTTTTATTTATTAGTAGTATAGTGAAACCTTCATAGCACAAAAGGGATTTTGGACAAGTACATATGATTTTGATTTTTGTCTCAATTTCTTGAAACTTTCCATGGCTACATAGAAAAGTTGATTAGCTTTGTAAATTTTTTTTTCCAATTGGTGTCCAACAACTAATGTTATGCTGAAAGCAAGCTAAAAACAAGGGAGACGCACTAGTAAAAAGTATTCATAAATATGAATTTGAATTATTTTTGAAAATACTCTCTTAGTTCCATAATGATATTCCTCTTGGCCCCAATATTTTGCATGTCTTTGAGTATTTACAATTGAAAGAGATGAAACTTTGTGAAGTGAAATAGAGGTCCAACCCTAAATGCCAAATTTTACATTCAACAATTAAATGTCTAGTGGTGCTCTTTGACAAAATTCCACTTTTTGGTATTGCTAAACTATACTTTGAAAAGGGCTTTGAAGTTCAAATTTTGTTAGATGCTAAGAGTGCACCGAACTATACTTATTGTGCAAAATAAAGTTTTCAAAATGTTATTTTTGACCTTCATCTCAAATTTTTGGTCCAACACAAAGATCATTTTGGGATGGAGGTAGTAATTTTTTTCTTACAGATTATAATTTTTCCTACAAGTTATGCCTTGCTTCATTCTATTTGAATTTGTTATAAGAAAGTTATAGAAAATCTTGTCTTGGAAGGAACTTCTTCAAAAAAACTTATGAGACTCATTTCTAAATTCAATTTTTACAATATTTCTAAGAAATAAACTCCACATGGTTTAATGTAGTTATTAAAACAATCTCACCATTGGAATCAGAGCATTGTAATTCCATTTTAGAGATATTAATGAGTTAGTTTTTCCTTCTATTTTATACTAACTTCTAATTAACAATTGTTTGAAGAATTTTAGTTTTACTTAAATTTTTTTTTTTAATTTCCAAGATTCTCAACTGAATTCTATATTGTACAAATTTGAAGTCCAGATCTTGAAAGTGCAAAAATTTAAGGTTAAAAAGAGTCAAAGTCAAATATTCTAGTCACACACTAAGTTGCAAATACTTTTTTCTCACATTAAATGTAGTTATCTTGCAATCCAAACAAATAAATTCCTGAAATTTTTTCTACACATATTTGTACTAGTGAAGTGTTAGATCTAGCTTATGGTTGGATATATATATATATATATATATATATTTTTTTTTAAATTTTACTCTTCTCTATAGAAATGGAAGTTTCGAGTTTCTTTTTGAACAAAAAAGACCTTGGTTTCATAGGGGTTAAATTAGTCATTATTTTAAGTTGAACAGGTTGAGAAAAAAATACATATCATATATGTATGTGTATATAACGCTATATCAAGAGGTTTTGGAAATTGATGAGCCTTTAAGCTATTCCTTAACTACATCTTCATTATAAATTTAAGTGTAGAAAAAAAAAATCTTTCTTAGTGAAAGACTACAAATTTCTAGATTCTCAACCAAACCTTGTTCGGTCCTTGATGGATTGGTGTATACTAATCCCATGTTAGAGATATTAATGATTTAGTTTCTTGTTAAATGTTTGATTTATTTGTACTTCATTATTATTTAGGGAATGGAGATATTTTTTATATTTAAATATATTTTGTAAATGTTGGATTCAATTATTCAACTTAGAATATTTTATTTCCAAAGATTATGTGGAACAAAGGATGAGGAACTTAGGACAGAACTTTAGCCCCACCTAACACGAAATCAAGAATTGTAAATTAACAAGAGACTTTAACCGGGGCTAATCTTTGAGGTCTAAAGTGTCCCACTTTAGACCCCCTCCAACATATTTCTAGAGATTATGTGTTGGCAAAACTTTAACCCCGCCTAACACAATATCTCAAATTCTAAAATAACAAACAACATTAACCAGGGCTAAACTTCAGGGTCTAAACTGTCCCACTTTAGACCCCCACCCCGACTTTAATCCCAGGGGCTAACGATGAGAAATCTTCCTGTGTCAATACCACGGCCTCTCGACTTGGACGGCCATGGTGTGAAGTGGCCCTAATTATGCTTGTAAATAGTGACAATTTCATGAAACCATTCTCAAGATAAACTTGGCCGCCGGTAACACCGAGACCATTCTCGCGAAGGCTTCTCATCAAATCATCCTGCAACTCTTCACTGGGCCCAGATACGCTCAGCTCCACGTTGACCTATTCTCAAAACAGAATTACAGATGAATAAAAAAAATAAAAAAATTCAAAACTGTGAGCAACTCAACTACAAATGGTCAACAAAGTCATCATGTCGCGTGAAGTGCAAGGGCTAAAACCAGAAGACCTCGAAAGCAAATCACAATGAATCATCAAAAGGATGAGAATCGGGTCTTACTTGAGGACATTTGCGTTCAGAAGCAACCTCCAGAATTTTGTTCATGTTCCACGTTCTTTCGATGCCAGTTCCGATCCTGATATCTTTGCTCCTGTTCTTCTGTACATGAAACACACTCTTGCTGATAGCATCTAGCAATCGACTTGCAACCAGCATCAAATTTGAAAATATGTAACTTCCAGTAAGATTCATACCAGGATCGCTCCCAGTATTCACTCCATTCAATGCACACTCACAAGCACAACCTCAATTCCGAGGTTTGCACGGATTGCAACCTTACAGACTATGAACATGCATGCTAGTGGAAAAAATACTTCTAGGGATGAAGGTCAAAGCCGCGGAATTACCAGGAACTTAAACGGGCCAGGGTATTCGATTCTTGCTCGAACGATTTTGTAGTCCATACCCGCCAAGGTGTCAGACACATGGGCCAAGATGTCACGCACATGGACGAAACGCAACCGCGAATCTGATTTCGGATGACACACAACTACATGGGGAGAATGAGAAAACTCTTGTGAATTCTTTCTCTGATGTACATGAATGACTGATGAGCGAGGAAGTGTCAAATCCATAGAATTCAGATTATGCAGACGTCTACTCAAGTGGGAAAACTCTTCAGCTGCAACTCTGTGCACAATGATATTGAAAGGTCCAACATATATTCCAAAATATTTGCTATAATTATGTTGAAGTTCCCACAACAAGGTACCCATTCTTGCGCCTTCCACATAAATGACACACACCATTCGATTCTTACGAGTACAGCATCCTGCTGAGTGAACTTGAAAATTCGATGCCACCAAGAGTCTAGAAAAAGCCCCAAGGAAACTTGCACTCTCCATAGCAACAACATCTATGACATGCATTTGCGTAATAGTATTTTCATTGGTACATGTCTCCAGATTCTCACTAGTCCATTTCAACTTCACTGGCAAGCTTAGAGTCTACACAATAAACACAATATTTTAATTAGTAACTTTCTATCTATCATTCCAAACAAATCAAGAACATTCTAATAAGTCTAAAACATAACAATGCCAATAATAAACAAAAGTTACATTGTGCAATCTTGATGCTAACCTCTGTGATATTTGCAATTGACTTGCCATCCACAACCTTCTTTCCTTTGCAATTTGTCACCTCAAAAGCTGTAGCTCAATATGTCAATGACAAATGTCAAGATACAAAAGTTTCAAAGAGTCCTCCATAAAGAGTCCTCAAAGAATCCTCCCTATTCTACTAATGAGGCAACCACAATAGAATTTGGAGTTCATGGTATTAGTAATTGGCATGATGGTGTAAGAACACAACTCACATTGCATAATCATTTCTGTTGAAAATGAGGCAAAAGCCTTCAAGACTAAGAGGTCCATGTCCATCAATTTTTGCATGACTTCAAGCATAGTCAAAGGTTGAGGATTGTTCCATTGTTCAACCTACAACCATATTGCATATCATTCAACGACACATGTTTAGTTATTAATTTAATTAGGATAAAAAATATGTTCTTCATGTTGGAAGACTCATTGGAACACCTCACTACTATTACTTTTATACATTTACATCCATATCAAAAGAAGGTGCATTAAATTTTACAAGCCATTGATGTCTCACAAAACATGTCAGTGATAAAAGAAGCAATGAAATTACAATCAATTTTTTAGCATATTGATACAACAAAGAACCCAACAAATGAATTTCAAGTGTCCAACACAATATTTTTTGTGAGCCATAGTATTGAGAGATCAACAATCATGGAGACTTTGACACTATCCATGAACGTCTAACAAGTAAAAAATGCACAAAAATATCATATGTCCACAAAAGCTAGTGATAAAATAAAACATGATACCTTTCTCTCAAAATAAATTCATTGGCTCTAGTGGGAAACCAGCACAATAAAAAATGAAGGGCTTATACCACAAGTCCCCAAACCAAACCACTGATACAAACTCTACACGACTAATTCCTCACAAAGTCACTATAAAGTAAACTCAAACCCTACGTCTTAGTCCAACTCCACCAAAAGTAAGCAATATAAAGAATGATTTCCTCCAAGGATCTTAAAAACCTAGTTACAAAAGTTCAAAACATTTCAAAACTCTAATAAAAAAAGATGTGGATATAAACAATCTAATAATAAAAACTTGAAATATTCAATCAACAATCTTCTATTCCAATAAATTACTACTAAATTCAACAGGCTTGTCACTTACATACCTTCACAATACTTACACCTTCTTGAGATGCATTGTCAATGACAACACTCACAGGATTACCACAACTCTTTAGCTTTAGAGCCATGCATATGGTTGAGAAGGTTGGCCTCTCCAATGGATCGGAATGCCAACAACCAACTATAATGTTTCTTACAAATTCAGGCAGTTCATGCGGCAATTTCGGACGTTGACCTTGCAAAATTTGGGATATCATATCTTCACCTCCCATGCCATCATATGGAGTGCAACCTGTTACAATCTCATAGCAAGTCATGGCATAGCTATACACATCCGACGCATGTGTAAACCGAACTTTTGCACTAGGCACTCTAGCCTTCAACTGCTCAAGTACTTCCGGTGCCCTCCAAAACCCAGTCCCTAATACTCCCACAAAGCACTCAAAATCAGCAACAAGTGATCCTACCCTTGCCACTCGATTAGGAGTACCAACAAGGCTCAAGTCTTCTCCAAATTCTCCCCACACAAGCACATTCGATGCTTTCAAATCGCGATGTAATATATCATGCTTGTTGTGTAGCGTGTACATATCCTTAGCTATACTCAACATCAAGTGAATGGCTTCATCCATTGAGAAAGGGCCAAGTGTATTGCACTTTTGTTTCATTCGGCGATCAATCAAGAGACGCAAATCTCCCCAACGCCGATACATCACAAACGCAAATCTACCCCTCAACCTCTGGTCATGTAACACCGTTCCTCCCAAAATTGTTATCAAAGGCAAATCATATAAATGTTTATACTTGGAACGAGCAGACAACATTCCAATGGGCCATTGCGCTTGGAAAGCTTTGAGAGGAGCATCTCCCTTCATCACCTTCACCACCAAATTGAAAGGACCATCACGTGTCATGCGAGCTTCATAAATGTCGGCTTGAGCCCCTTCGCTGATTTTCTCACCCACCTCAAGTGTCTCAAAGTCCGTGAAGAAACGACCCCATTGAGGATCTTCTTTTAGCAAAGCAAAGTATTTCGAGTTGGTCTCCGCTGACGACTCCCAATCAGTGGTGGAATAATCCAGTTGGCTCCAGTGCCGGGCTTTTGAGGACTCCATCTCCATTTCAGTTTGAGAATTGAAATGGCTTGTCCGTTCAGAAGAAGGCGCAGTTGATGAAGAGGAGCTCGCCATGCTCTGCACAGAATCCATTCCAACGAAATTGTCATTCAGCCTTCCTGCCTTCACAATTGCCTGCCTAGGCTCAGAGTAGGACTTTCCAACAGAGCTTACAATCAAGCATTATTAGATGGCGGCCTCGACAGGGTTTGACGTGCAACCCCAGCTTCTGCGCAAATGCAGAGGAATTGATGTTGTGAAATCTCGATTAATGAAAAGGACAAGTGAACTTCGCAATCTCAAGAAATGGCTACACTAGATCAAGGCGAAATCGATGCAAGCATATAAACAGGTGTAATTCGCTACAACTCAAATTAGCATACGATATTCAAAAGAGTCAAATGCTGACTTCACAATTCCACAATACCAAGACTCCAGTGGCGCAGTCATGGCCGATTGCAATAAGCAGGTAGGACATCAGATCCATCAATTACAGAAAATGCACGGAAGAAATTCCATCAGTTGTCAACCCTGAGTGTTCGTTCTCCTTCATTTGGCTTCCAAAAAAGGTACATGTGATCATTGTAATGAACCCTAAATAGCTCAATTATGGTACCACCAACAGCACACATTGGGAGCTATGCAGGACAGCAGATCCAACGGATGCAAAGAAAAAACCCATTATCAACCCAGCCGATAGTTCTCCTTCATTTGGCTTTCAAGCAAGATCCATGTGATCATTCTAATGAACCGTAAATAGTTCAATTATAGTATTACCGACTACAAATTGGGAGCTGTGCAGGACATCAGATCCACCGGTTTCAGAAAACGGAAGAAGAAATTATTCCACGATCGACCAACCCGATAGTTCTCCTTCATTTGGCTTTCAAGCAAGATTCATGTGATCATTCTAATCCATTATAATTCCACCGACAGTGTAGATAGGTTGGGAGCAGAGCGGCACCTTCAAATCGAGACGCTGTGTGAAGAATCGCCTCGAGGAACGGAACGCTTCTTCACCGCAAGCAGTTGCCTTCCACAAAGGTTTCGAACGCTCGTTGTGTACGAAAGAGCAGCGAGACGTAGAATCCTTGGCAGCACCGACAGGTTCTCGAAATTTCGGCAGACAGTGAATGATCGACTGAGTGAGGCCTCTGAACATCGTCGAACTACTAAAGACTGTAGTGGGCTCCCGCTCTTGGAAGTAGGAGTCCAGCTTCGATCACCGCTTGGGGTTCAGTGGGAGACACGCAAAGTCAGTCGGGAGTGGTGAAATGCTTTCAGGCACCAGTACTGTAGCTTCAGCAGCGGTTACGTCCCCAGCGACATTTCTGGAATATACATATGCATATCTAGTCTTCAACTCGCACACAACTCTGCCCCCTGCAGTATTTGAATACTCTTTTGAAAGCGTTGATTTTGGCTTTTGGAACCTGCACAGCAATGCGATCATCTATTTTCTTAAACTTTCAATCGTCTCTAAACATCATGACTCATGAGTAAGAGTAGGCTTCCATGTGCAGGTGGGGTACAAAAATCTGACAACCGGTCTATTTCAACCATTCAAATTTTTATTGCATATAGTACAGAAAAAATTGGAATTTTTCGTCTTGCATACTCAACATTTTTGGTGAATTTTTTAAGTCAATTTTCATGGGCTTACATAATATTTTGTTAAAAACAATTGGTGATGAATTCTCTTCATTCGATTGCATAGATATGTAGGGAACATCCATATGCACATCTTTCATATTAAAACACCCCATTAACCCCTAAAGGACAATTGAAAAACCGGGTAGGTTCCTATGAAGTCAATTTTGGTGAGATGTTCACAAAATTTTGATACAAGGTGTGAACATGTACCCCTTTAGTGGGAATTTAATTTTTGACAAAGTAATTGTACCATTGTGCTCAAATGTACAAGATTAGTTACCATGTGTGGAGCAAATAGAAAAATCGAATTCCAATAAAGAGATATCTATAATTACAAAATTTGGGCATTGCCACTCCAACATTGAAATCTCCATAGAAAGAATTGTCAAACTTTTTTTGAGATGCTCATTAAAGGGAAGATGTGCATATGGATGTTCTCTACATATTTCTACAAACAAACTTTAAAAATTCATCACCAATTTTTTTCAATCAAATATTATGTAAAACCATAAAAATTGACTTTTAAAATTCACCAAAAATGGAGGGGGAGGGGGTCACTAAAATTTGATAGAAGGCTAGGGTCCATGACCAGTGTTTTGAAGCCCCAAATAGTTTGATTGTAAGATTATTGTACCCCACCTATACAAAACCACAAATATTACCTCTATAATTCTACATAGAAATGTGCAACATTTGCAAGAAGAGAATCAAAATTGTTGGTTGCAAAATTTCAGCAAAAGACTTTATAGGAGTGGTCGAAGTAACTTTGTGACTTATGAAAAACTATCTTTAACTTACTCTAGAAGGATGGGGCCCATGACCAATGGTTTGAAGCCTCATTGTCCATCACTCTATTTGCTGCTATTTTGCAACTAGATATGAATGAAAAAGTTATATTTGTTTTTTTAGAGGTGAAATCATATATCCACTACGAGTCTTCAAAGTTGGGAGGGGGGGATTTGAAATTATTTTGAGTTTTTTTTAATGAAGAAAATTCAAGTCAAATATAGAATGTATTTGAAAGATCTGAAATTTTCACCATAGATGTATATTATAGTGTTCAACGTTATAGTATAAACCAAAGTTACCATGTCACTCTAAAATTTAAACCATGGTTATAGGCCTAAAATTTATATTGCTATAAAATATTGAAATTTATAAATTTATAAATTTTTCCAATTGGAGTAGAAACTACATTTGATAAGCTTCATTTCATTAATTGAACTCAAATTTAGAAAATCATCATTTTTATAACTAAAATTTAACACTATTCATTATTTTTGCACTTGGCCATATAAATTGTACTTACTAAAATTCATCTCATCACCAACAAGGGAGCACCATTAGAGAAAATGTTGGGCCTCTGGAGGGCCGCTCCACGAGAGGACAAGGGGGGTCTGACTTGAATTTAATTTGCACTTTTGAAGAGGAAAGGGATATTTTTTCCCTATTCTCGCTCAGCTGCCATACAAAAGTGCAAAGCGACGTGATTGGAGAGTTATAATAATAGTTGCTAATTTGGATTGGTTAATGTGGATTTACTTGAAAAGTTGTCAAAAATAGGTGTAGTGCACGAGGAGATTTAAATTGTTTACTGTGGACCCTTTTAAAAAAAATAGTTGTACCATTGATGAACAAATATATCCAATCATACCTAGAGTAAACAATTATAATCAGCTTGTATACTGCAATTATTATTTATAACGTGTCAAAATAGAATCTAACTGCAGTTGGTGATATTCACCCAAGTTGACACTACAAATCTGACACTTTTCATAGGCTCCCTAATACTCCTTTAATAGCTGTGTTTGTCATAGCAGAGCGGCCCTCTGGAGGCCTCAAACTTTCTCTAATGTTTGCATAATCTGCCCTATGTTGGAATCCACCTATTCTCCTATAGTTTTTTTTGCTATCTACTATTGCCATCCGATGGAGCTCTAAGGGTTAATTATAGGGAGGGAAGAAGGAAAATAAAGAAAGGGGATGAATGGAAAATTGGGATTTTTTACAAGGTATTATATAGAAAATAAAATCCTAATTTGAAAACCCTAATCCTCCCACGTACAGTTTTCTCCTCTTCAAACAATTGAGGAACCAGCCTATGCTGCCAAAAAAATTAATTAACGATTATTTTTAAAATATTTTAAAATATTTATTTTTAAAAATATTTAAAATATATTTATTTAAAATATATATATATATATATATATATATATATATATATATATATATATATATATATATATATATATATATAATACTTTTTAAATATTTTTTTAATAATTACTGATGTGGTCTTCTCTCGACCACATTAACATCTTGTGTGGCGGAGTTCCCAGCATTTCGGAACGCATGGGAACTCGCAACCTTCTACTTCACCAGAATCCCATCTAATGTTTGCATCCTACAAACTTCTAAAGGTGAAGTCATCCATAGGATGTTTTGCATCTTCAATAACATTTCAAGATTATCATTGGGCTTGGACATTTTGGTTGCTTTTAGTTTGACAACAAAACAAACTAAGCTATTCCTTAAATTTTGTTTCTCCCTACTCATACAAAAATAAAAACATCATCAAACTAGCCAAAGGCAATTTTGACCCTGGAAAACTCCTCTAAAAAATTAAGATTGCAAAAGAGCATGGAAGTTCATCCGAAGGTAGAAGATACTAAAGGATAATTTACACTTGGAACTAAGCAAAAAATCAAAAACTTCTTAGCTCTCTCATTAGTCAGGATATACCATCTTAAAGTTTTGGGCCAACAAGAGTGTTTATAACTTTAAGTTTTGTTGGCCTAGCCCAAAGTGTAAAACAACCCTTATACAAATTAGGGAATTAATATCAAAATTTTGAGAAATACTCTATATATTCTTGGTTTTGAATTCTAAAGACTGTGAGCTATATTTCATATTTTACATTTTTCTAGTTCAGAATATTGCAAAGTGGTTATACTTTGATATACTTTTTTCAATATGAAAACTTTTTCATTCCGTGATCTAAGAAGTGCCAATCTACCAATGACCACTTTTAGACCTAATTGAGTAGTGTAGATTACAAGTCTTCAATTGTAGTTTTGGTAAATTTGATAAATTTTCAAAGGAAATTACTTCAAATTTGATTTGAAATAAATTTATAAATATTCATCAAAACTTGACAATGATTGTAGATCATTTTTAATCTTAATGATTAAAATTTGGTCTTTTGATGCAAGTATCAATTTTTATTTATTAAAGTTTGAAGAAGCCATGCTTTATAAAACATCTCAATTTTGTCACCTACACCTTTATGACATTGAGGGGTTAAGAATGAAAATTAGGGTTGTTTTTTTCACAATTTTTACCATGAAAATTTTTAAATTTATAATTTCCAATGCAAAATTTGGACGACCTTATTTACTACAGAATAAGAATTTATAGATATTTAAAATAAAAATATTCTATAAGATTATTTTTCCATATGCAATTTTTTGAATATTAATTTTCCAAAATATTTGGCATCGATATTTAAAATATCTCTTGCCAACCTTGACCACCAAGTATGGTAATTTATATAAAGAAGTCAAAATAGTAACTATCTTTTTTTCCTACTAATTAATGTCTTATAATCTACATAGTCAAAGTTTGTGAAATGTCTTCCACACATTGTCATACAAAGTCTAATAGAAGATCCTATAGTTGGATTGGTAAAAAATACAAATGCTTAAATTTTTAGCTGTTTGTCATACAAATGGCAATTTTGAAGTGTCTTTGGGTAGAACATTGGGATGAGTTTTTTAGGGGTCAACGACAAGTTACATAGGTAGAATAACAAGCAAACCACCAAATATATAGTCAAGTGAACGACCTTCATTTCTATGTTACTTGACTTGCTTGTCTTGGGATCTTTAACTCTTTAATGCCTAAATCCATTTATGCATCTTTTCAAAAACATTATTACATCTTTGTATGAAATATTATTTACTTCAAATTGGCCTTAAATAAAGGTCATCTTTTAATAGAGTAAGAATTCTTTTGAATGAATGTGGACTAAAACATTGGCTTATAGTACAACTACAACACTCAATTCATCATCCAAAATATGGACGTTACCATGCTTAGGGATTAATGGACTAACTTCACTGTATAGGGGTAGTAAGGGGACTGAAAAAATTTAAGGGACTTATTTTAGAAAACTCTAGATGTTTGTTTGAAACATGATGTACAACCCCGAACACTTCAACCCCAAACACTTCAGTAATTACTCTCATGCAACAAAGGTAGATATTTATATAGTGTGTAATGTCAATTAGGGTACGTTCGCACCTGTTGTTAATTATAACTTTGGTGTCATTAGGGGGGGGTTGGTTACACAAAATATCGCACCGAGCCTCTTTTGGGGGCAGGGTTGGGATGCGGGCAGATTGGGCAGCCACTGATGGGACCCCAGTCACCCCACAACCTTCTTTTCATTTTGGTTTAAAATTGATTTTTCCAACAAAGTAGAATAGAATGAATTAGGACAATATTTCCATTAAGAAAATCGAACCAATGATGTGGATCTTGTGCCACTAATTCGCTTAAGCCCAATTGCCAATCTACTGTGGACGAGGGTGTGGAGAAAGGCTTTTTATACTAGTGGAGTAGTGATGGATGAAACAAACCATGTGGGATATGTGAATTAGGACAAAAAAGAGCTCCTCCACTCATGGTTAAGTGGAAACGCAGGAATTGTGATAAAAGTCAAATTTCAGACCTCATTTAGACATAGTATATTATTTTTTTTCAAAAAACTTCAAACCAAAAGAAGTTCATTAGAAAGGAATTGAGGCCTCTGGGAGACCTTCCAGCCATGGTTCCCCATGCTGAGAACCATGGCCGGACAGTCTGATTAAAATTAATTAATTAATTTAAAAATAAATAAATTTTAATTTTAATTTTTAAAAAATATTTTTAAAAAATATATATATTTTTAAAATATTTTTAATTAATTCATTACTGCAGTCCGACCTGGCAGTCTCTGTACTAGGTCGGACTGCTGGTTCTCTGACATTCCTACAGTCCGGGAACGTCGGAGAATTAGAGGTCTCCCAGTGGCTCCAAAACTCTTCTAATGGGGGAATCAAGTACACTTTTATCTCCAAAAATCCATTTGATATTTCAATATTCCAACTAAAAGTTATGAACAAATTTCAAAGGAGGTGTTTGAAAATGTCCCCAAAAATGTCCCTTCCACCCTAACCCCACCTCACCTCCTCTAGAATTTGTTTAGAACTCTTACATGAGGAGTCAAAATCTCAAGCGGATTTTAGGAGATAAATGTTAGCTTGCTTCTCCCACTTCTTCTAGTTCAATTTGTTTTAAGGAGATTTTAGAATACTCTACTAACTTCTACTGAAATTCTACAAGAGCTTGATAGTTTCTTAATACAAACAATGTGCATTTGCACATTTAATCACATGTATAGGTAATTATTTTATGAGAATCTCAGTAGTGATGTTTTTATTATCAACCCTCCATTATAAATATTTGTTTCATATATATGTGTAATGCATAAGTTTTGTCAATCACAACAAACTTTCATTCAAGCAATGAAAAAAAAATTGTACTTTTCAAGTACTTAAAAGTTATTTGTTTTTAAACTAATCTGACACATACTAATTATTAAAGATATTATAAGCTTGATATGAATATTTTCTATTCATAAATTTGAACATCAAACAAAATAAAAATGTCAAAAAGGTTGTACAATGTTACATACTATGAATTAATAGCATATATAGGACTGGTTTGAATTGACTTTTGGCATTTGTGGATTAAATACCATTAAATTTGCAGTAAGTTTAGATAAAATAAATGAATTTTTTTAAATAATTAAATTAAAAAATGTTTTCAAAATGTAAGCAATGATGAATTCTAAAATTATAAAGGATTGAGTACTTTGGAAGAAAATAATTGAGGACAATGGTGTTGAGTTCTATAAACATGTCCCTTCTAACCCTTCTTTGAAAATTTTCCACCATTGACATTGTACCATATTCAACACTTTTCCCTTCTTTTTTTATTTATAGAAAATGAAGTTGTTCATAGTTATACCTCAAATTTTCCTTCTTCCTTGTTTCATTTTTGTTTCAACATTTAGTACATTATTATACTTTTTTAAAGTAAATTCACAACTAATAATGAGTCTATTGTTATTTGAAATAGTGATGGAATACCTAATGGTTAAATGTATAAAAAAAGTTAAATTGTTTTAACAACATGTCATCAATTGACAATTAAATTTGAAATTAATACATATTTCATACCTTCTCATAAGAGGTTTCATTTCTTGTAAGATCCCCTCTATGTGATAAGAGCTCTGACATGCTTTGACGTGCTACTAAACAAAAACAAAAAGGGTTCTCTTTATACAAACCTAGTAAATAAATAAATAAGTATTTGCATGACACTAGTAGAAAATCTGAAATTTCTGTCATTTTGGACATGTTGTTTTGGACAAAATCTAATAGAAATCTGTTGTTTTGGAAAGATTTCTGTTAGATTTTGTCCAAAACAACGCATCCAAAATGACAGAAATTTCAGATTTTCTACTAGTGTGACATCTTAATATTCAAACCCAATATAATTAGCTTGAGAGAGGAAATAGACTCCTTTTGCATTCTCAAGTGATTGGAATTTTAGATATTGATAAGTTTCTTTTATCATCATAAATCTATCAACAAGTGCTTGCAATACATGAAGGGCTGAATAATTGGCATAAGATATCCACCAACATTTTCAAAAGCCCAATGTTGTTTTGATGTAGAATATCAATATGGATTGAAAGGTATGAATTGTAGAAGGGTGTCATTCCCCCATTAAAACCCTAGAGAGCTCTCTGTTACAAAAGTTGAGAGGATTTTTATTGTAGAAAATGAAAACTTGACAACATTCTTGAACTAACATTTCAACATTTCAAATTTGAAAGCATGAATCGATTAAAATAGAACAAGCACTTACAAGCACACAATGAAGTGAATACTTTTTTGATTTTGAAGTCTTGAGAACCCCTTGTAGAATATGATTTCCAAAAATTCAACCATGAGTAATTGTTGATTCAATATTCTACACCACCACATTGAAAATGTTGAAACAATACCTTCAAATAATTGTTGATTCAAAATTCCTACACTAGCATATTTGAATTATCCGCTTGAGATTTTGACTCCTCATGTAAGAGTTTTAAACAAATTCTAGAAGAGGTGGGGTGGGGTTAGGGTGGAAGGACATTTTTGGGGACATTTTCAAACACCTCCTTTGAAATTTGTTCATAACTTTTAGTTGGAATATTGAAATATGAAACGGATTTTTGGAGATAAAATTGTACTTGATTACCCAACTTCTTTTGGTTTGAAGTTTTTTGAAAAAAAATAATATACTATGTCTAAATGAGGTCTGAAATTTGACTTTTATCACAATTCCTGCGTTTCCACTTAACCATGAGTGGAGGAGCTCTTTTTTGTCCTAATTCACGTATCCCACATGGTTTGTTTCATCCATCACTACTCCACTAGTATAAAAAGCCTTTCTCCACACCCTCGTCCACAGTAGATTGGCAATTGGGCTTAAGCGAATTAGTGGCACAAGATCCACATCATTGGTTCGATTTTCTTAATGGAAATATTGTCCTAATTCATTCTATTCTACTTTGTTGGAAAAATCAATTTTAAACCAAAATGAAAAGAAGGTTGTGGGGTGACTGGGGTCCCATCAGTGGCTGTCCCAATCTGCCCGCATCCCAACCCTGCCCCCAAAAGAGGCTCGGTGCGATATTTTGTGTAACCAACCCCCCCCAATGACACCAAAGTTATAATTAACAACAGGTGCGAACGAACCCTTAAGGTAGTATGCTGTAAAAGCGCTCCCCTTCTTCAAACCGCTCCTATTTTGGGGTGAAAAATGGAAACCAGGTGATCCTTAAATGGACCACTGTAACAATTGAATGCATCAAGAAAAAATTATTTTTCTATTGCAAGAGCCAATCACTGCCTTTGATTTCTGCACATCTGTTTACAAATTACAAGTGAACAGATTTTGGGAGACCTATGGTCACAAATAGGTGCCTATGCCCTGAATCTTTGAAAATTTATAAGTAATTCAAAAATACTTGGAAAAATACAAAACCACTTGTGTTAGTTTTCACAGCCATTTTTCTTTCTCTGAAAAATGATCTAAAAATAATTCTGTCCACTTCAGCCTATGAAAAAGGCGGACCAGCTCTTAAATGGTCACTTTTAGAGCATACTACCTTAACCCCTAAATGCCCAAGGCATGTTTTCAACTTCCTGAAAACTGCTCTAAACTGAAGAAAATGCCAACATTTTGATAAGATGTTTCAATTTTTCTGAAATTGTAACCGTCCAAATTCAAACTAGACTTGTTAGAGATTGCATAGGAAAAGAAAGCACAACAATTTCAGTTATGAAGTGAAAGATTATAACGTTTGATTATGTGGGTGCTAAAATTGCAAAAAGGAATTGAAGTCTTTTTTGCAAGTCAAATCTAAAAAGTTGACGACCAAAAAAATATGAGGTTAACGGGCCTAACTTGAAGAACCCAAATCAATTTACGACTTCTCAAAATTCACTCTACAACTTTTTAGAATGAATTTAGAATGTGATTTTTTCTCCAAGATCTAGTGTATTTGAGGCTCATTTCCAAGAGCTCTTAACACTATGGAAAGTCAAGATTGCACAAGGTACCCATGCACAAAATCTCTTATAGAAAAATCATTGTCATTTATTTTCAAGATCAGACTTTTGGAGGCAAAACTAGACTTCAAGAAGAACATTTAAAAAATATAAACTACTAAAAATAGCAAATTGACTAGGATTTATTTAACTTCAAAGTTTTGCAAACACCATATTTTGGTGCCTTGGGCATTTAGGGGTTAAGTTAGTAATGATCCCCTTAAAACCGCTATTCAGTGTTGACAGAAACCGATTGGAGTTATTAAAAAAAAGAATTGGAGTTATTTTCTCACTCCGACCTACATACGGAGGTTGCCTTCCAGAGGTGATGAAGTTTTGCTGCACTGGTGGAGACGCTCCAGTTTTCAGTGAGCGAGTGCCGCACGCACTCACTCACCAAGCTCGATCTGTCCACGAAAATGACTGGCTGAAAGTGTCGGTGCAGCACCCGCCCAGAAAAACCCGCCTCAACTCTTCCCCAGCGTGGAGAGTTTCAGAGCACGAGAAAGTCACTGTCCGGCCAAGGAATCCCGGGGAATCACTTGGAAAGTCCCCCTGGCATCATCCCGGAGCAGCATATTCGCCATGTGGTGCACAAAGCTTGGAGCTTGCCAATCAGAACCGCAACCGTAAGGAATCTCCCTGCGCGGAAGACTGGGTCCCTGAGCACTGACTACTGATCACGGCTACGGAGTAAACTTACTGTCTGACGACCCAAACCCCAAAGCGAATGCAAGATTCACAAAATCACGAAACCATCAGAGAGGAAGTAGAACTCGGGTCTCTTTTGAGACCACTGCAGAAATCTCAGTGTCATTGCAAAGCTGTGCTAAGGTAGTGTACATTTGGGCTGGAAATTGCCACTTCGGCTTCCGTCGTCTGCAGGACGAGGTTTGAAATCGGAATACACTCTCACTAGAACTCGTCCTAATGCACAAGAATTGCTACAAACTACAATCAATTTACAACCTCCTGATCTTGCTCTGCAACTGGTGTCACTTGTTGTCCCTACGATAATATATACAAGCTGGCAGCTGTTCTTCCAGAATCTGGCTATGTCCTAGCTGGTTTCAAGGCTCTCATGGCACTCGGACATAAATTCTATCCCGAAGAGGGTAATGAGAGAAGAGAAAACCCTGGCCTAAACAAATCATCGAAAAGGAAGAATTATTTTGGGGTCACTCACGACTTAAATTGCCACTTTCCATTGCCGGAAATGAGCCACATTGATATCAAACTGATGAGAAGATGCGGCTCTTGCAACTTGATGAAACCTTTTTGTTTTTTGGTGCTGTTTCATTGCAACAACAGGCTCCGTTCTAGTGATTACAGCTTCGATCTTCACGACGCACCCTCCCACGCCATCCGCAACCTCCGCAATGCCCCGTCCTCATACGTCCCGAACACGCTCCTCGTATAATTCCTTAACCCATAGTCCCACACTTCACAGAACCGCTTCTCCCAGTCCACCGGCTTCACAGCTCTCGTCCCGAGGTTCGGTACACGATCCTTAGACTCATGGTTCCGATCCTCCGTCCAATCCGCAACGTATGTCGCCGCGCGTCTCCTAAACTTCGTTCTAAACTCGTCCCAAACTTGGTACTTGTAATGGTTGATCACCCCAACTCCAGGTGTGACTTTCACCGTCTGGTAGCCTTCTCGCAAGCTGAAGTGGTGAATCACGGTCGCAAGGTTGGTCGCCACGGCTTTCAAGTTTACAATTGATTTGTGGCGCTCAGGGCTCTGCATTCGGCATGTGTAGCCCTGGGTGACGCCCTGGGGTGGGGACAGTGATAATCCGGAGGGACCGTAGTTGTGACAGAACGTCATGATCTGGCCAACTGGGTTAGGGTTGGGGTTGGGGTTGGGGTTAGGGAAGTGTGTGGATACGTCGGTGATGAACCTTGCGAGGTGGGATTCGTTACCCGTGGTGAGGAATTTGCGATTTGGGAAGAAAAACTCGTCGACGTCGATGAAGAGCATCCACTCGCACTCAGGACGGGCAAGTAAGGCGCAATGTGAGAATCCCGCTTCTTGCGTCTTCACCCACGGCCATGGCTGCTTCGTGACGTTGAAGTTGCGAGTGGTTAAGCTGGCGATGGTGGAATCCAAGTCGTCTTCGCTGTTGTTGTCGTAGAGGAAGAATTTGGACACGCCGAGGTGAGTGTGGTAGTACACCCACTCGTTCAGAAACTTTGCACCGTTGGAAACCATCGTGCACGCGCAAATCTCGTGCGGACCACCACTGGATTGAGCGCTCAAGACGTCTGTTGATATGCGTAAGCGACGTATTCTTGTTGTAGCGGTCTTGGCATTGCGTGGGTTGTAGTACGCTACCGAAGGAAGAAGACGCCCGCGGAATTTCACCGTGATCTTCTTCCCGGCTAACGCGGAGCTCATGCTACTTGGGGGATGAGCGCAACGGAAAACCTCTTGCGCTTGCGACGTGACGGGCGTTTCGCACTCGTCGTTGAATACGCACTGGAAGGTCCCCAGTCGCGCGAGCTCGGCGTCGGGAGAGAGGTCCACTCCTCTGGAACTATTCGTCCCGTGCACGAACACCACCACGTCGTCGTCCATTGCGAAAGACTCGTACACCACGAGGTTGCTGGAATTCCATTGAATTATTGACAGTCGGGACGCAACTGCAACACGAATCTCATGGGCTTGGTCGACTTCGATCAGGAGGGAGGTTGCGTCCCACGCGAGCTCTGGGGGAGGAGGAGCGCAGAGAATCGCGGCGCGGGATTGGTGCAGCAAGTGAAGCGCAAGGGGTGCCGTGTATTCGAAGAGCGAGTGGTCGCCGAAGCGGCATTCGACCCTGTCTTTGGATGGAAGCTCTGATGTTGCGACTGTTTGTATCAAAACTAGAACCTCCCCGGAGTCGAAGGTCACGACGTCTTCGATGTGGGTAAGCGGCGTGCTCTGCGGTTGCGTCTCGTGCTGCCAGTATGAGGGTATTCGACTTTGTCGCACGGTGACGAGCGTTGTGTTTGATGGCCCAACTGCACAATTCAAGGTTCAGTTCATCAGTACTCAATAGAAAACAAACACAAGAAGGGTACTTAGAATCCAGGGAACACATATAAATCCCCCGTGGAATCAAAAATTCGCCCCGTCATGTTGTGTGCAGTTGTAATCCCTGTTAATGTCACGGCGAAAGCCTAAAAGATCCCCTGTGGTTTCAGTTTTCGCCTCAAGCTCAAAAAATCCTCTGTCCAATGACTTGTTGCGAATCCCCTTGTCATAGAAATCGAGCGACGTCACGAAAAGAATTTCAATACAAAAGAACGTTGTCGGTCCTAGACTTACTTTGGCGAGGAGGTTGGTAGCCCGTGAAGACGACGAATGCTGCGAACGCCAGAAACACAAGGCTGTAGCACAATCTTCGCAAGCAGAGCGACGACCGTATTTTCATGTCCCCGGAAGTCCGCTTCGCCGACGCTCTTGCCCCGAATTCCAGGTCCGCGGTCGCCACCAAATTACTCGTCGAGTGCGCCATCTTCACACACTAGGACGTACTCTTCAACTCAATCACCTCTTCTAACAGACTGCATTTGAGAATCCCGTCCCAAAACCTCTGCCCACTGATCGACACCCTTCCGGAATAAAATTTTAAAAACCTCTTCAATCAAGTCATGAATGAATCGCAATTGTCATTGGAATTCAATCCCAATAACTTCTCACCCGGCCCCCACCCAAAACACTCCAAGCTTTAAATCCCCGAGAACATCAAAATTCAGACGCAACAAGCACACATCACATGTGCTCGACCCCAATCAATCACCCAAAACTTCACTTAAACCCCAAACCACAACACAAACGAACTCCCCAATAACGTATCCCCCACTCACTGACACTAAGTCACGGTCATGACACTAAGTCACCTTCAATCCTCCTGTCAGAATCCGAACAGGTCGATCTGACAGCTTCCAAACGAGGCTTCACCAATTCTCTACTTTAAAAGTGAACTCTGCGCGCGCACTCCAGCACTGCAAACTTCAAATTGACACTAACTGTTACAGTCCAACCGCACTCAAATCGTCAATTAGCTAGCTGTCGAACTAGAACACGTAGTCCTTGATTGAAATTGCGAAATTGGAACGTCAAGTACGTAGTTCAAGGGCGAGAATGGGGCTGACTGACTGGGTCAGAATTAGCTGGAGACTAAAACTACTGTAGTGCGCCTGGGGGAAATTATTCAGTGAATGATTAGGGGTTGAGTGGGCAACAGACAAGGGTTGTGAGAATCGGAGAAGATGCGATTGGGGACAGGAGATGGTCGTCGCGGCGAATTCCTTGCTTGCGAGGAATGCGTCGTCGTTGGGGGACGCTGGCGATGGGCTGGGCGACGCGGGTGACACCGTCGCGACGCCTGCCACCGTGGATTTTGGTTCCGTCCACAGTGGCCTTACTGGGCGGTTTCCTATGTTGCCGTGTGTCCAGTCAGTCACGTCATCCTCTTTTCAGGGGACACTGATTTATATCCTGTAATTTTAGGGTAGCTACTAAATTTAAAGAGTTACAAACTAACAAATATGTCAAATATCTAGAGAAGTTTTAATTTGTTTTACCTCTGCAGAAAACACTGGAATTTTTTATTTGCCGCATATGACAAAATTTGCAAATTCTGAATTCATATTTGCAATCAAAGGCCCCCAATTAGCTAGGAGTAGCAAGGAAATTTAAAATTTAAGCGGCACAAAATAGGGGGCAATATTTACATTTATCCTTTGATGGGGCAATACACGTGTCAATCTTCCTTGGCCCTCCTCAACATGGCTAAGGTTTGATACTAGGACAAAAGTAGATAGGAAGTGTTTTGAAACTGTTTAAGACTTTATCATGTTTAGTTGAAAATAATGTATGATGAGCTTTGTGATACATTTGACTTTTCATTTATCATTTCAGTATTTATGAGACATTTTGGGTATGAGATAAGTAGTTGGAAGGTTCTTCAAATTTAACCCCTAAATGCCCTAGGCACCAAATTTGGGTGTTGACAATACTTTGAAGTTAAACAAAACCTAACCAATTTCAGTTTATATTTCTGAAAATTTCTTTTTGAAAGTCTAGTTTTAGCATCGAAAATCCGATTTTGAAAATGGTTGATTATGAATTTTCTATTCAAGATTTTGTGCAAGGGTGTCCATTGCAATCTCAACATTTTGTAGTGTTGAGGACTCTTGGAAATGAGTCTCAAATACACTAGATCTTAGAGAAAAAATCACATTACAAATTCATCTTAAAAAATTGTAGAGTAGATTCTCAAGAGCTATGAATTCATTGGGGTTATGCATGTTAGGGCCTTTATCCTCATATATTTTTTGGTGACCAAAATTTTAGATTTGACATGTGAAAAGAGGAATAATGGAAAGACTTCAAGTCACTTTCATAGTTTTAACACCCTCATAATCAAACATTATAATCTTTCAATCCGTAACTGATTTTATTGAATATTTTTTTTTTTCCCTATGTTATCTTTAACATGTCTAGTTTGAATTTATAGTACAATTATAATTTTAAAAAATTGATACAACTTATAGAAATATTGTTTTTTTGTTCAATTTAGAGCAAATTCCTAGAAGTTCAAAAAAGGCCTTGGCATTTAGAAGTTAAGTGTTGAATTATGGTGCATCAATTTGACCATTGAGGAAGAGCAATGCTCATAGAAGTTGCTCAAATTGACTTGTAATAATTTTACATCTACTAGTGTGCAATATGTTGTTGCCACAATATAATAAAATTAAAATTAAAGTGATTTTCTAATATTTTAATTCATAAAAACTTTGAAATTCAATATCTTTTTTGTCATGAGTAGAAATGCCACAAAACAAAATCCATGCATCCCTTTGCAAAGAGAGCTTTCTAAAAATACCAAAAATGTGACCAAAGGATGCATCATGCATGGTTTTAGAGATCTTCTGGTAACAAATAAACAAAATAAAACAAAACAAACCAACAACCTCATTTAAGGTATAGATATTTGAAGAACCCTCCAACTTCTTGCATTGAATAAATAGGGAATTGACTAATTTCAAATTCAATGTTGGATAACAAAGATTAAACTTAGATTTGGTTGGCCTATCTTTGATGTTGTAGAATGAAAGCCTTATAGAGTATTTAAAGGTGCCTACAACACTTTTCATCTACTTTAATTAGCTCCTTCCAATGTATAGAGGTGCGGATGCTTTTAGCAAAGTAAATGTAGTCCAAACATATACTTAAATTCATTTGTAAATCACAATAATACAAACCTAACAATCTAACATTCTAAATTGAAGTAATTTTTGTGAAAATCATTGATATTCAACCCACAACCTATTTTAGAAGGATCTTTCAATCATTTGTTTCATATTCTATTGATAAATATAGGTAGTTATATGCAAATATGCAATGATAGATCCAACCATAGGGATTTAATTCATAGATCATAGTTTATGAGTTTTAGTTGAAAGTCATCATTAAATTATTATTGAAAGTTGCATAACATCATTCTTTACATTTTATGAAATTGAGACTAAAAACGTGGTCTTAAATCCTAGTAAAAAGAAAAAAGAATTAACTACGTTGTAAAGGGAATTCAGTACCTAAAAATCAAATTGTAAATTGGTTAATTTATACAATACACCGAGTGAATGCTTCAACCAAAATTGATCTAGAAATATGTAGTAGTGATTTGGGCTCAACCCAAGACCACTTCATAATGTCTTGTGGTTGTTCTAGGCTTAACGCAAAATTAATTTAAACATGCCTTTGGATATCGGGTTAGAGACTAAGATGACCTAAAATATAGGAGCAATTAGAGGTGAAAAAAATGAATGCATTTTTATTTTTGAACACAAAAGCTCGGGGGGTGCACTTAGTTCTACTATAACAAACCATGTGCAAACAAGTGGTTTCTAATAAACTATAATTTCAACTTAAAATTTTGAACATTGTTTAATAATGACTATAGCTTTCTATTGCCAAAATTTCCAACTCAAATAAAATATGAAATGATTTCTTAAAGAGGTTGAAAATGAGCTAAAATGGCATGTTTTTCAACTCAAATAATTGTAGAGGACACATTTAGATGACCATTGAGTTAATATTCAACTCAAAATGAGATTTCAATAATGAGTTATTTTTAGGAATTTTTTGTTCATTTTTTAGGCAATTTTTTCTTATATAATATAGGGGTGTGAAAGTTATTTTTCAGTTCTATAGTGTATCTTTTTACTTCAAAAATTTGTAACTAATTATTATTAACAAATAAAAATATCAATAATTCAAAACATAAACTTTCAAAGTAGGAAAATCTATTCATATTTCTTAAATTTTGTTTTATTTAAAATTCAAAAAGTATATAAGGGGTCTAAAGTTTTGTTCGCACATGGTTTCTAATGGACACTCTAAATGACCCCCCCGAGCACAAAAGTGAATAATTGCAATAGTTCTTATAGTAATCTAAATGTTATAAACACAACATAATCATAAAAGTGATCAAGAGTAGACACATGTCCCAAACTCAAATGTTCATAAATATAATGTAAAAAGAGTTGTGCAATTTTATAAATTCTTTTTTAGAGTCAACTCAAATACAAATTCTTCATGCAATCTATATACTAGCCATACTCATTGGGCATCTTTAGTGTAGCTTGGCATAAAATTTGACACTCCCCAAAGTATTCTAAAATCACCCCTTAGTTGCATTCTTCAACTCAATCTTTCAAAATTTTCTATTATTCCATAAACTATGTAGGGTAGGGTTGGCATTTAACCATACAATTTTTGAAAAAATAATTTTCTTAAAATTTCAACATTGATTTTTAGAATTGTTTTCTGCTAATCATGTCCTACTATACAACTATAGTATTGAGCCCCTAAAACCACCCTAAAAGACTAAGTTTACATTGATTATGCTTGTAATAGAATCCTAAGTGAGAAAATTGATTTTATAATTGGGTTCATTGACTACTTAAAGCACCTTCAATCTAACACTTTAAACAACTCAACATCCGACAATTTGGATGGGAACAATTTCATAGTCTGTAGCTTCTTTTAGAGACGTCTTTAAGTTCACACGCCACATTTGGTGACTGTGCAAAGCCCCTAAAATCAACCTCTATGACCAAGTTTAGACTAAGCATAGATTCACCAATTGTAATTGATTGCAACTTGTGATTGAATCTTGTCTTCAATTTCCAATAAGATAATTTGTGATTGGTTTACTAACTATATACTAGGCACAAATAGAAAGTGTGATTGTGTACCTAGAATTTGAAGCTCAAATAAACTTATACTTTGAAAGGCCTACATAAAGGCAAAGATTGAAGATGTTCTCAGGGTCACTTCATACTATGTCCCAATCCCCAAGTTCCATTGAATTCTCAAAATTTCATTGTTGAAGAGCTAAAAATTGGGACTTGGAACTTTATAGTATAGCCAAAGTCCTCCATAGATATAAAAATGCATACACAACAACAATTTTTGGAAGTTTGGGGTCTAAGAAAGTAGGTCTTGAAGTCCAAGTTGGGTTTAGCTACAATTGAGATCCAATCTAGGTTCCAAGTCCCAACTATAGTTTCAAATATAAAAGGAAGAGAAAAATACCATATAAAGCATTCTCATGGATTGAAATTTTGTACCAATTTGTCCAATGTAAATTCCATACTAAAAGTGCCTCCAAAATGGATTTTAACTTTTCAACCCATATTTTGGGTACTTAACCCCAAAGTCCAAAAGTCCTCTCTGGAGACAAAACGGATTTTGGGTAGGCTTGTATAACCTCAATATTGACATGATTCTCTAAAACTTCTTCTTGAGATATTAAAAAATAGCTTTCTAGGAATATAATTTTTATTTCAATCAGTGACTAGGAGCAAAAATTAAAACACAACAAACTCAAAACGGAGAGATTGTGTAGCCATAAAAATCCACGAAACTTTGAAATAAATATGTTTTTTTTATATAGATGATATTTTTTCTACATGAAAAGCTTAATTCATTCCATTAGGACTAGTGATGTGAAAATTATGGAGTTTCTTGTATTGCGGACAATCATAGAAACTTCTCGAATAAATAACGTTCTTGATTTGTTTCTAAACTCAATTTTCACAATTAAAAAAATAAGGTTCCACAAAGTTAAATATCCTTTCTACAAAAAAAATCTCACTGTCCCTTGGAATTAGTGTGTTTCAATTCCATCTTAGAGCTATTAATAATTTTGCCTTTTTCCTTCAATCTTATACCAACTTCTTCATAAAAATATTTTAAAGAATGAAAATTGAGTATTTAAATAATAAATAAAAACTACAAAACTTCCAAATCAAGTATTCAATAGAATTTTTTTAAATAAAAAATTTTAGTGCAAAAATTTTAAGTTAGAAAGATTTGAAGTCGAATAATCTAGTCAAAGAATATGGTCAAAGGAACACTTTCTTCACTTTAAATGCAAATATCTTGCAATCTATGTGGTGAAAGTTTATGAAATTTCTTCTACACTTTCTTGTGCTAGTCCAAGTTTACAAGTGTTCACCGTTAAATATGCAGAAAAAACAATTTGTAAAATTTTTGCTCTTTGCAATAGAAATAGCAATTTAGAATGGTTTTGGATGAAGAAACGGTCTTGGGACTTTTGGGATTAGCTGCTATATGATATTACCTCTGTTCCAAAATGATCTTTCTATTAGACAAAGTGTTTTGGATTAAGGCTAAAATAAAATTTTAAAAACCAGTTTCACGTTGTAAGTAGAATTTGTTTTACTCCTAGCTAACATTCTAGAAACTTTTAGTTTTGGAGCCCTTTTCAAAGTATAGTTTGGGAATATTGAAAAGTAGCTTTTGGAAGGGGCATTTTCAAGGAGCACCACTAGTCAATTAATTGTTGAATGTGAGGTCATCATTTTGTAGGCATTTAGTATATGTCCAAGATCATGTGTGGTCTTTTGTTCTACCTCCCAAAGCTTCATCCCCTTCAATTAGGCAATATTCAAAGAGATGCAAAAAATAAGAATGAACAATGTTGATTGACCCCTTTAGTCATTTCATTTGTCTTTTGATTGATGATTGTATGGATGAAGGGGGAATTACTATGTAGAGTTGTTTTGTTGGTTCCAAATAGCAATTGAAAAGCAAATTTGACCAATTCGCAACTCACAAAGTGCAACAAGAAGATCATTTAGGGACGGAGGGAGTATAAAACATATGACTAGTTAGAACTTTGTCCTACTCACTATAAAGTTCCACCTCCCACATTTGATTGTTTTTATTCACCTTCTATACATTATTCTTGACTAGGTCTTCATGCCCTCCCTTTCCCCCCTTGGATCCTTGAATATAAGGTATTTCCTCCAAGATACCATGGGAAAATCTTTGGTTTAATTCAAGTGCTTGTCAACGTAGCTACTACAACCTGCAATGGGGAGACTACTCTTGCACGTTAGGAAGAGGAAAGGGACTCTACCCGTATCTTCCACCTATCCTTTGAATGTTAAGAATGTTATGCATAGCCCAACAAAGTTGGGATTTGGCCTTGAACCAAGACTTGGAGAGTTCACTTGGGACCAATGTTCTTTTTACCGACAAAATTTTAGGGTGATTTTTTTTTCAAATATCATTTTTGGATTTAAAAGTTGAATTTTTTTGTCTCCAAATGAAAGATGATAATCATTTAAATATACCTAAAATCATCAAAAATTGAATGATTAAAGTATAGATGAAAAATGTTTTCTATCCAAAATAGGTTAAATAGCTACACGATGGATTTTGTTGCCTCCATCTAAGAGAACTCTTAAAGTTCCTAGGAATAACAGTGTTTGCAATTTGGGACGTAGTGCAAGACTACACACATATAAGGTAGAAGTGCCCATTACCACAAATATTTGTTATGTAGGTACTTTGGAAAAGTTATTTGTCAACTCCCATATTTTTCAGAGATTGAAAAGTTTGAGAGAAGTCAATTGCAAAAAGAATGAAGACATTCTGACAAGAAGTGAATTTTTGTGATTTCTTAAACTAAGTTGAAATGTTTACACTATAAGAAACCCATGTTTTTTGTGGTGTTACAAAAAAACAGGCCATGTTTTCATTGACATCAATGTGTCACAAATTTTGAGCCTATGGGAGGCAAATTTTTACTAATGTTGGGGAAGATGTGGGGATGTCAAAGCAAAAATGGGTGGATGACACAAGGAATGTGTATGTTTTTCCGGACATCAAATAAAACATGATCATGTTTATTAAAATGTCTTAAAAAATATAGAACTGCCACTGCCATCAACTAAAAGTTTTAGATTCATTTGAATAAATTTTTATAAGTTATAGTGGAATGAGATAAAACGCAAACTAGATGATTAAAAAATAGAGGAAGGGCAGTCATATAGCATACTTTGAATAAAAAGGAAAATAGATGGATGTACATTATGAATGAAATAATGAGCTCCTTATCCCCTATGGGCTAAATTTTTGTCATTATTTTTTGAAACTTTTTTTGAAGATAAAAAACCTAATTAGCTTCATGTGAATGTAATTTTTTTTCAACCGGTGATGAAGAACAAAAGTTATGCCCAAATAAGCTCAAAATAGGGGATGGGGGGCAACAAATTAAATTAAAACTAAATTTTTTTCCTCTCTCATAGATTATGTTTTTTTGTACTTGGAAAGCTTTTATTTATTCCATTTGGATTTGTTATGAGAAAGTTACGGACAATCTTGTTTTTCGGGCAATTAGATAATCTTCTTGAAAAAATAACTTGCAGGATTCATTTTTGAATGCAATTTTTACAATTGTTCAAAAAAAAAAGTTCCACATGGTTTAGTTTTCTTGCTAAAACAATCTCATCATTGGGATCATTGCTTTATAATTCCATTTTAAGGATATTAATAATTTAAAATTTTCTTCTATCTCATACCTATTTCTACTTAATAATTTCTTAAAGAATACAAATTAAGTTTTTTTGAAGTCCCTTTTTTTCCTAGACTCTCAACTCAATTCTCCACAATAAAGATTTGAAGCTCAAAACTCTGTAGTGCAAAAAAATTTAATTTAAGAAGGTTCAAAGTCAAATAATCTAGTCCCGTAATGTGCTGAAATTTTATTTTTTTCACTTTAAACGCTGATATCTTGCAATGTATGCGGTCAAAAATTTTGAAATTTTTTCAACACATTTTCATACTAATCAAGTGTAAGATACTATGAATAGATGTTGAAAAGAAACAATTAATTTTTTTTCTTCACTCTTTTCTCTGTAGATGGCAATTTTGGGTGTTTATTTGCAATAAAGAAGCCTTGGTCCTTTAGGTTTTATACTAGTGGGTTGGTAGGAAGTAAAGCAACCCGTATGGGATATGTAAAACAAATTTTTTGTTCAAAATTGAATGTTTGAAAAAACATCCGCATGTTATGTGGTCAAGTTTTCAATTTGAATTATCCCATATCCTTGTCTTGGACGGGAATGGATTTCGGTATAAAAGGAAACCTTCTTCCCCTCATTTTCACAAGCACCAACGATGTATTTACTTGTCTTCTCCATCAAAAGTTTTTAAAATGGTAGGTCATAAATTATTTGTGAATTTTAGAATTTCTTTTGATTTTTTCTCTTTGACTTTTTAAAAAATAATTATTTTGTGTAATTAAATTATTTTAATTCTAAATAATTTATTACCATTAATGCCACGTATTTTCAGTGTATCATGTGACATGCCACATTTTCACAATGGTTATTTATTTATTTTTTAAATGAACATTGCCTGAACAAAAAAATGGCGTGGCTACTATGACATCGATGTGGTGGATCGGAGGGTGCAAACACGATGTATTTGTAGCCGTTTTCATCAAACATGTAGACATCAATGTGCATTTTAGAAGTTTTTAGCCATTCATAGAAACGTTGCCTTCGACGGATTTTAGGTGACATTAGAGTTGACATGAATTCAATTCAAAATAACGCACTTTCACATCTTTTTAAACAACACAAAAAACAAGGATTACTTCTAGTGTAAACTTTGAATGAACCCTTATTGAAGCATGAGCAAGACCTTGTTAAAGCATGCTTTGATGTGTCTGCTCCCCAAATGCATTGCCAACATGATAAAAGGGTTGTAAAGATTGTGGTGATAGATGGGCCATTGATGCAATTGAAAGAATCTTGTGTTGCAAGTAACTACGTAGACAAGACACAAAGACGCATAACAGGTAATTCAAGTGACTTAGATTAGGAGAGCCAAGTGGACTGTTATATACATGCTTGCGCTGGAGTCCCACTACTTGGACAACTTAACTGCCACTAAGTACTTGTCACTAAGTGGGTTCATTACCACTAAGCTGCATTACTATAGTACTGTAGTGAGTTTGTTACTGGCTAACTCTTATCTGTGCTTTCGTAGGTTGGATGAAAGGCGCGCGGATGAGAGAGGGCTGAGGGCAGTAACGCCAACACCCTCCCTTGCACGAAGACCTCTTTAACAAGTGCCCTCCCTGACTTGAGTGCCCTCCCTGGCTTCGCATTGTCGTAATGCTTGAATATGGCGCATGTATTTGAATTGCCGATGGACGCCTTGAGAATGTGTCGGAGCTTGGTGGATCAAATGTCCCTAGTGAGCTTTCTGATTGAGCTTTGTAACCTCAATGAGCAATTTAGGGTTGGCAATGCAAGGAAACTAATCGGGTTGAGTGTGATTCCAGGTTCAGATGGTCGTAATGTCACTGTGGTTCGGGATTATGGCGATGAGACGAGTTTGTGACAGGCTACAGGATGCTTGTACATTTCTGTGGCAGCTATTCCAAGGGAGCGAGACGGGAGACAGGATTGGAGCACATGTGGTCCGGACTGACGGAGGTATTGCTAAGTCTGTTAGGGTTTTGGGAGGTGCAAGTGTACAGGGAGATGAAGGTGAGAGTACTGTGGAGAATTGCTGGGGAGATCTGATGGACAATTCGGGAGACTGGTGGGACAACAGAGAGTCGCGGAGAAACCCTAGAGCTCCGGACTTCAAACACAAGATCACGAGAAGATCATTATGGATAGACAATTATCAGACACCGGCATGGGTTAGGGCTAAATTTCAGACTTAGATAGAATGCCGACGTGACGCCTCTTTGCGTTGAAGCTACTGAGAGCTAAGGGTTTTGTGAGGAAGTTAGCTAGCTGGTCTTTGGTGGGGATGTACCCTACCTGTATTTCTCCTGCTTTTGCAGTATCACGAATAAAGTGATGCTGAATTTCTATGTGTTTAGTTCTGGCGTGCAAGACAGGGTTTTCAACTAACCTGATGCACGATTGGTTGTCACTAAGTAATGTTGTGGGAGCGTCCATGTTGAACCCTAGTTCTTGAAATAGTCTTCGCAGGTGAATGATGTCCTTGGCTGCGTCGGTGAAGACTCGGTATTCGGCTTCAGTTGTCGAGAGAGAAACCATCGGTTGCATTTTACTACTCCAGCCAATACTTGAACTTCTGAATTGGTGGAGTATGTCTGATATGGATCTGCGAGTGTCGATATCTCGGCCCCAGTCTGCATCGGCGTAAGAGTGGAGGGTGCTGTTGCAATCAGAGGACAGGAGTAGGCCGTAGTCGGCAGTGCCGCTCAGGTATCGCAGTATCCTTTTTGTTGCTTAGAAGTGAGTCTCTTCCGGTTCTTGCATATAACGAGAGATACTGCTGACAGCATAATAGATATCTGGACGAGTATGGGAGAGATAGAGCAAGGATCCAACTAAAGATCGGTACAGTTCGGGATCAATCCTCATTGTTCCTGTGTTCTTTTGAAGTTGCAGCTTGGAGTCAATTGGTAGCTTACTTGGATTGCAGTGTTGTAGATCAAATCTTTCAAGTAATTTTTTGATATATCCACGTTGATTGATGAAGATACCTTGAGTTGTTCTATTGATCTCAACTCCTAGGTAATTGTTGGCTTCTCCCAAATCCGTCATTTCAAATTCGGATTGCAGCTTTTGTTTGAGATCTGCAATGCCTTCTGTATCATCTCCTGTGATTAGATGATCATCAACATAAAGTAGAAGAATGATGAGTTTACCGTCTGTTTTCTTGAAGTAGAGATTGGGATCACTGGTGCTTCTTGTTAGTCCTTACTGTTAGAGCCATTTGTCAATGCGATCATACCAGGCCTTTGGAGCCTGCTTGAGACCGTACAGGGCCCTGTTGATTCGGCATACTTTGGTCGAGTCTCCTGCGCTTGGAAAGCCTTCAGGTATCTCCATCAAGATGTCTTCGTTAATGGTCCCATTCAAGAATGCTGTAATTACGTCCATTTGGGACAGTGCCCAGTTGTGCTTTGCAGCAAGAGCAAGGATAACTAAAATTGTTTCCCAACGTACAACAAGTGCAAACACTTCATGATAGTCAATGCCCTCCTTCTGTTGAAATCCTCGGGCTACAAGTCGAGCCTTGAGCTTGTTTATCGTGCCTTCAGCATTTCGCTTTGCTCAGAAGATCCATTTTGCTGTAATCGGAGTTTTATCGTCGGGTCGATCAATGACGTCCCACGTTTTGTTCTTCAAAATAGATTTGACTTCGCTTTTAATTTCCGTCCTCCATTCCTTCTGATTGCTTGCCTCTTTGAAGTTGATCGACTCTTCTATCACTTCCGAGAGACGGTACCAAAAGTCCTTCAGTCATACTGACGGAGCTCTTGTGCGAGTAGGATAGCGGCGGGTTGCTGGACCTTTCTGTCGATTGATAGGAGTTTTGTTCCTCTTGAGAGAACTTGTTTGCAGGTGTTGATCTAGATTTTGGTTTGTTTCTTCGACAGAGTCTGGGGTTTGGTTGATCGGGGTTTTGGGTGGCTCGATACTATTGTTTTTGTTTCCTAAGGGTATTGAGTTCTTGTTGGGTGAGGGATCTGAGAGTCCTAGATTTGAGACAAGTGGTTGATCAGTATCTGGGCTCGGTGGATCAGGATGTATGGGAGCATTATCGGGGACTGTCTCAGGATCTAGGTTGTCATATTTTGAGGAGTTATCAGTGTTGGATTTTGGGAAGATGAGGGGACTTGAGGAAGAGTCCGTAGGTTCTAGGTGGTGATATCCTACGAGGTTTTCGTCAAAAACTACATCACGACTTATCAGGACCTTTTGTCTACTGCGGTCAAACAATCTGTATGCTTTGGTCTCATTGTCGATTCCTAGGAACAGACACTTCATAGATTTGCTATCCAGCTTTCTACGATTTTCTTTTGGTATGTGTACGTGAGCAATACAACCAAATTTTTTGAGGTTTGTGACGTCGGGTATCATACCTGTGTAACGAGCTTCCGGGGTTTCTCCTGTGTTTGCCCGAGTTGAACTTCTATTGACAAGATGAGTTGCATGGGACACAGCCTCCGTCCACAAGAAGCACGGTAAGTTGCAGTCATGCGAGATGCTGCGGGCTCTCTCCATAATTGTGCGGTTTTGCCTCTCGGATATGCCGTTTTGCTGAGGCGTATGTGCTTGGATAAGCTCTTTCTTTATGCCGTTTGTTTTGCAGATGTCCGAGAACTCATCAGATAGATATTCACCGCCTTGATCCGAGCGAAGAATCTAAATGCAGTGTCCTATTTCGGTTTCAAGTTGTTTCTTGAAGATCAAGAACTTATCTACTGTTTCGCTTTTGTGTTTCAAGAAATACACCCAGCTTTTGCGAGAGAAATCGTCCGTGAATACTAGTGCATAGTGGGATCCACCAAGAGATGTTTGCTGCATCGGACCCATGACATCGGAGTGTATTTTCTGACCTGGATATTGGGCTCTGCTGTCGGATCTTCGAGGGAATCGTTCCCGATGTTGCCGTCCAGAGAGATAGCATGTGCAAACTTGATGTTCCAGTGCCATCTTTGGAAGTCCGGTAACTTTCCCATGTTTGGACAGGAAGCTAACTCCAGCATAGCTCAGGTGACCGAGTCGGCGATGCCATAATGTTGTCAGGTTCTTATGTTCAGCTGCAAGCGCCATCATTGGTTGTTGGAAGGCATACAATCCATTCGATTGATCACGTTGTCCAGTGGCTATAGTCTTTCCATGCTCATCAATGACCCAACAATTCTTACTGGAGAATATAACTTGGTTTCTAGAGTCGGCAATTGCTCCTACCGAGATGAAATTTTTCTTCATACTAGGGACGTAAGAAACAGTCTTTAACTTTATTGTACCGTTTTCAGTCTGAACAGTGGCAGGACTGGAGCCTATTACAGGATGGGACTCCCCCCCTCCAGTTTTGATTTCACGAATCTCTACACCGAAGGAGTTTGGAGAGCGATCTAATTTCTGAATGTCTGATGCTATGTGGCCTGTGGCCCCACTATCAAGATACCAGGGGCCGTTCGATCCCCCAGTGATAGTATGGATCATAATAGTCATAAGCTAATTCTGATTCAAAAATCTCGGCCGAGTTTGCGTACTCTGTGGTCTTGGTTTCTTGGGCGTGATAGCCGCGCGGATTGGACGGCAGTCTACAGTCCCGAGCAAGATGCCCTGGCTTGAAGCAATTGTAGTAGATTGGAAGAGGTTGATTTCCATATTGGTGCCGACCTGGGAAGCCTCGTCTTGGGAACTTAGGAAGCTTCGTCCTCTGATCATGTATGGCCAGCGTCCTCCTCCGCGGCCACGTCCAGCGCCTGGTGATTGTATCGATGTTTTCTGAAAGCTGGCAGCAAGGGCTTCTTCATCTCTTAGTTGCTGGTGACGGTGCTGACGCCTGTGGGACTTTGACAGTAAACTAGCGCTAAGTTTTTTGAAACTCATATTGGAATCCAAATGCGTGAGAGTCTGAATAGTACTCTCATATAACCTTGGAAGACCGTTTAAGACTATCTGGTTCACGTTTCTGTCAGACATCTTCTCTCCCATGCTTGCTAACCGGTTCTTTAGTTCTCTAGCTCTCTTTATATACTCTTCTATTGAACTACCTTCATTCATCTTTAGTGACTACAATTTTCCCATCAAAGTGAGGATCTGAGATTGATCTCCAGAATTGAAGTGATCCTTCAGAGTTTTCCAGATCAATGCAGGATCGGAGTGCTCAGCGACAAGATCGACTAAGTCATCGGATACGGACAACAACAGTAAGCGGCAAGCTAATACTTTTTTTCTTTTCAACTAATTTTCAGTCAGTGTCTCTCCATCAACTACTGCAGGAAACGTGGCAGGGTTTTGCTCTGTTTCAGTAGCTCCCCATTGCCCCTCAACTCTCAGCATGGCCCTCATTTTGAAGGCCCAGACATAGTAGTTTTCAGACCCTTTCAACTTGTCTCCTTCTCTCATGACTACGCTCGAACCCTCAGCCATTTTCCTCGTTAATCTAGCTTATCCAGGAGCAGAGCTCAACTGACTTCGATTCTCTTCGATAATCTACTTCGTTCAGGAGCAGGGCTCAACCGATTCTATCGGTACGCTCTCTATTCACTCATCTGAGTTTTCTATCGCTTTCTATCGCTCTGATACCATGTTGCAAGTAACTACACAGACAAGACACAAAGACGCATAACAGGTAATTCAAGTGACTTAGATTAGGAGAGCCAAGTGGACTGTTATATACATGCTTGCGCTGGAGTCCCACTACTTGGACAACTTAACTGCCACTAAGTACTTGTCACTAAGTGGGTTCATTACTACTAAGCTGCATTACTACAGTATTGTAGTGAGTTTGTTACTGGCTAACTCTTATCTGTGCTTTCGTAGGTTGGATGAAAGGCGCGCGGATGAGAGAGGGCTGAGGGCAGTAACGCCAACATCTTGTAGGTGATGGAATTGGGTGGATGGTAGTATTAGGTAGTTCTACCTTAAAGAGTGTAATTGGGTCCCTTGACGATGACACTATGATGGAAGTCTACTTTGAAGTGCAAATGTAAAAATTCCCATTGAGGATGCCCTCAGTGCCTTACTTGTTGGTAGGCTGTTTTCTACGTTCTATACTTGTAAGCTTAATAATACCCCTCAAGAAACTAATTAGAGGCATGAATTATTGATGCATGCCATGTAGGTTAAAACCAAGTGTGTTTTTAATCTGAAATAAACTTTTTTTTCCCACCAAAATGCCACATTTAACTACTTTTGAACTTTTAAAAGTCCAGAATTAATAATGGTCATTAGGAAGAAAAAAATAGTCATTTAGAGAAAGAAAAAAATAATTATTAAGAGATAATGCAAAACACTAGGAGATCTATACAAAACATCATGAGATTTTTGGATGTATTTGTTTAGAATTCATTGAATAGTCTAGAAGTAGTTAAATGTGGCATTTCTTTTGAAATGAAATGTATAAGATTCATTTAGAGCTCAATTTTCACATTTAAAAAAAAAATTCACAATACTAACTTTGATTATTAAAACAATCTCACTTTTGGTATTAGTGTGTTTTAATACCATCTTAGAGCTTTTAATGATTTAGCTTTCCTTCTATATGCTTCTACTTGACAATTTAAAAAATAATGAAAAATATGATTGTTATTTTATTTTATTTTTTAAGATTTCTAATTCAATTCTTCATGATAAAGAAATTTAATTCAAAATCTATGCAAAAATTTTAAGTTAAGAGGATTTGAAGTATTGTAAACTAGATTCCAACAATGCCCCCAAACCATATTTTCTTCATTTTGAATACATCTATCTTGCAATCCAAGTAGTCAAAGTCTCTAAAAATTCTTCCACATGTTCTCATACTAATCTTTTGCAAGACCCTATGATTCAATATGCAAAAAGTACCATTTTCAGTTTTTTTGTTCCAATTTAAGCATATTTTATATTTAACATGAAATTTCACATTACTTCAAAAATTCATGAGAATTAAAACTCTTTAAAAAAAATGAAAAATTTTAAGATTAATTATAGATGGTATATGATTTCCTTTTCACAAAATAAAATAAAATAATTTCCAAATAGTTATTATGGACACATAGGACTTAGAAATTTGATAATTGAAAAACACTTTACAATTTGTTTAATATGAGTTTATTCTTTCAAGGTTAATCACAAACCTTAGAACTCCCGTCATGAATAGAGTTATTTTCTTTGTTGAAAGATATTTTTCTTATAGTAAAATAATATGTAAAAGAATCGTATGCAAAGAAAAATTTATAGGCATTTATTTCTCTAAGCTAATGAGAAGAAACCCTACACTAATAATTTGAATCTCATAAAAATTTTAATCACATCAAGTGATCTTTCAACAAGCTCTAATTGTTGTACATTTTTCAACAACTCTCCAAAAATGATAGTTGCCACCCACTTCACTACTTTTCAATGTTAAAAATTCATCTTGTTATAATCACGAGGAACAAAAAATAAATTTTGATTTTAATTTTCTGGATTGCAATTGAAGAAAATTGTACTCTTCTCATTTTTTTCTTAACATCACACATGCTTCAAGACCCCCAAATGTAATTGTAAAATTTTGGACAAATGTACAAATGCCACATTTAACTATTTATGGACTTTTGAGTGAATTCTGGACAAAACGTTCAAAAAACTCCAGATAATACTCGAGATAATAACATTTGGAGAGCTCTAGATGTTTGAATAGATCTTTAAATGTTCTGTATTGATCTCTCAATGTTTTGCATAGATTTCTTGATGTTTTTGCATAATCTCCAAATGACCATTTTTTTCCTATTATTAACTATGTACCCTTCAAAAGTCCAGAAGTAGTTAAATGTGGCGTATAAGTAGATGCTTACTAAGAAAGCAAGAATATATTCAAAAAATCATTCTTCAATAGTATGTTTTATGTTTTTTTATTGAAGCCCTAGAATTGTAAATTCATCTTATTCCTCCACTCGTAGAGAATCCTCATTTTTTAAATGAAAAACTTAAGAGAAGATGACATTTCAAAGTGTCCACCACTTTTGCACTCCCTCATTTCAAAATACCAAAGGATGCACTTGATTTGGAATATTTATTAATACCTCCTGAACTTGACAAGCCAAAACCACATCAATCAAAAGAATAACTGAATATGCCCACCTTGCTAGAAAAATAAGAGGGAAAACATTGGTGACATACATAGGTGGCATGGAATCCTTGTGGTCCTACACATGCACCCTTGTACACATGCACCCTTGTAGATCCAAAAAATTTCATAAAGGGAGCTAAATAAAACAAGAAAATGAAAGGTATGCATAAGAGGAAATTGAGACATATGAGTTCCGATACAAACATCTTGAGTGATAACAGATAATAACATACAAATCTCTTGGGTGATAGGAAAAATGATTGATTTCAATACTACACTCAATGAATGAATGCTCCACAACAACTTGTGCAGCTTCAAAATCACTGCAACCCACCACCACAATCACCCTTATCACCACAACAATGAATGCTCCTTTAACTCCATCATCTCTCCGAATTTTCCATGGCGAGCACGCATTTCACTTGTGCCACACTGTCTGCAGCAATACTTCCAGACATTGACCAACCCCATTTTAAAATTATCCATCTTTGGATCAGATCTCGCTTCAAATATTTTGAAACTCTTGAACAGCAGATATGTAAATTAAACACACTTCAAAGCAACACAAACAAAACTCATTGTAATGCATGCAGAACAAAACTTTTCACCAAAATAATTTAAGATACCAAAGTCTCTATCTAGAAGTCTTTACACACACAAAAAAGAAAGTCTATCTATACATCAAACTATTGATTGTAGGTAATTTGCCAATGACTATTGCATGGTGCACCTCGCTAGCTTCACTGAACATCAAAGTGTGAAAGCTCAAACAGTATGTCAGAAATCAGCATACACAACTAACTAAGACAATACAAATCCTTACTGCAAAACTTCGCACCCCCATTGAAGACGTCGTAGTGCTCTTCAACACATCCCGCAAACTGAGCACCATGGCTCTTCGCATCGCAAGTGAAAGTGATGGATCCTTCGCAACCGAGCTGAACTCGCCATTAGAGCCCAAACAAGGAAATCCTAACGTGAATTCGGCGCATATATCTCCAAGCACATCCTCCAGAGCTTCTTCTATGAACTGAGCCACAGGCCACTTTGAAGTTCAATCTTTGTCAAATAAAATCTCATACATCGATCTCAAACAACTGAAGGTGCCTTCCTCATCCTGAAACGGGGTTCGAACTCGGACTCAGAAAGAGGAATGGATCTGGGAAGCTCTGTTATCACAGATAAGAACATTCAACAAGCGGTTGTGGCGGATTTCATTACTTAGAGGAGAACATAAAAAGTTGTCACTGGCGTGCTAGAATTGGCAATGTTTCTAGCAAGCATGCAACATCTTTCAGAAAGCATTGATACTCCAAAACGTTGTTCATTTTAGACAAAAATGTGTAGCAGCAGAAGCTTGAATGTCAATTTTGGAAGCATAACTGAATGTTATCAGTCATGTCCAAATGTTGCTACAAAACATTGCTAAAGGGAGTTTGAATTCTAGTAGTACGTATAGCAAGTGTAGTATGTTGCTAATTTTTTTTCAAATATAGGAAGATGCTATAAGTTTATCAAGAATTTAGAATGTGGTTTCAAAAACAGCTATGGAAGATGGAGGGGATAGCAATTTTGTTGATTAGAAAGAAGGATAAAAATTTCATTGCACCTATGTTTTGCCTAGATGTGAAAACAATGTTTTGGAAGGCAATTGCATCGTCCATGGGATGTAGTGACCTTCCTATTGGTTGCCATTCTTTGATACTTAAATCATGCACATACACCATTGGGCATGCCATTGTTATATAGTCATACTATATTATGGTCACCAAAAAAAGGTTAGAGTCAAGCAAATTGTCACAAGGTGGAGGAAAGACTAGATCATAGGTTGCAAAAGCATTCCTTATTTTGATCCACAAGGGTTACATTCCTATGCACCTTGGAAAGTGGTCACATTACCACTATTTCATTGCTCTATGGGATGTGCAACTATACACCCAAGTTGGAAACTAGGTTGAAGGGAATGTTCTACGTCAAGGTTCCAAAAATCAAACTTAGTTGCAAAGCATAGAGTTATATCTTCTTGGCCAATAGTCCTTATTTGGATCCTTGTTCTTTTCCAATTTGGTCGCATAAGGCATGAAAGATCTCCTTGTTAGACAACTTGTTCCATACCTAACTTACAGACTTCCCAAATTTTGAAAATACTCGGCTTACAAATGGCTACCATAAAAAATTCATGCTTCGAGACATTTAGCGGAACACTGCTACTCTATGAATCTATGATTTCAAGGTCAATCTCAAACTTTGTTATCATGTTTTTTTTTAAATATTGTTGACCAATTGTAAGCCAAACTATTCTATCTAAAGTCAACACCTATTCTAAAACAATTTATTTTTACTACCACAAACTTCTTTCACACCTAATAATTCCAATCTCTTCAAAATGAAAACCCCTATCCAAAATAACCAAAATAACTTTGAAACGAAGTATAGGCAACAACTTTTCAACTCCAAAAAAATATAATTTGACAATGTGTGTACAATTCTAATGAAAAGGTTGAAAACATACTTCTTGAAAGCTAAAGATGGTGAAGAATCTCTAGCAAGTTGAAGAAAGTGGTGGTGTATAAACAAATAGTTAGTCCTCCTCTTTGAACACAGAGAAAGTTTAAAAACCTAATCATAGCCTAGTATCAAGTAGAAAAAAAGTCTCAAAACCCTAAAGCTAGTATCAAGTAGTGTTGCAGTATGCTCTTGGAGGGCATACTTTTGTAGGGATTATCCAACCCATGTGGATAAATATAGTGTGGTGTTGATTGGTATGAAGTGAAAATTCTTAATCTTTTTGTTTTTAATATAGTTTTATGTTTATACCAAAAATTAGATATAATAACTAATATAAAATACTTAGTAATATTTTATAACTAATATATCAATAGATTGAGTGAAGAAAATAGCATATGCTGACTTAGAAGAATAAAATAACTATTTGAACAAAGAGAAATCCCCATATTAACACTTCAATCAAAACTGCTAAAAGAAACATGAGGCCAGAAAGGGGTCTCCTTCCTCCTTTCACACATCGTCAAGTCCGAGGGAAAAGCCCTGCTAGCGCATGGAGTTGTGCAAATTATCACGCAAATTATCAAGAGTTGCGATTCTGAATATCAAGCATTGAAGCAATTCAATCTCTACGCAAGCACTGGAACTTCACATTGTTTTCGAGGGTGATCTCGCAGGCCAATTGTTCCAATGTGCTCGCTTTGTACCTTGGCATTCAGCTGAGCCAGACAGTTTTGAGATAGCGAAGATGATGATGAAGAGATTTCAGTTGCTCTACTTAGAGGTCTCAATTGAATTTCAAGCCAATCTTGAAGCAATAATTTCTTGCATTCTAGGCAATAACATAAACAAAGGAAACATTGATAGGTTGATCTCTTTTAAACGCTTCTTGGTTGCGGTTGGTTTTACCATCAATGAGCAAATTGAATTGCACTTTGTTTTCATAAACGTACTTTCTGTATATTTTCTGACTTCTAAGGCTTCAGATCTCTCGATTGAATTCATGTATACAAACGAATCTTGATGAAATTTTTTCTGGCGTTGCTGGCAATAACTGAAAAGGTTGTTGCCAAGTTTGAATTCTCTGCCTGTATTGATTTTATTTGCACGCTACGTTTCCGTGAGGTATCTAGAGCCTGGAAATTTGAAACCCTGTATTTCCGTGAGGTAGAATCATGGTTTCAAACTTTCAATGCATGAACTCAGGTAGGGCTCCAGTTTTTTCTGGCTTGTTTCTGAATGACAGAATTGTTTCACTGGTTAGACTACTGGAGACTAACTGCCACGAACTTAGCAATGATAGATTATGAATTTGAGTGTAAGAATTCAAACCTGCTTCGTGGATGAATTTCCTGAAAATAGTTCTTACTGAAGAGAGCAGATTCTAAACCCTAAACCCTAAACCCCTGAACCCTAAACAGCTGCAACAACTGCAATTTGACACCACATTTGACTGCAATTCCTTCCAATTTCACAGTGATGTTTACTGCCAATGAGAGTGATTATTCCTTGACGAATTTTTGTGAGTCTGGCTTGAAGTTTCATCGGCATTCTCCTTTTGCGTGCACTTGCATCACGAAGTTTTTGACGACTGAAGCAAATGCATTGTGCAAATGTCAAAGGACCAAGAGGATCGTTTTGGTTGTTTTTCGTAGTTTTCGTTCACTGATTTGTCCTTTTTGTGCGTGTGATACTTGTTTACCCAAGTCACGTCATTTGAAAATATTAATCAAATTAGTGTAGTCTGGAATTTTATTGACATGTACCAATTTCTACAAAAGTTAATTTGACACAATTTTTTTTTGTAAGTGACCTAGTTTTGCACCCTCACTACTGTAGTAGGGCTAATCAGTTTAGCTCTATTAAAATTTAGTTCTTTTCCGTTTGTAATTATTTGATGACCAACATACAGTGTGATGTTCTTCACAAATTCTGAGGTTATTGTTTGAATTGGTGACAGTGGTGTGCGAGCTTCAGGGCGTAAGTACCAATGCATTGCTCCAATTCCTTAAAAAAAAATGGTGCACATCTAAAGCTATGTTCGCACTTGGTGTTAAAAATGTTGATATTGAGGGTCTTAGGAACAAATTTAGACCTTCTTTTGGACCAGATTCACATTCCAAACAACACCTCTAACACCAAGTGCGAACATACCTTTAATAGGTTGTATTTTTTATGTTTTTTGACAAGTGGGTCACTTAGACTTTAATTGTTGATTCATAGTCTAGTGTTCAATGCCAAAGATATGTTGGAGTATTCTAGCACAAGCTATTCTTTCAAAAAATGTGGCCCTTGATCCTTAATAAACAACAAACTTCAAAATTTATTTTTGCAAACCCTTTCAGAGAATCTTCACAAAAACTTCTCTAATATTCAACTACATGTGAACTTCCTTGGTATCATTATCTTTGTCTTCACAAGATGCATTTATCAATATAAGTCTTGGGTTTTGAATCACAATTTGAACTTGCTGTTTTGCATTGGAAATTTTGATAAAAAAAATGTGAGTAGTAGATTTGAGGATACCCTTTTCTTAATGTTAAGGTAGAAAATGCCAAAACAATTTGGTTGCTTCTCTAATTTAGACAATGAGATATTTTGTTGCTCATTGGCAATTTTGAATGGAAGAAAAGGCTTTGCATTGACAAAAGCTACATGCACTACAAAAAAACAAGGGTATAAATGACTTGTCCACAATGACTACAAATTCAATGATGACTATTAAATGACTATTTTGCAGTCATTGTGGACAAGAAATGACTACTACAATTGTTGTAGATAAGTCATTTATACCCTTGTTTTTTTATAGTGATGTAAGCCAAGTTAGAGCAACGGTGCTATTCTGTGAGCGTGTGAGCATGAGCCTGTGAGTGGTGAGCAGGGATTATGTGAGCGTTGAGTTCAAAAATTTGTAGAAGCACTAAAAAACTTAATACTATTTCTAAAAATAGATTCCATTTAGAAAATATAGTCAAATTTTACTATTTCTAGTAAAATTTTGCACCTATTACTTTAGACCTATTACCATGGACCTATTACTGTGGTTATGTAGAATTTAGATGAAAATTATAATTTTCAATGTTGTCTAAAATATTAGAAGTATACATTATGAAAATGATGAACTTAATTGATATGAAAGATGGATGGAGATGGAAATAAATTTGTATAGAATATTGATTGATCATTATTCTATAGCAATGTGGGTCTTTACGGGGCTGATAGGAAGGTATCAATAATATTCTCTTGATGCGCCATCGTTGGAATTGTTTAGATTTTTTTTAAATTGTTAATAGGAATTATTTTTATATCTAATGATCTTTGTCATAGTAAATTTTATTTCGGTTGATTATTGTATTATAGCATCATGGTCATGAAAAGGTACCAACACTTCTTTGTGGATTTACAAGTCAATAAACTTGTTTAGATTTTAGAAAAGAAATATTGTTAATTGGAATTCAATATATTTGGAAAAAGCTTGGCTGCATCAAATTTCATTTTTGTTGATCACTATCTTGTAGTAGTGTGGGTCCTCTCAAAGCTGACGGAGGGTACCTATACTTCTGCCTCAATGTGCTGGTAATTAGACTTATTATGATTTTGGAAGACAATATTTGGTTGATAGGGATTATTTTGTAAAGAGTGAGCTTAGTTACACCAAATTGTTGATTAGGTGACCATTGTTCTCTTGTGGGACCTTCTAGAGATCCAACTCTTCCATCTTTGATCAAATAGTCATTTGGTTAATCACTCCCCTCTTGTTGCTTGATACCTCTCGGCGCCGAGAGGAGGATCAAGCACTTATCTTCAAGTTGATGTGCTACTTATTGACTTCGCTAGGTTTTAAGAAAAAAAATGGTTATTAATTACGATATGTTTGAAATCGACCGAGGTTGCTCCATTGAGATTATAACCACTCTCCTCTTGTTGTTGGGTTACCTCTCGGCGCCGAGGGGTAACCCTAACCGCGGGTACAAAAAAACAAAAACAAAAAACAAAAAAAACAAAAAAACAAAAAAAACTTTTTTTTTTTTTTTTCATTTTCATTTTTTTCAGCCTCTAGGGGGTTCCTCTCGTCACCAAGAGGTACCTAGCAACAAGAGGGGAGTGGTTATAAAATCAAAATCTTAATAGAACATCTTTAACCGATTTCAAGCAAATCCTATTTAATTATCAATTTTTTTTTTCTTAAAATCTAACAAAGTCCAATAAGTAATAAATCAAAGTTGTTCAAGGGACCACGGTAATAGGTCCACAAAAATAGGTCTGTAATAATAGGTACCAAAAATAATAAAATTTGACCAAAATTTTGAAATGAAATCTCTAAAAAATTATATGCTCACAGGCTCACAAGCTCATGCTCACACGCTCACAGAATAGCAACCCTGAAGTTAGAGTAGGTCTGTTGTCAATGCTATAGTACTAAAGAATAGAGCCTCTCTTTGTCTAGCAACTTGTTATAAAGTTTGTATAACATTAGCTTCACAAAAGTTGATTTAATTTGTAAAGTCTCATTGTCCCATTGGGGGACAAAATGGATTTGGGGCAAGTTCCCACAAACTCAATTTTTAGTGAAATCTTTTGAAACTTTTTTATAAGGTAGAAAAAATTATTAGCTTATTGGAAATATAATTTTCATTTCAATTGGTGTCTAGGAGCAAAAGTTATACCACAACAAGTCCAAAATAGAACTCAATGGGCAAAAAACAAATCCACAAAACATCTCTTTGAACAAATAACATATAGAATTTGTTTTTGAGCTCAATTTTATATTTTTCCAAAACATAAAATTCCACAGAGTTAAATTTGATTGTTAGAACAATCTCACTATGGAATTAGTGTGTTTAATATTGCCTTAAAGCTATTAATAATTTGTTTTTTTCCCTCTATCACCTATCTTCTTCTACTTAACAATTTCTTTAAAATGAAATCATGTTATTTAAAATATATATATATTTTTCCTATATTCTCAACTCAATTCTTCATGATAATTTTTTTTTCTATTCAAAATCTATAAAGTAAAGTCTTTTTAATTAAGAAGATTCAATGTCTCATAAACTAATTTGCTATTATGTCAAAAAAAAAATGATTGATTTCTTTACTTTGAACGCATTTATCTAGCAATATGTGCGGTGAAAACATTTGAAATGTTTTCCGCATATTCTCAAACTAGTCTACTCCACAATCCCATGCTTAGATATGCAAACAAATACTATTTTTTAAATTTTGTCTCTTTGCACTATTTTGAGCGAAATGACAATTTTGAGCGATTTTTGATGGAAAAAATGACCTACAGTAGGGACTTTGGGGTTGAACCTTTAGGGTTAAACCTTGCTACTGCGCTTGGCCAGATTTGAATCCTTCAAGTGCAGCAATTTCTCATGAATCTTCTGATGCAGATTGTCCGAAGTTTGTATCAGAGGAGATTGAGGCATTCATGTGGAAGAGACAAAACCCACAAGGACTGGAGAGTGGAGACCACCTTATGAAACTGTGCTTATAGCTTTGTACTCCGCTGCTTATTCTTCATCTCTTCAGAGACATCTGATTAAATTAGAACGATGGAGAGAAGATTAGCATGGCTCCTGCTCCAGGATGACTTGCACAAATTCGATCAGAGATCCCAAAAAAATTTAGCTTCCGCTTGGGCCATTTGATTTGACCAGTTTTTTTGAAATTCTCGAGAGATTCAGAGCTTGAATTCGCCTGTGCCTCTAGTTCTGTGTATGTACGCGAGCCCAATTAACGGAACTCTGTCTCGGTAAGTGTGTCTCCGATTTGAAGTGTTGGAATGTCTCGAATTTTGTGAGAGCTTTGAGATTTAGGGCTTTCGATAGTAGAAGATTCCTTCCGTTACAATGGTGTTGTTTAGGAGAGTTCGATCCGCGGTGGTAGAGACTTCTTCATCGAGTTCTGGCTCCCATTTAGCGCACGTTCCCTGTTATAGATCACGATTCCTTGAAGTCTTGAAAGATGCATAGCTTTCTATTGATATGAATATACTGGGCCCCGGCTCTAAGTCACCTTTTGCGTGCCAATTTTTAAATTATGCGAATACTGTAACCTGTCACCGGTTCTCCGATTTCAAAGTGGCGGTAGGGGAGAGTCAAGTTTTGTGAGAGCATTGAGACGTAGGGTTTTCGGTGGTAGAAGATTCCTTTCGTTGTCTAGAGGAGATTTGCCAAGGCGGAAACGCATCCAGAGATTCTAAATGGCGAGGTAAGAAGTGAATAGCAATTTTCTGGTCTCTTGTACGAACCTGGCAATTGGCGTGGCGGGTGATCCAGTGCCCTCGTTTGCAACTGCTTGAGTTACATGCAAATTGGAGGACAATCTCTTGCGTTTTCAATATTCGAGATTTTTTGGCTCTGTTGCAGGTGTGAGTGACAGAGGGAGTTGTGCTATCTGTCTCTTGCGGGAGATAACTTACAGTTCGTTTCACCATTTCGGTGAAAATTTTCCCCGCGAGTGTTTCGCAGAAGCCCTGAACTACGCCACCTGCAGAATTCCATGATCCACTAGAATAATTGACTGTAAAAACGTCAGTAGGAACCGATGCACCAATCTGAATTTGGAGCCATTCTTTTTTTTCTTTGTCGGCAACGTGTCTCGGACCTCAAAAGTCGGGTTGAGCACTATATGTTATAATTAGGCTCCAGACGTGGAAGCCGAGTATCAGACATTTTGACCCCAACGCTGGTAGCGTCGGTACGACGTCCACGTTTGCACCGTCGTTGCGTCTTCTGCACGCATTTCGCTGCGTACTTAAACTGCGCCCTTGCTTCTATTAATTACTTCCCACAAATCTTTTGCGAATCTTCAACTTAACGGGAGAGTTGCTACTTATTGCTGTGACACTGCCATATCCATTACTGTGGAGAGTTAACTCCAGGCCTGGTCAGCTCGTAAACCTTAAACCGCATTTGGGATTCAGACTGTCAGGTGGATTTGGGATTCTGGGATTCAGGCATTTGGTTACGTCGCTGATGTTCTAAGCGTTTCTTGTGTGATTTTATCTGCACCAGAAAATTTCGTTGCCTGCGAGCATCTTGACGAAAGATCACTTGCTCCTGTCTTTGCAAATTCTGCCAATCCAATTCATTTGAGCACCCGTTCAAGATGAGTTGCCTTTATTACCTCGTGTTGGGTGGCATATTCAACAATAGGCGTCAATCTGCTCCACTCCAACACGTCTCCGTGAGTGGCATCCTTCGCGACACAGTTGCGGAATACACGTTAGTGCAAACTTACGTGAATCCTCTCAACGACGCCACCATTGAAGCGGCTTACTCATTCCCCTTGTACGAGGGCGTGGCCGTTTCCGGTTTCGAAGCCGAAGTGGATGGCCGCAAGATCATCGGCAAGATTCAGGAGAAAGCTGCTGCGAGGAAGGAATACGAAGTGGCTGTGAAAGAAGGGAAGGTGGCAAGCTTACTAGAGCAGGAGAAGCCTGATGTTTTCCAAGCCTCCATCGGTAACATCCCTCCTGCGAAAACCATCACCGTTCGCATCACTCTCATCTCGGAAATCAAACAAGACGCAGACGAGAATCAAATTCGGTTTGTTCTACCGACAACGATTGCGCCACGTTACGGGAGTTACGCACCTGAGATCGCAAGCTCCTTCACCACTTCCAAGTTGTCGGTGGAGATTGCTTGCGCTATGTCGAAGGAGATCACGTCGATACAATCTCCTTCCCACACCATTCAAGTCCATCTCGGGACTTCCCGTACGAAGGTGAGCTTGACGACGGACAGTCTTCTTGACCGCGACCTCGTGATCATCGTGCAAGCGTTAGGGTTGGATTCACCACGGGTGTTGGTTGAGCATCATCCTAAAGATGGAACCCACGCAGTTTCATTGACATTTGCTCCAAGGTTTGCGCTCAATTCCCTCAAATCGTGCGAGCTTATCTTTCTTGTCGATCGCTCAGGCTCAATGCATTCAGGCTCCCAAATCCATCAAGCTGGGCAGGCTCTTGAGCTTTTCCTCCGCTCCATCCCCTCGGAAGATCACTACATCAACATCATCGGATTCGGCTCCGACCATCAATCCCTCTTCCCGAAGTCGGTAGAGTACAGCGCGGAGTCTTTGAAAATCACCACAAAGTATGCACAAACTTTGAGAGCAGACATGGGTGGCACGGAGTTGTTGGGCGCTTTCCAGGAGGCTTTTGAACGCCGTCGCAAAGACGTTCCGACGCAGATCTTTTTGCTTACAGACGGGCAGATATGGAATGTCGAGGCTCTCATCCAGTGCGTCAAAGAGGCTGTGGAAGAAGGGGAGAAGCGAAACTCGGTTGTGAGAGTATTCTCTCTGGGCGTTGGCGCGGCAGTTTCGCATCATCTCATTGAATCTGTGGCAAGGGCGGGGAGGGGATACTCCCAGCTTGTGGTGGAAGGCGAGCGAATGGAGAAGAAGGTGGTGAACATGCTGAAAGCAGCGCTCATGCCTTCTGTTACAGATGTAAGCGTCCAATGGGCAAATACTGTGGAAGATCTTTCTGGTGAGGACGATTTCGAAATGGTCGAAGCTTTAGAAGAAGCTGCAGATTCGCAGCTTGCTGTTGTGGATCCCAAGCCGCCCATTAGTTTATTCTCCTTTGAGGTTGAGGTTCCCTCACCACCGCCCCCTCCACCCACTGTCCTTCCCGAGATCATCATTCAAACCCTCCAAGCGCCGTTCAAAGTTCCAGCTTTGTACCGTGGTGCTCGCTTCACGATCTACGCCATTCTCTCATCCGACACGCCAGTTCCGAAGGAGATCATCTTGCGAGGCTCATCACCTGATGGGCCAGTGGAGCTCAAGGTGAAAGTGGAGTCTGTTCAAGAGGGAGAGACGATGCTGCACTCACTGGCAGCTCGCATCCTGGTGAGGGACTTGGAAGAGGGAGCTTCCTGTATTCACGCGCTTGGGGGAAGCACCACCACCGCTACGAATGAGCAAATGCTGAAGACGCTCGGTGTTCATGTGGTGAAAGAAGGGAAGAAGTACAAGAACAAGTTGAACGAGCATGTCGTCTCGAAGCTTACCAAGCAGAAGATTCTGGAGCTCGCACTGAAGTACAAGATCTCCAGCAAGTACACCAGCTGGGTGGCCGTTGACACGGAGAGCGATCGCAGCATCATTCACGACAAGGTGGTGACCGAAGCGCAGGTTTCATTTGGGGGTGCAGGGGGTGGAAGCTTTGGTGCAGGGCAATCTCCGTCTGGCATGTACAGTTTGCGGCAGTACTGTGCGGCACCGGCTGGTGCTGTCGCGTCATTTCGTGGTACAGGAGCGCCATTTTCAGCCAATTCATATGCAGCCACGCCATGTGTAATGCAGCAGCAATTGCAAATGCAGCAGCAATCACAGCAGCATTCTACGAGTATGGCCCCGGCTAGGGCGCACCATAGGAAATTAATTGCAAGCCCAAAGTTCAAAGCATCCAGCACGAGTGCATTCGGCTCAGGAAATCTTCCAGCAACTACAACTGATGAGAAATTGTTTGGGGCACCAGCTCCTAAGTATCTGACAGGCACTTTATGCTCAGCTCAAACGCCCATTTTCGAGCGTCTCGAATCATTCGTGCCAGACATTCGTGCCAAACGACCGGAGGACATCTGTGAGAAAGCCAGTATAGCCACCACTGATCCTCACAGTCGGTTGCTTTCCCTTCTGCAACACCAGCAGTTCGACGGCTTGTTCCCTCTTGTCCCTGAGATTGCTGTCCTACTCTCCACCACTGTGGAAGAGATGAAAGCCAACTTGGGGGAGTTTCGGAAGAAGAATGGATGGCAGCTTTCGGAGCCCGAGTGGGAGACCTTGTGGGCTACTTGTTTGGCGGTGCAGTTTCTGAGGAAGCAGTTACCAGAGCTGCTGGAGGAGTGGGAGCTTGTTGTGGAGAAAGCAGAGAAGCGAGTGACAGCGATGGTGAAGAACCCAGAAGCTGTTGCAGCGATGCAACATGCTGCAAGTGAGATGGTGAAGAAAGATTAAGTTTGATTACATAGTGTCGGTACGTAATTAGGCATAGTCAGAATTGTGCTGTAATAATTTTGTAGATGAACAAGCGTCAGTATGAGAGTTTAGACCAAGGATCAATGAGCAATCCATTTCATTCCTTCGTGAGGGCGGCGGTGTAATTTAGACAGACAAAGTTCGATTAGTGTTGGTATTAGCTTAAGTATGCTACCAGTACGTAATCGAGCACAGTGAGAGAAACGTGATAAAGTTGTTGATGCATGAGTTGGTGGAAGATAGAGAGCTCTTTTGCTGTCGGTATTATCTTAGGTATGATATCAGTACGTGGTCTGGCACAGTTAGATTATTGTAGTAATTTTGTAGATATTCCAACGATGATTGTGTATGAAAGTGTGTAAACCAATGTTTAATGAGCAATACTGTGGAGTGTGGAGTGCCTTTCACGGCATGGGTTTCTTCATAAGAGAGTAATCTTAGCTGGTGGACTCTTGTTTGTTCGAAGTTTTTGTAAACCGCAAGTCCTTTGGATTAATAAGATAATATTCTCCATCGATTCCTCTCCATTGATACAAGGTCACTGATGTTGCTAGTTATATGCTTAGTTAATCAATGTATTATTGTTACGATTGTGAAACACAAGGGCTCTATCATAATAGTGTGGCATCGAGAGTCCAAAACTGTAAACAGGCTTGCTGATGTTGGAATTAGGGGAATGTGCATTTTGATGTCTCGGTCAGGTTGGATATGGCCGTTTTCAGCTTGCTTGTGTTCCTCCATTCACACCCAAAACTGATCCTTTGATTGTTATGATCCATGTGATGACTGGCACTTTGTTAAATCCTAGTTTGGGGGGCAACTATCCTTCAGTTCCTTGTGAGCCAAGCACACACTTAGACCTTCGACAGTAAAAAGGCTTCACAAGGTTACTGGACATGAGATGAGTGTACCCATTCCCATTCATTTAACCCTTAACCCTTAAAGGACGAAGGGGTGGCCTTAGAAATCATCCCTATTCATTACTGTGTGAATTATGGGCTTTAGAAATAGCAAAAGCACTCATTGGAACTAAGTCAAACTACTATAGAAGACCTCCCCTTTTCACAACAAAATTCCAAGGATGAATAGTTGCACTTCTGTCCTACTACAAAGAATCCTTGTCATCCATTGGACGCCAAATGTCCTCCACGACATTTAAGGGTTAAAGGACACAGTCCCATGACCAAGGTAGTCACCAAAAGTGCTTCAATTATCGGACAAATAGATGCATTCTTTGTTTCTACATTCAACAATGAAGTCATCCATCAATTGTTTTTTGGCCTCAATGTCCTTCAAGGGTTAAACATTTGAATTCTTTGGAGAATAGTTAAAGGGGCTTGCTTATTTTTTGTACATTCACTTATTGGACAAACATGTGCATTCCTTGTTTGTACAGTGAACAATGAAGTCATCCATCAAATGCTTTTTGGCCTCAATGTCCTTCAAGGGTTAATAAGCATTTGAATTCTTTGGAGAAGAGTTCAAGGGACTTGCTTATTTTTTGTACATAGATGAATCTTACTTCATTATTAATAATGCAAAGAGAATCAATTTTTTTGGTTGATAAAAACTTTAATTTCTTGAAATAAGGAAACCATGTGTTGTCAAGGCCATGGATTTCCAAACACCGTGGGTATCCAAACATAATCTAAAATCACCCCTAACACATCTTTGAACCTTGATGAATAGAATAAATAAAATGTATGTCATGAAAGCAACTTTTGGTGACTACCTTGGTCATGGGTTAATAAGCATTTGAAAAAGTTGGTTTCATGACTTGTCATTTTTTGTAGTATCACTTAGTATTAGCTATACTATGACTTGTTAGAAAAAATATTTAATAAATAAAATGAAATATGAATAATTATTATAATACTATAAATAATATATCAACAAAATTTGAGACCAAAAGAAAAATTAGGTTAGAAGTTATTTACAAAATAGAGTGACACAATTTTTGAAGAAAATAGACATTTCGATGTTTTAATTTGTAAAAATTAGGAAAAAGAATTTACAAAGAAACCAAAAATTGATAATTTGGAAAAACTTCATAATAAAGAGATTTCACCAAGAGAATGATCTTGAAACCACCTTCAATGTTTAGAAATGCTTGGCACAAGGGAGCCCTAGTAGCATGCATGTGGATGTAAAATAATGTTTTTTTAACCCCTAACTACCTAATCAATCATATATAATCAATCTGTAATTTTTGGTTCATCTTCCTGTCGGCAATTAAATTCTTTTGACAATTTAAAAAAATTTACAAGTAGTTTTAAGAGTTAACTATTGAAAGCTTTCATTTTCCATTGAAAAAGGTAAATATTTGATTTTTGAGAGGTCCTCAAATGCATATATGTACCTTTAGTGAAGAGTAAAGCTTGCCAATTTTACTTCATTTTCCGGCTTTGAGCAAAGCTCATCAATTTTACTTGATTTGAGACCTAAAAAATTGTACTTACCCATTTGCTTTGAAAATGGTCCCAATGGAAAGAGTAAAGTGTTTTTGTGATTTTCACCATTGAAAATGTAAACATGCAAGTGTTGATTTGGAGTTCTTTGCAATTTCTATTTATCAAACCAAATTGCATTTCAACAATTGCAAGGTGGATTGTGTAACAAGCTTGATAGCTCTTAATTTGAACTTAAGGTTTTTCGAAGTGCATTTTAGTGTGCTAACACAATTTCTAGTTGTTCATGTCACCTCCAATCCCAAAAAACTCTTATATGCAAATTTCTCAAACATTGTGGGTAGAGACAACATACTAAAAATAAGATACACAAATTTCTCTTGTTATAGTCTCACATCTCCTACGCAATTTCACACTCAAAATTGAGATGCACACTAACAATCAAGATCTTTTAACATCTATACAATTAGATTTTGAAAATAAAACAATTTGCTTCATTGAAGATAATTATAAGCCCAATTTGTTCCTAATTTGACAAAAACAATTGTAGAATAATAAGGTAAAATATGCTTTAATTTGGGTCTCAACTTGATTAATTTTTTAATCCAATTGTAGCATCATATAGCTAACTCATTGAAGTATAGTGTCTGACAATTTCAAAGCATAAATCTCATTAATAGTGAAATATTCACTTTGAAACTTTGCGGAATAGTTTTTTTTACATGACTTTGCATATGCATAGTTCATTATTAAAATCTTTTCTAGAAAAATCTAAGTGTCTCACGACTTCTACAAGTTTACAACTTGCTTTGAAATTTAGATAGAAATCTATGAAAAAGAATTTGAGAGAAATAAACTCAAATATAAAAAAGGTTTTATTGTTTGAAGTGCCTATATTGAGATCAAAATTAAAAGACCAAGTAAATTGAACATAATTTTGAAACCACAAATTCTAACTCTATGAAATTTGTCTTGCATTCAAAACAATCCTTGTTTATATCTTTGTGCAAATTCCAACCCTAGTATAAAAAATTGAAATTGAAATTGCTTGCTCCAAAGTAAGTAAAGTCCAAAAATCATTGTTTAGTCATTTAGGAGTTATATATATTGATGTTAAATAAAATATTGTCTATATTAGTATACTTCACAAATAAAAAATTCTAAATTCTAAATTAACCACTATAAAAAAGTCGTGTCGAAGTAGATGGATTTTGTTGGATATCCAATGTAACAATTCATGTTTTTATGTCAACAATCACGTTCAATGTAACATCTTCATGTTGTATTGGATGTCATTGTTGATATAAAATAGTGAACGTGTCGAGACATGCTTGGCTACGGTGTACTGTCTGTGAACAGTCATCGTACTGTTCCGTCCATAGTCGTGAACAGTCCACGGTCTACTATAGCAATGCCGTTTCAGATCAACCGTCGTTACGGATCGGGATCGGGACCCTTGGGAGACGATTCGCTCCAACCGGCAAGAACTACGTTATAGTACACTCTGATCCTTGGAAAGACAGTGTATGTGCTTTCACCGAGGTACGTAGGCAGCTTTCTCCACGAAGAGAAAGTGCGAGTGTCCACATTTGTTAGAGCATCAAGGCTAGATCGATTACACAAGTCAACGAGAGATCTGACTAAGTGTTATCACGTTATCAGCACTGCTTATGAAAAGCTGAGCGAGAAAGGACAACACGAACGCTTCCACAGAAACCATAATCGAAGAAGAGCCATGGCACTACAAACAGATACAGGCTCTCGTCCAGCGATACCAGCGGAACCAGGTTTCAGACCACTAGAAGAGGACGGTACAAATTATATCATGTGGATGACAAATATGAAACAATACCTTTCAAGTAAAGGGCTCGAATCCACAATTGTCCGTCCACCTACTCCCATCGAAGAAGAACAACGGATGAAGGCAAGAGAAGCCGATGCTACATTAACTTTTGGAAAGTCGGCAATAGATTATAATCAAATGCAAAGAGATACTGCAACACTTGCCATCCGTCTAAGACTTAAAGATGACCTCGCCCTCCAAATGTACCACCACAATACACCATACGATTTGTGGGAAGAAATCACAGCTCGTTTCGAAGCCATGCGAGAAATTACATACCCTGAGACATGGCAAGCATGGTTGAGTCTTCGTCATATGGATTTCGACTTACTTGACAACTATAAATCAGCCTTATTTAAAATTACAGCAAAATTAGCTTACTGCAAAAGGCCAGTAACTGAGGCAAATATAATCTTTAAGACACTATCTACGATGGGGCCAGAAAGAATGGGACTCAAGGAATCATTACTGGCACGAGAATACAAGAATTCACGAGACTTATTTATCTACTTGGCTGAAAACGAAAAATTTAATAATGTTGCAAAGGAATTGGCAAAACAGAGACCTGCTGGGACAACCGCAATTCCAGAACTTAACTATACAAGAGACGAAAAACAAGACCCAAACAGGAGAAGAAAACCGTGGAAGCAACAGGTAAAAGGGGCTCGAAAATCAGCGACCCCTGGTAAACAAGACAAAAACACCAATACAAAAAAGAGCAAAGCACGAACCTCTGGGAAGTGTTTCAGATGCGGGAAGAAACGACACTTTGCTCGTGATTGTCGGACTCCAGATGACGTTGTCGATAAATACAGAAAAAATAATAATTTGTCACCCTGGAGAGGTACCAGGAAGGACAACAAAAACAACGATAAAAATAAAAAACAGCGCACTGAAAATGACGATGAATACAATTATCTGGACCAGACACAATATGATGAAACGAATGCTGTCATGGATGAATCTCAGGACATAGAACAATCTACGATGATACTAGACTCAGGAGCCACGATTACAGTCATTAAAAGTGACAAGTACTTCACGAAAATGCAATCAGAAAATTACAAGATTGCATCGATGAGCGGTTTGAATCTAGCAGTGCGGGGATCAGGACCTGCTACGTTTGTGCTACCTGGCGGCTCACGAATATATGCCGAACGAGCTCTTCTTATTCCCACTGCAAGAAGACAGGTCCTCTGTGAAAACGATGTATCAAACAGCGGATACGAGATAAGTACTCATATCTTTAAGGAAGGCCGCAGATTCAAAACCCTTACCAATGAACACGGTGACTGTGTTGAGAAGTTCTATTATACAGCAAACGGACTCATCGAATTTGAGATCACAACACACGAATTCATAGCACTTACAGGTGAGATAGCAGACGATGCCAGGCTCTGGCATGACCGTCTGGGCCACCCATCTACCCGAATGCTGAAGAATACCTTAAAGTCAGCAGCAGGAAATATAAAGATCTCATCAAAACTACCCGAATCATGTTTGGCATGTTCGCGAGGCAAGCTGATCTTACGACCTGCTAAAGAAATAAGAGATAAGGAACTACAGCCTTTTCTTCATCGCATTCAAGTAGACATATGTGGCCCCATCTCACCACCATCAGGACCATTTAGGTACTTCATGGTGATGATAGACTCCACATCTAGGTGGAGTGAGATCAATCTATTATCCACCAGAAACCATGCATTTGCAAAACTACTTATACAACTTATCAGGATGCAAGTCAGGTTCCCAGAAAATAGCGTGAAAGACATTAGAGTGGACGGGGCAGGCGAGTTCACTTCTAAGATATTCCAAGACTATTGTTCCGCACAGGGCATAAATCTAGAAGTTGCACTAGCGGAGATTCATTTTCAGAATGGGCTTGCCGAAAGCCTGATTAAAAGAATACAATGGATTGCACGTCCTTTACTGCTTAAGTGCAACTTACCCTTGACGGCATGGGGCCACGCGGTATTACATGCTGCCGATTTGATCAGGTTTCGCCCATGTGCAGGCAGCAAAGTCAGCCCATATCAATTAGCAACTGGCAATGCACCTGATATTAAGCACTTACGAAAATTTGGTTGTGCAGTAGAGGTGCCCTTAGATCCCACGAAGAGAAAAAAAATGGGACCCCAGAGGAAACAAGGTATTTACGTCGGCAATGTAGGAAATTCATTGATAAAGTATATAGAACCGAAAACAGGGGATCTCTTTCGGGCGAGATTCCAAGACTGCCACTTTGACGAGAAATGCTTCCCATCAATGGAGACAAAAGAAGAAAGATCAGCAACGGCTCTTGACATTAATTGGAAATCCGACATAGTTGATGATTACAGAGACTCTCGCTGCGATGGGGAAGTACTTCGAATCCTGAGGTTGCGTGAGTTAGCACGAAGGCTCCCCGATGCATTCGCGGACACCCCTGACATAGTAAAAACTCCATATACCCAAGTCCAATATACACCAGCCCGAATCATGCCAGACAAGAACCCAGCTAATGTCTCACAGATTCGTCGTAAAAGAGGACGTCCTTTGGGATCGAAAAATAAACCAAAGATGCCAGTAGGAGTACCCCAGAGTTCAGGGGGAGTACCACAGAGTTCAGGGGGCGACACAACTCACCAACCTAGTTTTGAAGAAGCCACTGATGTAGCTTTTACTGGTCACGTCTGGGACAGACGGACCATCTGTCGAGATGAGGTTTTTATGCTGCAGACCGTTAATGCTATTCTAGATCAGGCTGAAATACCAAAAACGGTACCACAAGCAAAGCGATCATCAGAATGGCCTCACTGGAAACGCGCAATGCAAGATGAAATGACGTCTATGGCTGAAAGGAAAGTATTTGGAGTTCCACAGCCTAGAACGCATGATATGAAACCGATTCGCTCTAAGTGGGTTTTTGCTAAAAAGAAAGATGCTGAGGGAAGAACGATTCGCTATAAGGCTCGTCTCGTTGCAAAGGGTTTTACTCAGCAGTTTGGTGTAGACTATGAGTTTACTTACAGTCCTGTGATGGACATAACTACCTTTCGTTTCCTCATCACTCTGGCGGTGCAGAAAAACCTTATGTTTCGGCTTTTAGACATAGTGACGGCCTATCTATATGGAAAGCTTGACAAGGAGTTATACATGGAGATACCCGAAGGGGTAGACTCCACTAACTCAGAGGAAAGAACCTCAGTCCAGCCCACGAAGAACTCGGGACAGACCCAGAGACTAGGAATTCGGGACATGGACGCAAAGTGCAAGGAGCTGAAACGGGGACATAAACGTGTGACATTTGCCCCCTCCTCAGCTCTTGCAAATGCAAGGAACGTGGTTTCCCACCTCAGAAAGAGGAAAAGAGAATCTAATCAGGTAATCCGAATTCACAAAGCTATATACGGTCTTAAACAGTCGGGAAGACTGTGGTACCAAAACTTGACTGATTACCTCTTAGAACAAGGATTCAAAGCAAGTAAATACACACCTTGTGTGTTCGTGAACCGCCGAGGTCCACACATCGTTCTTATCGCCATTTACGTTGACGACTTGAATATCTTCGGATCACGACAAGCAGTGGAGAAAACCGTCGACCTGATGAAACATAAATATAGAGTTAAGGACTACGGGAGGACACCGCGATGCTTAGGCATCGAACTTGAGCACTTCCAAGATGGCTCAGTTTTCATGCACATGACTTCTTACACGAACAAACTTTTGGACAAATTTTCAATGAAAGAAGCACATGCAGTGTCTACTCCCCTTATAGTCCGAACCCTACATCCAGATCAAGATGAGTATGGCCCGTTAAGAACTGATGAGGACATACTCCCTTCGGAGTATCCATATATTACCGCTGTTATGTCCATGTCGTGGCTAGCCATCAATGTGAGGCCCGACATCAAATTTTCGACTCACTTATTGTCAAGACAAAGCGCGGAACCCACAAAGCGACACTGGCGTGGTGTCAAACATATGCTTCGCTATTTAAATGGAACAAGGGACTATGGTCTTCTATTCGAAAGAACCTTCGCACCAATCCAGGGTTATGCAGACGCCGGTTACCTTTCTGCCCCGGAGAAAGGCAGGTCGCAGTCCGGCTATGTGTTTACAATGGGAGGCACGGCCATTTCCTGGAGCTCAAAGTTGCAGCTCACGGTTGCCACGTCGTCGAATCACTCAGAACTCATCGCGCTGTACGATACAACGAAAGAAGCCGTTTGGCTTCGCAACATGTCACACAGCTTGAAGGAATTAGCGAATTTTGAAACTCCCGACAAACTGATGCAAATATTCGAAGACAATGATGCCTGCCGGCATCAGATGTCGGCAGGCTTCATAAAATCGGAAAATACGAAACATTTGTCCCCGAAAATATTTTATGCCGCTGAGCAGTCAGAAAATGGAACTATCTCGATCGAAAAGATCACTTCTGCTGAAAATGTAGCTGATTTGTTTACGAAGACATTACCTTCAGCGGCTCATTGGAAGCATATGAAGTCGATGAAGATGCGTTCGCTCGCCGAAGTTCGACAAGAGAAGAAACAATCGAGACCATAGAAGCGATAGGACCTCGATGAAGAGATACAAAGTTTTTCTAGGTTAAAAGAACTCAAGGGCACGACGCGACACCCACCTCTACCAAGCGGGGGAGTGTCGAGACATGCTTGGCTACGGTGTACTGTCTGTGAACAGTCATCGTACTGTTCCGTCCATAGTCGTGAACAGTCCACGGTCTACTATAGCAATGCCGTTTCAGATCAACCGTCGTTACGGATCGGGATCGGGACCCTTGGGAGACGATTCGCTCCAACCGGCAAGAACTACGTTATAGTACACTCTGATCCTTGGAAAGACAGTGTGTGTGCTTTCACCGAGGTACGTAGGCAGCTTTCTCCACGAAGAGAAAGTGCGAGTGTCCACATTTGTTAGAGCATCAAGGCTAGATCGATTACACAAGTCAACGAGAGATCTGACTAAGTGTTATCAGAACGGGAGTTCTTTTTATTCATATTGAACACACTAATAAAGTTAATTTGAGCACCATTTCCAAATTTATCTTCATCCTTACTCAAATTCATCTTCATGTAGTTACTACATGTCTATGTCAATGTTAAAAGTAAAGAATAAATATGATGAGTGGTTTCATAGAGATAAAAGTAATAACACCTAAATGTGTTCAATTAAATTTTTGAGCATGGTTTCTATTATTAAATTGTTATATTTGTTATTATTAAATTGTCTTATCAATAGTTGTAAGGGGATTCTAAATCTGTTTAGAATGCATATCTTGAACTCCATATGAATAAACTATGAATTTTCAAAGTGCTAAAAACAAGAGTATTTGAAATTGCCTTAGGCTCTAATGTAGGAAGATTGTACATTTTAGATAAGAATAGATCAAAGTTGGATCTTGGGTGCAATGAGATGAACTTTAATTTTTTGAGGACTAAAATAGGGACACCCAAATGCAGGGTGATTGCAATAAACACTTGTCCTATTTTTTGTCCCCTTGACCTTAGACAGGTGGTTTTTGCTCATAACTTTTGCATCGTGTGTCCATCTTCTATGAAACTTGAAATGAAGGTACATGTGGTAGTTTCAGATGTTGAGTAATTTTTTGGGTTTTCTTAAAATTATTTTACTATTTTTAAACTGCCCCCAATTGGATGTCTACCTTGGCCATTTTGGGGGTTTGTAGTACTATTTTTGATCCAAAAATAAGAATTTGAAGCTCAAAATTGGTATACAAGGACTTATACTAAAGTTACACAGTCTCACCAAAGTATTTCTAAAAATAGTAAACTGTCCACCCTCCACATGTGCTCAAAGAGCACTACCTTTGCGCAAGTGTAGAGAACACAATTTTATTTTTACAATAGTGAAAATTGGTGACAAGGAGTATCTATAAGTTAGGAAAAATGGATTTTTTTTTGAGAATTTTTTGAATTTTCTTACTATTTTTTAAGAATTAAATTTCAAACTGTCTATTTTCTTCCATTTTTCAACCCCCTTTGACCGTGCATAACTCTTAGAGATAAAAAAATTTAGGTCTGAATTTTTGCACATATCATTTTTTTAATGCTTTACACATTATCCATATTTTATTTTATTTAAAAAAAATTATTCCAAAATCCACGAACAGGAGTGAAATGGCCGTTTTGAACAAAAATCAGCAGGTGTTTCTTGCAACTGCCCTGCACCAAGTGCCTAAAAGCACCACTTGATGAGATTCTTACATTGCATCCATCTCCTAAACCAATATGTACATATTCGTAAAGAAAAAGTTTTGAAAAACTATCAACAAAACGTTGACTCTTTTTAACTTTTGCATATTGTATCCAAATAATGCATTCTTTAGTGCTTTGAATTACTTTGAATTAAGTGACTTTTTGAGGCCTTCATGTTGTGTCCATGTCAAAAAAAATATTGTGACTATAAGATGACCATTATGGATACACATTTTGTTGGTTTGGGGGTAGTGTACATACTCTTTTAGGTTGTTATGGGCAGCACACTTCTAAAATTCAAAACAAATTCATACTTTGCTGAAAAAATATAGTTTCAATTGCTCTTGTTGTTTAAATTCTCACAGTTGTCTTTACATGGGGAATTTTTTTTTTGGCAATGGCATGACAGTAAACTCCTAATTCTGACCACAATGGCCTGTTCTACCTTACAGAGGCCAATGTATTCTGCATACAGTAGATATTTGGCATGCCAGTTTTTTTAATTTGGTCTTCTTTTGAAACAGTCCATGTCTATTTTGATATTTTTGCACTTTCTTGACTAAATGTTTTGAGACCCCCACACGACTCTGTAAGCATGAATCATGTACAATGTTCAGTACAAATTAATGTCATAACATAACAGCAAGGTTAGAAACTCTTCCCACGGTAAAGGACTGAGGCACATTTTGGGCATAAATTGTGAAAAACAGACACTTTTTAGGGCAATGAGAATTTATCATATATTTATTTTTTCAAAAATTCAACCATAAAAATCTGTGTTGGACTGCTACGAGAATGTGTGAAAAAAATTCAGAAACTTTGATTGCATAAATTGAAAGATAATATCATTAGAAGTTAGAAGAAAAAGTTGTTGTTTTCAATCTTGCCTGATAGGGTCAATAGACTTTAACTCCTCCTGGAGTGAGATTTTTAGACTATGCATGGTTGTTGTTTTTGACATTTGTATTGTGTATAATGTGAGTTACATATGTAACAAAGTTTAGAATTAAAAGAGGAATTTTGCACATGTTGCATGAAGCTACTAACATGGGTTACCCCAAAGGTTTAGGGCAACATAACTTCTAATCCGAGCACCAGATTGATTTTTGTTTCAAATTTTCATTAAAGTTAAACAATGTTCACATCTAGTATCAAAATTTCATGAACATCTTACCAAAATTGACTTTGTATGTAATTACCTAGTGAGGTCTCTTATTATCACTTAATCTTTTAGGGATTAAGAAGCAAAATATTTTGTAACTGTCAAAGTGTTGAAATTCACAATTTGTCTTATTACAATTGTAATTTTGGATGATGCACAGTTGCATCCTAATGCAATTGCCAAATTTCACTTTTTAGAAACAGAAACTCCATTTGCGATGATTTTTTTCAATTATTTTAATAGTTGTACTTGATAATTAATCAAATAAATGTTGATGGTGAATCAATTAGTTTAAATTCCGTAAATATGTAGGAAATATCAATGTGCACATCTAATTATATGTACATATGAAAATTTTCAAATTTTTTATAATACTTCTCCTACTTGCAAATTCAAAGGCATGTTGTCACTAGCCTAAATTTTCTAGAATAGATGTCAATTGTCACAATATGACTAGTTTTGAGCTTTTGAGCATGAAGATGCCATATGTTTTCCAAAATCTAATTACAATTTAGAAATATCTATTTTGCAAAATTTTAGTAGATGACCCCATGCCATTAATTGCTTGTAGGACAAATTGTAATTTTTTTGAAATGCTTTCTTTAATATTTCCTTCTATTTGCAAAATTAAATTAAGAAATCTAGAACCAACAATTTTTAATTGCTTATAAAGTAAAACAACGAGTACAATTGGAAAATATCATCAATATAAATAGAGATTTTGTTTCTAAAATGTAAAATTTGGCATGATTGATTGCAATTCTATGTAAGAATTCAATGTTGTTTGTCCATTGTAAAATATGGCAATTGTGAAAGAAAAAATAAACTTTTTTTACAAGCGACAAACATAATAAAACGTGTATTTTTTAAAGGTAACTTGTACAATAAATTGTATTGAAGTTGTAATGTAGATTTTGCAATATTGATGAGAGGGCCTCAGTTTTTCTTGATGTATGTCCTAATTTTGTCTAGTAAGGGTCTGTGAAAGTATTTTCAAATTTTCAAAGTAGGACCCAACTTGCCCTTGTAGTTTAATTGTTTTGGATCTTTATAAAGGCATCTGAAGAAATCAACCGATAGGACACCTTAAGAGGATTCCAAATGAATCTCTTGATGATGGATAGGAGGGTGTTATTAGGCTAGATTGTACACACATAGGGAATGCTTTGAGAGGTAGTTAATTTGCCTCTGAGGCCTAAAAATTTTAAATAATTTTTCATAGTCAAATATCATTAATTGTCTATGATTAGCTAATCAATTTTAATATCCATTGGCTCTCTTTCAACTATGTTTGATTGAAAATCATCTTATTCATTCTCTATGAAATCAAATATTTTCTATATGTCCCCATATTTTCAGTTTTGTTTTTAGAAAGTTGGAATTACTTTGAAGTTTTGAATAAATTGTAAAAGAGATTCATATGAGATACAAAATAAGCTTAAAGAATTTGACAATTAGTATACATTATAGAAATCTTTCTTAGTGTAAACTAAAAGTTCATGTCATTTTATAATGAGAGAACTAATAGACATTGGTTATATTTCCAAAGTTCAAATTGCAAAATAGTAAGCATCACTAGGATTTTTTCAATTTTTCATAATAGATAAGAAATTGTCATAAGCAACTAATAGATTTTACAACTCCTTGTCAAGTAATTAATTGAAATTAAAAAAAGAGGTTAACATCCAATTTTGATATATTAAAATTTTGACATTTTAAACTCAATTAATATAAAAATCATCAATTTGCTTTGTCCATGTATATCTTGTGTATCTTCACAAGTCTTTTAATGTTTGATTTGTGGAGGGAAGGCAAGTGCTTTAAAGTGGATACACTCAAATTTGTACCTTGTCTAAAACCACCATCATCACTCTCTCTCTATATATCTCTAAAATCAATATTTACCTATGTTGAAGAAATGATTTTGAACATCTACCTCAAATAACTTTGACCCCATAACTTTTGCATATAGTATCCAAACATTGCATTCTTTTGTGCGTTGCAATCTCTTTTCATTTGCTAACAAAAAGATATGAAAATTCAATCAATCTAATACTAGTAATTGTACATCAATGAAAAAAGTGGAACTCTCAAGTGTCCCTAACTTATAGAGAAGGAAAGGTAAGAAGTACAACAATCCATGTGGGATATGTAAATTAAGACATGAAAGAGCTCAACTACTTATAGTCAAATCAACTACACTAATTATTTTTACAACTTCAATTCATACTTCATTAAAAAAATATTTTTTCAAGATTTGACAAACTAGTAAAATGTGGGAAATAAAGCTAATTTTCAGCTTGAAATATCCATTTGTGATTTAGAGTCTCTAACAATAAGTTTTGACAAAGTTCAAAAGAGGACAGGGAAAGAAAAATGTCATATATTGTCTTTTCGCTTATCCATAACTTTCTATTAGAGACTCAAAATTATAAACATAGCTTTTTAGGCTTAGTTTATCACCTTTTTTTAACCATATTTTGAAAAAGTTGATTTATAATGTGTAATCAAGGTTTGATGTTTTGTAAGAACACAATTATTGCATTTTTTTGAGTGGACAAGCTCCCACCTTGTTTCAAGTATTCTATATCATTTGAGGATTGATGAACAACAATGGATTACAACATATGATTGAATTTAGCCCTTCATATCCATCCATAGCATTGAAGTTAGCCCTTCATATTCTTTCCTTTTCAAAATAGGACATTGAAGTTAGCCCTATCCCTCTCAAAATGTATCAATGAAGTTAGCCCTTCATATCACCATACATAATTATCTTGCCATACTTCATGTCACTAGAAGAAAACTACATTTCAGCCAACATAAGGCAGCTGATATTTTCTGAAAACTGTGTTTTCTGCAACACAATTTTCTAAAATCTATGTTGCAGAAAATACAGTTTTCAGAAAACTGTGTTGCAGTAAAGACAATTTTCAAAAAATATCAGCTGGCTTGTGTTGATTGAAATGCAGTTTTCTTCTAGTGTGTGCATGTGATACTTAATCAATGACTTAAATCAGTGATATAATGTGACAGGGCAGTGACTGCCTCTTCATGGTGCATAGTGAAACTATGTGCATCATGAAAAAAAAATTAATTTTAAAGCTTTTGATTTTTAATTCACCCCCCTCCTCCTTCCCAAAAAATTTAAAAAAAAATTTGAGGGGGAAGGACGTGAATTAAAAATCAAAATCTTTAAAATTAATTTTTTTTTAAACCCCCCCAACCCTTCCCCCTCTTCTCTTGTAGTTTTTAGGAGGGGTGGGGAGATCCAATCAATATGGGATATCTCCATTCATATATAGTTGTATCCATATTTGTATAGTCATACTTGAATCCGTATTCGTATTCGTATTCGTATAGTCATACTTGAGCCCATGTTTGTATGTATATATGTATTCGTATCTAATTTGTATCTATATTTGTATTCAGATCCAATGGCTCTTGATTTTTCGGTGAAGGGGGTGGAAATTTTTTTCCACTTCCATCCAATGGCTCCTAATTTTTGTGAAGGGGGGGCCACTTTATTGAAAACCAAGTGTGACAGGCAAGTCACCCTAGATAGTGATACTTAATCAATTGCACTTGATTGTGATAAATGTAACCTTTAACCCACCCACCCACCCCAAAAAATCAACATTACTTTTCAAATTTTTTTTTTGTCAAACTTGCTAGTTGCCAACGGTACACTTGATAAGCCTCATATGATTAGATGTGCTCATTTTTTGAAAATATTTTTTTCATGACTAAATTTCAAATCTCGAGCTTCAAGGTTCAAGTTGCTTAAATTCACTATAAAAGCATTGTTTGTGGTTTGTTTTAAGGGATCTTCTTTTGTTGAAAAATAAATAAATAAAATACCTCAATAAGGTAATTTCCACCCCCATTTGCTACAAACAAATTAAAAAAACTCTAAAGAAAGAAAGTTGGATGAAAAATTGCAACCCTTCAAATAGCTCAGAATCAAGTTTTGGAATGAATTCGCCTTCTTTTTGCGTTCCAGGTCTGCCACCCCTTTACTGAATTTTTCAAAAATGTAGCAAACATTCTTTGAAAGTGCACTGTACTGGAAAGGGAGACCCAGCCCGTCAACATCCATCCTCGGACCAGTATTCCGTCCACTTTCATCTGCAAACCAGACGACATTCGTCCACAATTCATCCAAATTTCATACCTACCCACGCCGTCTGCTAGGTCGGTACACGTACCTTCCTCCTTCAACCCCGCTAACCTGAGATTGCCATTCCGTCTCTTACGTTGCTGCGCTTCTCTGGCTATGGAAGTGCAGGCCGCGCTTCGGAAACAGATGATCTCATCGGCGGAATATTTATCAGCACCTCAAGCACGGTGTCAATCTTCTACTACTTTGGGTTCCGTCGAATTTTGATTTTTTTTTTCAGTAAGAATGGAGGTCACGAGTACGAAGTGAAGGGGATGTTGCCGATGAAGCGTGTTTGGAATTGAAGCGACGGGGGCAGCAGAGGGAATTGGAATTGGCGGGCGCGATGGTGACTATGGATGTGGACAATGCGGGCGACAATGCGGTGGTGACAGGGACGGTGTCGAAGGAGATGAACGAGCTGCGATACTCCCGGTTGATGTACACTTTGGGACGAGACGCGGTGTATGCGTTGAGCCAGAGTCGCGTGCTGGTGCTGGGATGCAAGGGTCTAGGCGCCGAAGTGGCGAAGAATTTGGTCCTGTCGGGAGTGCAAGGGTTAGGGTTAGTGGATGAGGACGTCGTCACGTTGGCTGACCTCGGGGCGCATTTTCTCTTGAGTGAGTCCGACGTCGGACGCAATCGCGCGGTGGTGACTGCTCAGAAATTGAAGGAGATCCACCCGAGTGTGGACATTGTGACGTTGTCGAGTGTGGCCGTGGAGAGCGCGCTTGGAAGCTATGGATGCGTGGTGGCCACGAGTGGGGCGTTTCCCGACCTAATTCGGTTGAATTCCATTTCTCGGTCGCTTGGAGTGCCGTTCGTTGCCGCGAATTGCCGTGGCGTGTTCTCGTTTGTGTTTGCGGATTTTGGCGACAGTTTCTCGGTTTTGGATGAGACAGGGGAGCCTGCGGGGCCGATACTGGTGGAAGGCATCACGCAGGACTTTCCTGCCACGGTGACTGTGGTGGAGGAACAGCGACATGGACTTGAGAATGGTGACGAGGTTTTGTTGAGTGGCGTTAAAGGTATGGAGGAGTTGAATCGTCCCACTCCGTATTCTGTGACAGTCACTGGAGTGCATTCATTCACAATTCAGGAGGATACTCGTTCTTTCGGGCGATATTTGTCAGGCGGATATTTCACCAAGCTGAAGACTGCAAACAATATGGAGTTTCTGTCTTTAGAGAAAGCGCTTGTTTCGCCGAAGTTCTGTATCGGCGATCCAGTGAAAGCCGCTCAAGCTTTACCTATGCATGTTGGCTTTCAAGCCGTGGATGAATTTGAGAGACGTCACGTCGCAGATAATATATCGCCACCTAGATCGAATACGATTAGTCCTGACCAAGTGCACGATGTCGTCGCGATTGCTCGAGAAATCTGGTCGAATTTGCATATTGCGAAGGATGGCGGCTATGCAATGGAATCGACAACTGATGGAGCGGAAGAGGAGTCGAACGAGGCGCTCTTGAAAGGGCTTGGTGAAAGGGATGGTCACAGGTCTGGATTTATAAGCGGCGAGAGCAGTAGTGCGGGTATTGCAGCAGCCAGCAGGGCAATCACATCAGGATCAGCAGACAGGTTTTCCTTAGACGAGGAAATGATCCGGCTCATTGCATTAGGTGCATATGTGGAACTGTGTCCTGTAGCTGCCATAACGGGAGGTATTGCTGCACAGGAGGCCATTAAGGTACAGCAGCCTTCTTTATCTGGATAACTGTTGCACTGGTCAAAACGAATTCAGTGCGGACTTTGTTTTGATGTCCTAGTAGTGCTTGTTTTCTTTTAATCTGCCACCTTTTCTTAAGTGGTCCAAGTTCAAGGTGATGGTCTCTCTTCAAAATGTGCTTGATATGACCAAGTGTGATCATGCTGTTCGTTTAGAATGTAAACTTACGGTTCCTCGGTGCATGAGAATCATGAGGTGTGCTCTGTAGCTTCTCATGGCAGCGCTAATGCTAGTTGGTTTTGTTACTTGCAGGCTTTAACTAGGGTCTTCACGCCATTACAGCAGTGGCTCTACTTCGATGCTGTGGAGTGTCTGCCTAGTGCTCCACCTGCTCCTGAAGATAGGTTGCCATGTGGCTCTCGTTATGATCACCAGATTGCTTTGTTTGGTCGAGAATTTCAGGACAAGCTGGGCAGCCTTCAGGTACTATATAACTCATTACGCAAAATATTTAACACTATAATATTTAAATTTCTGTAATGTTTTATGGTATAATACTAAAATTCTTCAGGTATGTTCCATTGACGAATCTTCCATTCGAGTGCTGCCTAGCTTTTTCTCTATTTATAGCAGGCTGATTATTGTACAGCTTGCATCAGTTGTTGCGTAGGCGTGAGTGAAATAAATCGGTTATTGACGTAGTGTTTGTGGTTTTGCAGTGGCTCGTGGTGGGGGCAGGAGGACTAGGTTGTGAAGCTCTAAAGGACTTAGTGTTGATGGGCGTGGGCTGCAGTTCGAATGGCAGTATCACTGTTACAGACATGGACACGGTGTCAAAATCTAACTTGATTGATCAAGTGCTGTATCAGCCTGAAGACGTGAGTCGTGGTAAGGCGCCAACTGCCGCACGGGCCTTGCGCACCATCAATCCTACGGCTCAAATACATGCTCTCCAGGTAATTCTTCTGATGCCTTTAGTATGTGTATATGTTTCTAAATTTTTTTAAATTCATTTTTATTTGAGCGCTTCACAAGTCGCTAATTTCAGATTGAGAATCGACGTCACACTCAATTATTGTAATGCCCAAGTCTGTCGTTCTGTCGTCTGAGTATTTTATCAGAAGTGGACCTGCATCTGTGCAGGAGAGGTTTGATCCAGAGACGGAGAATATATTTGACTCCTCATTCTTCAACTCCATAGCAGGTATATTAGTTCTGGCTAGCAGTCTGTAGTGCTTCATGATGACATGAAATTATACTAGCAGTCGTGTAACGAATCTCATCGTCCTGCACGTGAGTTGCTATCTGATAGGGATCTGGTTTGCGGGGAACAGGTGTATTTTCGGCTGTAGATACTTCGTCATCAAGGCTTTACCTGGATGCCCGATGCGTTTCCTACAGGAGGCCTATGGTTGATGGCGGCAAGCATGGGACCAAAGGGAGTGTTCAGGTTTGAACATCGACGTCTTGCAAAGTTTTCTGGTTTACGTCTCTGAATGATACTGCGGATGGTACTATCTTGCAATAGTTTAGAGGGTACTGCTGTTGTCAAAGAAGGGCACAGAATCTAGATAGTTTTTGTTCCGAGTGTTTCACAGTATTATGAGAATGTCGCTGGGTGGGGACGTTGTTCAGTTGTTGCTGAAGTGTTGGTCTGGATTTTATAACGTCTTGTTTTTGGCATTATATTAAAAATTATATCTGAAATGCAAGATTTGGAGGGAATTCTCCTTAAGATGGCTATCTTAATTGCTTGGTTGCCTGTTTCGTTATACTGGATGTTGCCTTTAAGAATGGATTCGGCTTGATATCACAGTAGTATGATCAAATTAATGTGTTGATTTAGGGACTCTACTGTGGTGTAACTCTCAATTGTCGATATTTTCATTGCAATTGCAGGTATTTGTACCTTTTCAGACAGAAATGTACGCATCTACCCGGGACCCTCCTGAGCACAAGGAAATGCCGATTTGTACGCTAAGGAATTTCCCTTATGCAATGGAACATACCCTTAGATGGGCGGTGGAGACATTCGAGGCACTTTTCAAGAGCAGGCCAGCCGATGTGAATAACTACTTATCTAGCCGTGATTTCCAGGAATCTATACGTAAATCTCCAGCATCATCAAAGCTTCCTGTATTAGAATCTCTTCGTGATGCTCTTTTACGACACAGGCCTTTGAGGTATTCGTGATCCTCAATTATAATTTTTATTCTATTTGCTGCACGAAGCTTTTTCCAGCTTCTTTGATGCATTCCTTCTTTCAATTTCATCGTTCTATCCATCTCGAACAGTGGTGGCATGGAATTTAATGCATCGGATTAGTTGCGTTGAGTTTTGCTTTGTGCTAAGCTGCCGGATTTGAGTGTTTTTTCCAATCATGATGTAGAATGAGATGAGCTAATCACAAGGGGTTGGTGGTTCTAGTATTGATGCATGTGTACAGTGGGCGCGTCTGCAATTTGAAGACTTGTTTTCCAATAGCATCAAGCAGGTACACCACGTTGGCATTATTTGCTGGCCTTTTTCGGTGATATTGCATAGAATTTTTACTATATCCGTACATTGTAGTCAAATCTAAAATGCTTACTGTCGTGAATGGACCCAAGTCCAACGGTTTTTATCCAATGTAGACCACTTGTGCAGGCTAAATATGTCTGGAAGTCTGACAAAGGATTTCCTCTTGATTTGTTTTTGCAGCTTTGTTTCAATTTCCCAGTAGGTATGACTACAACAGCTGGAGCGCCGTTCTGGAGCGGAACAAAGAGGTCTCCAACACCTATTACTTTTGATGTTACTGATAATCTTCATCTGGACTTTATCATGGCTGCTGCCAACCTGCAAGCTACTGTGTATGGCCTTAAAGGCTGCAATGATCGGGCTGTCTTTGTAGATCTTCTTCAACGTGTTGTTGTTCCTCCTTTTCAACCCAAAGTAAGCCTTTTTTTGGAAGGCTCTTCCTCACCTTTTGATGTCCAATTTTCTTTACTTTCTGCATTGTCTCTTTCTGAAAGTGCCATTAATCTAAGTGTAAGTTTTTTTGTGCTGATTGCTAATGTTTTTGTTAATCTTTTCAGTCACAGGTTCCAGAGCAAAGTAGTGCCTTGTTTTAGATGTAGTATATTTAAGAATCTGTAAATTATCCTTGAATTCCTTCCAGTCGCTGAGCATTAAAGTTGGGACGCAGGAAGGGGTGAAAATAGCAGTAACAGATACTGAATTGCGGAATCAATCAAATCCAAGGAAGTATCACGCTAGTTCAGGAGACAACGATGCTGCGGAGGCGTGTGATAGACTTCTGCGAGAGCTCCCCACTCCTGCTTCACTTGCGGTAACCTCTATCTTCCTACTATCTGCAGAAGGCTAGTAAATGCTCCAGAAGTTCATTCTTACAGTCTCTTTTAGGTTGTAGGAAGTTGCTATACACGTGTTTTGGTGATGCTTGTAGAGAAATTTAACTCTTTCCTGAGACAAGCATCTGAGTATTCTTTTGTTGGATGTCTTTTGAGAGGCTTTTGATTATTAGTTTAATATACGAGGTGACTGTCGATGGAAGTAGAGCAACCACACAGCCGACTGTTCACGTTGGTAATTACTACCGCATAATGAGAAAGAGCTCATTACGCTCATTGCAAACTTTCAGGTTGTGCTTGATGATTGATGTCCTGTTTCGTCTTGAATGTTCACAGGGTTACAGGTTGGTGCCTATTGAATTTGAGAAGGATGATGAACACAGTTTCCATGTTGAGTTTGTGGCTGCTGCTTCAAGCTTGAGGGGACGGAATTATGGCATTCCCAGCACTGATATACTGCAGGTGTGTAGTTTTGAGTTTCTCAATGTATTCCTCCTATGCATCTTCTGCTTCCTCTTTGCTTCTGAGTGGTACTTATGTCGGTACACAACAGATTTCTACATTGAGTCGTTGTATACTACTCTGCAAGTTTTTTTTATCAGTAAAGCACGTGCCATATATATGTATATGGAAATCATTCATTTTGTGCTGAACGACAGCATTTTCTGCGGAAAGTCAATTATTGTCATTTTCGATTATTTATTAGAATAGAACAGCGCAGCTTGCAGCAAGCAAAGCAGTTCTCTATTGAAATGATCTGATTTTTAATGATTATGGCTTTGGCTGAATGTAGGCACGGCTGGTGGGTGGAAGGGTGATACCATCCATTGTGACCTCTACAGCAGTGGTAGGTGGTCTTATGTGTCTGGAACTTTATAAGTTAATTCAAGGCAAACCTTTCACGCAGCATAAGCATGCCTACTTCAACTTGGCGGTCCCCTTGTTTGCGTTTGCACAGCCTATCAAAGCGTTTGAGCACACGGTAAAGAGATTTCTCTTCCCCGGTTTTATTACAAATACTTCTTTGTGAGTTGGACAGTACAAGCATAATTTCGAGCTTGGTATTTCATTTGTGAATGCTGTGGCGTAAATTGTGAGTGACGGCTGCAGGTGGCAAGGAACCAGTTGGATCCTTTGGTCTGGACTTTGTGGGATAGATTTGAGATGGATTGTCAGAACATGTCCCTGGAGACATTTCTGGCTGAATTTCAGCGCCAGCAAGGACTTGAGGTAAAAGCTCATCATTTTAAGCATGTGGATTCCTTCTCCACTCAAATGGGTAGTACTTGTGGTATTGCTTCTGCATGTGTTTTGAATCTGTCTTGAACACTTTCTCTCTGTCATGACCTTCCCTTCGTCACTTTCCCTTAGTCGTGAACACTTTCCCTTTGTCACTTTCCCTTTTTTCATGATCGCAGCGTGACCAACACAACATGTCATGGCTTACATTCTGACTCGGATGAGAATGTTTTGCAGATCACCATGCTTTCGTTCGGAAAGAGTCTTTTATATGCAGAATTTCTACCTCGCAAGAAGTTGCAGGACAGAATGCCACTCTCTTTGATCGACCTCATCACAACCATTGGCAAAGTGACATTGCCTCCATCAGAGTCGACCATCTCCTTCTCTATTTCATGCACTGATGCCAAGGGTGAAGATGTGGAGGTGCCTGATGTTGTTGCAAGAGTACGGTAGATCTCTAGCCTAGATCCTTGAACTTTTCAAACATTTGTAAAGAACCGTTCACTTCTTTGAGAAAACTGTACATTTTTACTCCTCAGAGCGAGTGTTCACATGATTTGTACCACGCCCCCTGCTATGCAATGCAAAATTCTACAAATGGAATCTGTTTTTAGTCTTTAGTGTTATTTTGATGTTTGTTATTGCTTCATTACCGAATTGCATAATTGCAGAAGGGAAGGATATCAGGTATACACAAGAATTTGTTATGTCCCCTGTTTTGAGAGCAGTGAGGCGAGTGGTGAAGACATGGGAAGTGCTAATCATCTCTTTTGAATATACTTTTCTCCTGCTATGTTATTCATTCTGCTCGTACAAATTACCCGACATTTGTGCGACGTTGTGAAGTTATGATGGCCTGACTGAGAGGACATAGACTTCCTAGTTGCTAAATCAATCTTAGGTTATGGACTAGTTAATTGCTATGCAGGTAATGCAGCCCACTGTTATGGAAAATAACAGTGGGCCGGCCGGTACCTGTCTAGCTGTGGGAGCGGCAAGGGAGGTACTTCAGTCTCATGGACTTCTCAAAAGTACAAACAGGTGCATTAATGTCACAGGATGCTACCTCGTGGGTACAGTATAAATCATGGGCTTGAGAGTTGAGAAACTAGGAGATGACTTGGAGTCTTGGAGTTGGTCTTAAGACCTAGTTCGCCTCATGAGTCAAGTTCGGGAGATGACTTGGAGATGGTCTTAACCCTTTTAAGGATGACAAATTCATGATTTTAAAGTGATCATTTTTATTGGTCCTATTGTGAAAAAGTATAAATTACATCTAAAAAATTTCATATCAATAAATCTATGTATTATCATTTCAAAATTGCTAAAATAAATATGAGACCACATGCTAGAAAGTTGTCTCCTTTGTCCTTAAAGGGTTAAAACCTAGGGTGTCTTTAAAATCAAGTTTGTCACTGTGAGAGCTATTTATGAATTAGTAGTAAAGTGAATTTTTACCTCATCAAGCAAAAAATACATTAGATTATTGGAAGTCAAATAATTCCAACCACAACATAGACAATATATAAATGCACCAATCATATTCTGATATACACTCTATGACATGTTGATCTATATCAACATCTAATTGACATAGGTGGCAAGAATTGAAATTGCCCTTTATAACTCATAAAATGTCCATTTCATGACTTTGGAGCACTTAGTCCCTTCATATTACATGCATAGGCATTGTACCAAAATATCTCCTAAGAAAGACAATCATAAATAACTAAATCCCATTGTAGAAATAATTGAATTCTATAATTCCCATCACAAGTCTGTAGTCTAAAATTCTCTTTATTTATATAGAAAGCCCAATTTGGATTGCAACAAGTTTTATTTTTTGTGTATTTGATATACAAGGTGCATGAAATGATGTATATAAAAAATTACAAAAGTTTGTATTCATATTGGGCTAGATTCAATGACACGTGGCACTTCCAACTTAGATCATTATTGCACCTCCTACATGTTTGAAAAGTTGCAAAACGGCCATGTATTCTACATGTATGGAGGTATATTTGAAGGTGATTAGGTTTAGATATTAAAATGACCTCCCAATGAAAGATACTAGTTGTTAGAGATTGTGTGTATGGTCCCCATTAGGTAGACCTTTAAGGATTGAAAATGTTGAAATCAATGTCTATAGATTTGGAACAATACACAATAGATTGAATTTGATAAAAAAAAAAAAAAAATTGTTTTGGAGTTAGTGATTGATGACAACCCATCTTCAAAAATCAAGGTTTACTATTGGAAAAAGTGAATAGAAAACAAAAGCTTTTAGAAAGTGAACATGGAGTGCATAGTATTGGAAGAACCATTATGGCTTGAGAAATTGAAAAGGGAGCTCTTGTAGCTATGATGTGACAAAAATTGAATGGCAACTGTTGTAGATTCTAAGGTCTTAAGAGCATCACCACCCTTGCCCTGTATATGGGACCAGGACAGCCAAAAGGCAAGCCAGTCTCTAAATCGCCTCCCACTGTGACGTTGGTAAAGCCCGTTTGGGACTCGAGTACACTAAAATTTCTAAATTTCACTATAGGACAACATAGGCAACAAAAATATGAACTGTGCCCAGAGTTGCAAGATTTGCCGAGTTTTATGTGCTCAGAAACATTCTTTCAAGGAGACTTTGAATTTTTTAAACCCCCTACAAGTTGGAGGCGTGGAGTCAGCAACTAGATTTCCTGGTGAGGAGCGCTTTAGCCGTCTGCATGTTGGGGCAACAACTTCCTGTAGTGGCCAAGATACCTCTAATGCACACTAAGCTACCTATCCCGTGGGAGATTGGCCGCTCTACAGTGGCGATGCTCTAAATTGTAGTCTTCAAAAATCAAGATTCTACTAGTGATGTATAATAGACCTACTCTCATCCAATGAAAGTGCCCTCTATACATAAATGGTTAGCAACAACATTATGATACTATTCCAGAGATTAGAGTGAATTAAATGTACAATTAATAAATTAAATATAAGATAAATGTATGATTTATCATTTAGTACACCAAAATTGTAAATACTACAAATTTTAAATTATTGGGTCACAAATAGTGTTCTTTTTACTATTTGAGAAAGTGCCAAAATGGCAATCATTTAGAATTTGGTGCTAAAAAAAAGGGCTCGTCACATGTCAATTTAGGCTACCTCATGCAAGAGAACATAATGTCCTTATTACTTACCAACCAAAATGCACATCAATATATTAATTAAGGTTAATTCTACATCAATTTCACATTGATTTTTTTTAGGCCATTGATATTTTTAGAGTCATTTTAGTACAAATATATTTCAAAAATTATAATTTTGTTGTAGTTAACCAAATATATGAGAACAAATTATTTTTTAAATTCACTCAAAGGATCTAACTTGTTTCAACTTCATACTTCATATAAGGTAACTACACCTAAATGCAATTGAGTAAGCAATTGAATATTTCTATTATTAAATTGTCTATTTCTTGGTTGGATCTTGTTAGAGGTTAAAAATGTCTTTTAGATTCTCTTCTTATACATTTATTAAATAGTGAATGAATAAGCTATAGATTTTCAAAATGTTGAAAGATAGATATTTCTAGAATCAACTGTAGACTGTCATGAGTAGAGTGAGTACATTTTAGGAATTTTTTTGTAAAGGTTGATTTTAGAAAAAGACCATCATTAGGTGTAGTTAACTTATGTGAGTGCTTAAAAAATTCTCACAAAACAAACACATGGATTGATAGATTATGTAAACAATTTTCAACTATGGTGTCAAGCTTGACAACATAAAGGGAAATGTATGTGTATTTTAGCTAAACCTAATTCAATACAAAATAGTAGTTGCAACTTGCCAAAATGCTAGTAAAGGTAATTGAGGTAGAAATCTAAATCCATAAGTTGTAAAGAATCACAAATACAAAATATTTTTAAATTTTTTTATTAATCTTCTAATGTCCATATGCTATTTTAAGACAATTGTCTAGTTTTGAATATGTGGAGGTTTTAAATTCAATTTTTTGTGATTTGGGGGCTATAATTCAAAATCCAACCACTTAGATAGAATCAACATCTTAACACTATTTGGAAGCCAAAAAATCATGCTATGTAAGCAAGTCTTTTGAAAGATTATAAATACGTCTTTGAACTGAAGTGCCCTACACATTGTTGTAAAAATTCAGAAGTTTCCTTGAGTGAAGTTGTTGATATTTTTCTACATCTTCTCATTGAAATGTCCATATCTTTTGCAATAATAGTTCAAATCATAGAAAACAAAGCTTGTTGGAATCCTAGCTTCACCATTTATCTTTCAATGTTGACCATCATGTCTAAAACAACCCACAATAAATGTTGTTCATCGTAATGTGAGGCAACGATCTAAATTAGGTTCATTGGACTTTAGCCCTCAACCCTTGAACACTAGGGCGGTCATCGTGGAAATCATCTATTTTGTCACTATGTAAATTGTTGGCTTAAAAAAATGAAAAATTCCTCATTGGAAGACAAACTTCTGTAGAAGACATTTCCTTCCCACACAAATTTTAGAAGATGAATAGTTGCACTTTTGTCCCACATGGAGAGATTCTTCATCATTCATCGGCCCCAAAACGTCCTCGCGTCGTTTATAAGTTAAAGGACAGACTACTGAATGTGGAAATCATTCCTTTGGTTACCGTGCAAATTATTTGCTTCAAAAATTGTAAAAGCACCCATTGGAAGTCAAACCACTGTAAAAAAACTTTTCCCTTTCACAACAAAATTTTGAGGATGAATAGTTACACTTTTGTCTTATAAGAAGGATTTTTGTCATAGACTTGGATAAAAAATGTCCTTGTTGACATTCAAGGGTTAGGGGTTAAAATGAAGGAGATACGAAGTATTATATTTGTTGAAAGAAGAAATGTAACTCATTAGAAGAGATTTCAGGATTTTGAGGGCTGTTTCGGCGCCGTTCCCCCGGTAGTTAAAGAACGCCGATGTCAAATTTATTTTTTTTTGAAAAAAAATAAAAAAAATAAAAATTTAAAGTTCTTAAAATGAGAAACAAAAGTAAATTTTTTTTTTTTTTTTTTTTTTTCAAAAAAACTGAACTGACCTGGTAACAGCGGATTTAGGCGGTTCTAGGGGGGTTTCGAGTTGGGAACTCGCAGCCCTCCCCGAGAGCCAAAACACATGTAATGACATGGAATTGGAGAATGCCAATTCTCCTAGTAACAACAACCACGGTCTTACACCCAGAACCCGCGGTCTTACACGCTCAAACGCCACTGATGAATACCTTGGTGCGCATCCCGTGCCACTCCCAACAAAATTTGCGTGCGGCCAGATTGCTGCTATGAAATTGTCACAACTGGAAGCATGAACAGATGCGCATCGCGACTCCAAGTCGTAGGCCTGCAACACCATTTCCATCGCGCCCAACTCCTCTCAATTCCACCGTACCTTCCTCAAGCTTCCAATTCTCCCCTTCTGATTCCCAACTTCTTCCCAACTCCCAGCTTTGCGAAAATCTCATCCGTGAGCTCCATTGCTCAGGTTCGTTGGAGCCACTCGAGGTCTGTCTTTCCTTCTCTCTCAAGTTTCCACTGGGGTTTTGGCAGGGTTTAGTGCTTTTCTTTGTGCGCCAAGCAAGAAATTCTGGAGACAATAAGTTCTTAAGCTCTTCTTTACTTTGCTTGTGCAAATGTGGAGTTCTGGAGAGAGGATTAGTGGTAAATGTGAATCTTTTTAAGGTTCTTGTGGAGTTTTTCGTTTGGGCGGAGTCATTAGTGATTAGTGGGTTGAGTAATGGAAGCTTGGTTAGGTTTTTGATTTCTGGTTTTGTAGTTTTTTTTCTTGATTTTCTGTGAGCTCTTTGGAGCTTTTTGCAGAAGTTTTGATTAAGGATGTGGTGCTGGGAGGATGCAATGATTGTCTTTGTATCAGGACCAAGATTTCGTGGTTTTGAAATGAGCAATTTGGTTGATCGTGTTGTGAAAAATGTATTTCAGACAGGGTTAAAATTTATATCGCCGGGATGAGTGAAGAACATTGCATCTGTTGGTCACAAGACTAATAAGACTGAACGAAAGAAAGTTCTCATGTTTGCCTCTGTATAGTGGTAAGAAAAACATGAGGTTCAATTTGGGATTCTTGGTCTCTTAGGGGTTAAGATTAGGTTACGCATAACATTATCAAGCAATGCATGGGGATGTCTGTGGAGTTCAAGCATATAATTAGGCAGAATACGTTGCAATAGTCAAGCTAGGAGAATTATCATCTGGAGGACAAGATCAGTTTCAGGCCTTGTGTACACTTTGTTTAAACATTCAAATACCTATGCAATTCACGTAGATTACCTTTTGGCGTAATGTTAAAATCTTGAGAAGTGAAAAACATTTGGCCTCTGACCATTTGTTTCGAAAAGATTTCTGCAGAGGCTAATAATGTTATTCTTTCAAGGAGTTAAATTGTTAATTATGACCTCGGCTCAGGTTCAAATTAGCCCCTTCGCGACCAAGGATTCTTAGCTTGAAAATGACTAACTCAATTGATCCCGTTGTGAACAATATAACTCAGATGGTGCCAAACTTTATATTGAACAAAAAGAAGTCCTTATATGACCTACTCAAACTTCTTAGAATACAAGAGGCCAAATCTGGGTTTTTGGGTCCTGTAGAAACGTATAAAATATAAAAAGTAGATGGCGTTATGTAGACATTTCTAGTAGGGTAGATCAATTGTTCAGATATCTAAGGAAAAGGATGGATCACTGGAAGATAGTGACAAAGGTTTCTGTCATTTGATGCAGATGTAAAGCGCCTGCTGTGGGACAGGTTGCGGCCATAATCAGCGACATGGAGTTCACCAAGCCAGGGTTGGCGAAAACTTTCTGGGAGAGTTGTCGAAGAGAGGCCTATGCCTCACTCTACCATCCCTTTGTGGTTTCCTTGGCGGCTGGCACTTTGCCCAAGCAAGCATTCCAAAGTTACATGGCACAGGATGCCTATTTCTTGAAGGCCTTTAAGAGTGGGTGTGTTTCCTCACCTTTGTTTTTCGAACTATGGAGAATTAGAATACATTAGTAAGCTTACTTAACCGCAACCTTCTCCTTTTGTGACCACACTTGTCAAGTTGTCTTGTTTGCACAGTGTGCACTTGTTATTTGCGTAGCACTATTCTCTTCCACCTCTTTAGCGCTTGGAATTTGTATGCATTCTGGAAAATTTGGTGGTGCTTAGGCAGTGAAATATGTAGCTCTTTTCTCATATTGGGAGCTTCATGTATTGTGACCATGTTTTTCAGGTATCAAATGGCTATGGAGAGCACAGAGGACGAAGATGCAAAGGCCACTATTGATTCCCTCATGAAAGCTGCAGAGGAAGAGCTTACGCTGCACTCGTCCATCATGCTGGTACCTTCATCTTTTTCTTACCCTCCATCTTTTGAATCCATCCATTGAATCCTGAACATTTAGGGACCGGGGTAGTATAGAGGACTCGCTGAGCAAACTTAGCGTATGCAAGTAACGAAGTCCTGGTCGAAGTATTGAGGACCCTAGTGTGTTTATCTAAACCGATGGTCCATGAGATCGCCCTCTAGGGACTCTTTTTGTAAATTCTTAATGAGACCCTCAACATAACCGTCATGCACAAGATAGGTTTCTGTATTTTTGAGCTTTCTACACTCTGGAGTTGCCGTACCATTTCATTAACCCAAGCAGTCTTTTCCTTCGAAATAAAATACTCAATATAATAAGTAGGTAGCAATTCTTTTGGATTTTGAATACTTTTCTGGCTCTGGACGGAAATTGTACTTCAAGAGTGTGCAGTAGTCTTTGATTGGTCATCGCAATGTGAAGCTCTCTTGTTGTGTACGGTCGCAGGTCATGTGAATGTTGGAGTGCCTGATTCTAATTGGTGGCTGTTTGATTACAGTCATTGGATGGTACTGATCAGAAGGGCTTCGAACCAAATATGGAGACAGTGGCTTATTGTGATTTTCTGCAATTCGCAGCTACTGGAAGCAACGAGTTGGGAATCAAAAGTGCTAAGATTATAGCTGCGATGACTCCTTGCATGCGGTTGTATGCATTTCTGGGACAGGAAATCAAGAAACACGTCAAGCAAGTGCCTGATCACCCATATCAAGATTGGATTGACACATACTCTGCTTCCGAATTTGAGGTATAAGGGTACTCGCTTGTGACTGATTGATGACACACAACTGTGTTTTCTATATAATCAGACTGTTTCAGGAAATTTAGACTACTTCATAAAGAGAATATTTGAGGCTTCCCTATTGTCACAGTGGTTACGCAGAGAGTCAACCCCTCCATGATACGTAGAGAGGCGTGTGTGTGATCATTGTAACCCAGGGGGACCTTTCCGGAATAGGATTGTGAATGATCATGGTGTCCATAATGGAACTCCCAATGAATAATGATTCTCTTCATAATGCAGTCTCTAGAAATTCACGAAACAATCTAATTTTAGTGAAAACCTTGGTTAAGTTATGTGTTGTGTACCTTATAAGCGATCATGTGTTCAAGTTTCCAGGGATCTCATCATGTTTGCATTCGCTTTCTTTTTCCAGCTAAAGAGAATTACGTGTTCTGAGAGAACAATGTTTTCCATGCAGGCAGCGGCTTCCAAGGTGGAGGAGCTGCTAGACAAACTAACAAAAGGTTTGACTGAAGACAAGGAGATATTGATTCTATATAATCTTTACCGGCATGCCATGACCTTGGAGGTGAATTTCTTTAGTGCCCAGTCATTGGGGCCTGTGCACATACCGTTCTTCAAATTTCAAGCGAAGACTCCAGAGAATCGTCTGTTACTTGTGTCTGACTTCGATTCCACATGCACGATCTCTGATTCCTGCCCCGTGTTGGCCGACCTGACTGTACAAATTGCTGGGAAAACTCACAGTGGTCGTTCAGCTGGTGACTCAGCGTCCAGCTTATTAAGGAAGAAATGGGATGATCTTGTTATGCACTACATGGACGAGTATGAAGAAATTTTGAATCGAAACCTGTCGAATCTAGATCATGGTGAGGGTACTGTTTGCTTTCTTTTAAGGAATATGTTTAATTGTGCTTTCATTGGGAGATCACTTAATCGAGCTCACTGGAGAGAGCACTTTTGAGTACTACAAGAGCCAAACTCTCTTGAGATCAAATTGTTTTCTCACGCAATGTATTGGATGTTCTCTAACTTATGCAAATCATTCAAACTGAGAGGTTGTAGACCACTACTGAAAGGACAGCAGACAACCCGATTTCATTCGAATGTCAGTGGCCGTAGACATTTTATCAAGTCATACTTACACTCAAGTGACTAATTGAAGGCCAACCGTTTGGTTTTCTCTTTGCTGATGCCAGTCATGGATTGTGCAGGCAGTGGAAAAGCACCCACTGTAGACGACTTACTAGAGTTTCTGAAGGAAATGTCTGACTTTGAACAAAAGGGGAATGCGAGAGTGGAAGAGGCTGAAGTACTGAAAGGCTTGTCCCCAGCTGCAATCCGAGACTCTGGAAATGCCATGCCTCTTCGTGAGGGTTGTTCCGACTTTTTTAAGCGTCTGGGCTCCCAAGAGTTTCACGTTGACACGCACATACTCTCCCTTTGTTGGAGTAAAATATTCATTGAAGCTGTTTTAGAGCAAGGTAATCCCTCTAGCAACATGCTTCACCTCCAGTACAAAAACAACGCCAATTTTGTTGAATTCCTGAACTTTTATGATACTAAGGTCACTGCACCAAATTGTGACCCTTACCCAACAGCGACCTGTTTAGAATCTTGCCTAAAATGTACATGTTCATGAATATGAGAGCTTAGGTTCAATTTCAGGTACAGTTGCATTTATCTCTTGAATAATTCATAGTTTAATCAGACAGCCTAATAATTTCACACCAACATGCATTGGAGTTTCATGTTTTCGATTGCTAGAGTGAACAGAAATTAGAAAATTAAGGCAGTTGAATAGCGGGAACCTTGTTTAAAGGCTTATTTGGATGCTTTTAGGTGTACTGTACAGACCTGAAAATTCCGCACATTGACTTCCTATTGTTATGTACGCAGGTGAAATCCTTATTCCAAATATAATCACCAACGAACTTGTGTTCGATGAAAACGCATCCACTGGGAAGATGATTCTGAACTTGGAAACTGCTCTTGACAAACAAAGACACTTCCTGGAGATTTTGGATCACTTCAAAGTGGAAGCTCCTGCTCATCAACGAGTGCACTCTGTTTTCGTTGGTGACAGTTTAACTGATCTTCTGTGCCTCCTCGGAGCAGACGTGGGGATCGTACTTGGGGATAGCAGCACCCTGAAGCAGGTGTACGGGGAGAAAATGACTTCTCTTTTCAGGAAGGCTTTGGCTCTGGAGCAGCCGAACATGGCGAACGTGGAGAGTGGTTGTGTATTCACTGTCTCCAGTTGGTACGAGGTGGAGGCCTTTCTCTTGGGTCCTGCCAATGGCGCAGTTTGGGGAGTTTAGATTTCTGTCTTTTCTCCTCTGGAGATGACCGAAGTGGTTTAGGATTTAGGGTTGCATACCCCCAGGTTTTGGTTCTGCGTCTCAAGGGAAAGTGGAGACTGGGTTTTACAAGGACTGGAACAAGAATTGGGACTGCCAAATCTCTTGAGCCATGTTCATAAGGACGACTCTAAACCTTGCCTTGAAACCTCCAGAAACCTCAATAATACTTTTATTGATACAATTTACTTTAATTTACAATGTCCTTAAACATTACTCGGCAATGAAAGCGGGGTATCATTAGAGCCATATGACTGAGGTTGGCCTATATTTCATCAGAAAATTACAACATGGTTCAATCCTGCAACGATTTTCTCTTTGATTCTTCTCAATTGCAGTGACTTGTCAAGTTTGGGTTTTTTCCTACATTCTTGACTTACTGTATGTGTTGAATTTGTGTTGAATTTTGGCACTTAACAATGACAGTATTTTGCCTCTTAGATTGTACTGTGGGAACTTCTGGCCATGATGAATTATGTTATGAAGCTTTACACATTGGCTTGAAACCTGTTAGGACCTATGATACAATAGACTTTAAAGTACAAGTGCATGAAGCAAAAGTGATCAGAATAAATAAAAAGTTAGCGCATTTGTGTACCATTCTCAAATGGTATTAGAAGAAGTGTATGACATTTCTTACTCATTTTTCATTCTCTACTAGCTTAACCCTAGAAGGATGCCATGCCATGGACACTAAGTGTCCAATGGATGATAGAGAATCCTCCTATGTAGGATAGAAGTGCAATTGTTCATCCTTGAAATTTGGGGTGAAAAGAAAAGGTCTTGTAGAGTAGTTTGACCTCCAATGAGTAGTATTGAGTTTTTCTATGCAAATGATTTACACAATACCAAAAAAGTTGATTTCCATAGGCACAAGTCCATCTTTCCAAGGTTGATCTTTAAAGGATGAGACCTATCACCAAGGTACTTAAGCAAAAATGATTTGATTTTTGGACCACAAGATGCATTCTTCATTTCTATAGTGAAATGGAAAGTTGTCCATTGACCACTCCACTTTTGGGCCTCAACATTCTTATAGGGTTAAGGTTAAGATTTGACATCATGAGTAATATTCTATATTAGTTAACCCCTTGAGGAATAGGTGTTGAAATTTTGAACATATGGATGAATGCAAATACATCTTGAGCATACAAAAATGAGTTTTTTCATCCTTTGATTTTTTTAAAGATTCTTATGTTAGTTCTTCAACATTTATATAGTATAGATTATGAAGACTTTATATTCTATAATTCAAAGGGTTGAATAGGTTTGACCTTAACCCCTCACCGCCCAAGGCCTAACCATGTCAAAAAACATCCTTGCCTTTCAAGTGTTATAAGTCTAAATGTGAGTATGGTATGAAAATCTCAACCGTACAATCTTGTAGTGTGCATGTTGTATATGGTGTAAATCAAATTTGGGGTCATTTGACCGCATAGATTGAAAGATTATAATGTTCTAGTGTTGAAAAAAGATGCTGAAATTGATTTCTAAACCTACTTAAATGAAAAAACTTTAATCTACAAAGTGATTCAAAATCAAAAGACAAATACTTTGGTGGAAACAAAAAACCATTCAATTGACTCATTGCGTTTACAAAATTGTTTTGCAATGTTAGAAAACAATGAAAAAGGTAGCAAAAAAATACATCTATAGTTGAATCTACCTCTACTAAAATGCTTCTCAGTCAATCATAACTTCTTGTATTGATATGAAATTTTTACCACAAGAACTAGACTAGTTTGTGCAACTTTTCTAATAAAAATTATTGGAAAAAAAACCTATATGAAGAAGTTATAAGCCGCCAAAGTTCACTGTAATGCAAAAATGTCTAGATTTTGAACTTTGAATTGCTCCCAAGCATTCAAAATAACTTGGATTGGCATGAAAACTTTACCACAATAATTAGAATTTACGGGGAATAACATACAACAAATTTTATTGAAAAATAACATTTGATGAAAAAGATACAAGCCCCCGAAAGCCCCCGAAGTTGAAGCCATCTCAATGCAGTATGGTGAACTCAAATTGAACCTGCAAACTTTGAATGGCTTTCCAAAACTCAATACATCTTAGATTTATGTGAAAATTTTATTACAAAAAATAGACTAGTATGCGCAACTTTCACAACAAGTTTTATTGAATTTGGACATTGGATGCAAAAGTTACAGCACTTTGAAGTTGACTGTTAAACTGTGTGAGGATACTTTTGGTCCCCTTGGGCGGTGAGGGGTTAAAAAATAACTTTTCCAATTCAAAAAATGATGTGTAGAAAATGACTTGAATCAAAAAGTAAAATAGAAAATCTTCATAAAATACTATGATTAGAAATTAACATTTTGAACTGAAAGGAAAAAAATCATATAAAAATTGCAAATATTCAATCTACAATCAATTTTAGAATGAATATTCAATTTTAGGCTTCAAATTTCATTGAAAAATATTGTTTTGGGTACTAGTTGATCTGACCGTATGGAAATGATCTATGGACCATATTTTACAACTATAGTTTAAGAGCCATTGTTAAATTATTATTCTCAGTTGCATTTTATAATACATCTTCACAATTTTAGAAATTTGGACTACCTTTTAGTCTTTAAGTGGTTTAGAGGATTAGAATAAACATGCTTAGTAATATTATGGAAAAAAAATTTAGCATGCAATGATTCATATATTACCCTTTAATTGCAAGTCTTCCATTCTCTTGTGGCTAATCATTTCTTGTTTTACCATCCTCTTAACTATTTTCTCCATCATTCTTATACTTAATGTCTTTCACAAGGATAGTCTTCTAATTCGATCAAAAACGTCGTAATTAACCAACTTTGGTATCAGCAATTCAATCCATATCCAGATAGTGCAAATGAAAACGATGACGATGATTACAAGAAAATGAGATTGGTGATAACTGAAGGAATCATGCAGCAAGGAGAACTCACGATCAACGATTTCCACCTTTAATTTTCTAGCATCAAATTTTGCTAATCGGTACCGTATCTTCCCAAGAAAGGGGATTCGGTTGCAATTAACTGCGACCATTTCCTTGAGGATAGATCTCATATAATTTCTCGGTGGGCAGTAGGTACCGAATCGTGATCCACCAGATGGTACACGTACTCCCCATGAGACAAACAACAAGAATGTCTTGGCAGCGATCCTCTGACTAGCAGTGGAACCTCGTGCTCGGCCAGCTTGTTGGCCACCACCAGCTGAGCAACACCAATACCAGAGTTCGCTTGAGAATTCATGGCCTGATTCATGGTTCTCTTAATTGGTTGCAGAAGAAGCAACGTTGGATGACGTGATCAGAATGCCGCTGCTTGCATCGGAGCTCTTGCATCGATCGGAGCTCAAGAAAACAGATGCGATGGTGTACCGCTCATTATGAAACATGCATATGCAAGCTACAACTTCAGTGAAGGCAAGAAAAATGCAAGAAAAATAAGTTAAAAAATATTGTCAGTGACAGCAAGTTGTAGTTGCTCAAAATTGAGTTTTTTCATGCTTTGATTTTTTTTGGAAGATTCTTATGTTTAGTTCTTCAACATTTCAGTATACTTAGTATAGATTCTCAAGACTTTGCTTTGCAAATATTCTATGATTCAAAGGGTCTTAGTATGTATGGTCTCAAAAAATAACTTAAGTTTTTATCAATTCAAATAATGACCCTTTAAAAACTACTTGAATGAATAAATTAAATTAAATTAAAATCTTCAAAAATCTCTATGTTTAGAATTCAAAATTTTGAACTTGAAGGAAGAAAAAAAAGCTTGTAAGAATCACAAATATTCAATCTACAATCGATTTTAGACGGAGTTTCCAATTTGGAGCTTCAAGTTCTTGTTGAAAATTTATATTAATTAGTGCGTTAGTTGATTTGTTGATCTAATCTAAATGGATATGATCTGTGGATCACATTTTACAACTATTGTTTGAGAGTCACCATTGAATTATTATTCTAAATTGCATTTTTATAATACATCTTTATAATTTTAGGAATTTAAACTACCCCTCGGTCTTTAAAGGGTGAATAAAAGATGTCTACATGTACTTTGGTAAACAATATATTTTACCTTTTTTATTTTTGTTCTAGATTTTGCCAATTCCATCAAAGCCAAGGCCAGGGATTTGCCAAAAAAAATTCTTATTTTAATGAACCATATAATCCGAATGGAGGAAATTAGTGAAATTTATTATTCAAAATTTTTAAACAGAACATACCGAGAGCACCCTCAACGTGTCGTAGCGTCAGAAATCCCCAAGGAGCCAATCAAAATAGCACCGGGAACAAACGCTGCGAACACGCGTTCCCCTCGCTCCCCTCACGGTAAACCCCCTCCCCACGGCAATACACCCTCTACCCATACCCTTTTCGCCGTCCTCCTCCACTGTTGACAGACAGATAGCGCTCGCCCACTGCGTGGCAATCCTCGCTCAAATTGCTCCACCACGATTGCTTCCGCCATTACCCTTTTTCCTCACCGCCATTTCGCTCCACCCCAGATCTCCGATTACCGTCATCACTCTCACATTTCATTGCTACTTCTCCACATTCGCCTCAATTCCTACAATGACACAACGCGACGACGTCGCAGCAATCCTCGTAGAAAACATCTTAGGGTGACAGAATCGGACCGCAATTGCTGCAATTTTCGAACGAGGGGAAGATTCTTCAAAGCCCATGATGGGTTCGGGTTGAATTTGGTGCAGAGGACTGGTTGTGAGCAAATTTGGTCAGAATTTGGTATAGGATTTGCATTTGCCCGTGGTAGTTGAAGCTCGCAAATGGCTATGGCGGAGCTTAGTTGCACTCTTTCCAGAGTTAGCCTCCCGTCATCGTTCCAGCGATCTCACGGTCCACATAGCGACCTCGTTGCCTTCCCCCGTGAGCTTACTGTGGGAGGAGCCAAGAGATGTTCTCGTCGTCGTGAGCTTTGTCGAGCTTCTGCGCTTCTTGAGCTTGTCCCTGCTCACGTTTCCAAGAAGAACCTGAACTACGAGCTCCTTCGCTTCGACGCCGTGAAGCGAAAAGCCGTGGACTTGCTTGTGGTGGGCGCGGGTCCCGCGGGGTTGGCGGTGGCGCAGCGGGTCTCCAAAGCAGGGGTGAGCGTGTGCGTGGTCGACCCGGCTCCGCAGAGCGTGTGGCCGAATAACTATGGGGTTTGGGTGGACGAGTTCGAGGCGCTGGATCTCTTGGATTGCTTGGATTACACGTGGGCGAGTGCTGTGGTGTACCTGGATGATGAGAAGGAGAAGACGCTGGAGAGACCGTATGGAAGGGTGAATCGTACAAGGTTGAAATCGAAAATGCTGGAGGCGTGTGTGGCGAATGGGGTGCAGTTTCATCAAGCTAAGGTTAGGGTTACGATATCTTAGCAATTGGTGACGGATTTTGCTCTTAGCAATTTGATTTCCTGGAGTGACTTTGGCATGGTTTTCGGCGCTAGAGTTTTCCTTAGGATCCACACTATTTCAGATTTTTGATTGCAAACCCCTGTTCATGGCATTATGCATTAAATTCTCGCCTATTTTCTCAAGGAACAAGGTCTGCACACCCAGTTTTAAATGACTTTTAGGGTAACTCTATTATTCTACTCATTCTGGGTGTCAGCAATTGGTTCGGGAATTTGCCCATAGCAATTTGGTGACTTTCGCATGGCATCCGGCACTAGAGTTGTTCTTAAGGTCCACACCATTCCAGATTTTTTATTGCAAACCCCTTTTAATGGCATTGTTCATTAAATTCATGGCTACTTTTGCAATGAAATAAGGTCAGCATACTCAATTTGAGTGACTTGCAGGAGAATTCTATTATCCTGCTCATTCTGGACGTCTGTTTCGTTTTGTTGGATATTGACAAGAATTTCGTGTGTTTGTAGGTCAAAGACGTAGACCACAATCCATCCAAGTCGTTTGTGACCTGTGAAGATGGCACGCTGATTGAGGCAGCTGTTGTGCTTGATGCAACGGGACATTCCAGGCGGCTCGTGAAGTACGATAAGCCTTTCAATCCAGGGTATCAAATTGCTTACGGAATTGTTGCGGAGGTAACGAATCTTGTGAATGTTTTTGAGCATGTTTCTGCAACTATTGCTCAAGTCGTTGCACTCAATTGAATTAGTAGTGAAAGCAGCCGTGAGGGCGTTGCGGTTGGATTGGATATTGTGAAGCAGATCTACCTATCCTTTGTTTTTTAATTGGCTTGAGGAGGCCTTAGTCAATGTTCTTTTGAAGTAAAAAGTGTTGGTGATCGCGTTGGCAGGTAGATAGCCACCCTTTCGATGTGAACAAGATGCTGTTCATGGACTGGCGAGATTCGCATTTGCAAGGGAACAAAGAGTTGCAGCAGAGCAATTTGAAGCTGCCGACCTTCTTATATGCCATGCCTTTTTCAGCTAATCACATATTTCTAGGTCAGTTGTTATGATAAGTTCAGATTCTTTAATTGTGGATAATGGCTATCTTGACGCCTCATTGTGGCTGGTTGTCAGTAGAAGTAATGAATGTGAATCGAAGATACAAATAGAGAAGAGACGTAGCATGATCAATGAAATGCTTGTCGTCGTCAGATAAACTTGGATTTGCCATTTTGCACGTTCAAAGTCATTTAGTTCTAGGGTTTTGAAAGTATGTTGTCATTCATGTTGACTTCCAACAGGGTGTGGTATATTGGTTTCCAGAGGAAACATCGTTGGTGGCTCGGCCAGGCGTACCGATGGATGTCATCCAAAAACGCATGGAGTTGCGTTTAAAACACTTAGGCATCCACGTCCGCAGCATTGAGGAAGACGAGTGAGTCCTTGTTTGATTCCAGTTAGTCACAATCAAAAGTTTTATCCTGGAACAGACTTTTCTTTTGTGATGATGATCAGCCTGCAAAATGTTGCAACTGTTCAGACAATGCTAATCGATGGTAAGTGTACACATTTGTGTTTTGCTAGGAGATGCATCATTCCTATGGGCGGTGTATTACCTGTCATCCCGCAAAGAGTGCTTGGTATTGGTGGAACTGCAGGAATGGTCCATCCATCAACTGGTATTCCTTCTGACCACTTTGTGTTTTCTTTAATCCCCAAGTGCCTAAGCTAATAATAGAAGATCCACTTTGGAAGCTGACAGTCGGTTCGATTAATTTCAAAACATATTTCTACCGTTCAAAAGCTTAGGGTTAGATTCTTCTTTCTATTCGTACATTTTGTTACTTTCCTTGAAGTGCCCTTAATGGTTTATTACAACATGAGACCACTTTTGGCCATTGGGCACTTAGGGGTTATCTGCTGAACATGATCTATATTGTCTTGGATGAATATGTACGAAGGTGTGAAGCCTGAGCAATGTCTTCTTTTCATTCCTTGTTTGATTTTTACAAAAAAATTGATATGAGCGTTTTTTCCCCAATAAACTCGTGCAGGATACATGGTTGCAAGGACATTAGCCGCAGCACCAACTTTGGCAGAGTCCGTTTTACAGAAACTAGGAGTTTCCGGAAGCAACCATATCCCTAGCAGACCGCAAAACCCTCCGAATGTGGTATCTTCAACACCCTCGCCAGGAAACGAGGCTTCATCAGTTGAAGATGGCTCTGGTCCAAAAGGGGATGATCTGGCAGCTGGTGTGTGGGCAGATTTGTGGCCTTTGGAACGACAACAGCAGCGAGCGTTTTTCTGTTTTGGGATGGAAGTTCTCGTGAAGGTAATGCAATTTACTGATGCCGACTCACATGTCCTACCCGCTTCACAAGGAACTTTTGCTAAACCTTAATGTCGCAATGGCCAATAGTGAATGCTTTCATATCTATAGAAGTTGAAATGAATTCATTCAGGAAGTTTCAAGGAAGTCAGCAAAATGTGTCAATAGAAGAAGTTATCATCATGTGTTATATTTTTGAATTATGGAAATACGCCCTGGAAGTAAGTATAATTAACTATTACCTTCCAAAAGGGATTCTCTATTTTAAGTTTGGCATGTAGAGAGGTTTAGTTTAACGGGGGATACATGAACTTAGTAGTAGAATTGATAGTCCCAAAGCATGTCCCAAAGCAACCTCAGTGCACGTTGCAGCTAGGTTCATAGCATTTATATAACATTCTTGTTTTCAAATTCGTTATTGCAAAACTATTGGTGGCATCCCTTAGTGAAGCACCATTAACCTCTAAGTGCCCATATTGCCAAAAGCTGCTGCTCTATACCTGTAGGAGTTTAAATAATTCGTTTAGGATGGTAACAAATGTATCAATGAAAGGAGAGATCACGCCCTACAGTTTGACTCACAGAAATATGTTATTGACTATTAGCTTTCAATATGGACTTTCTACTCTAATTTGGGCACTTTGGGTTCCAAGGAAGAGAAGGAGCTGACTAGAACTCATTTTATTTGACGAATGTTACTAGCATTAAACGAGAAGTCTATCCTTAATAAGCATGGAATATATATTAGCTAGTGATTCCTAGGTTCTTCACAACTTCTAGATTTCTAAGTTAATTTCGCAACTTCTTGAGTCGGGAGTTTTATCACTAATTACTGTTACTGTTGTTGCAGCTCGACTTGGCGGGTACTAGGCGCTTCTTTGATGCGTTTTTCGACCTTGAGCCCCGCCTCTGGCAAGGATTCTTGTCTTCACGACTTTATTTCATGGACGTGAGGCCCCAACCCTTGTCATATCTCTTTACTCACTAATGGTCTGCACCGTTTATTTGGGAGGGTCTTACATTATTTCGTTTTTTGTGTAGTACAGGTCATGGTAATATTAGTTCGTGCCGGTGTATTATCAATTGCATGAAAATAACTGAACATTATTAAAGAATAACAGATACCATGAAGCGACAACAGTGACTGTCATTAAAATGGAATTTAACTATATCTTTAACTGTTCTCTTAGTAATCTGCAGAACGAAGGAATTTTATGGTCACTTTCAGTCTGGAGCACCAATATTATTATCATATCTACCATACATCCTTTTCTTTTCATGGGACTTAAAAAGCACCAAGTCCTGAGGCGCTCTTGGTACGAAGATGAACAGGCGTATTCATGGTTCTTTGTTGTCTGTTTTGAGCAGCTTATTGGATTTGGGCTCTCCCTCTTCAAACATGCGACAAATCATGCACGGGCCGAGATCGTGGCAATTGGAACTGTACCACTTGCCAGACTAATTTTGGAGATGACCCAAATGAAGCCCCCGAAAGGCCAGTCATAGTAGTGATAGCATTGACTTTGTACTCTAAATAATCTAACATGTGTATCGATTTCTATAGTATTGTCTGCCATTTATGGCTGTGGGATCCATTAGCTTGTTGAACGCGGAATAAGCTTCCTTATTCTTGGATTATTTATCCCTAATTATCCTCTTGGGTTACAACCTCTCTGTCCAATTGGGCGAGGCATTTGTATGTAATCTTTTACCATGAAATAGGTTCTACAGGCATGTTTTAGTGCTCTCAGACAATCATTTGCCTCTTAAAACTTTGAACAAGGTGTCGAATTTCACAACTTGGTGCTCAGGAAGTGGCGAAGTTGCTGAATCATCATATTGCAATTTTGTTTAACAGTGTTTTAGGACTGTTGCAGGAACTTTTAGACTGCGTTGTAAAGAGAATGTTCCTCACGATTCATGGGGAGGTCTCTCTATGGTCAGTGATTATATGAATTCCATTTCATGATACACAGGGAGGCCTTTGTATGACCATTGTGACCATTTGGAGCCCCGAATTACAAGGAAGATTCTCTCTTTTGTTGTCTATAACTTCCTGGATCAGTCTAATTTGATCATGTTTAGACTTGTCTACAACTCCTTGGCCTCTATCAGTTTAGATTTTTAGTCAAGAGTCAGCTTTCTTGGCTCTAAGTTGGACCAAAGGGGAGGAGGCTTTGGATTAAGTTAATAAAAGTTACATTATGAGTGACGCTGTGGAAGCTGTGTAGGATCTTTGAAAATTGAGCCATTGCTCGGGGGCAGATCCTCTTGTAGCACAGCTGTTTGTTTCTGTATGGAAATTCATTTTTAATTTAACCATTGGGAATGAGTTTGTACGCAGGTGATACTTTTCTTGCAGTTTTGCACTCGGCTAGTTGGCTTAGACTTGAGGGTGAGCAGACTGAGGTTGAAATGATGCCATGCCGACTTTTGGAGCCTCAGGAAGGCAGGTTTTTCTTTCTAGGGTTTTAGGGTTTAGGGTTTAGGGTTCATGCTTTCTAGCAGTGTAACTTACTTCAACTTGAAATTGGTATGTTCTCCAAAACCTTCTGTAAACAGCGTTCACCTCCATGTTGACGGGATGTATCACCAACATGGGTAGGTTAGATTTGGTGTTGCCTTTGACTTGCTGAAAACTTCATCTGTAAATATTGCAATAATTGAACATGCTCAACTGGGTTGGTCCTGATGATTGCAAGAAACGCCTATTGAATTTGGGGTAGTATTGGGAGTATTGAAGCTTTTGGGGAAAAAATTAAAATTCTCCAGCAGCACTCTATCAATAATATATTTCCAAAAATTCAGGTCTAAATTTGTTTACTCCAAATGTTATGCACAAATACAGGTTAATAAAAATCTGATAAACTGAATGCTTTGCTTCTAGGAAATAGTACCAATGTTCTTTTTTATCCAGAAAAAACTGAAGATGGCAAAAGTGACAATTCTGCAATCTTTTGTGTCTGCCCCCTTTCTTAACACACAATCAGTCCGATTTTAATTGCTGTCACTATCCCATTGGGAGATTGAAGTGCATCCCAACTGCATACCAGCCACACCACTCGTGCTCAGTTGGAAGCAATAGTTCCTTGGAAGTTTTGGATTGCAGGAAAGTTTTTTTGGGGTGATTTCTTGCTCAAAATCTATAAAAAAAATTCGAGGGAATATTATGTGATGGATTCTCCTATTTCCTATTTTCAATGGATGAAATTGTTCAATTGCTATGTAATCTATTGTAGGAATAATACACCATGAAAGTACCCCACCGTTGCAACAATATTGTTTCAAATTGTTCACAATAGAGTATTGAAAGTATATTGTATCAAAACTGCAAACAATATGCAACAATATTGTTGCAATGGAGGGATTGCATTTGCACCTAAACTATACTATTGCAATACAACAAAAATATACTTTCAATACTCTATTGCAAACAATTTGAAACAATACTAAAACAATGTGGGGCCTTTTCCCAACAAGTATAGCTCTATTATGGATGACTTTGTACACTTTTGGATGGAAATAGCTTCACCACTCCACTATACATTGCTTTATGTATTGCTTTGTGTGTTGCTTTATAATAACTCTAGCAGAGATAAATAGGACATTATTAATCTTAATCTCCCTTGGGCTTGGTTTTGAGAGAATTGCTAACAAAAAGTATTTTTTGCATTTTGGGAGAATGTTTCAACTGGCTATTGGATCCACTTCTATAGTGAGTATGGCTTGCCAAGCACCGCATTTAGGCTACAAAGTCAAAGTATTATTCATTGTTTACTTTTGCATGCCTTGACTGAACAAATTTTGGGCAAGTGACAAGACCCATGCCTTGCTTCAAGGAGATTTTTTATTCTTCCTTGGACTACCAATTGAATAAGGATATTGTTGTTGTAAAGGTTAACAAATTTATGTAATAAATAGATATTCATTGCAAAATACTAAACATGATGTTGAAATCAAGGCATAGATATGAAAATTTTGTCATTAACTTTTGCCATTGGTAAGCTTTTGCATACAATATCCAAATTCCATTCTTGAACTTCACCTAATCATAGCTACAATTTATCTATAAGATATTCATAACTCATGCTTCAAATACATTAACAGTTGGTAGGAAATTTTGTTCAATAACAATAAAATGCAACTTTAACCCTTTATTGACAACAAAATTCATGATTTTTAATTGTTTATTTTGATTGGTCATATTATGAAAAGTTTAAATGTCATGAAAAAAAACTTCATATCAATAGATTGAGTGAAGAAAGTAGCATGTATTGGCTCAAAGATTATACATTTGAACAAACAAAATTCCTTGTATTAACACTAAAAATTTGGAAAACAAAACAAAAACATAAGGCCCCAAAGCGGTCTCCTTTATCCTTAAAAGGGACATTTTAATTAAATGACATTTTATATTCCTAGCCATGTTTGATTATGCTTGGTGAGTTTGGTGTCTGGGTTGTTGGTTAAAATTTAATTGAAATTTCGTCTAATTGTAATGGTAGGCATCTTGCTCATTGAATATTAGAATTGCTTATGTAATTGGTCCCGGATTGCATAGAGCAACAATTTCACTAACTTGTGCCAATCTCAAGTACCTAAGATGGGCACCTCAAATACAACATTCAGACCCCAAGCCACCATCATCACTTTGGGTACATCTCCAAAATCAATCCTTTTCTCCCAAGCCACCATCATCACTCTGGGTACATCTCCAAAATCAATCCTTTTCTCACTTTCAAACATCATAGATGTGGTGTATAGAGCTCTAGGAAACTCCCACCACTCACAACTTCACAAGATTTTTTCCATCTTAGAGCATCCCCACCAGGGAGTTCTCTTTCCAGAAACTCGGGACCTCAATCTAGTCAACCTTGACTTTATAGGGATGAGACCTCGCAAGTTCTCTATATGAGCTCCAATATAGGGAATTGGGCCCAACTTTTACCGAGTTCTCTATAAATTTGGGGTAGAGCTCTTGTTTCGAGACCGGTGCACGCAAGCTTCTGTATCCCCATCCCCATCTGAGGTCCTGTCCCTAAATTTTTAGGGATACAGAACTCCCTGGTGGGGATGCTCTTATTGTCTCACTAAGTAGAGGATTCCCAGTGTGGAATTTCAGGAACACTACACAATTCCATTTTAAGTCGGCCTCAGAAGTCCCAGAAACCATGCATACTCATCTTAGTTACCCCAATCGCCGAGTGGGCGGATCATATCATTTCAATGTGCCATTTTGATGTAAAACACTGTAAACTTTTCGGTAAACTTGCAATTGGTGTTACCAAACAATCCGAATTTGTGAGCTTACTAGACAGTCAACAATTACTGCACTACTAAAACCTTCATGAGTTTTAATTATTTCTAGAAAGCTATGAGCACTTGAAGTCTTATTAGTTTTCAAAGTTCTGTGCACTTGAACGCTCGCCCGAACGTTCCTCACAGTATCGACACTCTGAAACTCATCAATTTATCAAATATGCCAAAAAAAATTGTATTCATAAGACTGAGAGTGCACCCACAATGACTAAATGACTGGCCTCTTCACAACTAAAGTTACCAGTGTTCACAAATATGCCTACATTTCGCAATACTTCTTCCAAAAGAAAATTACAGCGACTGCAAAAGTAAACACCAGTGTTAAATTTGAGAATTTACCACATTTAGCATAGTTTTCAGCAACTTAAGCTGTATATGATAAATCACATTTGGGATCACTTTCTCAAGCGGATAACTCTCTGCAGCTACCTGCACATTATGAAGCTCAGCTGTCGATCGAATCCATAGCAAAAACGTTGAATGACGACACAAGGAATGCAGTCACTCACAGGCTGGGTAGTCATGCATTTATTCCCCCATAACTACGAATACCAGCATTTTGATCAGCAATCAAGCACCTCCCATTTCAATTTCTTAGTTAATTTTCTTCTTCGTTCTCGATCTTCTAGCGAGCACCACTTTTTTCTACTCCTGTATCGACTTTGTGCAAAATTTGTGCAAAGTTTGTGCAAAGTTTCGTACATACCACTTCACTTTAGATTTGGAGTAATACTCCGTGATGATTTCGTGACTGAGATGCTGAGATTTGGGTTGCACTACTCAGTCAAGTTTCTCGCTGTTTCCAGAACTTGAGAAGATTGGAGAACACTCCAGAAGTTGATCGAGAAGATTTGAGGACACTTCATAACCGCCTGGGAAGATTTTTGAGTAGAATTGTGTGCTTGGATTGGAGCTGAAGATCAATTGGCCATGGAAAGAGGATGGTTGCTACCAATGATGGCATTCGGAACAGTAGCTCTGGGATTGTTTAGCATTGTGGAAGCGCAGTTTTTTAATGGTTTCTACCGGACCAAGGGTTGCGCAGATGCCGAGGCCGTCGTCACACAGGCGGTCACGGAAGCGTTCAAACAGGACCCCAGGGTTGCACCTGCGCTCATCCGCATGTTATTCCATGACTGCTTTGTGGAGGTAGCTTGAGCAAATCCTACGAAACCATGGCAGCTAGCTACTGTAGTTTCAAATTGCAACATTTTTGGACACATGTAACCGTAGGATCTTATAGTACGCTAGTTTGAGAAGGTGAAAAGTAGATGGACAATGCATCAAAAGTAGATTTTAGGGTAGTTGTGAATGCAGATGATTTTCAACGTTGAGTGCTTCCAATGTTGGATTGGGAGAACCAGAAGTGATGGCTCCTCTAAACCCCATCTTCTCTCAATGAGAAAGATACTAGCTTCCCCACTGCAGGAAGCAGGAAGATGAGTCTTCAATGTTGAAAACTGTTTGGGTATCAAGGTCTATCCGAAAATGGGAAACTCCAAAGATGGAAGCGACTGCTCTAAAATCCACTACTGTCAGTTTTATGTTAATTAAATGAATGAATGATTTTGATGTTGTTTAATAATGATTGGCAGGGTTGTGATGCATCTCTTCTCCTGGACCCCACTCCCGAGAATCCCAACATTGAGAAGCTCGCAGCACCCAATTTGTCGGTGAGAGGATACGAAGTGATTGACGCGGCCAAGACGGAGCTCGAGCGGATCTGTCCTCGCACGGTTTCCTGTGCCGACATTGTGGCGCTCGCCGCACGCGACGCTGTCGTGTTGGTAATCTCTTCAATGAGTTTTTATTGCATTTCATGTGAATGGTCATGTTCTGTAACTGTGTCAATCTCAGAATTGTCATGTAATTCGTTGAAATGGCATTTTTAAGAGCAGTAAAACTGCCCAGGGCTCTGAAAATTGCGCCAATTTCACTGAAATATGCAATTCTAACCAACATAACGTTCTTATCACGAGGTTCCTGTGTGTGGATGGAATGCAGACAGGTGGGCAGAGGTTCGGAATGCCGACAGGGCGTCTGGACGGCATGATTTCAAGCACTGAAAGCGCAAATAGGGACTTGGTTTCCTCGAAGTCCTCCGCCAGTGAGCTCACGCAGAAATTCTCGGCTCAGGGTCTCGGCCAAGACGAGATGATCACGCTCTCAGGTGAGAACGATCTGGCTCATTTTCACATTCAAGATCGAAACTTATCCCGGCGATCAGAGTTGCAAGGACGGGATTTAAACCGGCAGTCCAAGCTGTTCTGTACAGATCGGATCTGAAAAAAATAATGTGAAAATTTGGATTAGAACCGTTTATCTTTTTTTGCTTCAGATCGTAAGGAAAATATAAATATAATTTGGGTGTCAAGAAATCATTGAGAGAAATGTAATGTCACGTGATGAGATGCCAGAGCTACTGTCAAAAAGCTGCTCACTCTCTGCATGTGCCTATGCATGTGCCTATGCATGAACTTGCAAAATGAGGGCAAAAGAAACTAGGATGCAAACAACTAGATTCCACCCTTCCGGGAAATTAAGCAGCGTAACATACCATAGTTCAGAAGTGTCCGCTTGAATGCTCTTTATTGGTGCTCATACAATAATATTGTTAAAAGAGAAGCTATCTTTTAGATCTGTTTCAAGAGAAAACGTTCAGAGCAAGTCAATGTACTGTCAAACGCGACGAAATGCTACTAGACCAAATTAGGTTAAAACAACTGTCATTTGCACCGGTTTATACTTGATCTTAAAAAAGGTCAAATCTGTTAAATACTTAAATTGGCTTGTCCTGAAGCACTAAAATTGTGGCATTGAAACAAAAAAGGTCTGAAAACTATGGTATAAATGGTATAGATCGAAGACCCCAAACAGCCATTGTTAAGATCCCAATTTCGTGAGCTTCCGCCAAATGCCAAGAACTTGACGGTTAAAGTCCGTGCCGGCGATATCCCAATCATACAAACCCATCACAGATAGATTACCTCTGTTTCCCAGATTCCCGTTCCCGGATTTCAGTATTACCAACAAGGGAAAACTTTTACCTCTGATGTGAACTGTTTGACGCTTTAATTTCCCTGATTCTAGTGCAAAAATCAGAGTCATCTGGAAAAACTCTGGTATTCTCGTAAGAGAAACGAGAGAGAATGTCACTGATGGACGTGTAAAAGTTTATCCGGATCGATGCGATGGAGTTGTGCAGGTGCGCACACGGTGGGTCACACGAGCTGCGCGCAGATCACGCCTCGTCTGTACAACTTCCCTGGCACCCCGAACGGCATCGACCCTTCTCTGGACTTCCAGTACGCTTTGCACCTGCAGGACCTGTGCCCCACGGACGGCGACCCCGCGCACGCGGTGCCGCTGGACCCCGTGTCGCCCGACACCTTCGACAACATGTTCTACACCAATGGAGTCACGGGGAGAGTGCTCTTCGCCTCCGACAACGCCCTCTTCGACGATCGACAGACCATGTTCGCATCCAGCCTCAACTCCCAGAACGCGCAATTCTGGCAGGTAGGGAATGCGGAATTCAGTAAGGGCGAGCTAGCTGTATATATGTGTCTGATCACAATTAATAATCATCGCTAGTTCTATCGTCACGGATCGAAATCCTAAACAGATCAATGCTCAATCTTCTCGTTTCATAACTCGTCGCCAAGGTTTAGATCTTTTTTCAATATTCATTTCCAGGGTGTAAGGCAGAGAAGAATCGACGGAAACAGGAATTGATATATAAGAACACATGCAGTACTTGAACTGACTTCGATTGATGAGAACGCAGTACCTGAATTTCGTTTAGTCGACTGTTCAAAACTAACCCTAAACAAAGCTACGCTCAATCTTCTCGCTTTCTAAATCGTCAGCAGGGTTTGGATCATTTTCATTTTCAGGGTACAATGCAGAGAAGAATCGATGAAAACGTTCAGGATCTGATAAGCTAGAACACATACAATACTTGAATTGACAGGGAAGAATTGATGAGATCGCAAGACTTGAATCTAGGGTAGTCGACTGTCCCAACTTAAACCCTAAACAGAACAACATTCAATCTTTCTCGCTGTCTAACTCATCACCTACGTTTTGGATCTTTTTTCGAATTAGTTCATCAATGGTACTGTAAGGCAGAGAAGAGTAGACGGAAACAGGAATCTCATGCACTACTGTAGATAAGCTGATGTTAGATTTTTTTGAGAGGACTACTGTAACATAGGAACCTTGTCAACCCCACTCAAGAATAATATGTTTGTAAGCAAGCTAGCATTGATCATGAACCTCATAGACAATGCTAGCCGTGATGGAAAAATCATGTAGGGTTTTAGGGTTTAGAAGATTTCGGCTATGGTAAGTTGAATTTGTTTCGACTGTGCAACTCTTGCTGCATGGCATGGCAATTGCAGGTGAAATTTGCAAATGCTCTCGTGCACATGGCGTCGAACAAAGTGAAGACTGGCCGGCCGGACCAGCACGGTGAGATTCGTCAGAATTGTCGAAGGACAAATGCTTTCAGAATGCGCCAGATGAGAGACTAGCTACCTGCAAGTTTCTGTGATTTCGATGCCGCAAATTGGCATAACATTCATGAATAAAGGAGTACAATTCATTCATTAAAGGAAAGACCGGTGACCGTGGAAATCATCCCTTTGTATACTATGGGAAATCATTGGCTTAAGAAAATGCAAAAGCACTCATTGGAAGTCAAACTACTATAGAAGACCTCCCCTTTTCACAACTAAATTCCGAGGACGAAGAGTTGTATTTTTGTCCTATACAATAGGATTCTCTATCATTCATCGGACAAAAAACATTTGTGGTGTCGTTTATGGGTTAACCCCTGAGTGCCCAAGGGGCCAAAATATGGCCTCTCCATTTTTGAAAGATGTCCTTGTTTGACTCTTATAATCTTTTCAATGGTACGGTCAAAGGACGCGTCCCTCTCCATGTATCTTTGGACATGTCTCTACTATCAATCGGTACGGTCAATTAGTGTAGTCAGATCTTTTTTTAGGTGATAGTTTAATTGGAATGAGTATAGAAAGGTTTGGATTTTTGTGAACATGGGCTAAGCACTTAGGGGTTAAACGACACTGAGGCAGAAAAGTTAGGTCAATCATGGATGAGTTGATTGTTCACTTTAGATGATTCAATAATCATCTAAACGCACCTAATGATTCAATAAACACACAATGCACCTAATGATTCAATAATCCAAGCATTTTGGAGACTACTTCCAAAAGAATTTACTCAAAAAACAATAATATATTTTTTTAAACCAAATTTAAAAGGAATTTTGAAATTTTCCTTTCAAAATTTATAAAAAAAATATTGGTGATAGCATTAGTAAATCTAATTGTATGGATGGAATCTAAAACTGAAAATCTACACCTCATATTGGTATATCAATTCCAAAATATTTTTTCAAACAGTACTTTATGATGATTTTTCTCAAACCATCAATTTTATAAAACACTTTATACCTTTAGGGTTGAAAAAGTCAATTTAAATTTGTGATATTACAGGTGCTCCACTATTCAAGATTTTGATGCATTGGAAAGGTACAAGTCAATGCTATTTAATTTACAAATTTTGGAGTATAATTAAAGTTTGATGGTCAATAATATCTTTTGTAATAAGAAATAAACAAAGTTGGCTAAATGGATGAATTTATGGATCAAAATGAATGAAATTATGGTGACAATAAAGTGAATTTTTGCTCAAAAAAGTCTTCCTTCTAACAAATTTACATTGCTCAAGTGTCACTTGTAGTAACTTTTCAAAGTTAATCATAGCCGATCTTAAGTGAAGAGACTCTTCATTTGCGCCAACCACTTCTTAGGTAGGACACTTTTTTCTTGCAAATGCAAGCATAATATTGTATAACCAAGCAATGATCCTCCCTATGCCGACAAGGTATTATATCTCCATAGATGCCTTAGAAGAATTTATCAATTTATGCAAAAATTGGGGTTGGTTGAGGAGTTATATAAGATAATTTTGTTTTGTGGATCTCTTTTCAAGGATGCAAGAGGACCCCTACCTCATTGGTAAACAATGTTATGGGAGTGTCAAAAAAAATGTAGTCAAATATTAGGAGTGAAAATTTTCTAGTAGAGAAATATCAATTCAACATCCAAAAATTGCCAAAGATTCACAATGGTCATTGATTAGATGCTTCCTTGCCTCTAGCCCCCTAGTTGTGTTGCGGCTTATATGATTTATATTACAACTTTCAAGTTTATGATTTTGGATTTTATAAATTTATGTATGAAACTAGTATAAATTAGAATGAAAAAAGACTATTGAATCCATTAATGCCACATTTAACTACTTTTGGACTTTGGAAAGTTTATAATTAGTAATAATCATTGGGAGAAAAAAAAAACTAGTCATCAAGAGATAAATAATGCAAAACATTGGGAGATCTATATAAACATTGGGGGATCCCCGATGTTATTATCCAAAAAATTCTAGATGTTCTATCCATAATTCATTGAATAGTCCAAAAGTAGTTAAATGTGACATATTGATTTGTCAATGATGTAAATCACAATAAATGCTTTGGTAGTAAATAATGAACACTAAAGTAGATCAGAAGTAAAATGACCATTAAAATAAAAAAATTCCATTTGGCATTACAAAACATAATGTACTAGATGTTTACAAATTACATTTTGTGAATTTGATTTCTAGAGAGATCAAAATCTTTGGTCTTTTAACCCTTTAGCACTCCAATGTCCAATTTTTAGATGATGAACAGATTGAAATTGTTTCTATCTCATTATTGTTTGGATGAAAATTATCATAACTTGTGGAGACACTTTATCAAGTTGTTGTCCTATCTAATGTTTGGATTTGGTGTACAAGAGTACATATTTTTCTAAAATTACAAATGTGGAAGTATGTCAAGTGGTTGACTAAACCAAAATTGCATTGACTCTAATTCAAAACTAGATTTGCAAAAATGAGGCCATAGATTTAAAGACCACAAAAATTTGCAAAAATCACCATGTCAAGAGAACCTCATTTCAAATCCATTCCCTAAAACTTATGAATGCCACCTTCTTTTAGGTACATAATTTGCTTCTAATTCAAAATCATTT